>OZ030006.1:68338631-69538631 GCA_964023405.1 Apodemus agrarius | reverse complement strand
GTTTTTGGATTTCTCACTGGCCTGGAAATAATTGATTGGGCTAGGCTGGCTGGCTGGCCAAACAGTTAGGGCCTCCCCTCCCCCCAGGTATCTTTCTGGGGCCACCTCCCTAGATCTAGGATTATTAGTGTTAGCCACTATGCCATGTATATTTATGTGGGTTCTGAGATTGAATTCAGTTCTTGTTGCTTTCTTGACTGAACTGACCCTCCCGCCCCCCACCAACCCCCCTTTTTCCCAATTAATGTTTATTGTGTGTTTGAGAATTTTGGGTTCATCATCAGTTTCAGAAGAAACATCACTTTTCCATGACCACCTTTAGTTTTTGTAAGTGTGTACATCCAGGGGTCTTGTTCTGAGTTTTGAATTTAATTGTACTTACCACTAATACATCCTGGGTGTACTTCTGGGAAAAGTGAAAGGGTACAGTAATAACAGTAGGTGATATCGATCGTCGTATACAGTCATGGGTCCCTTAAGGGCTGAGATGCATTCTAAGAAACATAAGGTCAGCGAGTCAACTGTGTGAACATGCTCGAGTCTGTCTGTACTTATTAAGAGGGGGACCCTGTCCCTGACGTATGTGGTCCTGTGGGCCCACCTTTGGATACCTCTAGTGCACTGTTGATTCCTTTTATCTTACATAGGTGAGGAAAATAGTGATAGATTGAGAATTGAACAGGATTTTTTTTTATTAACGTGGTTATGAGGTTTCCAGTTTATCACTGTAAACAGTTTTTCAGACATAAAGCATCACAACATCTTGCAAATTAAATTTCACAGTTTTTAATTATCTAATCATGGCAGAACCAATAGCATTTCCAAAAATAAACATTTGATCCTGGCGGGCTTGCTGACCTTCAGATCACTTATTAAGAATGTCAGTTTCTGAAAAATGTCAATGTTTTCTGCCTCGAAAGAAGTAGAGAGAGAGCTATGTGGTGTGAGGCGAGGCTGAAGAATTTGAATCTATGGGTTTTAATGTTAGTCCTGCTGCTTGGTGGTTCTCAGTCCTTGTGTTTCAGTTTCTTCATTGGAAAGCAGAGGTATGTCATGGGGCTATTGGCACTATCAATGAATACATGTAAAGCAATTCGATTCAATAGCTAGGGGCTATTAGAGTCAATGGCAAAGTCTGAGAGCAAACAAAATGGCATTGGGAGTTCAGGGCCAGTTCTGCGATGGGAATAGTAGCGTACCGGAATTGAAGCGCTTTGCCTTCGATTTTATTACAGGCTCAGTGGAGAAGCCTTGACTCTTTAATTTCGTGCATTTTTATGTCTACTCTGGAGCGAGGTCTGTAACACTGTGCTATAGATACCCATGTCAAGTACAAAATTGCCAAGCAAGGATCAGTGCTCCTAGGGTGGTGTTTAGAATTTCTTCCTTTGTATTTCCATCTAATTTTTAGCTTTGGCCTTAAAAACAGAGTCCAGAGGCATGTTTATGTTGACTTTAGATCCAAGAAAGATGTAGTAAAATCGAATGGTAACTATGAGACCAGCGCAGTGCCTAGTCCTATATAGTAATTTAAGAACTATTGGAAGTTTTTTTTTTTTTTTTAATTGGAGGGCTTTTTTTTTTTTTTTTTTTTTTTCCTAATCAAGTAAATAAAGCCTTCCCCAAACCACTAATATTTTACTGTAGTCTTCTGGAAATAACTGTTAATGCTTATTTCAAACAAAAAGGATATGTATTATAAATTGTTTTGTAGATGACTATTTTGGAGCAGTAAGTTAAAATGTGTATGTATTTTAACTTCGGATGTTCTGCGAGATTCTTGTTCATTTTTTCCCAAAGAAAACAGAAGTGTTTCTAAGTAAACAGACCATTCTACTTAGCAGAGAGGTTCATTCTAAAAAGTTATGTGATAGCTGGGGGCTCACCTTAGTGGTAAAATATGTGCTTTGCGTGTCTGGCTTGTGCTCGGGCTCCATCCTTCTCACTAAAGGCAAAAACCTTATGCTGTCTTCTGAAGTGTGGGATCAAAGGTTTAAATAACTAAACTTAGAAGCTAACACTCCCTTCTCTCTATCAGGTTCCGTTGACTTCTTTGTTGTGGATCATGTAGAGAAATATCTTACTATTTGTTTCTCCTTCTCTCCCTCTCTTCCTCCTTCCCTCCCTCCCTTCATTTCTTCCTGTTTTATCATTTCCACCTTGCTATAGAGCGAATGCCTCAGAGCTTCTAGTCCCCTCATCGCCTCCTGTTGCGATTACACATGCTTGTCACCACCACACTTGATTTGATGTGGTAGTGTGAAACCTAGGGCTCTGCATGTTAGGAAAGCACCCTCCCTACCCACTGGTTCCTCTCATATAGTTTTTTGAAAATTAATGCACGTGCCAGTTGGGTGAATTCCTAGGAATGAAATCTCTGGGTGAAAGGCATTTGTACATTCCCAAGGTCAGGAAAATTGATGCGCTAACGAGTGCTTTTACGTTGGCACTGGGTTCTGTGGGAGATTCAACAGTGAAAGAGTCTGTGTTTTCTGTCCAGGCGTGCACTGTGGGGTGGGAGGTCAGGGAAAAGTACGATGGAGCCTAGTTAGATGGTGAACTGCAGGTTCTGTGTGAAGAAGCACAGGGTTTCCAGAGAGGGTTTCCAGAGAGGGAGATTAGGAAGGCGGGAGCAGGCAAAGAAGTCCTGGCAGTTTTAGGGAGCAGATTATCTGCATCTCTAAAAGGGCATGGATTTAATTTGTGAATACCACAGGGAAATGAGCTGTCCATTGCAAGATGTGGGCCATCGTGAGGGAGGGCTAGTGCTGCAGCCACGCAGGACAGCAGGCCCACAGAACGGCCGCGGTGTGAGGAGATCAGATGGGGCTGGGGGGTGTCGGAGGGAGCTTGAGAATGGCTGAAAGATGAATACAGTCAGGACGTGGAGCATAGAGAGCCCTTGCAGGGAAGGAGCTAGAAAACTTTTAAAAGTATCTGCATCCCTCATTTGGAATATTCCATACAAACCGGTCTTTAGACTACCCTAAAGCAGCTCAGGTAAATCATGCTGCCCTCAGCTAGATGAACATTTACCGTCCCAGCCTTGGGAGGCTGAAACAGGAGGTTTATAAAAAAGAAAACATATCATGGTTCTTTGCTAACTGTGACTCTCTTCGCAGATACTTATGCATAAAGTTGCCATAAGTTTGTGAAGGAGCTGAAAAATTCCCATCCCGTAGTGTCTCTCACACACATACAGAAGCACAGTTAGACTTTGCCTGTGGTGATCAGTGCTGTATGGGCTTCTCACTGAGGAGCGAAAGGCTGTGCACGTAGACTCTGATCTTCACATGATGGGATGATATCTGGAGATGTTTCAGATCTGTTCTTGGTTTTGTAGCCCTCCAGGATCTGGCTCCTGGCTGTCCTCGGTTCTCCTGTCCTTCACTTTTTATTGGCAGTCTTTACTTAAGTGACCATTTGTTCCAACTTCAGTGCACTTTCCTTGGCTCATTCTGCATGTATTACCCAGAAAGCTCCTTATCATTGCTAGAATTGTTATTCTTAAATCTTATCCTAATACATATCAGCGCTAGTGAGTGCTTCAGTTTGCATTTCCTGTATATGGTTTTTAGTATATTTTATCAGGACTTTGCATATGAATAAACATTTCTTTTATCTACAAAGGATTTATATATTTTGCTCTAACTTTTAAAATTACAGTCTTCCTCTGTTGTTTGTATGTGTATGTGCACATATATATGTGTCTATGTATATATACTACAACACACATGTGGAAGCCATACGACTACTTGTGCAGCCAGTGCTTCCACCCTGTAGGCCCTGACAGTTTAACTCAGATTGTCAGCTTAGTGGGACGCACCTTTACCCACATGTTGTGGGACTTTTGGGGATCCCACTTAAGGTTTGAAAATAAAGACATGGAGACATCTGTATAGTTTAGGGCTGTTGGCTTTTTGCTGGGGCAGTCTCCCAGCTAACTTCTTAACCTGACTTCTCAGACATTTTGTTCTTGCACATGGTTCCCACAGCCTAGTTCCCAGCTCTGTCTGTTTCCATTTTTTATTTGACCAGATGTTCTGTAGGTCTTTCTGCCTCAGCTCCAAACTACCAGCCCTTATGCAGTAGAGCACAGTCCTTACTCAACCTGACTGGCCTTGGGGGCTATGTGACCTTGCCCATGGCAGTTGGCCTTTCTGTTTTGAGCAGGTGAGGAAGTGACTTTTACAAATCCTGCTACTCTGAAAGACACCTACTTGATTAACAATTGAAATGCCACCGGGATACACTTTTCATAGCTGCTAAATACAATATTTGTGTCTCATCTCAATATCCACAGGATATTTTGCCTGCCCTAGGTATAGTATTGTAATTTTTGATATTTTATCAATAAAGTTAGGCAATTACCTCTTTCTTTAATATTGAGAAGAGTTGTGAAGATAATGGATATATAGGGAGAACCGAAATATTTTATCTGTTTCCTCATGTTTCAGACTTGAGCTTTTTAAATGAATAAAGAATAGTATTTGACAAGAAGGGCATTGCTGTTTTAAGCGCTGTGAACACGGGCTTCTCAGTGTATCCCTGTACATCTTTACTTTCCCCTTTTCAGTTCACGAGATCATGTCTATCACAAAGCCTCCCAGCTCTGTATGTTTGAAACGTTTTACAGAAAGGAAAGTGTAGCTCTTGCTCCTCGGCTCTCTCGCTCTCTTGTTCTCTCTGGCCCTCTTGGGCTCTTCCCTTCTCCCTTTCCTCCCCCCCCTCTCCACGTGGTCATGTCGGTCTCTACTTCTCTACTCTCTCCTTCTCTCTGCCTTTCTCTGCCTCTACTACCCTCTTAACTCCCCTCCCCATATCCTGAATACACTCTATTCTATGCTTAAAAAAAAAATGACACTAATGAAATTCTTGGCATAGGTGATTTACAAAGATGATTTATTTAACTTTCAATTTTGGAACTTAAATTACAAGAATAGGTAAAGTGCCATGGCTTTAGCCTCTGATGATGGTTGAGGATGGTTGCCCATCATGACAAGGCTCCGTGTGGGAGCAAACATATCTCTGTCAGAGGCCAGGAGAGATGGGTCCTCTCAGGACGCACTCCTAGGTGGGCCTGAGCTCTTACCGCTTTGTTCCACCTGGCGATAGTTCCACCTTATGTACCACACCTTTCATTAAGTGGTATGTCATCCTCAGACTAGCCTACTCATGAGATAAAGTTAGAAAACAAAATGAGCTGTGTGTGTATTTCAGCGGAGGGTGCTTTAGTATGGATAGGTCCCTGAGTTCCATATACCACACTGCCCAAAATAGAGCCACACTCCAACCCCTCAGAGGCAGCTACTGTTACTACAGTGTAGGTATGTGTCTTTCCAGATATTTACTGCGTATAAGCTCTTTAAAAACAAAGGAATTATGATATACGTTGCTTTAATGAATTCATGACCCTACTTATCATATTCCATAGCCTGTAATGCTGTCCATGCTCACGTTTCCATTATTCTAGGATGTGCTTTCCCAGGTGCTTTCTTCCGGAGAGGACCGCCTGTGCACCGCATCCAGTCTCTTTGAATCTGCCACACTTGTTCCTCACACTTTTAATTCTCCTTGACATTGTTGACATTTTAAATAAAGCTTTTGCATTAGCCTTAAATGGATTTGATGGAATAAGAAATATAGCAATTTGATATGTCATACAACTCACTTTAGAATATAACTTCCGCGTCAAAAATTCCATTTTAGTCTCTCTGCATAATTTGATCTTCATAAATAAATTTTATGCTGGTAAGGCTTTTATTGATCACTTTACATTTCTTTGCAAAAAAGATTATATAGATTTTTAAATTTAGGAAAGATTCCTTTGAGCACAATGCTCTTGGGAGTTATTTCTTTTAAATTGAATTACCATTATTGAGGTTTATTTGAAACTTGATTACCATTTTAAGTATTATTAATGCACATTTGATCCAGTCAGCATAATTATATTACAGACTTTTATAATAACTAACATTTACATGACATTGTATGCTCAGCATAGTTCTAATGCTTCAATAGGGCAATGTCTGTGGAGATTTGTGGAAATAAAAGGTAGTCTAGCTTTGAGCTTTAGATGTTCTTATCTTAGTTTTGAGACCTTCCTGTGTCATTTAGTTTCTAGGAGCCTTAGTTTCTTTAACTATGTAAAATAAGAATAAATATAAACATTACATCCCTGGGAAGTGTAAGATGTTTTAAAGTCAGTTTAAGGAGAGAGGTCTGTTCACATGTTAAGTTCTTGTATTAGAACTTTTGTACTAAATAAGCAACATACTATTAGAACCTACTCTAATTAGTCAGTAATTTTTTTTTTTCTGATAAATTCTTAAATAAGATTGCTATTTATTTGAGTAAAAGCATTTGGTCCACTTAGGTGAGAGATTTCTATGTAAGGCCAAATGAATATCTCTTTTACTCCAATTACATGCATTCATGCTCTTTGAACTTTGTCATTATATATGCATATGGTTGGTCATTGTGGACCAGCATACTGTCTTGATTAAGTTGTTAATGACTTGAAATATTCCACTCAATGTACTATTAAAGCTATTATATTTGCGGGTGCTTTATGTCTATTCAAAATGCCTGATCAAATATAAGTTGTGTATAATAAAACCTGAGGTAAATATCAGTAACCTCAGTTGGCCAGTTACCAGTGGTATACCTGGATCATCTGTCTTGAAATTCTGACCCTTATCAATGATAAACACACTCTCTCCAGGCCTCCGGTCTCTGTACTTTGCCCAACATTCACATTTCAAGATGCAAGTGATGACATTGATATGTGTGTGGTATATGCCAACATCCTTTAATCTGCTTAACAAACCAGAGGAAAATCTGATGTGTGAGAGTAGATTTGACTACTGTGAATTTGTCTCAGAAACTGGTTTTTGGTCATACTACCCAGCCAGCTTGGGACAGTTGATAGACTTTCTGGTTTTGTCTGTTCTCTAGATCTGTATTACTGTAGGTACTAGCTCCATGTGGCGCTTTAGCATCTGAACTCTTCTGCTTTATAGCTAACTATAACCTGAGTAAAAAGACAAAAGCTGCTCACTCTATTATTAGAACATTTTCAACATTTTATAATAATGTACTGTTATCTAGGCAGCCTTAACTGAGCCACAGTTGGTTGCGCTAAGAACAGATTTTGAGAGGGCTAGAGAGATGGGGCCAGTGGGCAAGAGCAAGTACTGCTATTGATGAGGTCCAGTGTGGCTCTCACAGACCCACTAAACACATACAATGAAAACTAATATATATATATATATATATATATATATATATATATATATATATATATGTCAGAACTCTATTTTCCTACAGATATGAATGCCAAAAGACCAAGGTCAGTTTCTTTTGATTTGGTTTGGTTTCATCTGCCCTTCTTTCTTTTTGTCTTGCAAATGATATTTAGTTCCTATGCGTACACATGATTGGCAGGTGTTCTGTGGATAATTTCTCATTCTTATAAAAATACCAGCTGTGTTTGGATTAATACCTACCCATACAAGTTCCCTCCAAATTCTGAAATATTGATTATTAGGAGTTCAGCCACGATTTAAGTTTGAATTTTGATTTATGGTTAGTGGTTCTCAGGATTCTCTTTGGTAGGAGAAACCACTAACAATTGCAGTTCCCAGTCAGCTATGCAAATATAAGCTTGTACATTTGGCATCAAGTTTTAGTCCTTGCTGTTGCTGAGTTGTTGTATGTGATATGTAGGTATGTAGGCCTGTTAAATGTGCTTTTTTTTTTTTTTTTTAACTTGCAGTATTTTCTTTTCAGTTTCTGGCAATTTTATAAGTACATAACCTGATTGTAGTTGGAGGGACTCTTGTAGTCCAATGATTACCAAATTAGGAAGTTTTAAGATCATTGTAATAGAATGTAATAGAATAGTAACATGTAGAATGTTACTTTTTTTTTTTTTGTCTTTCTTAGGTGCTGTATGTGTATCTGTACATTTCTGTTTGTTCATTCACTACTTTTTGATTATCCACTGTTAAACAGTTTTCAGTAGTATTTGTTAAGACACAGTAAGGAAGAGTCCACTCATGACCATGGAGGTGAATACAGGGACCCCTGTAGCTAGATCTTGTGTTCCTGGGAGATTGGACTTAATGTGTATGTAGTATGGTGAAGAGGGACTTGGTATCCACAGAGCAGGGTGGGCAATCAGTGAATGGAACATTTTTAAGAGGAGACATTAGATGTTAGGGAGTTTTACTTTTAAAACTCTAGGTGGATTCTTGCTGAGGACAGGGTCCACATATATCAGTTGGGGGATGGAAGAGGATAGGAAACCCTGTAGGATGTTGTAGATGGACCTTAGGCACATCATGTTTTGAAGGAGATGTACAAAGGGCCTATGTGATGTTTCAGATCCTGACCAAAGTGTGTTATGATATGAATCTTGCTCTGCGCAGCAAAGTAACTGAGAAGTGTATAGGAGGAAGTCTAGGAATATGCTCACCAGAGGGAAAGAAAGGAGGAGGAGGAAGAAGAAAAATTAATTAATTAATTAAAACTTTGGTTCATTGTTTCAGTCCAGGGTTGCGTGTTCTGTTACTGTGGACCTCTGGTGGCAAACCACAGAACCTGATGGTAAGGTGCACTTTGTGGACTAGGCTGCCCATCCCTGGTTTCGGGGAAGCAACATCTCCTTGAAGGAACATCCCCAATCTGTACCTAATAACCTGACTTCCTCAGTAGGCCCTGCCTCTCAGAGGTTTCCCGTTCCCAATAGTTTCTGGTGACCAATCTTTGGAGGACAAATGAGTTTCAACCTAAACACTCTGAAAAGATTCAGCCTGCAACAGGTTGATTAAGACAATAAACACCATTTTGTATATAATTAAAATGTTTCCAATAGCCTCTTAAGAGGGAGACATTTTTATAATTTCTTTAAACTAGTATCTGTAACATGTTGCTTCAACTTGTAATCAGTACAACGGTTATAGATGTTGGGGTTTACACTTCCTGTTCTAAGTTTCCAAGCTTCAGGAGGTGGTTTACATTTCTGTCCATTTTAGTTTAGAGTCTAAGTCTTCATTGGATATACTTCATATATATTTCATTTTTTATATAATTTATCACAAATGGCAGATTAACCTCATTGCAAGGCTGCTGCTAATAATTGTGGTATTTTATTGTTAGGGTCTAGCTAGGAAAATCTAAAAGACAACCTGGACTTTAGAGTTTCAAGAGTTAATCCTAACATTCTTTTTCATTGATCCATGAATAGCCTCATAACTTTGTAATTAACTTTACAGACAATGAAAAGAATATCTCTCCCCCAAGGTCTGTCCCAGATAGAGGGGTTGGAGATAGATGGAGGGGTGGCACCTGGGTGTCTGCTTGTGTGGCTCTTTGTGTCACTATGGCTTTGTTGATTGCACTGAAGTAATATGCTTGCTTTTGAAATCTAGCGAAGGGTGGTCCTTGAGTACAATAGAAGTTTTCTTGTCTCAAGAGTGCATATCTCAGAGAGCGAAGCTGTTACACAAAATCAATGTCCATCTGAGCCACTTCAAGCAGTGGCTTTCAGGCCCTTTGTCTTGTCTCAATGAATGAAATTTGGGACAATGGGGGGTGAGTTTAGAAAGGAGTTTTATGAAGGAATTATAGGTGGGAGCAGAAGACAGCTCCTCTATAGAAGGATTGTGTACTAGAAACTGGGTACCATCAGGCTGCTGTACTGTGGCAGAAACTGGAGTGAGGAATGAGGAGGTGAGCTGGTCAGTCTACAGTGGTTCCCGGTGACACCTGCGGGGTGCTCATGTAGGCTGTGGAGTCTGCAGTGGTTCCAGGTGCCTCTCAGCTAATGTCACCTTCACACCTATGGGGTTGTCAAGTAGGCTGACCTAGAGGGGTGGAAGGGTGACCAGAGTCCAGGTGAGAATCAGAGCTCCTGCTGGCCAAGACTGAGCCACTGGCATTTCCAGCTCCTGGCCCAGGACAAACACCCGAACTCCCCTAGCCAGTTTCTGTCTCCTGTTCCTACTCATGCTGAAACAGCATATTTCTAAAAATAACTTTTTAGAGAAAGGGGGCATGGAGAGGACTCATCTGTTTGTGGGACTGTAAAATCTGAGGCTACTGCTCAAGTATTGTGGCCTTTTATTGTCAAGGGTTAGTTAATCCTATTTCACTTCTGTATGAAAATGCAAGTCCATCTGGTGTATTCTTCAGCTCCACGGATCTGGCCTTGGCAAGTTGCTCCTTTGACTGCGATTCTGCCCTTGTTGTATAAGTCACTGTTGCTGAGCTTCCCCCTTCTATAGGCTAAAGTGTATGTACGGTGTACCACGACTTCATCGCAGTGCTTTCTTTGCTTTGTATGTATGCTGTAAATTTAATTTCCCCTCAAGTTTGATTTGATGGTTTTTATTTGTTTGTTTGTATTTGACTTGTTTTTTGTTGTGCGTTTAATTATGTTTGTTTATATTTGATGGCAAATGTTGCAGTCTAGCTATTGCTAATGACCAAATTGTTTCCCTCGTTTTCAGCAGTATCTCGTTACCTTGGAAAGCTGACTCCTCACTCCATGCAGAGCGTCTGTTGTCCTCAGTCTCCAGGGCACTCCTCTCCCAGTGTTCTGGTAGTATTTCCATAGTTATGTTACATGCCTTTGGAAACTAAGGGGATCTGATTTGTTTAGATTAAATAACTGAAAACATAAAGCAAAGCGCTGAGGGCACATTTAATATTGTCAATCATACTCCCCACCCCCTGAATTAAAAAGGAGATGATAAAATGTGTAGATTTTTTGGTACAATAACAACACATGGCTTTTGAGATCTTCCAAGAGAACACCATGTTTCTGCACTAAAAGTTCAAGGGGAATTTTTTTTGTCTTTTTCTTGGTTAAGTCCACTGGAAAGTGTTATTCTCTATAGGTGACAAACAGATGTTCAACATGTAATTTGTAATTCATTCTGAATGTAATCCTGAATGTATTGCACCCCTGCTTTTAAAGCTGCTCATCTGTCAAAAGGAACAGTTTCTTCAGTGTTTTTTACTTCCAGGTCCTGTAAGCTTTTGATGTACTCTCAGGTGGTGTGAGGATCAGGCTCCTGTCACAGTGGCTGTTGAGAAGCTTGCCCTCCACCAAGTGAGAATACATGGGGGCTCGGGGGGGGGGCATGGGTGGGGCTGCGACCTTGCAGCTTCTTCCTCACCCAAGGACTAATGCTCACTGTGAGCAGTGAGTCCCATGTTTGCAGAAATCCCTGCAGCTCCCCATTGTGTCTAGCATCCTGAGGGATGACCCTTCTGTTGCAACATAATCAGGCAGCTCTGTCTTTTGAGAAAACATACACCTTTGTTAGTGTTGACACAGTAACCCAACTCTCATCTGAAAAGGTAAAAGGAGATAACTTATTCTATGCCAACAGTGAGTAAAGACATTTTTTAGCCTTTGGGTTAGTGGAAGCTTGGGGTCCATTTCTACTTTCCAAAACCATTTACCGAATAGTCACAAAGCTAAGCACACATAGACCTTCTCAATCAATGGTTATTTAGGTGTTAAACTAATCTACAATGATTTGGTTCTGTGCTTTCAATATTCCATCTCTCTATAGTCACTGGAACTGTAATCATTCTCATAGGCTGTTTAATAGAGGTGTGGCGTTTTCTTTGGCACTTCCCTTCACATGGGACAAACTGGGACAAACGGGTATTAAAAATAGGTATTTTATCATACAGCCTGTGGCTAAGGTCAAATATACAAATATATATTAAAATAATGGAAGCCTACCTTTGTTTTCCTTTATTTGCAACTTAAGTAGCATAGAAGACTTTAACTTGATTTTTTTTTTTATTTACTCTTTAAATGTTGAAAGGTTGGAACCAGACTATTTTCCAAACTAATATTGATATCATTTGTTGAACTATTACTTGTGTTAGGAACAGTTCTAGGCACGAAGGCAGCCCAGGAGATCTCCTTAGGTTTTCTAATTTTCAGGCCCACCATTCCTTCCTGGAAACTTAGAACTACACCAAAGCTCATTTTAAATGATAACTGCAGGATGTATGTGACACTAGCCGGGGCTTGTGGTTTATCATCAGATGAAACTGAGCTTCAGAGGCAGTAAATAAAGTAACATCAACACCAAAAAATAAGTCCATACACACTCTTGTATATATTTATGAAATTTTTGTGTGGTCTACTCAAACCTTGCTACTAGATGTATATAAGAAACACAGCATCACAGTACTCTCCTCAGACTGACTGAATAAAACTCTGCCTAACTTTCAGTGGTTCAGTGTAGGTCACACTTCAGCCCCTTAAAATTTGGGAAGCACTGGAATAAGGAGCCCCACTTTCCAAAAACAATGAAAACAAGCAAAAACCTCATGTGAAATGCTAATTTGATGTGCCCTCCAGTTTTTGTTTTAAGCTAGTGATGCCTCGTGAGTCTCCTTCAAGCTTTGCCATTATCTGGGTGACTGTATGGGGACAAGACATAGTGTAGAGGACATTTTATTTGAGATCCGCATGCTGTTGTCCTCTTCTCGCAGCATCTCCTGGAACTGTCTTCTTTGGGGTACTTGCATACTCTTCAAAATAGATGTGCATGATTTTGGTTCTGTCAATATATTTGGTACAGATAGAATGAAACTTTCTGCCTTCTTTTGTTTTGATGCTGCTTTGAGTATTGGGAAAATAAATCTAAAATTTTTATGTGCATTTACTAGCCCCAAAATAATATGTTAGGAAACAAATGCTAAGAATTTGAGTATTGTAATGGTAATCTTTACAGATTTAGATCCATGCAATAGAATCGGTGAAGTAGATTGGGGCGTGTCTGTACCAACTTTCTGAGGATTACTAAGGAAGATTACCCTGACCGAGCAGCTGCATCCCATAGACTGGAGCCCAAGATGGAGTATGGGGAAGGAGAAAATCAGCTGTTATTCTCTCCCTCTGCACTTTAGTCTGCCCTGATGTGAACTGCTCTGCTTCAACAAACTTTTCCTGACATTTTTGAAAATGAACAAAATAAGTCCCCTGCCCACCCCCTAAGTTACTCTTGTCAGATACTGTGCTCACAGCCACTAATACAAAAGGATTACAGTCATGAGTAGTTCCCTGAGGAAACTGCTCATCTGAATGATGCTCTCTAAATTGTCGCTGTAGGCAAGAGGCATCCATGAATGAACATTTTTTCTCAGATTGCTTCAGCGAAGTAGTCACATTGTCACAGTCCTTTCTCTGATGACACCATGCTGGTAAATGAATCCATAATGTTAATTTTGGGAAATGTGCTTTGAAGATTAATGAGGTTGGAAATCAGTAGACTTTTTCTGATTCTTCCTTCTGTTTTTCTTCTTTTTTTGTCAGGGAATCAGGACTTTAAAATTGTTTGCTCTAAGATAGAACAGAACCAGGCCACTGGCCACCTGAAAGGATGCCCAGGTTGTGTCTCGTGATTATTGTTTGATCTATATAGAAGGAACATATTCCTCTCTGTCTTTCTGTCTGTCTGACTTTCTCTGTCTCTGTCTCTCTCCCACTCTCCCCCCCTTCTTGAGCGTGCATGCATGCTTGTGTGTGTGCGTGTGTGTGTGTGTGTGTGTGTGTGAGTTTGTTGAGCTAGTACTTTGAGTCTCTTAATGCATGTGGTAGCATATTCACATATCTGATCCTTAGCAGAAAGAACAAACAAATGATGTGTACTTTCATAGAGTTTATAGGCTAGTAGGGCACCTGGATACATATGTCAGAACTTAAGAGTCTAATATGACAGGGAGCTCTGAATCACATGAAACACATGAAACGAAGCTGAGGGCTTGTGGAAGGATTCTAACAACTCTAATTTCGGAAATCTACATCAATACTGTAGGGAATTTGTATATGTCAGTGCATCTTTTGGAATGTACGCTCTTGGGAGTAAAATTATGAAATGAAATATAACACCTGAGTCTCTAGTACATATTTCTAGATGGCTTCTGAGAAAGGATGAATCAAGTTGACAGAGCAGTAACAACCTATTTGTGTCCTTTTTAGTATGGCCTTGTTAGAATGCCCTGGAAAAATTTTTTTCTACATAGTATGTCCTGTAGCCCAGACTGGTCTTAATCTTGAACTCTGTGTGTGTGTGTGTGTGTGTGTGTGTGTGTGTGTGTGTGTGTCTGTGTGTGTGTGTGTGTGTGTGTGTGTGTGTGTGGGTGGGTGTTATATGAACTCAGGTCCTCATACTTATTATAGCAGCAACCACTTTGCTGAATGAGCTCTTTTCTGGGCCATGAACTTACATTTCTGATCTTTGTGCTTCTACTGAGTACAGGGTTAAGGTGTGTAATACTGCAGTCTTTTATGCAGTGCTAGGGCCTGAACCTGGGGCTTCATTCATGCTAGACAAGAATAGACAAGCAATTTGTCAAATGTGTGTATTTCCAGTCTATGCAAATTTTGGTGGAAGTATCTATGAAAATTATTTTTGCCTCTCAACTTCTCTATCTTATAAGACTTTTTCCTTATTCAGACTAGCACTAACCATTATCCAAGTTGGGAAGATTTTTGGGACTTGAAATTGAACTGAAGAGATTACTGATTGTCCTTTCTGTGTGATCTGGGTTTGTCTCCATTGCCACACAATGACTGTGTAGGCTGCTCTCCTTTTTCTTTCTTTAGATAGACTGTTTTACAATGCAGTGGTAGTAGATGCTAATTAATAACTGCACATATGATTCTTATCTACAGTGTTGCAAACAATTTCTGTGCAGGGGGCATGTAATTGATTTCTACCTTGATGAACAGATGTTCTAAGATACTATAGTTAATTGATGTGCAGCAGAAATTATAAAAATACCCAGTTAACAATATTCTATTTCAATAATGTTTTTCATCATTCTACTATGCTCAAAACAACAGCAATGACAACAACAACAACAACAACAACAACAAAAACAAACAAAAAAACCAAACCAACCAGCCAACCAACCAAATTCCTAACAATTCCTTTTATTAAATAGTCTCAACCACACCGGAATCCTGTTTCTGTTACTTTCCAGAGGACTGGTTGTGTTGATGCTTAGTCCTTGTTATAACAGATGTTCCATTTTTATATAATCAGGAAATAGATTTTTGTAATACTGTTGGTTCATAACCACACCTTGAAATTTGTTCTAATATTCCAATTAATTGTAGAGTAGTCTCTGGCGTGTGATCATTTTATATTTGTAGGAAACAAAAATTTTATTTTTTTTTGAAATTGTGATTTAATCAGTTAAATCTTGGTGATTTCATTGCTAAGTAACCTTTTTTGAATTTGATTTTTCTACAGCTGATATATCACAACTGGTATAAAAAGTGAATACAGCCCCCCAAAGAGTAGACTATAGCCTCTCACAACATGGTGCACACTTGGTGTGGACACAGGGAGCGCTCTACTTAATGCTCTTTCATGCTGCAGGAGAAAATGCATGCATGTGGAGATCAGCAGAAGGCCCTTGCTACAGGAAGGTGTGCAGACCACGCAGGCTTCACCGTGGCTGAGTGCGCTGGAGGCAGCCCAGCCCGATTCTTCCCCAGGAACGCCTCCTGCTGTGCTTCAGCCGCCCAGGCCCAGCAGCTGCCTCAGAAGCCAGGACTTTTCTGGTGGTCAGAGAGAGTCTTTTTTTTTTTTTTTTTTTAATTTTTTAAAATTTATTTTCTATATTCTTTGTTTACATTCTAAATGATTTTCCCTTTCCCTGTTCCCCCGTCCCCATAAGTCCCATACGCCCTCTTCCCTCTGCCCTTTCTCCAACCAACCTCCTCCTACTTCTCTGTCCTGGTAATCCCCTACAATCCTGCATCAAACCTTTCCAGGAAAGGGCCCTCTCCTTCCTTCTTCTTAGGAATGATTTGATATGTGAATTATGTCTTGGGTATTCAGAGCTTCTGGGCTAATATCCACTTATCAATGACTGCATTCCATGTGTGTTCTTTTGTGATTGGGTTACCTCACTTAGGATGATATTTTCCAGATCCAACCATTTGCCTAAGAATTTCATGAATTCATTGTTTTTAATTGCTGAGTAGTATTCCATTGTGTAAATATACGTCATTTTCTGTATCTATTCCTCCATTAAGGGACATCTGGGTTCTTTCCAGCTTCTGGTTATTATAAATAAGGCTGCTATGAACATAGTAGAGCGTGTGTCCTTATTGTATGCTGGGGAATCCTCTGGGTATATGCCCAGGAATGGTATAATATCCAATATATACAAAGAACTCAAGATGTTAGACTCCTGAGAGCCAAAGAATCCTATTTAAAAATGGGGTACAGAGCTAAACAAAGAATTTTCACCTGAAGAACTTCGAATGGCTGAGAAGCACCTTAAGAAATGTTCAGCATCATTAGTCATTAGGGAAATGCAAATCAAAACAACCCTGAGATTTCACCCCACACCAGTCAGAGTCTTAATTCCTCAGCAGCCAATCTCAGCTCAGCTTGTCTTAAGTCCTAGAAAAGATCCAGAAAAGGATGTCAGAGAGATAGGGAAAGGACATCTAGGACTTTCTGGATGTTTCTGTTTTTTCTTGGGTTCTCTAACATTCGTATGGAAACAATGGTGACGTAATGTTACATTTGGGCAACAGTTGCATAGTTTTATGCACTTCAGTTCCCCTAAGCTTGATCCCATGTGCTAGGTACTACTTTCAAACTAGACATGACTCTCGCCCCTGCCCCTACTGCCAAGGCACTAAGTATTGTATTCAAATTTGTTTTTATTTCCTACCTTCTTAAAAATTAAAAAAAAACATTATCTGAATTTTGGAAATAAGAACACATTGCAACTTGGTGGGTCTCCAAGGAGTGGAGAGTAACAAGCTGACACAGGTAGAGCGTAGAATGGCTAGCTGACTTGGGACCTCAGGAACCCCTGTGGGCTGGAGAGAATGAGAGGTTGACGCGAATTTCCAGCTGTCTAATGCCCAAGGCTTTAATGTACTTTTTAGAACTGGAGTAATTTAGGCATGGGAAGTCTTGTTGGAACTTTATGCAGTTTTGGTTTAAAACTATAAAATAATTTTATTCTTTAGTTTCTGCCTTCTTGATCCACAGCTGCTGTTGTCCTAGGAACAGTTGGTTTGGGAAAGTTCTCTTCTGCCTGTGATCCACTCACTGGAATTCACGTTACTGGATTCAGTAGATGAATGACTTAGAGTAAGCCCACAGTAAGTCCTGTTGATTAGAAAGACACAAGCGAAGAGCATCTGTGTGCTGACTGGCTCAAACTAATGACATTCACGGAAGCCACTTCTCACTCTGAAGTGTGCTCTGGACTGTGACATTAGATAGCAGGGAAAGGATTATGTATATGGCAGTGTGGATACTTGAAACCTATCATAAATTTAACCTTTCTATTACTGTTAGGAGATGAGTTATCGGTTCCACTTGTCAGCTAGGAACACTGCTTGAGATAGAGTCCGACAGTACGCTTCTGCCCTCCTGTTGGATTTTGAAGTGTAAATGGCTTATGTTTAGTCAATCTCGTTGTGAAATTGAATCACTTTTATGGCATGTAAAAGTAAGAGCTGCTGACGTAGCTGTTAACAGGCACGGAAGCAGTACTTAGTTGAGACGAGAACACTTCAGAGATGGATGAGTTCTGCGAGGAATTTTCAGCCCCTTGTACTGCATTGAGTCATCAATTTCAGTATATTTATGTTTCTGTAACAAAGATGATCCTATGTCCTTACTATGCCCTTAGTTTTTTTGAGGCTCTTGCCTCAAAAATGAATGTGAAATGGCCCTTATATGCTAATGTATCTGAACACGTGGTTCCCAGTTGGTAGTGCTGTTTGGGAAGGTTTAGGAGGAATCTTTAGGAGGTGGAGCCTCACTGTAAGAAGTATGTTACTGGGGTGGGCTTTGAAGGTTAATAACCTAGCTCCACTTCCTGGTTTCTTCTCCATGTGCGCTATGGAAATGTGCCCAGTCTGTTTCCTGATTACCAGGTTAGTCTCATTCCTGCTGCCACACCTTCCTTGCAGTGTTGGACTCTGCCTCTGGAAATGTAAGCCACGATAAACCCTTTCGTTCCTAACTTGCTTTTTCTAAGTGCATTTTATTTTTTATAGTAACAGTGATACACACACACACACACACACACACACGCACGCACACACCTGAGAGATTTCTATATATCTCCTTAATTTTTTGGAGTGAACTTAGAGATGTGAATAATGAGGTATAGAAATGTTAATTGTCTTCACATAATAAATGGTAGCGTAAGATTTAGATATACTCAGTCTGGCAACATAGCTTGATGGTTACTGCTATGTAGTACTTGTGTGTGTATGTGTGTGTGTGTGTTACTGTTGGATGTGGTTTTATTTCTTTATTAAATAATTTTCTCCCAATCTTTCCACTTTTCTCTCTGAAAACACATTAAACATACTGTCTTCCTGGTTAGGAAGACCAGCACCATCTCTTTAGGGGAATGGTACCTTTTTCATACATATTATCTCTGAGACAGCATTTTGATATGCTCTTTACGTTGGCTTTGTAGTCTTAGTCTTAAGTGGCTGTCCACCTTGGCCTCTCGCGGAGCTAGAATTGCAGACACACACTCCTGTTCCTTACTTTTGTAATTTTATCTTTTGGTTCTAGTGTTTGTCGGACCCAGTGTTTTTGTTTGTTTCAATATTTTTAAATTTGTCCTTTGCACATTCAAAAATAACATTGTCAAATTATAATATTTGGAAGAGACCCAAAGTTTGCTTGCTGCTCTGTCCTGTATCTGATCTATCCAAGTACTTGGATATGCTTCAAGAATAGTGATTATACATGTTCATATCGCCTGTGCTAAGTGCTGCAGTCAAAATATCTGTAGGTCCACACTGACCACCATTTAGTGGACTTGTGCCTTGTGTCCTTAGTTGGTGTTAAAACAGCAAGGAACTCATTCTTCTCTAGGCTCTAGCTAGGTAAACTACAGGGAAAACATCATAGTAAGTGAGGCAGTGTGACTCAGAAAGACAAATGTCATTTTCTCTCATCTGACCCACCTACCTCCACATCTTCAAATGTTAACGTATAGCCTGAGTAACTGCAGAAACAAGAAAAATAAAAGGGGCTAAGTGTGTGTTTCACAACAGAGAGGGGGAATAGCAGGAGAGAAGGGATCTGAAGAGGAAAATGGGGAAAATGTGTGGGGTAGCTCTAACTAGCGAAGAGGAAGGAACTTGAATATTAAAGGTGGTAGATGATAAAATAATTGTAAGGATGATTAAAAAATGCATAAGGACTTATATTATCCAGTATATACCCTATCTACCTAAAAATACCTATAGTACGTTTAAGTTGGTGTAACACACACACACACACACACACACACACGGGTAAAATGAAAATTTTCTATCTACGTTTATTCTCAACAAAAGAAAAAACCTATTTAACAAACCGCTCAACAGCAGGCATGACAAGCCTGAGTGGCTGGTCAGGATTGCCCATGAGACTTCCAAAATACAGGTTATTGCTCCTCACCTGGTTGCTCAGTAGAGGTGGAAGGTACAGGCCCTGTTGGTGAAGACACCATGCATTTCAGACACAGGAGCCTAAAATCATTTAAGTACAAGTAACATGAGACAGAACGAACAGATTGTAATTATATGATAATATGTGACAACAACTCAAGAAAAAAGCCATGAATCTGAATGGGAAAGAAGGGTGCTACATAGGTAGATTTGGAGGGAGGAGAGGGAATTGCTACAATTATAATCTTAAAAAATATTTAAAAAACATAAATAACATAGCCCAGCTTTTCGCTAGACCTTTCTACTCCACTTTGTCCCACGCCCTCAGCAGCCCGTTTACATGTGTTTGCTACCTGGCCTCACAGTAACATCCATGCCTCTTTTCCTTCTGTTAGATCAGCCATATTTTTAGATTCCAGTATCATTACTGTCTCTCTGAATTCCAGAGTTCCAAGGGCTTGAAGTAAGATGATGTGTGTATACCTTACCCCCTGCTAGTCGTCCTTTAGCCTTAGTTCCTCATCTGCTATCACAGCATCACAGTGCTGAATCTAAGCTCCAGGGAGCTTGGTAACTCTAGGGGTTTTATATCCCTACATAATAGGACTGTATGGTATGCCGCACTTATAAGGGTGTTCCATAAATACTGAACAGAAGTAGATTAATGAAACACGCTCACACAGCAAGTTCTCACAGTTGTATATCCTACAAGCTGTCTTTTTGTCTAAACTAGCATATACTGTTTTTAGCCCCACCACATGATACATTCTTTGATAACATGTGTTTTAAAAATAGGAATTCTGACAATTGCTTATACAGACATATTCAGTGTTTTGTTATTAAACAAAATGAAAGTGTTTGAAAACATAAACCCCAACCTAAACCAAAGTCATGGCATTTCCATTGTAAGGGAACATGAGGATTGCATATGGAGTCTTCTGCCACACAGCAGCACGTGGACTCAGCTGTGGGCCAGGGGCACTCTGGAAAGTTGGAAGCAGATCTCCTGAACGTTAGGTCAGTTTCTGTTGTTGCTGCTCTTTGTACATAGCTGAGGACATAAACTTTATCTTCTAAAAAGTCAGTGGTATATTATTGAACTTGGAGAATCCCAGGTTGACCTTTGTAAAGAAATTGATTAGCTGCAGTGATTGAGTCTAACGAACAGGAAGCTGAAGATAGTGATCTTTACTCCAAGCCTGTGCTTCTAATTTCATAATACATTTTTTTCCCTTGGAAATAAGGATATCGTGTGGTTAAAGTTTCAAGAAGCTCATAAACACCTACATAACACACAGTGTGGCAGAAATATAATTTCTAGGAAAAAGCTGTTGCACCTAGCTTCTCAACTTTTATTAGGAAGTTTACACAGGAAGAAACAGCGCCTGCTGCTCTGCAGTATTCCTGCATGGCCGTGGAAGGAGGGAGTAGCTCTGCGGTAAGCACACTTGCCTAGCAAGCGCAAGACATGGGCAGCGCCCAGCCTTGGAAAAGGCTGGGAAGAACCAAGGAAGCGGCGGCCTTGTACATGTGTGGGGTCCAAGCGGACTGCCTTTTCTATACTCCGACCCAGCTTCCTTCTCTGGGCCTCATTTTATGTATCACAGCTTTAATTGTCTGATAAGTCATAGGCTGCATTAGAATACTGCTTTGTCTCTTTGCTTAGTGATTGTACACAAGCAATTGAAACTTTCAGTAGTGAAAGCTAATTATAATGTGGAATTGAAATCTGAACATTCTTGAAGAAGCTTGGAATATATTGACAGGTTTCTTTTTTCTTTTTGAAAATTACTTTAATTTCTTTTATCTCTATTCAGCATCTTAACACAAGCTTTCAGAATGTGAGCTAATTTTCAGAAGACTGTTCTTTCCCACAGTGTTAGAATTCTGCATGGTGATAGCATGCTAAAGTCTTACCAAAGTTTGAAAGTCGTTTTTTTTTCCTTTTTAAAATAGCAGCACTGTCAAGCCCATGGCAGGAAGATGCAAATAATTCTCCTGGGTTAGGACTATTACTATCCTACACGTGTACTTTCAGGTCTAGTCAATCTTTATGCAAGTTTGAATTCTAGGTACCTGATATAATACTTGGCACATGCCAAGCTTAAAAGTTTATTGTATTTTTATTGAACACTCCATTTTTGGAATTGGCTTGAAAATTAGGATATTTTGAGGTGTGAGTGTCCACAGAATTGTTGCCCATGAACTCTTCATAGAAATGCAGAAGTTTCCAAAGGGTTGTCTGTCTCCTAAATGAAGGTTTTTTGTGGTTTTCCATCTAACATGTTTTTTTTTTATTTGTTTTGTTTTGTTTTGTTTTGTTTTGTTTTGTTTTGTTTTGTTTTGTGGTGAAGGCTTTCCACCTTGTAATGTTGCTGTTCTGATAATGCCATGGTCAGCCCACGGAGCTCAAGGTATCTGTGTTGTCCAGAGAGCAGTAGCTCCGATGTTATTGTTTAAAAAGCTATAGTAGCATGAAGGTTTATCTAGAGCAGTGGCATCCTGGTTTACTCTGAGTATAATTTGGCTTTAGATGCCCTGACATTAATTTCAGGTCAAAAGTGTCACCTAGTTTATGAACTATCATTGTTATCTAGATCCTTTCTGCATACATGTGTCTTTATATGAATTTCTTCCTCTTGCTAGTCTTCCATTTTATGTTCTTCCTGATGAGTCTTTATGCATAGTCTATTACCTCTCCTTGAGAGAAATCACCCATTTGAAGTTCAAGGAAGACTAAATAGATGATACTGATTTTCTACCCAAGATGCCTGTGACTCTGTCCAGTAGTGTAGAGGTCAGGAACCACGTGCTGGCTAAGGAGACCTGTGTGTGTGTTCTGCTTGTGGTGGCTGGCTAGCAATGCTGGAGAGTTTGGCTTGTGGATGATGAAGAAATCAAATGTGTTTTTTCCTAAAGGGAAGTAATGGGAGTTTGATAAAATATATCCTTGAGTGGTTGTCACCTGTGGAAGTCAGGCTTGTAGAACAAATTCGCTGTAGACCACAGAGCTGCTTCTGTGGGTGAGTGGTAACAGCAGACAGCATGTGAATTTAAAGCAACAGTGCTGAGTACTTCACTTATATAATTACAGATACAGAAGAAAGTCTGGGCAGTCATCACTGAGGAAGCTTCTTGAAAAACAGTAAGAGAGTGAGAAAAGTGACAAAATCTTTGCAATACACCAAAAAGCCTTCACAACATCCAAAATTACATGCAAAGATGTGTTATTAGTGAGAAAGACTTCAGTGCAATTCTGGAGATTTTCAGAGATTTCAGCGTCCAAATTGAAGTCTTATTTTTATAATGTGAAACTTTATGGAAATATACAGGGGAAAGTAAGTACTTTTCTACTGCTACTGCAGACTAAATATAAATAAATGACTGTAATTTGGTAGGAAAATTCTTTTATTTGGAACTTCCACTGAGTATTTATATATTTCTGTGGAATCTAGTTTGCATTTTGTTGCATACTTAACTAAGAAGCATGGAGGTGAAACTTAAATTGCAAGAGGATAAATTGCTTTAATAGGCTGTCATAACCACAAGGGTAAATACCAGTCTACCATTTATCTTTTATAGTCAGAATTTTCATTACTGTAAAACGTTGCTTTAAAAAGAGCCTTGCATAAATATAATTGGTTGTTTATTAACAAACAAATTCAAAAGCACAAACTTGCTCCACTTGTTGAGGCAATAGAATCTGGGCACTTATCCATTTCTTGAATTTGATGTTAATTTAGGAATATTATACTGATACTCAATATATACAACTCATGTTGTGGGATTAGTTTAAAAGTATTTTCTTTTTATTAAGTTAAAGTGCAATAAGCTTATTAGTGAAAAATGAACTTTGAAACAGTCTTTTTCTTTAAAATTTTATTAGGAATAATTGAGATTTTTATGCTGCATTCAGTTATGTCACAATTTGCATAATGCTGATTGGTAAGGAGTATAGGAAAATGTAAATTGGGGGTTGTAATCAAATGGGCTGGTACAATTTGGTGACTTTTTCCCTCTTAATTTAGAAATATAGTTTAATCTGTGAATGGTTGGGAGATGAATATGTTGGTTTGAGAAAACTTTCAAAAGGCAGACTAGTACTTTTTAAAAATTGCATATTGTAATATAATGACTTTGTATAAGATGTTGTCTTATGTGTGAGGTTACGACAGAGGCCAGTAGCATATGAGAAGAAGGGAGATTATTTGTTGAAATGAACAAGCCTTACTTAGTCAGTTCCCATCTTTCTGTGAGGATGAAGAGGAGGTGGGAAGTGATGCTGTACGTAGCTGCGGGAAGCTTTAATACTGGCAGCAGGAAACTACCTGTGAGAACTGTATGAAACGTGTGGAACAGCTGTCTGATTTATCAGCCGGAGCAAATGGCTCATGTTTGGAGGTAAATCCTTTACTCCAGGTACTCATCATTGACTTGTTCAGTCTACAAATGTTTGCTCAAAAGTAGAGAAAGTTTGCCAGTTAAAACAATTAAGCTCAATGAACCACACCATTTTCCCAAGTGTGCTGTCATTTTTCCCAGATTTGTATGTAAGAACCCACAAAGCTTCAATCCAGAAAAGTGGTTAGCTTTATCAGTCCAGTTGAAGGAGCCCTTGTGGTCAGCTGTGAGAATTTACATCTAGTTCCCGCATTCAGACTCTTGGTGATCATATGTATGAGTGTACAGTTTGCTAAGCTGTCTCTATAGTAGCTAGCTTATTTATGAAGATTTTAAGAATTACTTTATTTTCTAAATATGTGGTAAATGTGTTACTTCTAGAGGAATCTCAGTGTAATTTTAAACATGAGTAGTTCCTTTCTCTCTGCCTAGTACAGAGGAGTGCTGGGATATCCTTCTGATGTGTCTTCTATCCCACTTGACTTTGGATTTTTTTTTTCTTTTGGTTTTTCGAGACAGGGTTTCTCTGTGTAGTCCTGGCTGTCCTGGAACTCACTCTGTAGACCAGGCTGGCCTGGAACTCAGAAATCCGCCTGCCTCTGCCTCCCAGGTGCTGGGATTAAAGGCGTGCGTCACCACCGCCTGACTTTGGATTTTTTAATTACAATTTTATTTTATGTGTATATTTATTTTGCCTGCATATAAGTCTGTGCACCATTTGTAGTGCCTGAGGCACCCAGAAGAAGGTATTGGATCCTCTGGAACATATGGTTATAAACTGCCGTGTGGGTACTGGGAATAGAACTCTTCCTCTGGAGGGCAAGTACTTTTAATTGCTGAGCCAGCCATCTTTCTAGCTTTTCTTTCTGTGTTTCTTGCTTGCTTGCTTGCTTTCTTGCTTTCTTTTTTGCTCATTTGTTTTGTTTTTAAAATGCTACTAATTTGCTCTAGGTACCACACTGAATGTTGGTTGGCACACTACTGAGCCAGCACCCAGCCTTCCTGATCCAGACAGCAGAATAATCGGTTAGCATGGTGGCTGCTGTAAGACACCCAGGAGTATTTGCAAAAAGTGTGGAATGCAAAGACTTTTCCGCACCAAGGAAGAATAGATGCTGTCACGGAAGTTATTAGTATGCCAGTCTGTAGTTGTATCTGCCACAGAAAAATGAAATTCGCTACAACAGTTACAGACAATTCTTGACTTTTAAGGGTTTGCTGCAATGTCTTTTGAAAGATTGGGGTCTTGTTTCAGTGCCTGGTTGATTTTTATGGAAAATTTGAGAATCAAGTATTAAACCCTGGGCTACTCTGAGATTAAGAGATTAGAGCAAAAGAATGAGGAACCAGGAAAAAAGAGAGTGAAGAATTTACCAGTTCAGCTGGAGGAAAACTGAGCGTGCACAGAGGTGGATACAGATAAAGGAAATACAGCAAGGGGGGGGGCGACCAGGGCTCACTGCTGCTTATGGTTATTGCAGATGATATCTAAAAGGCTGCCTGCCTGTTCACACTGTGGAGCCATTGAAGATTTGGATCTGTTTTTCTTGGGTGGGACTCGAAGCCTCACTATGATAGATCTAAACAATTACAATGGATTTCAAAGATTTTTATGTTTTTGAGACATTCTTTCTGTAATGTATAGAGAAAAATGAGGTAGGCTGAGCAGGAATTGTGTGCGTGTGTGTGTGTGTGTGTGTGTGTGTGTGTACCAAGGTACCTGTTGTGATATCTTGCTGACCCAGTATGACTTTTTATGAAACTAAAGTCAACTCAAACAGCAAATTTTAAAATCAAATCTAATACAATATTATCAAAAGATGTGCTAATTTGATACTTACTTGCCAAGGACTGACAGTAGAAAAACATTAAAAGTCCTATTTTCTGTTACTACACCATTTTGTATTAGAACAGAAAACTTCTCGTGTAGTAAAGTCACGGCAACTCAGCATAGAGCAGCTTCGAATCTGAGCTGAGGTAACCTGGGCAGAATTTGTTGATGTTGTGTGCTTGAGTGGCAGAGGCCAGTATGGATGCCTGTGGGCGTCCTGATGTGGGAGCTGAGAACTGAACGTGTGCCCTCCGGAAGAGCATGGACCTCTCTTAACCACTTCTAGTGTGTGGGAGAGCTTCTGACATGTTCTTGAATGCTCCTACCTTGGCTCTTTTCAATCAGCTAAGTAGGGAGGAGCATGAAGCAAGGCTGAATCTTGGTATCATATCTTAAAAACACTTTATTGAGAGAAAAAGAGGCTTATAATCTTTTTTTTTTAAATTTTATTTTCTATATTCTATGTTTACATTCCAAAGGCTTTCCCCTTTCCCAGTTCCCACCCACCATAGTTCCCATAGTTCCTCTCCCCCCCAACTGTTCCTCAATAATTCCCCCTCCCCCCTCGGTTTCTTTACTAAACTGGATGCAATCTTTACAGGCCCAGGGTCCTCTCCTTTCTTCTTCTTGGGAATCATTTGACTTGCTATTTGTGTCTTGAGTATTTAGGGCTTCTGGGCTCATTAATATCCACTTATCAGTGATTGCATTTCATGTGCATTCTTTTGTGATTGGGTTAATTCACTCAGGATGATATTTTCCAGGTCTAACCATTTACCTACAAATTGCATGAATTCATTATTTTTAATTGCTGAGTAGTATTCCATTGTATAAATATACCACATTTTCTGTATCCATTCCTCCTTTGAGGGATATTTGGGCTCCTTCCAATTTCTGGCTATTATAAACAAGGCTGCTATAAACATAGTGGAGCATGTGTCCTTATTGCATGCAGGGGAATCCTCTGGGTATATGCCCAGGAGTGGTATGCCAGGGTCCTCTGGAAGTAACATGCCCAATTTTCTGAGGAACCGCCAAACTGATTTCCAGAGCGGTTTTACCATTTTGCAATCCCACCAACAGTGGAGGAGTGTTCCTCTTTCTCCACATCCTCGCCAGCACTTGTTGTCTCTTGAGTTTTTAATCTTAGCCATTCTGACTGGTGTGAGGTGGAATCTCAGGGTTGTTTTGATTTGCATTTCCCTGATGACTAATGATGTTGAACATCTTTTAAGGTGTTTCTCGGCCATCCGAATTTCTTCTGGTGAAAATTCTTTGTTTAGCTCTGTGCTCCATTTTTTGATAGGGTTATTTGTTTCTTTGCGGTCTAACTTCTTGAGTTCTTTGTATATATTGGATATTAGCCCTCTGTCGGATGTGGAGTTGGTGAAGATCTTTTCCCACTTTGTTGGTTGCCGTTTTGTCCTTCTGACAGTGTCCTTTGCTTTGCAGAAACTTTGTAATTTTATGAGGTCCCATTTGTCGATTCTTGATCTTAGAGCATAAGCTATTGGTGTTCTGTTCAGGAACTTTTCCCCTGTGCCCAAGTCCTCCAGGGTCTTCCCAAGTTTCTTTTCTAATAGTTTCAGTGTGTCTGGTTTTATGTGGAGGTCCTTGATCCACTTGGAGTTGATCTTAGTGCAAAGAGATAAGATTGGATCAATTCGCATTCTTCTGCATGTTGACTTCCAGTTGAACCAGCACCATTTGTTAAAAAGGCTATCTTTATTCCACCGGATGGTTGTGGCTCCTTTATCAAAGATCAAGTGACCATAAGTCTGTGGGTTAATTTCAGGGTCTTCAATCCTGTTCCATTGATCTGCTTGCCTGTTGCTATACCAATACCATGCAGTTTTTAACACAATTGCTCTGTAGTACTGCTTGAGGTCAGGGATATTGATTCCCCCAGAAGTCCTTTTATTGTTGAGAATAGTTTTAGCTATCCTGGGTTTTTTGTTGCTCCAGATGAATTTGAGAATTGCTCTTTCTAGATCTATGAAGAATTGAGTTGGGATTTTGATGGGGATCGCATTGAATCTGTATATTGCTTTTGGCAAGATGGCCATTTTTACTATATTGATCCTGCCAATCCAGGAGCAAGAAATATTTTTCCATCTTCTGAGGTCTTCTTCGATTTCTTTCTTCAAGGACTTGAAGTTCCTGTTGTACAGATCTTTCGCTTGTTTGGTTAGAGTTACGCCAAGATACTTTATATTGTTTGTGGCTATTGTGAAGGGTGTTATTTCCCTAATTTCTTTCTCTGCCTGCTTGTCCTTTGAGTACAAGAAGGCCACTGACTTGCTTGAGTTAATTTTATAACCTGCCACTTTGCTGAAGTTGTTTATCAGCTGTAGAAGTTCTCTGGTGGAGTTTTTTGGGTCGCTTAGGTAAACTATCATATCGTCTGCAAATAATGATAGTTTCACTTCTTCCTTTCCAATTTGTATCCCTTTGACTTCCTTATGTTGTCTAATTGCTCTTGCTAGAACTTCAAGTACTATATTGAAAAGATATGGAGAGAGAGGGCAGCCTTGTCTAGTCCCTGATTTTAGTGGGAATGCTTCAAGTTTCTCTCCATTTATTTTGATGTTGGCTACTGGTTTGCTGTAGATTGCTTTTACTATGTTTAGGTATGGGCCTTGAATTCCTGCTCTTTCCAAGACTTTTAGCATGAAAGGATGCTGAATTTTGTCGAATGCTTTTTCAGCATCTAATGAGATGACCATGTGGTTTTTTTCTTTCAGTTTGTTTATGTAGTGGATTACATTGATGGATTTCCGTATATTGAACCATCCCTGCATCCCTGGGATGAAGCCTACTTGATTATGGTGGATTATCGTTTTGATGTGCTCTTGGATTCGGTTAGCAAGAATTTTATTTAGTATTTTTGCATCTATATTCATAAGAGAAATTGGCCTGTAGTTCTCTTTCTTTGTTGGATCTTTTTGTGGTTTAGGTATTAGCGTAATTGTGGCTTCGAAGAATGAGTTGGGCAGTGTCCCTTCTGTCTCGATTTTGTGGAATAGTTTGGAGAGTATTGGTATTAAGTCTTCTTTGAAGGTCTGGTAGAATTCTGCACTAAAACCATCTGGTCCCGTACTTTTTTTGGTTGGGAGGCTTTCTATAACCCCTTCTATTTCTTTAGGGGTTATGGGACTATTTAGCTGATCTACTTGATGCTGATTTAATTTTGGTATTTGATATCTGTCTAGGAAATTGTCCATTTCCTCCAGGTTCTCCAGTTGTTTTGAGTATAGACCTTTGTAGTAGGATCTGATGATGTTTTGAATTTCCTCAGTTTCTGTTGTTATGTCTCCCTTTTCATTTCTAATTTTGTTAATTTGTATACTGTCTCTGTGTCCTTTGGTTAGTCTGGCTAAGGGTTTATCTATCTTGTTGATTTTCTCAAAGAACCAGCTCCTGGTCTTGTTGATTCTTTGTATGGTTCTCTTTGTTTCTATTTGATTGATTTCAGCCCTGAGTTTGATGATTTCTTGTCTTCTACTCCTCCTGGGTGAATTAACTTGTTTTTCTTCCAGGGCTTTAAGGTGTGCCATTAAGCTGCTAGTATATGCTCTCTCCAGTTTCTTTTTGGATGCACTTAGAGCTATGAGTTTTCCTCTTAGCACTGCTTTCATTGTGTCCCATAGATTTGGGTAGGTTGTACCTTCATTTTCATTGAATTCTAAAAAGTCTTTGATTTCTTTTTTTATTTCTTCCTTGACCAAGGTGTCATTGAGTAGAGTATTGTTCAGTTTCCATGTGTATGTGGGCTTTCTGTTGTTTTTGTTGTTATTGAAGACCACTCTTACTCCATGGTGATCTGATAGAAGGCATGGGATTAGCTCGATATTCTTGTATTTGTTGACATCTGTCTTGTGACCAATTATATGGTCTATTTTGGAGAAGGTCCCATGTGGAGCTGAGAAAAAGGTATATTCTTTAGCTTTAGGATGAAATGTCCTATATATATCTGTTAAATCCAATTGGTCCAGAGTTTCAATTAGTTTCACTGTGTCCCTGTTTAGTTTCTGCTTTCCTGATCGGTCCATTGAGGAGAGTGGAGTGTTGAAGTCACCCACAATTATTGTGTTAGGTGTAATGTGTGCTTTAAGCTTTAGTAAGGTTTCTTTTACGAATGAGGCTGCCCTTGCATTTGGAGCATAGATGTTCAGTATTGAGATCTCTTCTTGGTGGATTTTTCCTTTGGCCAGCAAGAAGTGACCTTCTGAGTCTCTTTTGATGATTTTAGGTTGGAAGTCAATTTTATCTGATATTAGAATGGCTACTCCAGCTTGTTTCCTGAGACCGTTTGCTTGTAAAATTGTCTTCCAGCCTTTTACTCTAAGGCAGTGTTTGTCTTTGACACTGAGATGTGTTTCCTGTATGCAGCAAAATGTAGGGTCCTGTTTCCGTATCCAGTCTGTTAATCTATGTCTTTTTATTGGGGAATTGAGTCCATTGATGTTAAGAGATATTAAGGAATAGTAATTATTTCCTCCAGACATTTTTGAAATTGTATTTATTTATTTTATTTATTTTTTATATTCGAGAGGTTACCTTCTTTTGGGTTTGATGAGAGGAGGTTTCTATCTTGCTTCTTCCCGGGTGTAGTTTCTGTCCTTGTCTTGGTGTTTTCCCCTTATTATCCTTTGTAGGGCTGGATTTGTGGAAAGATATCGTGCAAATTTGGTTTTGTCATGGAATACCTTGATGTCTCCATCTATGGTGATTGAGAGCTTTGCTGGGTAAAGTAGTTTTGGCTGAAGTTTGTGTTCTCTTAGAGTTTGCATGATATCTGCCCAGGATCTTCTAGCTTTCATGGTCTCAGGTGAGAAGTCTGGTGTTATTCTGATAGGTCTTCCTTTATAAGTTACTTGGCCTTTTTCTCTTGCTGCCTTTAATATTCTTTCTTTGTTTAGTACATTTGGAGTTTTGATTATTATGTGACGGGATGTATTTCTGTTCTGATCCAGTCTGTTTGGGGTTCTGTATGCTTCTTGTATATTCATGGGCATCTCTCTCTTTAGGTTGGGGAAGTTTTCTTCCATAATTTTGTAGAAGATATTTGCTGGGCCTTTAACTTGTACATCTTCATTCTCGTCTATACCTATAATCCTTAGGTTTGGTCTTCTCATTGTGTCCTGGATTTCCTGGATGTTTTGGGTTACAGCCTTTTTGCATTTAGTATTTTCTTTGACTGTTGAATCAATGGTTCCTATGGTATCTTCGGCTTCTGATATTCTGTCTTCTATCTCTTGTATTCTATTGTTGATATTTGCATCTATGGCTCCTGATTTCTTCCCAAGGTTTTCTATCTTCAATGTTGTCTCCCTCTGCGATTTCTTAGTTGTTTCTACTTCTGTTTTTAGTATCTGGATGGATGTGCTCAGATCTTTCGTTTGCTTGATTGTGTTTTCATGTATTTCTTTAATAGATTTTTGTGCTTCCTCTTTCATAGCTTCTACTTGTTGGCCCACGTTCTTCTGTAGTTCTTTAAGTGACTTTTGTCTTTCTTCCTTATTGTCTTCTTCTCTTTGATCCATCTTCTCCTGCATTTCTTGAAGTGATTTTTGTATTTGCCTCGTAAAGGCTTCTAACTTTTGATCCATTTTCTCCTCTATTTCTTTACGAGATTTTTCTATGTGTTCAGCTACCAGCATCCTGACCAGTGATTTTATATCCAAGTCTTGTTTTTCTGGTGTTTTAGGGTATCCAGGGATTCCTGTTGTTGGAGAACTGGGTTTAGATGCTGTCATGTTGCCTTGATTTTTGTTAGTAACGTTCCTTCGTTTTCCTTTTGCCATCTGGTTATTTCTGGTTTTAGTTGACCTTGTTGTCACTGGCTGTTGTTTGAATCTCCTATGAGGCTGGGCTTACCTGTTGTTTCTCTACTGGTGGTTATGCGTGATTGCTGCTCACCGGGATCACGAGCTGGCTGCCACCCACTGACTTTGTGCACGGCCTGAGGTCTCCGGGAAGTGTGGGGGAGTGCAGCAGAGCCTCGGCCGGTGCTGCTGGGCCTGCCTAGTAGCGAGAGCGTAGCAGATCCCCCCACGTGGTAGCCCCTGATGGAATCTGTCTACCTGTTCCTTTCCAGCTGTGTTCTGGTTGCAGTATGGAGGCCTGCCGCTATCGCTGGTCCGGGCTCCTGGGGAGCTGGGTGGTGCTGGTTGCCTAGGTGCATGGCCTAAGCTCGCAGGGACGTGCTGCAGATCCTAGGCGCCTGGGCCCGCCTGTGGGCGAGAGCTTAGCAGCTCTCCCTGCTCTAGCCCCAGGCGGAGTCTCTATCTGCACCTTTCCAGCTGTGTCCTGGTTGCAATATGGAGGCCTGCCGCTATAGCTGGTCCTCACTCTTCTTAATAAACAAGAATTGTTGCTTATCCTGGTTCTGTGGGCAGGGTCTGAGCACCTGGCAAGCTGGCTAGGTCTGGCTGACCTGCTACCGGCTGGATGCGATGCTGCAGACAAGATGGCGCTGCCTGCAGGGGGTTTGGGGTCTGGCCTGCGAGCACAGAGTGCAGGCACGGCCGCTGTATTCCAAACCGCTAGGCTGTGCGCAGTTCCTGCCCCCGACCTGAGTCCCCGGAGGTCTTAAACTCGGGCTGTCTCTGGTACCTGGTTCCGCTGGCAGGGTCTCAGCACCTGGCAGGCTGGCTACGTATGGCTGACCTGCTACCGGCTGGATGGGATGTTGCAGACAAGATGGCGCTGCCTGCAGGGGGTTCGGGGGTCTGGCCTGCGAGCGCTGAGCTCAGGCACGGCCGCTGAACTCCAAACCGCTAGGCTGTGCGCAGTTCCTGCCCCAGACCTGAGTCCCCGGAGGTCTTAAACTCGGGCTGTCTCTGGTACCTGGTTCCGCTGGCAGGGTCTCAGCACCTGGCAGGCTGGCTACGTATGGCTGACCTGCTACCCGAGGCTTATAATCTTATTTAATATAGACTAGAAGATTTATTAGCTTTCTGCATACGCAAAGATTTTATTGACACACAGGAAATAGCACTTTGTTGGGTGTTCATGTACTATAAGAATGTGTTTGATATACTTATGAACTGGAAGAAATCAGAAGTACCAGAAAATTAAAGCTACAATGTGTAAAAATGACTGCTTTATTGAGAACAGAGGAGATTAGCTTGTTAAAATGAGTCGGTTTTGTAAAATTATAATTGGGTTTCAGTGAACCATGGGGCCATGGCACAGGAGCTAACAGAAATCCCTATGTAAGTGTTGAAGTTGGAGCATACTGAGGTCATTCTGGACTGTTTTAGATAGCAGGTGCTTACTGAACGCAGAGCACTGGCTAGCTGCCCTATCCAGGGTGTGTAGGAGTGATAGAAACAGACCACAAGTCTTGAGGCCTTGAGGCCTTGGGTATAGATGGCTTCAAAATTTAATATTTGTCAAAAAAATTTGTCCTTCCCATTTAAAAGTATATGTGGTCAATGTTCTTTTATTTGGTTTCTGATTGTTTGATAACTGTCACATGTACAATGAACTATAGGCAGGGTTCTGACAAGAACTACGTCTACATTGAACTACATGTAGAATCAGTGTGCTAGCCAGTGATTGATTGGCTTCTTACAGAGCTATTAGCATGTAATTGAATTTTCAAGTTATAGAATATTCCATCCACCTGGGAGCTCTATTTTGAGGGAGGATTTGTGATAAAGTAAGAGTATTCTGTGTGCAGGCTGCAGATTTTGGAGTTTTATCTTTTAGCAAGTATTTTTGTATATGCTTGTGGGTCACATCAAGTTTTAGTTCCTGTTCCTGAAGTAATATTAGGCATTTACTTTTAAATTTCCTTTTAAGGACTATAATTCTCTTCTTGACAAGAACATAAAATTCAAATGATGAATTTTGTATTTTGTACTTACTTGCAATTGAATTTATTTTCTGTAAGAAAATTAAGTGTGAGCTTGGATGAGTTGTTGTATGGAAGTTGCTACATTGATTCCATGGTGGCTGCACAGTTTTCCTCCCCCTGCACTGAGTGTTTTCTTTTCCCTTATTCTTCTCAGAATACATTCTCATGATTATAGCCATTATTACTCACCAGCCCATTTTTATTGAAAGTGAGTTTGGATGTCTCAATAAAATATCCCCTTTCTGTTGATTTGTATGTTTTCGTGAAAGGGATTTGCTGGTAGCTAACATTTACCTTGGGGCTCTGGTGGAATCCTGGCAGTAAATATTTGGCAAGGGTCCTCCATATAGCCATTATTGGAGATGTGCATTGTGAGAACATTCTAGGAATACCTCCCATCCGTTAGTTCATTAACAGTATCTGAAAACTTAATATTGGACCCAAACCCTGGCACATGTTTTAAGGACTGTGGAAATATCACCATAGTTGCTTAGCATATATTTCTTTTTTTTTCTTTTTTTCTTTTCTATATTCTTCATTTACATTCCAAATGCTTTCCCCTTTCCCTGTTCCTCCCTCCCCATAAGTCCCATAAGCCCTCTTCCCTCCACCCATTCCCCAATCACCCCTATTATACCCATTTTTTTTACAATTTTATTTATTTTCTATATTCTTTGTTTACATCCCGAAGGCTTTCCCCTTTCCCTGTTCCCCCCTCACCATATGTCCCATATGTCCTCTTCCACCCCACCCCACCCCCTGCCTATTCCCCAATCACCACCCCATTATTTCTCTGCTCTATTCTGAATTATACCCATTTTATAAAGATTTATTTTATTTTTAATTATGTGTGTGTGTGTGTGTGTGAGTGTGTGTGTGTGTGTGTGTGTGTGTGTGAGTGTGTGTGTGTGTGTGTGTGTGTGTGTGTGTGTGTGTGTTTAACTAAGGGTCCAGAGGCATTGGATGCCCTGAAGCTGGAGTTACAGGTGCTTGTGAGCTGTCTGACATGGCTGCTGGAAGCCAATCTCAGACCTCAGTGAAGGCACTGTGTTTTCTATACCACTAAATAATCTTTCCCAGCCCTTATAATACTTCATTTTTGAATGAGAGTATCAAGTTATATCCATTAAGACTAACTTCAACAAGCTATTTTTGACAAAGATGGATTTCTTTTTGAATTTTAAAAAATACATATGGGAATATTTCTTGCATGTATGTCTGTGATCCATGTGTGTACAGTTCCAGTGGAGGCCACAGAGGCCATCAAATTCCCTGGTACTGGAATTTCAAAGTGTTGTGAGCCTCCATGTGAGTGCTGGGAACCCAAATCCTCTAGAAGAGCAGCAGGTGCTATTAACTGCTGAGCCATCTCTCCAGTTCCCACTGTTATTAAAGCTACATTAACTGCTAACTACTATTTTCCAATTCATGTATTTTTGTATGTATCTACTTGTAGACATTGGGTTCTTTGGTTTTAGTTATTTTTCTAGAAAAGAGCATAGAGATGTGTGCTGGTTAGTTTTATGTTAATTTGATACATGTTATTTTTTTGGAAAGAAGGAAGAATTGCTGAAAATAAATGCCCTCAACAGATTGTCCTCTTGGCAAGCCTGTGGCACATCTTCATGACTGTGATTAATGGGGTCAAGCCCAGCCTACTGTGGACAGTGTCATCTCTGGGCTGGTGGTTCTAGGTGCCCTTAATGTTAGGAGACATTGCTTCTCCATGCCTTCTGCTCCAGTTCCTTTAGTTCTTGCCCTGACTTCCCTCAGTGATGGGCAGTTACCTGGAAGTGTAATATGAAATGAATTCCTTCCTTTCTATGTGACTCTTGGTCATGCTATTTTATCACAGCAGTAGAAATTCTAAGACAAGCTGGCTAAGTGTTTGGACCTGTCTGACAGTTCTTAGCCGATATATGTGTTTGTGTGGCATCCCCACATTCACAGTTCAGAAATGTACCATCACCATAGGTAGGTGTGGCTCACTTCATGGCGTCACATCCTCTTTTCTTCCACACCCATCTACTTAGTTCATTCACATGGCCAGTAAGTCTGTTGTTTAAAGTTCAACAATCAAGTCTGAATAAGACCACATAAGAATGTGATTTGAGATTTCCTGTATTAATCCAGAATCCTCCTCTCAGTTGTCTAGCATATAAATATTTTTTAATTGCTGAGGATGTATGATAGGGATGTACCAGTGTAATGAGTTACTCCTTAGTGGCCATTGGCTTGTTTCTTTCCTTTCCTTTTCTTTCCTTTCCTTTCCTTTCCTTTCCTTTCCTTTCCTTTCCTTTCCTTTCCTTTTCCTTTTCCTTTTCCTTTTCCTTTTCCTTTTCCTTTTCCTTTTCCTTTTCCTTTCCTTTCCTTTCTTTTCTTTTTTTTTTTTAAATTTATTTTCTATATTCTTTGTTTACATTCTAAATGATTTTCCCTTTCCTGGTTCCCCCCTCCCCATAAGTCCCATAAGCCCTCTTCCCTCTGCCCGTTCTCCAATCAACCCCCTCCTACTTCTCTGTCTTGGTAATCCCCTACAATGCTGTATCAAGCTGAACATTTCTTAAGGTGCTTCTCAGCCATTCAAAGTTCTCCAGGTGAAAATTCTTTGTTTAGCTCTGTACCCCATTTTTATTTGGCTCTCTGGAGTCTTAACTTCTTGAGTTCTTTGTATATATTTGCTATTAGCCCTCTGTCAGATGTAGGGTTGGTGAATATCCTTTCCCAATTTGTTGGTTGCCGTTTTTGTCCGATTGACCCTCTTACAGCTGATAAACAAATTCAGCAAAGTGTCTGGTTATAAAATCAACTCAAGCAAATCAGTAGCCTTCCTATACTCAAAGAATAAACAGGCTGAGAAAGAAATTAGGGAAATGACTCCCTTCACAATAACCACAAACAATATAAAGTATATTGAAGTGACTCTAACCAAACAAATGAAAGATCTGTATGACAGGAACTTCAGGTCACTGAAGAAGGGAATCAAAGAAGACCTCAGAAAATGGAAAAATCTCCCATGCTCATGGATTGGCAGGATTAATATAGTTAAAATGGCCATCTTGCCAAAAGCAATATACAGATTCAATGCAATCCCCATCAAAATCCCAACTCAATTCTTCATAGAGCTAGAAAGAGCAATTCTCAAATTAATCTGGAATAACTAAAAACCCAGGATAGCTAAAACTATTCTCAACAGTCAAAGAACTTACAGAGGAATCAGTATCCTGGACCTCAAGCAGTACTACAGAGCAGTAGTGTTAAAAACTGCATGGTATTTGTACAGGGACAGGCAGGTAGATCAAAGGAATAAGATTGAAGACCCAGAAATGAACTCACACACGTATGGTCACTTGATCTCTAACAAAGTAGCTGAAAACATCCAGTGAAAAAAAGATAGCCTTTTCAAGAAATGATGCTGGCTTAACTGGGGGTCAACATGCAGAAGAATGCAAATTGATCCATTCTTATCTCCTTGTACTAAGCTCAATTCCAAGTGGATCAAGGTCCTCCACATAAAACCAGACATACTGAAACTAATGGGAAAGAAACTGGGGAAGACTCTTGAGGACATGGGCACAGGGGAAAAGTTCCTCAACAGAACACCAATAGCTTATGCTCTAAGATCAAGAATTGTCAAATAGTACCTCATAAAATTACAAAGCTTCTGTAACACTGGCTTGTTTCTATTTTGAGATTTTTAGAAATAAAGCTGCTGTAATGTTGTGCACTCTTTTTGTGTGGGTATGTCTTCATTTCCCCAAGTAAGTTCCCAGAACCGTAATTTCTAGGTTGTATATTAGCTGATGGTTAATTATTAATGATCTGTCATATTTCTCACGAGTGGCCATTCTCAGTGGTAAATGGATGCTTACTTTCTCTGTGTCTTCCCATCATTTGTTCTTGCCTCCACATTTAGTTTAAACATTCCGAAAGGTGTATGATGACAACCTGATTTTGATTAGAATTTCCTATTAACCAGTGGTAGCATTGTTTTTTGTGTACTGATTTGTCATCTTTGTGTTCTCTTAGGAAATGTATGTTCATGTTTCTGTTCTTTAGGTTACATGATTTTTCACTACAGAATTCTGAAGGTTAATTTCCTTTCCCGTATGTTAGGTATATAGTTTTGAGATGTCTTGCAGCTTGTATTTTCATCTTTCTAACCAAGAGGGTCTTCCACAAAGAAAGTTTTAACTTTGTATGGTCCAGTTTACCTCATTGTCTCATGTAATATGTATTGTATATCAACCTTCAAGGTTTTTGTTTATAATGAATTTAGTTGTGAAACTTTAATATAATTACTTTATTTCTTTATTTCCCCCTTTCCCTCTAACCCATCCCATGTACCCCTCCTTTGAAATTCATAGCCTCTTTCCTTTAATCCTTTAATTGGTAAACACACACACACACATATACACTCACACACATAGTTACACACACATATAGTCACACACACATCCTGAAGATATAAATACAACCTACTCAGTCTATATGCCACTTGTATGTATATGATTTCATGGATGATCACTTCGTATTTGCACTGCCCTGGGACTCAGTGTCCTGTTCTCAGCATTCCTCAGTTGCCTGTAGTTCATTGTCTAGGGTTGAGGTTTGCAGTTATGAAGGTTTCTGCTTATGGTCTATTGGCCCCATTGCCTTTGAGGTGAGGCATTGCCTATTGTAATGAGGCAGTAATTCTAGATGGGAGCACATGGTAGACCAAGGTGCTTATGATAATGACCAGAGGGTGAGGGGAAAGGTCAAGGAGAAGGCTCAGGGTTCTAGAAGAGTCTCCAAAGAACTTAGACAAGTAGGAGACTTCCTCCTAGTACCTCTCTTAATGTTTCTATTACCTCCAGGTATATGAAGATTTTTTTAATATGTGGGCTTCAAGTAGACATCTAGCCAAACCACAGTATTCTCTCTACCCGTCTGAGTGAAATGCTCAAGGAGTTATTTGCCTTCTCCCTCTGTAGAGATCCACAGCTGGGAGGAGGGTATATAGTTCTAATTCCTGATGGTATTTGAAAAACCAAAAACTGCACAAATTAAATTTAATTATTTGAGGCAAAAAGTGATTCATTAATTAAGTAGGCCTGTTATCAGTAAGGTTTAGTGGGCGCAACCCAGAAACTAAGAGCAGACAGTATTTACAGATGGCAGAAGAAAATAACAGAGAAATAACCGTTAGTGTTGAATTTGGTTGCAGTTTTTTAAATATAATAAGTTAAGTTACAATGTGCCAAACTTAACCATGGGGAATTTGAAATCCCACGTTGTCAAGAAATCCTAAGTAGTGCTGTGCAAAGTACCTACAGGAAGGTACCATGACACAGAATTTACCAGAAGGTTCCGACTGACTGGGAAGGAGTAACAAAGTTTGTTCAAGTGAAGGTGCCTGCTTGTGTTACTTCTCTTAGACTGGATGCTGTGGTGTTACTGGAAAATAGTTCATAGGTGCTCTATGGCCTGTAGTCTGCTGTGACGCCACTGAGGTGTGTTGGGTAGTCTGTGGGCACTGAGTTTGAATCTCTGGAGAGAGAGAGGTGGCAGGTCCTGGTTTGTGCTGGAGGACTACATGCTACACTGAGGCCCAGAGGGTAAGTACGTCGTAAGGAGGAAGATGATCTCTTTGCTGCTACAGTGTTCTTCTAGTACTTTCTGGCAATATGTCATGTTGGGAGCTTACTAGGAAAATGTGAATAAGTTCTGTTCTATGACTATGGAGTATGTGTGGAAGAGGGAACTTAACAATTCTAACAGCCGAAGTATTGAAAGTCAGCAGAAGAGTCCTGAGAGATCCTGGAGGCTGCAGAGTGTACCACGTTGCAGAATGTAGCATGCAACTCTGTACTGCTAACAGAACGCAGAAGGTGGCATACACAGCTCCAGTCCTTCAATACGTAACTTGCAAGTAAAACAAAAAGAATTGAGGCAAAATCTAGATAAAGACTCTGAAGAGGAATGTGTGAATATTCTGATTCTTACTTAAATTAAGCAATCATAAAAAGCTTTTTTCTCTTTTGCCAACAGAGGACATCTGTACTTAGTGGCTACTAGCTATGGAGCACCCACTTGAATTTACGGAAGTTATTATGACAATGTGATATCTCTATATAGATGTAAATGTTGATAGACTTTAAAGGACTCTAAGATACATGTTGAAATGCTTGCAGATTAAAGATTGCAATTTCTAGTATTTATCTCAGTAATTCTTTTGTTACATTTATATATTTAAAAAACTCATTGAGTAAGGCTTTTTTTTAAGATCATGAAAATTATGAAGTAGCGCTATCTTAGCTGTGTATAGAAGTTATCAATCATGAACAATGACCTGTCTTTAAAATAATGTAATTGTGAATGATGTTGTTTAGTTTTGTTTATAAAGAGCTGTTAGGAATTTATGGTGGTGATAACTGGCATTTATTGAGACATATTCCATGGCTCCACTCATATGCACATATTTTGACTTGGTAGTTTATGATGTGAACACAAGTGTCTTGTGCTTTATGGAGTGGTTGATATTGTCTCATAGCAGGAAAGCAAATGTACTGCGAGGTTCAGCGGTCTTTTTGACATAGATATGTTTTCTCACGAGTCTGAATATGTATTCCTCTGACATGTTTACTATATCTGTAAACCATGATATTCTTATACATTGCAGAAATATGACTCCTCTAATATTTATCTCATGCTGATGCAATGCAGTATTTATAACATAAACTAGAGGCATAGATCCCAAGAAATACTTGTGTTCCACATCAACATGGGAACTGTCAATTAGTGCCTTTCCTAATTCTTATATAGTGTTGAAACAAAAGCCTTTCTTGGGTAATTTTCTGTTATTTCTAAGCTCTGCATTCATTTATTCTTATCCAAATTCATACTGTTGTTCATGTAACGTATTAAAAACAGAAAGTTCAAATTACTTGAGAAAAGTAAATTTGGATATTTAATAAGTATTTATCATAGTTGTGGGTGGTGTGGCTGAGTAGATGAAGAAGTACATTGTCTAATAGGTATTTCCCCTGATGAGCTGCCTAAACATGTGATTTTTGTTAGTAGAATACTACCCCCCCCCAAAAAAAAAGGGCTTATCTTCCTCATTCTGGTGTATTTGTCCTTTTAAAAGAGATTTCACTAAAAGGTTTTATGAAGTTTAGTCTTCTGCCTAAAAGTATGATGTGTGTGTGTGTGTGTGTGTGTGTGTGTGTGTGTATGTGTGCTGTGATGCGAAGTATTTTAAGACATATGGGTGAATTTAACAGTGCATGCAAGGTAACAGTTGGTCAGCCGAGGTTCATGGCTGTTGGTAAAGGGGATTTGACACTTAAATCACAGATGGGTCAGTTTATTACTGCTGTAGCAGTAGCCAGAAGGTAAACATCTGGGCCTGTTTTTTAGTTGTTATTGCCTCAGGAATGATGTGAAGAGGGTCACATGACACCTTTGGGAAGCATGAGAGAAACCCAGAGCTTATGAGTCTCAAATTTTTATAGTGAAAGGAACTCACTGGGAACATATCACTTTAAAAGGTTTTTACTCAGATGTGACACTTACAACTTACAAAAGTCCTTAGAGAGATGATATTCAACCACAGCAGCAGACACCTCACAAGATGTGCAGGGAAAGACCAGAGAGGTTCTTGGAAAGCGAAATCCTAGCAACAGCAACATTTGCTGCTGACCTCACTTTGTCAATCACACGGATTAATCAGATGGCAAGAGATTCTATTCTAATCTATTCAGTTTGTCTCAAAAAATATTTGAAGACACTATCAGAAATATACCAAGCAGTAAGTAAAGGCCAGTTTGAGAGAGAGTGCTGGTGCTGGTGATACTGAAAAGGTAATGAACCTCAGGAAGATGTAGGAAGACTGAGGCTGGCCAGATCTCTGGGAGAGAGTACAGAGATGCCATGTCCATTTTCATCTCTGTGTTCTTTTAGAGACTGAATGGCTGCGGCAGCCCTGTGGTCACGGGGTTGTGGAGGAGTTAAGCAATTAGGCAACCAAAAGCAGGCACCTGTAAAAGACTTCTGTAAACCAAGGGCTGCAACAGTCACTGGATTTGCTTAAAGTATTGGAGTGTTAAAATACTGTTTACTACCTTTATCAAATTTGTTTACCTTTACATTGATCGCTGTAGAGGTTTGAACAACTATGTCCCTTATAAGGTCTGTATTTGAATACTTGGACATCTACATGGTGGTACAGTTTGAAGGTTTAAGAGGGACATATGTCAATGGGGTTAGAATTTCAAAGCAAAAATCCTATTTCCAATTCATACTTGCCTTGTTTGTGGCTCCAGGATGTGAGCACTCATCTCCTGACTTCTGCTACCATGCCTACTCCCTACTGCTGTGCCTCCCTGTGAACTATAAGCTAAAATAAAGCCTTAGTCATGGAGTTTCATCACAATAAAATAGTAAGTAATCCTCTCCATACCCAAATCCCACCTGGAGAGAGCTTGTCTCCCAAGAGTGCTGGCACATCTGAGAGCACATTGAGAATACCACTTCTGCTCAAATTCCTGGCCCAAAGCTATCAGGAAACAGGAATTAAGGAATAGCCAGGGACAGGGCCCTTCTAGTTTCCATCTTCGCCCAGAGCTGACTCTGTGCTACAGTTCTTCATACCTAAATTCCTCCTGGAGAGAAAGAACTGGTCTCCCAGGACTACTGGGACTCTCAGGACTAAGGGACACAGGCTAAGAAAGACAAGCCGCAGTCAGAAACAGCAGGACCAGCTAACCCCAGAGATAATCAGATGGCAAGAGGCAAGGACAAGAACATAAGCAACAGAATCCAAGGATAGTTGGCATCATCAGAACCCAGTTCTCCCACCATAGCAAGCCCTGAATACCACAACACACCAGAAAAACAAGACTCTGATTTAAAATCACATGATGATAAAGGACTTTAAGAAGGACATAAAAAACTCCTTTAAAGAAATACAGGAGAACATAGGTAAACAGGTGGATGCTTGAGTCCTTCTTAGAAGGGGAAACAAAATAATCAAGAGAAATAGAGGATGGGAGGGACTTGGGAGGAAGAAAAAATGGGGAGAAGAAAAAGGGGAAGAATCAAGTATGGGAGGAGATGGAGCAGATGTATAGAGGGTCAGGAAATTGAACAGAGGTGTGTAGCAATGGGCATGGGGAGCTGGGTGTAGCAACCAGAATGTTCCAGATGCCAGGGAAACAAGAGCCTCCCAGGACCCCGCAGGGGTGACATTAGCTGAAATAGCCTGCAAAGGGGAGGGAGAACCTGTAGAGTCCAAATCCAGAGGTTAGGCATGGCCCCCTGTTTGAGGGATGGGGCCACCCACCCATCTGTAAAATTTTAACCCAGAATTGCTCCTGTCTAAAGGAAATACAGGGTCAAAGAGTAGAGCAGAGATGAAGGAAAGGCTGTCCAGAGACTGCCCCACCTGGGGATCGATCCATCCCACATACAGATGTCAAACCTGGACACCATTGCTGTTGCCAAGTGCATGCTTACAGGAGCCTGATACAGCTGTCTCCTGAGAGGCTCTACCAGATCTTGACCAATACAGATGTAGATGTTTGCAGCCAACACTGGATTGAGCACAGGGACCCCTATGGAGGAGTTAGGGTAAGGACTGAAGGATTTGAAGGGACCTTATGTAGTATCAGTGGTAGGGGAGGCCATTGGTCCTGTGAGGTCTTGATGCCCCAGTGTAGAGGAATGCTAGGGCAGTAAGTCAAGAGTGGGTGTGTGGGTGGGGGAGCACCCTCATAGAAGCAGAGTAAGGGGGGATGGGACAGGGGAGTTCCAGAGGCGAAACTGGGAAAGGGGATAACATTTGAAATGTAAGTAAATAAAATATGCAATTAAAAAAAAGTAACTTAAATATACTATCATATCATCTGCGAATAGTGATAGTTTGACTTCTTCCTTTCCAATTTGTATCCCTTTGACTTCCTTATGTTGTCCAATTGCTCTAGCTAGTACCTCAAGTACTATATTGAAAAGATATGGTGAGAGGGGGCAGAACCAGAAAAGGGGAAATGAAATGTAAATATAGAAAATATCCAATAAAAAAAAAGAAAAAAAATTAACTAATCCAGTCACTATCTGTGTAGTTGTTCTTGCTTTCTTCCCCCTGCCCCATTCCTTTGCAATATAATTCCTTTACTCTCTCACAGCACTCCTTAGCATGCGTCCCTCATCCCTGGGACAACATCTTGAAGTAGTCTAGAGTTCCTCAGTATTTTTTACATATATTTGAATATATTTGTATATCTATATACCCTGGTTAACTTTTTACATTTAGCAATGAAAGGTTTCTTTGATTAACAGACTGGTGTGGCTTTCCATTATTGTTATGCGGGTTTTATATCTATAGAAAAATTTCCTAAAATCCTTCTTCACGAGTTCTTCTTGCCAGTTGGTTAGCGCTAATACATTTTATAGGACTTATGAATTTTTATTACTTACAATGTAGTATTTGAGAAGCTCCTGTATTAAGAGCCAGGATGTGTTTCAGGTTTGGAGCATTTCTCCATAATCTTTTAAAATAACTTGAAAAATTGAACAAATTAATGTTACAGTTATTTTTATTCAGATATATTCTAAGTTATTCAAAACAGTTGGTGGTAATTATACATTGAGGAATAGGAGCTATTTCATTCAGTAGGTTAATATCAATTTTGCCAAAAAACCAAAGCAACAAAACAAAATGAAAAAAACAAACCCAGGATCCACTTAACAAATGTGCTGCTTTGCTGTGGAGTCAGCTGTGTGTACACATGCGTGTGTGTGCAGTGCTAGAAAAATCAGTCTTCCATTGAGTTTAGCCTCAGCCTAAAAATGATTTTAAAATACTAATAAAAGTTAAGTAATATAAAAATGATTTTGCAATCATGGAACATTCAGGTTTTCAAATAATAACATCTTTAAGTGATTAAATCTTTACTCAAATTGCTCATTATCTCTGAGATTTCTAAGAGAAGAAAAAGGTGCCTGCTATCTTTCTTAGTTCTTAGTGAGGACCCTTATAACAAGAGTCAGACAAGAGCAGAATAAGCAAAAATCTATTGATTTTTATATCTTTGTACATGGGGGGAAAACTCAAGGAAAGTAATGGGCTTAGCCATTAGGTTTATATGTTTTCTTTCACCAGGTACAGTAGGGTTTAGGGATAACTTTTATAATAGAGAAAGGCCTCCGTTCTCTAAGGATGCCAGTTATGGGAAGGCAGAAGGGAACCTGGCGCGAGTAGACTGTTAGCCGTATTTCTCACGTGCCATCTTCATGATGATCAAGACCTACGGTCTTGGATGTTTAGTGTGTTGTCCTTTCTCATTCAGAGTGATGAACATCCTTTCATATTTAGAAATTAGTGTCGTATTTTAGGAAACTATGAGGAGTGCAGAGAGTGTTTAAGTAAAACCTGTCTTAATGACTAACTCGAATAGCACATATTCCACAGTGCAGGATTTTGGAGCAGATAGCATCCCTATGTCTTCTCTGCATCTTTCAAGGTTCATAGCATGTTATACTGCTGGCTGTATGTGCTGATGGTTATAAGAATCTTATTTTTAAAATTTTCATATATTGATTAAATCCATAATTTATTTTGATCATACTCTTTCATGTCCTTCCCTGTCTTATTTCATGTTTCTCTCTCTCTCCCTCTCTCTCTCTCTCTCTCTCTCTCTCTCTCTCTCTCTCTCTCTCTCTCTCTCTCAAAAAATGAAGTGTAAAGAGACAAAACCAAACAATAGAACAAATTCACACACACACACACACACACACACACACACACACACACACAGCACGAGCCTGCCTTGGAATGTGGTTGAAATATTCAGTGTCACTCTATTGGAGAAAACTGATTTTCCCTCTCCTAGCAGAGGTCAATTGAAAATAGCTTATTGAGTAGTGGTGTGGCTTTGTGTCCCCTTCTTTTCTTCCTGCTGGGATTGTGTTTAGATTGAACTGGTGCAGATCTTCTACAAGATGTCACAGTCTTTGTGACTTTCTATGTGAATTAGCCCTACTGTGTCTGGAAGGAGTCATCTACAAATCTTGCTGTTACGATTTTTCTGCTTCCACTTCCTCATAGACTCCTAAGCCTTGAAGAGAGGGGTTTGGTGAAGTTATCCAATTTGACCTGAATCCTCAAAAGTCTTCCACTTTCCACACATTGGCCTGTTGTTGGTCTCTGCTAATTTCATCCACTACAGGAATCTTCTTTGATGTGGGCACAATGAGGCTCATATGAGTATAGCAGTATGTCTTGTTTTGTTTTTTTGTTTTTGTTTTTGTTTTTTTCAAGACAGGGTTTCTCTGTGTAGCTCCAGCTATCCTGAAACTCACTCTGTAGACCAGGCTGGCCTCGAACTCAGAAATCCAGCTGCCTCTGCCTGCCAAGTGCTGGGATTAAAAGTGTGTGCCACCACTGCCGGGCTAGCAGTATGTCATTAGGAGTTACTTTATTACTATTTTCCTTTTGCAGAATAATGATACTAGGTTTTCCTCTTGGTCCATGAGCTATCTAGTCTCAGTCTCTTGGCTGATTTTGCAGTCAGACATGGTTTCAGTCTCATGAAAGTGGGCCCTAAATCTAGGTCAATCTAGTTTGGTTATTCTCAAAAGATTTGTGCAACTATTGCACCAGTACATATTGCAGTCAGGTTACTAATGTAGGTCACAAGGTCATAGGTGGAAGACATTGGTGATTACGTTTCTCCTCCAGAAGCACTACAGACATTTGTCTTTAGGAATAAAGCTTCTAGCTGGCCAGTAGTTCAGTTTCTCCATGTTTGACGACACAAGTAAGTAATGTGTTTAAGCAACAGTAATGTCTTACACTCAGGTTTTGGGGGGATAGCCAATAATTTGGCTATAGCTTGCAATGGCTGAGTTTGTCATTGGGACCCCTTTGACCAATGACTCAACATGATAACATGATATATCCCATTCTTGGTACTTAAGGGTTTTTTGTTGTTTGTTTTTTGTTGTTGTTGTTGTTGTTGTTTTTGTTTTTTGTTTTTGGTAGCCTAAGATGTTTAGTTGGAGCATTATCTTATGAATTATTTGGTCCCTCCATTTAAAGTCCTTACATATATGTATATTATTTTAGGAATCTTCTCGAGTTTTATATGGTTTTTCAAAAGGCCTTTAATGTTAGTTTTCCCATCCCATCTCTCCTTTAGCCTTCTCTCTCATTCCCCTGTTTAATCCTCCTATTCTACCTTTATCTCTTTATGACATTATATCTTATTTCTCCTTTTGTAGAGAATCCCCTAGATTCTTTCTAGCTATTCTTTCTATTCTTTCTGGTTATTTGAAATAAAATGCAGAAATTTAAAATTTAAAAGCTAAGATCTGCCTATAAGAGAAACACAAAGCGTTTGTCTTTCTGAGAGTTTGGATTATCTTGTGTTGGATGGTTATTTCTAGCATTGTGCATTTACCTGAAATTTTCATTTGTCTTAACAGATGAATAATATTCCATTGCAAAAATACACCACATTTTCATTATCAATTCATCACTTGATGAACATGCAGGCTCTTTCCAATTTCTGGTTGTTATTAATAGAGCAGCAATGAATATGAATTAACAAGTGTTTCTGTACTGGGAAATAGAGTCGTTTGATTACATGTCCAGGAATGGTATAGCTAGGTCTCCTGATGGGTCTATTTTCATCTTTTTTAGAGAACCATTACACTGATTTTCATAGTACCTATGCAAATTTACTCTCACCCTAGGAATAAATAAATGTTCCTCTTTCCTCATATGAGGCTCCATTTTATTAATTGTTGGTTTTAATGCCTGTGCTTTTACATTGCTGTCTAGAAAGCCATTTCCTGAGTCATTTAGTTCAAGTAAATTCTCTATTTTCTCTCACCATATTCAGTGTATGCACTTACACTGAGGTCCTTGGTCCATATGGAGTTGAGCTATGTACAGAATGGTAGGTTTGCCTATATTTCTGTTCATTTACGTGTAGCCATCAGTTTGACCAACACCATTTGTTGAGTATTTGAGTATGCTGTCTTCTCTCCAGTGTATATTTTAAGTGTGTGTGTGTGTGTGTGTGTGTGTGTGTGTCCACATTATAGATGTGTGGAATCTTCAGTTCTGTTCCATTGACCAATGTGTCTGTTTATTATGCCATTACCATTTTTATTATAATAGCTCAGAAGTACAACTTGAAATCTGGGATGATACTGGGATGATAAGTAATCTTTACTTACTTAATCTTTTACTATTCTTAATTGTATTTGCTCTCTCTCTCTCTCTCTCTCTCTCTCTCTCTCTCTCTCTCTGTGTGTGTGTGTGTGTGTGTGTGTGTGTAAAATTCTGTCCTGTGCAAATAAGGATACTTAGATTTTTTTCCATTCTCTTTTGTGTCTCCTTGATCTTCAACTCCTCTATTATTCTGACTAAGACTTTAAGTACTATATGGAGAGAGTGGAAATCAATCTTGTTCCCAATTTTAGTGGAAATGCTTTGAGTTTCTCTGCACTTAGGATGATATTGGTTGTAGGTTTGTTGTAAATTACCTCTATTATGTTGAAGTTTGTCTCTTACATTGTGTGGTCTTTTCAGTATTTTTAACATGAAAGGATGCTGGACTTTGTCTAAGGCCTTTTCTACATCCAATGAGATTTTCATGTAGTTTTTGTCTTTTCTGTTTATGTGATGGGATTATGTCTGTTGATTTGTGTTTGTTGAACCATCTCTGGAATGAAGCCAACTTCATCAAGTTGGATACAATTTGTGACGCGTTCTTGGATTCAGTCTGCAAGTATTTTATTAAGAATCATTATATCTTATTTTTAAGGGATGGTAGTCTGTGGATTTCACTTTGTGTTGGGTCCTTGTTTGGTTTTGGTAACAGGGAAATAATGGCTTCATTGGTACTTGGTCTCACTTTTATTGGGTGCCTGTCCAATTGGTTACTTGTTCTTATCACAACCTGACTGGTTATGGACCAGAGGATAGATGATGATTGGTTTCAGCCTGGTACAGAGTCTTCACTAGTTCCATATCTGAAGTTCTTTTTGGAACTTTGGGTTTAGACTCTAAGAAATCCCAAATAGGTCCAGTGGTTAGGGTGGGTGATGAGCTCTCAGGCAGGGGAAGGGAGATTCTGGAGTTCTCTCAAGCAGGGGTTATGAGTCAACTCTATGCTTGGTATTAGAATCAGAACTAGGGGTATTCTAGCCATAGCCATAGATGACAGTGAGTCCAAAGGTGATGGTGGGCTTGGAGGAGGGACTGAGTTGGATTGTTTTTGGACCTGTATATGTTGTCAGGCAGGTGGACAGGTAGCCAAAGGTATGAAATAATAGTAGATAGTCCAGAATGGTGGGGGTGGGGTTGAGTCCAGAGAATCTTTCATTTAGCTTTTCCACGTTTCTAAGTGAAATCTCACAGATGTCCTGAAATAGGGTATCAGCCAAGTTATGAAAGGGAAGCCTAGAGGCTGTACAGAGAGACTGATAGGAAACAGTCTGGCTTTGTACAGCAGCTTGCTAATGTTACCTCAGGCAAGTAACCTTTCTTTTTAAGCCTTATTCTTCTCTGTGCCCAAATAGAAAAAACAAAACAAAACAAAACAAAAACAAAAAAAACCAAAAAAACAAAAAAACAAAAAAACAGGAGGATTCCCTATGATTTGTCGGGTCAGATGGAGGAGCACCTCTGCGATACCTTGCTGTATAAGATTTTGTTTTTATTCTTGTGTTTACTGACAATTGGCTGAGCCACTGTTCTGCTCCAAACACTAGGATACATCAGAGAATAGAATTTGTCCCGTTGAGTTTCCTTTTTATGGGGTAACTTGTTACTGGATGCATAGTAATGTCTCATTACTTAATGTATACCAAATACTTTACATAACAGTGAGGTTCAGTGTAATAAAGCAGTAGTTTTTTTTTTTCCTTGATTTAAGGCTACCACTGAGGAAATAGTTCTAATTACATTCTCACTGGCTCCTGTCTTGTGACTTCTCTACATCACAGCTCAGAGGAAGTGTCTGCTTAAATGACAGCTCACGGTGTTGGTATTTAGAACTCCAATTCTAATAGACAAATTCTTGGGTTTGTGTACTCCTGAGCAGACATAATTGTCTTCTTTAGACTTTATTCGTAGTCTTATACATAAAGAATTATAAGCTTGTTTTAGGGATTTATAATTTCAGAAGTTCCTGTGCTGACTCATAATGCTCAAGTACACGAGCTGATTAGAAGTTAAGAATTGTTTCACTTTAATATAAATTAAAGCACACTTTGACCTTACCCTGAACAATAAGGCAAGGCAGATTTAAAACAAAATATATTATTTGATTCTTTCAGCTGAAATGAGGGCAAGAGGTGGCTGGTGATCATTACTTACAGTAGATGAACTACATTTTCTGTGTGGTTAATATCCTTCTCAGTAAAGGTTTTCTACTACTTTGTAAGTCTATAAACAATTAGATGGATTGGGGTGTGGGTGTGGGTGTGTGGGGTGTGTGTGGGGGTATGGATATGTGGGTGTGTGGGTGTGTGGGTGTGTGGGTGTGTGGGTGGTGTGGGTGGGTGTATCCTTTTGCATACTGTACTTAGTCATTTGAAGACTCTCATCCTTTATGACACTAAAATGAGCTTCCTGGCATCATTCTTCTGTGGAGGCCATAATTTCCCCTCTGTGGTCGCTTTAAAGTTGGCACATTGAGTCTGCTGTGTTCAGTCTTTTACCACACTGAATCCATGTATTTCATTGGATCCAAAATATCAATCTGTATACCACCAGCCTTGTTATGACATCACTGGGGAATCATGGCTTTCAAATGATAGATATCAGTGACAAACATTCTTTGCTAGTAGGTGACATTTTAATTGGACACCCCACAAGCTTCAGATTATTTATAAACCTTACTACAACTCATAAATACTCACGATGCTAGTGTAGCCTGGTAGCATGTGTACCTTAAATGCTGGCTATAATTGCATCTATGATGCCCCTCATGTAAGTTGCCCAATTAGTTTGTGTAACACAAGAAAGAATGAAACCTAACTAAGCAGTCAGTGCTGAGAAGCCAAGCACATTCTCAATGCATCAGGACACAGTCTATAGATGGTGAAATGTGCAGAAACATTCATTTTCAAGGTGGTGAATAGAGTCATGTGATGGCTTGTATATGCTTTTCCCAGGGAGTGGCACTATTAGGAGGTGTGGCCTTGTTGGATTAGGTGTGTCACTGTGGGTGTGGGCTTAAGACCTTCACCCTAGTTGCCTGGAAGTCAGTCTTCTACTAGCAGCCTTCAGATGAAGATGTAGAACTCTTAGCTCCTCCAGTACCATGCCTGCCTGGATGCTGCCATGTTTCTGCCTTGATGACAATGGACTGAACCTCTGAGCCTGTAAGCCAACCCCAATTAAATGTTGTTTTTTATAAAACTTGCATTGGTCATGGTGTCTGTTCACAGCAGTAAAACCCTAACGAAGACAAGTCACATCATGTTCTAATAACTCCAAAGAACAAAATGAGGGCTCACTTTGTATCTGTTTTTCTATTGTTGGTATGTGTTTTGGCAGGTGTGCTATTGAGTATTAATAGTACACATTGTCATGTAGCAGGGTGATATGCACCCCACAATGATCCTGAGCACATGATTACATAAAGAATATACAAACAAAGCAGAGATATGTTGAACAATAGTGAACTATATTATTCATAAAATTAAAAGTGATTATTTCATTTTACTGAAAAAAAACCCCAACAGTATCTGTGTGGTCCCGTGGTCATTCCTTTGTGCTTGGATTTTTTGGGTAATGTGGATGGAGGGGTGCTGATGAGACAGTCCACATGAGCCTTCCAGGCACTGGCATCAGTTGGTTTTTTTTTTTTTTTTTTTTTTTTTAAAATAATTAACCTTCCCTGAATGTCTTAAGAGTACTTTACATTCCTCCCTAGAGATCCAGTGTATGACTTTACAAGAATGTCATGGACAGAAATAGAATCCAGTCTGTAGCTGACTTAGAACTGGACCATGCGATTCTCCGAGGGAGGGATTCCAAATTGAACCTGCTGCCATAGCTTGCCATTCATCTTTCTTCCCAGTTTACCTCACTACCTATTCTAAGATTGTTCCCATTCCTACAAGGTATAGTGGTATTTATAGCCATGTTTACAAGGGACATAAGATCGTTCTGTTTGTGTGCGCATGCACATTTTCAGTTTTGCAGGTTAGTGTTTTAGCAGCACAGTTAGCAACACCATGAACAAGGAACATTTCAAACTCATGTTCGAAAATAGTTCACCTTTTCCCAGGTCTTATGCTGCTTTTTGAAGACAATAGGAATTACCAGATTATACTTTATGTATGTGTGAAGGTTATAAAATATTGACCAAGAAGCAACTCATTAACATAGATAAGGATGTAACGTCTTCAGTTTTGGAAGCTAACTAGGACTGTGGTGGCTGTGGAGCGTTTGCTTCCTCTGTGTTGCTAGAGCTCTTAGTGCATTTAATAATAATCCTCAAGTATCCCAAAGGCATGCAGGTAATGAGTGACACAGCAGAGATTTAAGTCATTATAGACCCCGTGTTTCTTTTCTGTTTGTTTATTTTCAAGACAGGATTTCCTGGAATTTACTTTGTAGAGCAGGCTAGCCTTGAGTTTAGAGATCTGTTTATCTCAGAATCAAGTACTGGGATTCAGGTAGTGCACCATCACACCTGGCTAGCCCCATATGTGTGTTCAGTGAAGCGTTCTGAAGTTTATTCAAGATGGAAGAGAAACCAAGAAAGAATGAGCACATGAAGAAAACAAGTAGAGGAACGGTTGGTAGGCTGCTGGAGCGGAGCTGGGGTGGTCGGGAAGCCTGAACCTGCCGCGGCCGCAAAGAGGACACTCCATTCAGTATCCGGTGCAGCCTTTGGTCTGTATTACAGAGCAGCTACTGTGGCCCAGGCGGTCTGCTGGGTGCTCAGGAATGAGAAATGAGCACATGCACTTGCACTTGAATGCTAACTCTAATTTATAATGATGCTGGTGATTATTTTTTTTGTAATTTTCAGCTTTGTTTTTTTGTTCAGAAGACACTTTTTAAGCCAACCTTTATGCAAGCGTGAATACTTTTGAAATATCTTCAGTTTCAAGTATGTTTAAGTGTATACACTCTGGTCCAATTATATCTGAATATTCATTTGGTAACTTGATCCTCCCTCCAATAGTGGCGTTGAGAAGCAAGCATTTGAGATGTTTATGTTCTCATGGGGACTGGTGTCCCTCTAGAAATGGCCTGCTAAAGTAGATTTGCCCCATTTGGCCATGTAATACAGTGGTAATTATCTCTCACTTCCCCTCCCTTCACAGGGGAGAAGACACTAACAGGGAATCTGAGAAACCAGATTCCAGATGTGCAATCTTGCTCATTATTCTTCCAGCTGCAGGTTAAATCAGAAACCTATGGTGACTGTGACATTAACAAAATATGCTTTAGTTCTGGACTTCCTGCATTATGCATATGATTCTTTATATCATGAACTAGGTAATCAGAATTCATCCACCATTCAGTCTCCTGATTTTTTTGCCTATAAAAATTCTTGTTTAGAGAAATTGGTCAAAAAACACCATGATTTTATCTAGAAGTGCTTTGAGCTCATAACAATGAGGAATGCAATCGATGCCAATTAAATGACTATTGGAAATACTCTGGAATTAGAACTATTCCTTTATTTGTTTTTTTTTTTTCTTTCAAACTGAAAGTCTCAATTGGTTATAAGTATATCCAGTTTAGCTTCATTTGATCATGTTTCAGTTATAAATATTGAGATGGCTTTTCAGTAAAATAAGTTTTAAGAAATATTTTAAAATGAAAGAAACATTCCCTATTTAATAAGTACTTGTTTTCCCTTATGTTGTTTGTGGAACCCTAGAAGCTTTGGAGACTATTTATCTGCTAAACTGTCCTCAGTAAAACTTAGCAACACCAAATAGAATGCCTGGAAAACACATTGTCTTCTCATTCACGAGTAGTCTGGTTTGCCTTTCTTCTTTCTACTGCTCGTGGTTAGGATTCTCTCTCTCTCTCTCTCTCTCTCTCTCTCTCTCTCTCTCTCTCTCTCTGTGTGTGTGTGTGTGTGTGTGTGGTTAGAAATGTTTGGGATATAGGAGTGGCTATCTCTGTGTTAGTTTTGATAAGCACATTCTAAATTCATAGCTTTGGTCTTTAGGAAATCTTCAAAACTGTTTTTTCAAGTATGAAAAGTATTTTTGGGCCCAGCTGTCAACATATCAAAATTGATGTGATGGGCTGTAATTTCTTAGGGCTTTATGATGAACCCTTAGGGTTATGGCATTTTGTCCACAGTTTTCTGGAAAGTGATTGATTTTCTTAATTGACAGGAAACATGGTTTATTATGGTTCAGGTCACTGAGGCAAGGGGCCATTGATAGAGCTTTGAATTCTGTCAGCACTTCAAGAGATGCCAGTATGCTTAGATGAAGAATTAAGCTTCATTCATTTCATTTATACAGTGAAATTGGGAACAAGACTATCACTAGTCATTGCAAAACTGCAGAAGAAAACATTCTGTAGGTTGCCTTCTTCTTTCGTAGCAAGACAGACTGAGTGCTTTGCCAGCTCATGTCCTCTTCATCCTACTCCCTACACAATAGAATCTTAATAATTGTAACGTATTACATACATTCATAGCCTATATGGATTCTTGTGAAAATGTATTCAGTTGTTTTGTTATGGCATCGAATTTATAGTAGCTAAACATGGTCACGGTCATTTCTGTTGCATTATGGGAGATAATGGTTTTAAATGGAAATTGATTTAAACCTTTTCAGATCCGTTTACACTTTAAACCTGAAAACTTGAGTGATAATAACCAGCTATATAGCCAAATTTATAGGACTGAATGCATGTTATATGGATTCCTTGATTTCTTAAGTAGGTGTTAAAGATAAACATATATTTAGCTTAAAAAGTCAATTTGTTCTCAATGCAAGTATCGCCTAGCTCTTACTGAATAGCTGTTCACTGTGCTTATCTCTGGTTCTTAGATAGTCATGAGATGTAGTGAGAAGAGCACCACTTAGCCGTGTGGAAGCCAGATGAGTGCTTGTTGCTCTTTCCTGCTGTCCTCTCAGAAACGCTTTATGGACTATTCATTTGACAGGGTTGCTCGGGGCTTCAGGGTGTAGGCAGAATTATTGCTTTTAAGGAAGTAGTTTCATTTTGTAAGGAATTGTATTAGGGAAGCATCCAAAGGGCAGAATGTGGACAAGTTGGACCATCATTGTTTATTAAAGAAAGTATCTGGAACTAATTTATTACATGTGGATGTAAAGTCTATATCCTTGTAGGTAATGGACTCAGCAGCTTGTGTTTTGGAATAGGGAAATATTACAAAAAACAGTGAATGAACATTTTGTTAATTTATTAGAAAGAACAAGGCAGGTTTAGAATGCAGGCAACTATGTTGATGGAGTTGTTAGCATTTTATAAGGACAGAACAAGAAACTTCTTGGTGATTCATGTACAGGACTATAGATGTCAGCATGAATGACAAAATAGGATAAGCCAGTTATGTATTCTGCCTTGAGACTGAGATGTCTTGGGCAAGATGAAAAGGGCTTGCGAGCTATTGGGTTTTATAATACATGGCCACTGTTGGCCTTGGCAATGATTGTTTCAGATGCTGTAAAATAAACCCCTTTTTAAAATTACTTTTGCTGAGGACATTGCACTTGGGTGGAAGCTGGAGGTGATAGAGGATAGCGTGACTTTATTGTTTATTATCAATACCATGGCACCTTAGAAATAGAAGGGTAGCTATTTTTATTATGTAAGGAGAGCACACTATTACTTCACACTTTGGGGAGGACAGGAAAGACTTTTCCAGAAATGTATTTACATTACTCTTTGTTACTTTTTTATATTTGACTTATCAATTCTTTATAGTCTATTAGGAATTCAATTACTTTAATAGACTTTGGTATAGAATATTTGTTCAGAGGTTTTCATAGTTATGCTTCATCTACTTGTAATTTATTTTCTTTGACAGAAGGTCTTAAGAACAATTAAGCTATTTCTACCAGCTGCTAAAGAAAGAGCAGCTCGGAGAGATGGGAGAGAGCACAGTCTTAGGGATACTTGTAAAGAGGCTGATGGAGAGAGAGAACAAGGTAGACACAGGTGAAGACAGAGTAGGCTAGAGAATGAGAAGGAGCCAGAAGATTACAACATATTGCCAAAGTTAGTGTGAGGCCAAGCAGAGCAATTCAGTCAGAATCTGAAAAAGCCAATCTGAATAAGTCAGCTTGGAGAGGAGCTTTGAGCCAGAACAGCTGAGCTGGCCAGCCAGCCAGAAGCTAGAAAGAGCTAGAAAGGGTGAGGTTATTCAGCAGAATGCCTGAGGTTGAAAACATTGTAGGCCTGGATAAGATTGTATGGAGGTTAGAAGCCTCTAGGACTAGGCCTAAGTTAGCAAACAGAGGCAGTAAGTCTCAGTGATGACAAATACATCAGGCTAATAAAATATACTTTTATTGCCCCTACCTTCTGACTATGTTTCTGTCTTTATCTGTCAGTATAATTTGATTGCTTGGTGTAAGCCTCAACAGTCTGATGCTAACACCTAAGTGGTTGATTTATCTTGAAGCTTCCTTGTCACCTGTCACCAAGAGTACAATTAAAGTCTGCATTCTTGTGTATCTTCCTTTTTAAATTTTATGTGAATGCAAATTTTGTTCACCGAGGTCATCAGAGTCCCTGGAATTGGAATTATGGACAGTTAATCAACTTCCATGTTGATGCTAGGAAGAGAACCCTGGTTCTCTAAGAGTGGCAAGTGTTCCTCCTTGCTGAGCCTTCTCCCCAGCCCCAGTGAGGACAGTCCTTTCAGCACCGGTCCGCAGTTGTTATCTTTGTTTTTGACTTTTAGACAGGTCTCACAAGGTGCCCCTGCCAAGCTTGGTTTTTACTATGTAGACCAGACTGCCTTTGAACTCAAAGAGATCCTCCTGTATCTGTGTGCTTACTGACGAAATTAAAGATACATGCCACCACGTTTGGTTGTATTTTAATTTAAAAATAATTTTAAATATGTATATAAAATATTGAGAAAAGTAGAAATTAAAATAAAACAGTGAAATAAGTATTATAAATACTGTTATTGGGCCAACAGATGGCTCAGAGTATAAGGGCACTTGTAAGTGCTCAGTGTATAAGCCCTGTGGCCTGAGTTCAGTCCTAGGGACCTTCGTGCCAGGAGCATCCTGACTTCCTCAAATTATCCTCTGACCTCTGACAAGATACAACACCCTACATTATAAATAAATGAATAACTACTCAACTAAACGAATATAATTTTAAAAGAAATTGTTAAAATATAATAATGCCATTATTTGTAGTAGTTCTGAGCCACCTTGGTAGATGCTGGGAACTGCAGTCAGGTCCTTTGGAAAGGCAGCAGGCGCTCTCAGCCACTCAGCGTTTCAGCTCCCTCTCGCACCAGGCCCGTTATAAGTACCTCAAGTTCAATTTCAATGACGTTAAATGTTACTGTTAAAATGTGTAATATTATTGTTAATATCCTACTTAGGACACTTTTCTTTTTCTTACTTTATTTTTTTTTTTGAGATTATAGTATAATTCCATTGTTTCCTCCTTCGCTTTCCTCTCCCCATATCCTCCCATACCCCACAACTTCCTTTCTTTCAAATTCATGGCATCTGATATCTAGCATTCCTCATGTATTGTTGAATGAGATCCTAATATTATCAACATCTTCTTGCACATATAGCCTGTAAACTTACTCTTCTTTGTATCCCCAGCGCATGCATGTAGTTAGTAATAAGGTACCAGTACATGATGGCATAGCCTTTTCACTGCCTTATCTTTTTCTGTTTCTAGTAGTGAGAAGGCTTGAAGCATGTTGTTGTTGTTGTTTATCACCAAGCAGTCATATGGTTTCTGTAACTGAGCAGTACTTGAACTAAGCTGACAGATTCCTAACAGACTCACTGCATTTTTGTTGCTTTATCTACAGTTCACCATAGGAAGTTCACAGGCGATTCGTTTCTGAGTACCATCCCAGCTTTAGAAACTTGTTTCTTCTTAAACTTGGCTTGTTTTCCCTTACAAAACAATTCAGAAAATAGCATTCACCATGACTTTGTAGAGTGTTGTTTGAAAGAGTCATAAGTATGCTTGTAGGGTTTGTGAGAATGTGGTTTTATATTAGAAAGTTCAAAGTCAGGTGGGATGTAGTGATAAATAATAGCATGAGTGAGTAGGAATGAATGTGATATATTTATTATCCCTTCACTCCCTGAGTTACAGCATCAGGTTCCAAAAATTGACAGTGTTTCTAAAACCAGCTGCTAAGGAACACCATCATAGCTGTGGCAGAAATTTTTTATGAGTGAGAATTCACATATTATGCAAAAAAGTTTACTTTCTTTTACTATAAACTACTTTCATGATACTTTTCTCAGAGAAATAATGTGAGAGGGAGACAGACATTCTGAACAAAGTGAGTCCCGTTGACATGATCTCTTTCAAAAGGAAGGTATATGAGAGTAGCTACTGTTGCAGTCTCGCTCTATGTACACGGAGCTTAAGATACAGGCCCAGAGGGTGGGTGGGGCTCAGTTTCTCTATGTGTGTTTTTATCTTTTCCTTTTTCTCTAGGAAACTTGAAATACTGCCTTGTGGTTCTTAATCAGCCTTTGGATACACATTTTCGCCCTCTTTGGAAAAAAGGTAATCTTTGTTAACATTTAATTGTCTTTGGGACTGAATAATGTGACTGGCGTGTGCCTTGTAACCTAACTGAAACAGAAAAGGCCCTAGTTTGCAGTGTATTCTGTAAGCTACCCAGAGTGTCTCACATTATTGGATTTTTTTTTTTTAAACAGTGAACAAGATTTCAATAGCTTCATGTCTGGCATAATCCAGCTACTCAGAAAATGACAACTCCTACAGAAAAATGAAAACTTGTTTATAAAAAAATGAAAGTATGTGTGTTGTTGTGTATTGATAGTATAATTCCTGGCTTTCTGGTGTCTGACCCCTGTAAGACTCAGGTACCTTAAAAAATCAGAAACAAAAGGCAGACACAGGCTCTGCTGATCCAATAAGGAGCTGACTTTGTTTGTAGTCTTCATTCCTACCTTGTTTTTCTTGCAGATGAAGGCAGTCTAGTAGAGGTTAATGTTACTGTGAGGGGCCTTGGGAGTGTGGGTTAACATAGAGAAAGGAGAGCGTAGAGCATCATAGCCTGGCATCTCAGCTAGTTCGTAATGGCTCTAGGCTGCTGTCCCTGACACCATAGAGCCCTCATGCCCAGTAGCTTTTGTACATTTACTTCTGTGGTGGTGAAGCCTTCTAAGAACAAAGATCTAGGTTGGAAGCAGGACTGTTAAAGTAAGGCAGAACGTGGAAACATGTACAATTTGTTGCATTGCATAAATCTTATGATTAACTAACTATACCATGCCCAAAGTTTCCAGTATATACTTCCTAACTCCATTTTAGAGAAATTTAGAGAAAAAAACTATTTTGAAAATTTATTTCATGTCTGCTCTTTACAGATTTAGTTGATAATGTTTATGAAATTTAGTTTAATACCCTTGTGGAGGATGGTACAAATGATCTTTTCTGTTCCTGTGTGGTTCTCTTGAATTTTTCTAGTTCTTCAGGGGGTCTCCCTTTGTCATATCTGATCCGTATAACTCTGGAAGGGGTCCAGAGCCTAATCACTGCTTCTATAAACACAGACATAAAGCCTTTCTCCCAGATTAGCCAGTAACCAGAAGAAGTTTAGCTTGACCTCTCTCCCAGAGGGATAACAAAATAACCACAAAACTCAAAAACACACCCATTTTGACAAATGAAATAAATAAATGAAACAAATGAAAACAAATACTGTATGAGCTTTTTTTAGGCCTTTTAAAATCTGTCATGTCAGGATATTTAACCCAAAATTCCCAAGGAGCCCATGTTCGAAGAATATGAGTTATCCTGCAAGATCCCTGTTTTTACCTGGAACAATGTATTTTCATATAATTTCCCTGTATGTTTTCTTGGAGGCTGCAGCCTTTCTGCCTATAGCAGGGTCCCAGCACCTTTGCGCCTAAACTCGTGTATCAGTTCCTATCTGCGGGGAGGATTCCCCGCTTGGCCCAGGTAAAATCTGTACGCTCTTCTATCTTTAAGAACAATTAAACCAAACTTAGGATTCTATCCTATGATTACCTGCTTGTAGGCAGCAGGCAGCTTTTCCTTGGCTCTGCCTGGAGCCACTATTCTATCTTTTTCCACAGCAGGGGAACTCAGAGCCCGTGAGCTGAGTCTATCCTGTTTCTTTTTTTAAGGTTCTGTGCTTGAATCACCAGGTGACTCTTCCTCCCACCCGGAAATCCCCTCTCCCTTCCTTTCAGGCCTGCTTTACTGTGCCTGAGGATCCTAAATAGTATATTCTTGCCTGCCACGCTGGATGGCATCTGCTGTGTGTGATTTCTTGGAGCACGTTTCCCCTTGCTTGGTCTCTCTGCTGCTGCTGCTGGCCCCACTTCCATAGCCACCGCCAACAACTGCCTGTTCTCACCCGTAAGCCCCGCGAAAGGAAAACACTGGAGACTTTCTATTTTAAAACTGATCAGGTAACTCAAAGGCTGGGCGCAGAACATCCTGCCCCATCCTCCATGACCTTCGCTGTTGCACAAACTCTTGGTGCCCTGTGAATCCTACATGTCTGTAGCGCCTCTCTGCTCCCCTGACTGGTCTAATTCCAGTCCTCTCCCTCCTCTCGTCCTGTCCTGCCTTGAAACCCCACCTCTCTTTCACCCAGCACCTGGCTGCTGCTGTCTACTTAGCCAGTCAACAATCAGGGAAACCCCCCACAAAAGGGGTGAAGAACATTAAAAGGTTTCAGATTTTCTTAAAAATGAATTTTCTTTTGTATAGCTCATGAAGTTTGGACGAACGTTTTTTAGAAGAAGTACCTACTTGTCTCAGTATTTTGTAGGTTTCATTTAATCTGACAGTTAACAAATATTTAGGTAGATAAATAGAAATGGCCAAACAGCAATATGAGACGAAAAGTATACAGACATACCATGGAGTTTGTGTTGAGTTCACCATCTACTGCAGGACGTGTGGTTAAGTGTGGCCAACATATGCATTGAAATTCTGTCTGCAAAAGCTTATTTTTACCTTGTGAGCAGATGCCGATGGGATATAGCTTCTCGGCTAGGCATGGAAGCTCATGTCTGCATCTTCCTCTCAGTGCTTGGACCCCATCTGGCTTAAACCTGTGCAGGCCCTGTGCATGCTTTCAATAAAACATAAAATAAAATATAGTATATCTTTTTTTTTCATTTCTTTTTTTACCTTCAACCACTGCCAAACCAACTTCCTGTCACATTCATAGCCATTTTTTCTTTATTGTTACATATTGATCCTACACCACTTTAGTGGACACTGTGGTGTCTCTGGGCCATTGTCCCAGCTGTTTCCATGCCAATGAGAGCTTATTTTAGGTCACAGCAGTCTTACCTTTCTTCATTCTGAGACTCTTCAAAGGTGGCCTGACCTTGAGCTTCTTCTGTCCAGGTGCATCTTTTTTTCAGGCTTTGTTGCCGGAGGGTCCTCAGAGGAGCTCTGGGATCAGCCTGGGTGTATCTCAGAAGAACTTCCCTGGTAGCTGCCTCACAACCAGTCCCCCTCTCTCTCAGCTGATACTCTTATCCACAGGAGGGGGAACAGGTAGCAGTGCATCATTTTTTGCTCAGATGTGCACAGTCAAGCTCTTTCTGAAGGTTCAGTCTCTGAGTTCTTTGTATCAGAACTTGGCACTGCATGTTGCATGTGGTGGACTACCAAAGAGAGTTCCTCTCTGTTTCTCATCTCTTCCTCATGCATATCTGCCTCAAGCCATCTTCCTGCTTCTTTGTGTGAGTATCTCTGTATGTACGTGTATTCCTTGCTTTTGGGTATCATGCATTTCTAATTATCACTGCAAGGGAATGGTCACATAATTCGGGAAACAGCATGGCATCCTCCGTAATCATCACTGGTTTTTACTCGGCTACCTACCTATCCTAAACACTATTCCAAATCTTGGTTCTGCATCATAGCTCTGCAATATTATATTAATATAGTAAAACTTCAACTGTGTAAATCTATAAGCCAATAGCTATTATCTTATTAAAAACTATGCTTAGCATTTTATAGTAAATTCAAAGCTGATTTTTTTTTTTGGGGGGGGACAAAGATATTATTAGGAATGTTGATTTTTTTATTTGGTTGTTTAGGGAAAAAAGGGAGGATGCTATAAAGGAACTGATTCCTCAGAGTTGTCCTCTGACCTCTACATGTGTACTGTGGCATGTGTCCTCCACATGTAATGAACAAATACAAAATTAGTGGCCACTGAACAGCAAGAAACAGTTTTCTCCAGGGACAAGTTCCCTGATAAATTATACAGTCCCAAGTGGTCAGCCTAAAGATATGTACATAAGTACAGAAGAATCAAGATATATGTTTCATGTATGCATATATGTATGAAATTCTCAAAACTTAAAGAAATAAAAAATATGTAAAAGGAAAATATATTAAAAACAGTATTATGTCTCAACCCACATTTAAGAACAAACATTTGGAAACTTGGTATCTGAGTGAGACACTGTCTTAGTTACTTTTCTATTGCTGTAAAGACACAGTGATCCAGGCAGTTTATAGAAAATAGAGTTCACTGAGGACTTAGAGTTTCAGAAGGTGAGTTCATGACCATCTTGGCAGGGAGTATTGCAGCAGGTAGGTAGGCACAGCTCTGGAACAATAGTAGGTAGTTAAGAGCTCACAGAACCATAGGGAGATGGGGAGAGAGAGAGAGAGAGAGAGAGAGAGAGAGAGAGAGAGAGAGAGAGAGAGAGAGAGAGAGATCCCAGTGAGTGATATGTCTCCAATGAGGGCATATCTAGTAATCCTTCCCAGGCATTTCTACCAACTAGTGAGCAAGCATTCAAAATACGAACAAAAGGGGCCATTTCATTGAAACTACCACAGATGCACACATGCATATGACACTCTTACAGTTGAATATAAAAGCAAGAAGAGACCCATTTAAAAAAATAGACAAAGGATGGATGTCAATAGACATTTTTTTGTGGAAAATATGCACATGCCTAACATGCACATGCCCATGGAAAAATGTTCACCATCTCAGAAATCTGAACAGCAGTGAGATATCATGTCATACTCACTAAATTCTGTTGAGAATAAGACTAGGTATATTCTGGAGAAATCACAACTCAGACACCTGCTGACAGGAATGTCAGTGGTGAAGTAATCTCAGAGTTAACAGTTACCCTATTTCTACTCCTAGATTCAAGCACAGGAGAGACGAGAGTACACGCACACACGAACATCCATAGCAATATTACTCAGTTACAAAAAGAGCGAGGCACTGGTGTGTTATAGATTTAATGAACCTTGAATATAGTGGTCTAAGTGCTGTGATCAAGGCACAAAAGACAACCTCTTACAACTCAATTAAAATTAAATACTCCAAACTGTTGAATTTGCAGAGCTACAAAATACATTTATGCATGCTTAATACTTTGGGGTAGGGAGTCAGAAACTTATTGAAGTTAATCTTGTATTGATAAAATGTTCACAAGTCAACTTTATGATTGTTGCACAATTTTGTGAATTACTAAATTCATGGCTTATATGCTTAAGTGTGTTGTTTTGTGTAATGTGGATTATATTTCAGAGGGCATTACAACAGCAGCTGTAGGCATTAAAGCATGGTGGAGTTTTTTCTAGGCTTCCTCTAGGAGGTGCTCCCTTGTGAGATTGAACATACCGAGGATTAAAGACTGTTTTTTTTTTTTTTTTAAATATTCATGCTGTTAACTGTCTCAAATCTACCCTGTTGTCCTAGCATAGTATTTTGGATATAGCGGGTGTAGACTAGAGATCACAAATTTAGATTTCTAACTGATTTGTTTGTTGAGTTAGTTATTTATTCATTAAATAAGACTGTTTTGGTATACTTTAAGAAATAGTGGTTTAGAATTTAGGAGGACATTATTTTATTTTATAATTATTATTTTGAATACAACTCTTGTTTGGTTTTTGATTTGTTATTTTGAGTTTTAAATACAGCTCTTACTAGCTGCTATGATAATGGCCTTGGTAGCTTTAGATGATAGCACAACTAAAACTCCATGGATCCACCAGTTCTTACCCATCTCTTACATCTGAGAAAAAAGCATGTGTAATATTATACATGAAATATTTTCTTTCTTTTCCTGAAATCTTTCTTCATCTCGTCTGCATATAAAAGTTGGAAATTAATTTGCAGATTTGTTTTTAGTATCTAGTGATCAAATCTTCATTCTCTTTAACATTATAGTAAGCAATTACTTCTTTGTGATACGTCTTGGAACATGAGAAATTCTAGTGTCTCATGAAATAAAATACTTGGTACAAAAGAACAAAGTTGATTATTTTTTCATAGGGTGATTGATTGAAGACGCTAGGTAGGAATGTCCATTGTTACTGGTTTTTGTGTACTTTCCTCTTCTTAATATTTATTGTTTTAATTCTTAGATCAAAGAGTGACTTTAGTTTACTTTAATTAGAACATTCTTGTTTGAAATATTTTTTACTAAGGATAAACTTTCTGTGGAAGACTCTAAGCGACATTCATTATAAGCATTAAATTCTTAATTAAAGAAACTTAATTCTGAGGAAATTTATCTTCTGGATAAATAAGTAACCAAAATGTTTCAAGAAAAGGAAATATCCTTAGGAGCCTGCCACTATAGAGTCCTTAAGCCTCTTGTCTAATGGTATGCTGTGATTTAGTAATCATTCAAAATACTTATTAAATTACTAAATAAATGAACTGTGAGTCTTGCAGATCTGGGATTACACAGGCAGAAGCACAAGATCCTTTTCTTGATGGAATTTCGGGACTGGCAGTTTCTGGAATCAGTCCCTAAGGATTTACAGAGCACTTGGGATTTTATACTACTGAATTTGGCTTTGAGAGGCAGCAAAGTGCCAGAAGTCATCTAGAAAAGGCTAAAGGCTGGTGAGTGAGTTTTCTGGAGAAAGCTCACCATTTTGCCTGGCTTATGGGTAAAATCTGAATTGCAGGGCCTTCAGAGAATTTCATCTCAGGAATACATCATGCTGCTAATATGCCTTTTCTTGCCACTATTGCATAATCTGATGATCCTTGGGAATCAGCCCACCCTATTAAGCAAATTTCCTGCAGATACATATGAAGAACTTTCATGAATTAATTCTGTTTAGATGAATTAATGATTTTATAGAATTCCTGGTTTGAATCAAATAATTTTAGGAAGAAAGTTTTAAGAGATGGGTTTTAGGTTGTTTTGCCAGAAAAACATAATACAGTTAGAATCATGAATGGAATTTGCCTATTCCTCTCAGACTACTTTGTAAAAGCAGCATGATAAAGAATATAGTGAGCGTCCACAATTACACTAAAGACAGAAATAGGCTTTAGACAAATTTGTTTTCAAGGAAAACATTCTATGTCCCAGCCAAGGATGAAACCACAGGTGTGCACTATGATAAAGCGAGGCCATGTGAAACTGTTGCTTTGAACTTAGAATGAGCTTGTAGAATGAAACACTGCTTTGAACTTAATATCAGTATTCTTCTGTAACTCCCCGGTTTTATAAACATTTTATCTATGAGGCAATTTTCTAAAGAACTTTCATCTGAGAAGGTATAAGAAAGCCACAGAAGGCGATTGGGGCTCATCCCCATCCACCAAATGTATTCATGTATATGTTTGTCTATATAAGTGTACATACATTTGTTTGTAGGTATGCTTATGTATGTACGTATAGATGAACACTTGTAGAGTTGATGAGACAGTTGGTCAGGCTGGACCAGTGTGTGAGTGTGTGTGTGTGTGTGTGTGTGTGTGTGTGTGTGCATGCACATGCACATGCGCATGTGTGTACATTTGTGCTTCTCTGTTTAAATGTTTTTCTTTTCTTCTTTTCTCTCTGGTTCATGAAGAGTTAATGAATTCCAAGCCTCTCCCTTGGCCAGCCCTTGAGCCAGGGAGAAAAGAATCCACTGTTTATTAACACAAAATGGTATGAGAAAAGAATCCAGTGCTTATTAACACAAAATAGTCAGAGAGTGTTACAAGACCAGAGAAAACCAATTTTTGTTCTTAGTCCAAGTCTCTGTCCCTCCCAGTACTGTTCCTTCTAAAGACTGGGGCAGGCCCCTGACAGGAATGGAAAGCTCTACCTGTGAACATTTATAATCCCTAAGACAAATGGGACCCAAAGTGAGAAATAAGCCCCTGCAGCAGTATTGTGCACTGGTGCCTATGGACTGCTGGGGTTCTAGAGAGTCTTTGGGGATAGAGAACTATATGATACACACACAGATCAGGAGTCCGTAGAAAACTGCTAGAGACAGAAATGCCATTCCTGATAATAAATCTCAAAGAAATCAAAAGTGATTTTTTAAAATGAAAAGAAAGGAAGGAAGGAAGGAAGGAAGGAAGAAAGAAAGAAAGAAAGAAAGAAAGAAAGAAAGAAAGAACGAAAGAAAGACCCATCAGTGTGATGTGTAGTTCATTATTTTATTATACTTAGTGGAAGGGAGTAGCTGTTCTGCAGGGGAGTTAGGAGTCCTGGCTGATGCTGCCCACAGTAGTGCCTTCTTCTGCCTGCCATATTATAGTGAACATTTCACATGAGGTGTTAGTTGGAATTACAGAGTTGGGGACTTGTTTAGAAGACCAGAAAAGCCTATAAGATAAAAAAGTGCGAGATTATGCAAGGAGTATTTTATAATATAAAGTAAGTGTTACCGTAGGATTACCAAGTCTATTATATGAAAAGAGGCCGAAATACAGTGAAAAATAATAAAATATTGCGAGTTGGAGAACATTAGAAACTACCCATAGCCTCTAACTTATCTGCCACATTTGAACAATATTATAACTTAAAGTCATAACAACATAACCAAATTCTATTTGAAACATCTGTGCTTAGCGAAAACTTGCATTTCCTTTACTTGTATGAATAACAGTGGTAACCTGTGTGGAGAAGTCTGCTTAGTAGCCTTGCTATTGTCTGCTGATCTGTATAAACATATACAGGCAGGAAACACTGAACAGACACAGAGTGCTTAATTTACACATTAATTCCTATGTGTGTGTGTGTGTGTGTGTGTGTGTGTGTGTGTGTATGTGTATGTGTATAGCAATGGTTAAAGAAAAGGAGGTCATAAAATTTGGAGGAAGGAGAGTGTAAACAAGGGATGGAGTAGAAAGAGAGAGTGGGAAAATATTGTAATTATATTTTAGTTAGAATTTTGAAAAATCAGGAAAGATTTTAAGAGATGTCTCAGAGAATAAGGGTGCTTCCTGCTAAACCTGAAGACCTTAGTTCTATGCTTGAGAATCATATTCCTGAAGGACAGAACCAGTTCCTACAGCTGTGCTCTGACCACGATGTCGTGCCATGGCATGAATATTCCCCTCTCCAACCAGCCTGGCATTAGTCATGGCTCTTTAGAGTCACAGAACTTACAGAATCTATCTATCATCAATCTATCTCTATCTATCTATCTATCTATCTATCTATCTATCTATCTATCTACCTACCTACCTATCTATCGAGATTTATTGGAATGATGTACAGGCAACATTCCAACTAATCCAGCAATAGCTATGAATAGAAAGTCCAAGAATCCAGTAGTCTTTTCTAGTTAGTTTGGCTAGAAGTCATTTTTGTCAGATATAGAATAGTAATGCCTGTTTGTTTCCAGGACAGTATATTTAATTGCCTTACAGCATGTACAAACCTGTTCCTACTATAAATGATTTTAAATATGCCACATTTCCACTCCCCCTTTTCCTAGCTCTCTCCACTCCATACTCAAATAGTTCATTCTTTCAAACTCTACCTTTTCCAAGAAAAATCCTAAGATGCATGCTGCTCCTGGTTACATACAGATATAAATTTTCACATGCACACAACACTAATATATTCATAGATACTTGTCCCTTATCTTTTTATAATTGGGAAAGGTTTTAGCATGGCAATGTAAATGATTCACCTTTCTTGAAACTGTCTACTTTTTATCCTCTGTGTGATGTGTGCGCTAGCACATGTGTGTGTGTACATGAGGCCTATGCAGTATTTATATTTATGTAGGTATATAAACATGCACATTCATGTGCACGTAGAAACTAGAGGTCAATGTTTGATATCTGTTCCTCTCTTTCCACCCTATTTTGAGACATGGTTTCTGACTAAATCCAGAACCCCACTGATTCAGCAACACTTGTCAGCAAACTCCAGAGAGTCGCCTTTCTCTGCCTCCCTAGCATTGGGGTTTCTGATATGGCTGCTGTTCATGGCTTTTACATGAGTGCTGGGAATCCAAAGTCCTGATGGTTGTACAACAGATACTGTACTGTATGTACTTCATTCTGATCAGTGACACACCCTCTCAAGAAATTCAGGAAATTCTAAATAAGTCTATATATTTTAATCTGACCACAATAGAATAAAGATTTAAGCCAGTAGCAACATAAATTCCAGATGATTGTTTTTTTGATTTTTTGTTTGTTTAATTTCATGATTTCTCTGGGTAAACAATCCAAGATCATTTCCCTATAGGTAGTCCTGTCCAGTGGCCTCTTACAGATTATACTCAAGATGTTGGCTACAGCTGTGGTCGGAAGGGTTTACCCAGGGCTGAGTTGAGACCACCAGTGTGCTGGCAGGAGAATCGCCTTGTCCCACAGAGATACTCACATGTCTTCACAATACTTTGATTCCCTTTCCCTAGAGTTAGTCATTCAAGAGACTTGCGAGAAAGGTTCATCCATGTCTTTCATGTCCAGTTTCAGGAGTTACATACATTATAATATCAGTTAGAAGTAAGTCACTATGTGGAGTCCACCTTCAAAGAGAGGGAAGTTAGCCTCCGTCTTTTGAAGTTTCAAAAGTAGACAGCAAGGAATTTTCAGGCACATTTGAAACCACAGTTTAGAAGTTAGAAGTTAAAAAAAAAATGGTCAAGGTTATATGATATAATATCACATCCCATGTCTTCCAAATGGCCTTGCCAATTGAGCTATGGTTTTTCAGGATACTCTCTGTAATATTGTCTTCTGTTTCATTGGTACCATTGTTGATGGATAACTTCTAGAAGGGTAGTATATTGGCTCCCAGGTCTGAGAGGAGCCATCATCACAAATTGTTGAGCTCAGTGTGGGTGTTTCCTTTGTCTGTGACAGGCATTCAGTGAATGACAAAGCATGTGTTCCTACCTCAGTTCGTAAAAGAATTACTGATCGAAACGGGGAGCAGTTGTCTTGATTTGGGTTCGCCACTGGGATATTTTAATTGCTAATATTTCAGATTAGCAAATGGCACAAGTATTCTTGTTCTTACCCTGTGATGGAGACAGCTATTATTCTTGATAACCCATTCCCCCCACCCTTGGGTATATTTTCTTACTGTTTTGGCAATGATTACTTTACTTTATAAGGAAGAACTGGTTCCTCATTATTCTTGCCATTTAGTTTTGGTAGGAAATATCAATCATTGTAATTTTACTCTGGCTGCTGAGGTGTACCCGAAGTCATTCCTGGCTACTGTGAATGACTCAGGGATGGGAACATGACTTGGGCAATCATTGTTCTTTGTATTTCTTAGGTTATTTGTCTGTCTTTCTGTCTGTCTGTCTGTCTGTCTATCCATTGTCCATTTACCATCTATCCATCCATCTATTATCTATCTGTCTGTATGTCTTTGTTTGTATGTATGTATGTATGTATGTATGTATGTATGTATGAATCATTTTTTTAGAGTAGCCTGAAGCTCACTATGTAGTCCAGACTAGCCTTGAATTGAATCAGTCCTCCTGCTTCAGGCCATTATACTGTGGGATTGAATCAGTCCTCCTGCTTCAGGCCATTATGCTGTGGGATTACCAGGCAAACTGGCTTAATCAGTATTCTTTGAGTTACAGTTTTAAATGAATGGTGTCCATGTCAAAGCCATAAAACTATTGAAGGAAATTTGTAAATAAATCTGCCTACTTTGCATTAGGTATTTCAAGAAGGATTCTTTTCTAGCCCATTAACATTTACAATAATATTTTAGCCTCTTGGTATCCTGTCTTTAACGTGAACTCTGCACAGAAAAATCACTCAACCATGAAGGCTGATAGGATCTTTTCTTTGTTTCTTTAATTGTAACCTACCCTTTTTCTCACCTTTTCTTTTCATTTTAAATAAAAATGCTTTTCTCTGTGGCTTCCAAGAACAGTTTCCTTTTAGTTAGGGGAAGAAAATATTTCTTAGATCTACTAGTGAGTTGTGAGATATAGCTTCTAAAATCACCACCATTGTGAAAATACTAGGAATTTGAAATTAGTCTTCAGGAAAATGTGTAAGACTTTGGAAATGCCTAGGAGTTCATACAGTTTACCTGTTGAGAGGAAATGCCATTTTGGAATAAGGAATACTGAAGTCTTGGCAGTAATAGAAAGATGAAGTTATGAACAGTTCCTTTTGTACGCAGGGCATTTGTTATAGCAAGCCTCATGCCACTAATGAGATTTGCTCAGGAGAATAGTCAATGTAGATGTAAATTTTATTGGCAATATTTATCTGCAGCTTATCAGAATATCAGTAACCATACATTACTGAAAAGGTGCCTTTTAGTTTACTCGCTTTTAGCATTTTCATTTTGTATATTTATTTTTAAGGTTTTTGTTTTTATACTTTGTTTCCTTTCAAATGAGTTTAAATGAAGCTGTTTTTTAAATATAGTTATTCACATGTAAATTGTTAATATGTAGAATTGTGAGTAATTTTTTTGTAGGGATGGAGAGAGCCCCAATTTGAAATGTGATGCTTATTTTATACTAAATAATAAACCATACAAGAGTTTTTATTTAGGAGAAATGTTCAATTTTCTTGTAGCCTTTTAAAGATTTTATATAATATTCAAGCACACATGAATCATCAAAAGGATACATTTATTTTGAAGAAATTTTTATAAAATGTATTAATATATGGAAAATGATTTCCTAAGGAAATGATTTGATCTAAGATACATAATGATTTTTTGAAAGATTTCTGTTATAATATAGGCAAAACAAATCATTTAAGTTTAATTTTTCCCTCTTGAACTTATTTAGAATAAATGATTGGTTTATTTTCTTGGTTTTGAAAAGTCATATTGGCCTGTTTTGCCTCTAATAGTACTACTTCTAATAGACCTACTTCTAGGAAGACATGTCAACATAATTTGAACATCCAGTTAATGGCATTAGAATGAATTATGCATGCTGATATATCCAGTTAGCTATTTAACATATATATTAGCCTTGTTAAATAGTTAAGACACACAGATTCCTATCTGATGACTTCCAGTGGATTTATATGTTGTTTTCCCAGAACCTAAGGCTCACTAGTAACTTTGTTATTCTCTGATAAGACCAGCATTTATTGGCTAGTGTTGACTTTGCTGCCATCCATAATATTCACAACCATTGCTCACGGGTCGCAGAGTTACGGCATCATAAATAAGGAGGCACAGAGGAAAGAAGATAGAGCACATGGTTTATTTTCCTGCATTTTTAGCTATCAACTAAATCACTGCTGTCAGAGGAAAGTGGAATTTAATGGTCATCCTTAACAAGTTTAGAGAGAAATCTGTGCAGTTTTATTTCTTCCATGTTGTATTTTGTGGTTATATCACACTTGGTTCATTATAATGATGATGCTGTAATGACATTTATCATTGAAGCTTAAAGATTGAGCTTTGGAAAGTTGTTTGTTTATTTAATCCTTCCAAGCTAATAACAGTTTGACATGGGTGAGAGACACAGACAGATACGGTACAGAGGCTGTGTTTGATTCTGTCAGTGAAGGGATGGAGTTAAATTGCAAACATCTCCAGTCTAATTCAGACCTTGGCATGTGATACCTGTTGCTTGCAGTATGTTTATTGGCTTTCTGTCTGGTTTCATTCCATATGCATGTGTTGAGGAAGAGAAATGCAAACAGATAGGATTATATAAAGTACATATTTTATTCAGTACCTTTTTTTAAAAAATATTACTTTAATTTTGTTTCACTTGAAAATTCTTACCTCTCAAGACACATCAATATGAGAAATCTCGGAATTCCTTGGATAGATGCAGTACAGGTCCCACCCATTCAGATGAGGCGGTCTCCGCCAAGCTCTCCCTCCTGTCATGTGTCACATGCAGAGCACCCCTCCTGGCTGGTTCCCTGCTGCTTCTTAGCCTTGTTTCTTCTACACATGGAGAGTTAGTCAACATTGAAGTTTGGTTACAAAGAGGTTCAGTGATGTCTGCTAACACGTTTAGATGGAATGTGTCTGTAACTGCTTCATTTGGGCTAATTTATGAGGTGATACTACTGTGGACAAGGATCCTTTTCTCCTATAGTGTTGCTTTCTCTGTCCTTAATAGATAAAGAGGTGGCTAAACTTTCTACAATTTCATATGCTATGTCTGGTTGATATCCATGGAAGGCTTGCCCTTTTCTGAAGAGAAACAGAGGAGGAGTAGGTGGAGTGGGGAGAAAAATGGATGGTTATGGAAAGGTACTGGGAGGAGGAGGGAGGGAAAACTGTGGTCAGTATGTAAACTAAAGAAATAAGTAAAATGCAATTAAGTTAGATATAGACAAAACAGCTCTTAATATATTGGGTAGCACAAAATGCTTAAATGCAAGAATATTATGCATCAAGTTTTCAAACCACTCTTTTTATTAGATATTTTCTTTATTTACATTTCAAGTGTTATCCCCTTTCCTCTTTTCCCCTCTGAAAACCCCCATCCTATTCCCCCTCCCACTGCTCGTCAACCCACCCACTCCTACTTCCCTGACTTGGCACTCCCTTTCAATGTGGCATTGAGCCATCACAGGACCAAGGGCCTCTCCTCCCATTGGTGTCCAACAAGGCCATCCTCTGCTACATATGCTGCTAGAGACACCGGTCCCTCCATGTGTATTCTGTTTGGTGGTTTAGTCCCTGAAAGCTTTGGGGGTCCTGGGTGGTTCATATTGTTGTTCCTTCTAGGGGACTGTAAGCCTCTTCAGCTCCTTGGGTCCTTTCTCCAGCTCCTCCATTGGAGACCCTGTGCTCAGTCCAATGGCTGGCTGAGAGCATTCACCTCTGTATGTGTCAGGCACTGGCAGAGCCTCTCAGGAAACAGCTATATCAGGCTCCTGTCAGCAAGCACTTGTTGGTATTTATAATAGTGTCTGTCTAGATTTGGTAACTGGATATGGAATGGATCTCCAGCTGGGGCAGTCTCTGGATGGTCTTTCCTTCAGTGTCTGCTTCACACTCTGTCCCATGGGTATTTTGTTCCCCCTTCTACGAAGGACCAAAGTAGCCACACTTTGGTCTTCCTTCTTGTTGAGCTTCATGTGTTCTGTGAATTGTATCTTGGCTATGCTGAGCTTCTGGGCTAATATTCACTTATCAGTGAGTGCCTACCATGTGTGTTCTTTTGTGATTGGGTTATTTCACTTAGGATGATATTTTCTAGTTCCATCCACTTGCCTAAGAATTTCATGAATTCATTGTTTTTAATAGCTAAGTAGTGCTTCTTTGTGTAAATGTACCACATTTTCTGTATGCATTCCTCTGTTGAAGGACATCTGGGTTCTTACTATCTTCTGGTTATTATAAATAAGGCTGCTATAAACATAGTGGAGCATGTTTAATTATTAAATGTTGGAACATCTTCTGGGTATATGCCCAGGAGTGGTATAGCTGGGTCCTCAGGTAGACCCTTGTCCAATTTTCTGAGGAACTGCCAAACTGATTTCTAGAGTGCTTGTACCAGCTTGCAAGCCCACCAGCAATGGAGAAGTGTTCCTCTTTCTTTATACCCTCGCCAGCATCTGCTGTCACGTCCGTTTGTGATCTTAGCTGTACTGACTGGTGTGAGGTGGAATCTCAGGGTTGTTTTGATTCGCATTTCCCTGATGACTAAGAATGTTGAACATTTCTTCAGGTTCTTCTCAGCCATTCAAGTTTCCTCAGTTGAGAATTCTTTGTTTAGCTCTGCACCCCATTTTTAATAGGGTTATTTGGTTCTCTGAAGTCTCACTTCTTTAGTTCTTTGTATATATTGGATATTAGCCCTCTATCGGATGGAGGATTGGTAAAGATTTTTTTCTCAATTTGTTGGTTGCCATTTTGTCCTTTGCCTTACAGAAGTTTTATAATTTTGTGAGCTTCCATTTGATTCTTGATCTTAGAGCATAAGCTATTGGTGTTCTGTTCAGGAATTTGCCCCTGTGCCCATGTGTTCCATGCTCTTCCCCACTTTCTTTTTTATGTTAGTTTCAGTGTATCTGGTTTTATGTGCAGGTCCCTGATCCACCTGGACCTGACCTTTGTACAAGGAGATAAGAATGGATTGATATGCATTCTTCTACATGCTAACCGCGTTTAACTAATACCATTTGTTGAAAATTCTGTCTTTTTTCCACTGGATGGTTTTAGCTCCTTTGTCAAAGACCAAGTACCGTATGTGTGTGGGTTCATTTCTGGGTCTTCAATTCTATTCCATTAATTTAACTGCCTGTCACTGTACCAATACCATGCAGTTTTTATCAGGATTACTCTGTAGTAGAGCTTGAGGTCAGGGAGTGTGAGCACTCCTAGGAGACCAGCTTCCTCTTGGTAGGACCAGTGCACAGAGGGTTGTGGAACAGTCTCAGTTCCTGGGTGCAGACGGAGACGGAAAGGATCCTTTCCCAGCTGCTTCACAGTTCCCATGCCCTGTGGGCTTCTGTCCGATCCTACTCAGGACAGTTATTGGAGAGAAAGTGTAGATCCCACCTACGAGCCCTGAAGGGAGAACACTCCCAGGAGACCAGCTTTCTCTTGGCAGGACCTGTGCACAGAAGGCTGTGAAACAGCCCCAGCTCCCGCGTACAGATGGCGACCAGAAGGACTCAAACTACTATTTAAAGGAGCTGTAACAGGACATCATAATGTTCTTTATATGTGGTGTGGTTTAGACAGGAAGGATGACTACAAACTCCAATAAATACACAGGCCAAGTAAGGGTCTTGGCTCCATTTCAAAGCATTGCTGAATTTTCTGTATTACAAAACAAAAACAGAAACAAAAACAAAAAAGCAAAAAACGGTTATTTTTTTAAGGAAGTGAAATTTTACCATATCCACTGGAAATGAAATAATCCAAAGCCAATATGCAGATTTGTTATAGCTACAATTTTGGTATTTGGCAACACGTGTCTTTATGTTACCTGCATAACTAGAGTGGAAAGAGAAAAAGCGATGCTCCGCATGACCTGCGCTTTGCATTTCATGACAGCGACTCACATTTCCCTTCACAATGTTTTGATTGGATATTTTTCTTTTCATTTCAAATATTTTCTCTGTTCATAATTTTTATCCACATATAATAAGAATAATTTAAACTGAAGCACAAATAGAAATATTTTCCTTTTCAGTGGGGTGAAATATAAACTGGTAACCACTGATTAAAGGGTTTGAATTGATTTTAGGTAAATACAATTATGACTGATCCCTTCCATTTGACAGCTGAGTGGCTGAAGGCAGCCGGCATGATCATGCGGCTGGTGGGCGTCGCTGCTTTCACAGCTTGGTCAGCCAGACCACTGACTCTTGGTCAGTCTGTTATCCTTCTCAAGGGCCACTCAGGGCGTCTGTGAATCATATTCATAGAGATTTATTGATATGTGGTTTAAAAAGTATTTGAGTAAAGCTTGTGTTCTGAGTTCTAAGGGCTTTATTGCTGCTTAAGGTTTGTAGTAAAGAATATTTAGCTGTAACTGTCCCAGTCGAGGAGACTTGTTAGACATAGCTACACAGAAATAGCTGAGATACTTGTGCGCTCATGGAACCTCTAGTTCATTGATGGGCAAGGAAGAAGATGAAGAGAAATCATTAAAATGCTGATGGAACTTACCTAGGAGGCAATAAGATTAAGTAAAATACAAAGGTGATTAGGGTGTGCTTTCTGAAGAGCTCAAATTTAAGTTACAATCTTTACATTAGAGGAATCCACCCAGGCATGTTTAGAACACAGGACCTCCGTTGCCATGAAACTCATGGGAGCAAAGGCCTAGAGAGGGCCATGAGGTTTGGTGTATCTTACAAAATGAGATATAAGAGTGTTGGAGTGGTGTGAATGAGAATGTCCCCATAGGCTTACTTTTATATGCTTAGTCCCCAGGTGATAAACTGGCTGGAAGGTTAGGAGGTGTGTTGGATGAGGTTTGTCACTGTGGTTGGACATTGAGGGTTCAAAAGCCTATGTGAGGCCCCAGCTCTCTACCTGCTCCCTGTAGATCAAAGGTGTAAAGTTTGAATTCTGTGGATTGTATCCTGGGTATTCTATACTTTTTTGGTCTAATATCCACTTATTACTGATTACATAGCATGCATGTCCCTTGGGTCTGAGTTAAGCCACTCAGGATGATACCTTCTGAGAGGACCAACAAGCAGCTGAAAGAGTCAGATGCAGATACTTACCCCATGGGCAGAATCCAGGGACCCCTGTGGTCGAATTAGGGAAAGCTTGGAAGAAGCTGAGGAGGAGGGAACTCCATAGGAAGACCAGCAGTCTCAGCTAACTTGGACCTCAAGATTCAGACACTGACCCACCAACCAAGCAGCATACACCAGCTGATATGAGCCCCATGTCCCTACACACATATACAGCAGATGGCTGCCTGGTCCGGCCTCAGTGAGAGAAGAGGCACCTCACCCTCAAGAGATGTTAGATCCCAGGGAGTGGGGCAGTCTGGTAGGTTTAAGTGTTGGGAGGTGGGGACATTCTCTTGGAGACTGGAGGAGGTATGGGATGAGGAACTGTGAAAGGTGGATTGGGAAGGGGATAACCACTGGACTGTAAAAAAAAAGATTAAAGAACAATAGATATTGCCTGCAGCTTCCCATCCAGCTGGTGGTGGGGAAGCCAGAACCAACCAGCATGCCAGGTGCTCAGACCCAGCCTGCGGTGGAACCAGGTACCCAAGAGAGCCCGAGTTTAAGACCTTCGGGGACTCAGGCCTGGAGCGGGAGTTGGGCACAGAGTAGCCGCTGCTGCGCTCTGCACTCGCGGGGCGGACCCCGAGCTCCCTGCAGGCAGCTGCCATATTGCCTGCAGCTTCCCATCCAGCTGGTGGTGGGGAAGCCGGACCCAGCCAGCTTCCCAGCAGCTTGGGACCAGCAGGCGGAACCAGATAACTGAGATATCTCAACTTTAAGACCCCTGGGGAAACAGGATAACAGACAGCAAACCCTGAGCAGGAGCAGTGCAGAGCAGCCGCCCAACAGGCGGAACCAAGTACCTGGGATATACTGAGTTTAAGACCTCGGGGGACTCAGGCCACCTGTCAGCAATCTGTGAACAAGAGCCCTGCAGGACAGTGGTTCAGGTATCCCAGTCGCTGGGAAATAGCCTTACAACCCCACAGGAGGGTCAAGCACCAGCTAGTATCTACAGGACCAACTAACACCAGAGTTAACCAGATGGCAAAAGGCAAACGTAAGATCACTACTAACAGAAATCAAGGCAGTATGGCGGCATCCGAAACCAGTTCCCCGACAGCAATAAATCTTGGATACCCCGAAACACCAGAAAAACAAGACTCAGATCTAAAATCACTGGTCAGGATGCTGATAGAGGAATACTTAGATAAATCTCTTAAAGTAATACATGAGAAAATAGATCAAAAGCTAGAAGCCATTACAAGGCAAACACAATTAAATCCCAGATATCTCAACACATCAGAAAAACAAGACTCAGATCTAAAATCACTGGTAAAGATGCAGATTGAGGATCACTTAGATAAATTTCTTAAAGTAATAGAGGAGAAAATAGATCAAAAACTAGAAGCCCATACAAGGCAGACACAAAAATCACTTAAAGAAATCCAGGAGAATATAGAGCAAAAAATGAATCCCAATAAGGGGGAGAAACAAAAATCACTTAAAGAAATACAAGAGAACATGGGTCAACGAGTAGAAGTCATAAAAGAGGAAACACAAAAATCCCTTAAAGAATTACAGGAAAACACAAACAAGCAACTGAAAGATCTGAGCAAAACCATACAAAATTTAAAAACAGAAGTACAAACAACTAAGCAATCGCAAAGGGAGACAATGTTGGAGATAGAAAACCTTGGGAAGAAATCAGGAGTCATAGATGCAAATATCAACAATAGAATACAAGAGATAGAAGACAGAATCTCAGATGCTGAAGATACCATAGGAACCATGGATTCAACAATTAAAGAAAATGCAAAATGCAAAAAGCTGGTAACCCAAAACATTCAGGAAATCCAGGACACAATGAGAAGACCAAACCTAAGGATTATAGGGATAAATGAGAATGAAGATCTACAACGTAAAGGGCCAGCAAATATCTTCTACAAAATTATGGAAGAAAACTTCCCCAACCTAAAGAGAGAGATGCCCATGAATATGCAAGAAGCCTATAGAACCCCAAATAGACTGGACCAGAACAGAAATACTTCCCATCACATAATAATCAAAACCCCAAATGTACTAAACAAAGAAAGAATATTAAAGGCAGTAAGAGAAAAAGGACAAGTAACATATAAAGGAAGACCTATCAGAATTACACCAGACTTCTCACCTGAGACCATGAAAGCTAGAAGATCCTGGGCAGACCTCATGCAGACCCTAAGAGAACACAAACTTCAGCCAAGACTACTATACCCAGCAAAACTCTGAATTGCCATAGATGGGGAAACCAAGATATTCCACGACAAAACCAAATTTGCAAGATACTTATCTACAAACCCAGCCCTACAAAGGATAATAGGGGAAAAATACCAACCCAAGGGGGGAAACAACACCCCAGAAGAAACACGATAGAAACCCCATCTCATCCAACCCAAAGGAAGAGAACCACTCAAATACAAATAATATTAATAATGCCCAAAATGTCAGGAAGTAATAATTACTATTCCTTAATATCTCTTAATATCAATGGACTCAATTCCCCAATCAAAAGACACAGACTAACAGACTGGTTACGGAAACAGGACCCTACATTTTGCTGCATACAGGAAACATATCTCAGTGTCAAAGACAAATACCACCTTAGAGTAAAAGGCTGGAAGACAGTTTTACAAGCAAATGGTCCCAGGAAACAAGCCGGAGTAGCCATTCTAATATCAGATAAAATTGACTTTCAACCTAAAGTCATCAAAAGAGACACAGAAGGTCACTTCTTGCTTGTCAAAGGGAAAATCCACCAAGAAGAATTCTCAATACTGAACATCTATGCGCCAAATGTAAGGGCACCCTCATTCGTAAAAGAAACTTTACTAAAGCTTAAAGCACACAGGCACCTAACACAATGATTGTAGGTGACTTCAACACTCCACTCTCCTCAATGGACCGATCAGGAAAGCAGAAATTAAACAGGGATATAGTGAAACTAATTGAAGCTTTGGACCAATTGGATTTAACAGATATATATATAGAACATTCCATCCTAAAGCAAAAGAGTATACCTTTTTCTCAGCACCGCACGGTACCTTCTCAAAAATTGATCATATAATTGGTCACAAGACAGACCTCAACAATCGGATCACTATGGAGTAAAAGTGGTCTTCAATAGCAAGAAGAACAATAGAAAGCCCACATACACATGGAAACTGAACAATACTCTACTCAATTAAGCTGATACCTAAACCACAAAAAGATCCAACAAAGAAAGAGAACTACAGGCCAATTTCTCTTATGAATATTGATGCAAAAATACTAAATAAAATTGTTGCCAACCGAATCCAAGAGCATATCAAAACGATCATTCACCATGATCAAGTAGGCTTCATTCCAGGGATGCAGGGATGGTTCAATATACGGAAATCCATCAATATAATCCACTACATAAACAAACTAAAAGAAAAAAACCACATGGTCATCTCATTAGATGCTGAAAAAGCGTTTGACAAAATTCAGCATCCTTTCATGCTAAAAGTCTTGGAAAGAGCAGGAATTCAAGGTCCATACCTAAACATAGTAAAAGCAATCTACAGCAAACCAGTAGCCAACATCAAAATAAATGGAGAGAAACTTGAAGCAATCCCACTAAAATCAAGGACTAGACAAGGCTGCCCTCTCTCTCCATATCTTTTCAATATAGTACTTGAAGTTCTAGCGAGAGCAATTAGACGACATAAGGAAGTCAAAGGGATACAAATTGGAAAGGAAGAAGTGAAACTATCATTATTTGCAGACGATATGATAGTTTACCTAAGCGACCCAAAAAACTCCACCAGAGAACTTCTACAGCTGATAAACAACTTCAGCAAAGTGGCAGGTTATAAAATTAACTCAAGCAAGTCAGTGGCCTTCTTGTACTCAAAGGACAAGCAGGCTGAGAAAGAATTTAGGAAAATAACACCCTTCACAATAGCCACAAACAACATAAAGTACCTTGGCGTAACTCTAACCAAACAAGTGAAAGATCTGTATGACAGGAACTGCAAGTCCCTAAAGAAAGAAATCGAAGAAGACCTCAGAAGATGGAAAAATATTTCTTGCTCCTGGATTGGCAGGATCAATATAGTAAAAATGGCCATCTTGCCAAAAGCAACCTACAGATTCAATGCAATCCCCATCAAAATCCCAAATCAATTCTTCATAGATCTAGAAAGAGCAATTCTCAAATTCATCTGGAGCAACAAAAAACCCAGGATAGCTAAAACTATTCTCAACAATAAAAGGACTTCTGGGGGAATCAATATCCCTGACCTCAAGCAGTACTACAAAGCAATTGTGTTAAAAACTGCATGGTATTGGTACAGCAACAGGCAGGTAGATCAATGGAATAGGATTGAAGACCCAGAAATGAACCCACAGACTTATGGTCACTTGATCTTTGATAAAGGAGCCACAACCATCCAGTGGAAAAAAGATAGCCTTTTCAACAAATGGTGCTGGTTCAACTGGAGGTCTCCTCTCCTCTCCTCTCCTCTCCTCTCCTCTCCTCTCCTCTCCTCTCCTCTCCTCTCCTCTCCTCTCCTCTCCTCTCCTCTCCTCTCCTCTCCTCTCCTCTCCTCTCCTCTCCTCTCCTCTCCTCCCCTCCCCTCCCCTCCCCTCCCCTCCCCTCCCCTCCCCTCCCCTCCCCTCCCCTCCCCTCCCCTCCCCCCTCCCCTCCCCTCCCCCCTCCCCCTCCCCTCCCCTCCCCTCCCCTCACCCCCCTCCCCTCCCCTCCCCTCCCCCTCCCCTCCCCTCCCCTCCCCTCCCCTCACCCCCCTCCCCTCCCCTCCCCTTCCCTCCCCTCCCCTCCCCTCCCCTCCCCTCCCCTCCCCTCTCCTCTCCTCTCCTCTCCTCTGCAGAAGAATGCGAATTGACCCACTCTTATCTCCTTGTACTAAGATCAACTCCAAGTGGATCAAGGACCTCCAGATAAAACCAGACACACTGAAACTATTAGAAAAGAAACTTGGGAAGACCCTGGAGGACATGGGCACAGGGGGAAAGTTACTGAACAGAACACCAATAGCTTATGCTCTAAGATCAAGAATCGACAAATGGGACCTCATAAAATTACAAAGTTTCTGTAAGGCAAAGGACACTGTCAGAAGGACAAAAGGCAACCAACAAAGTGGGAAAGGATCTTCACCAACCCCACATCCGACAGAGGGCTAATATCCAATATATACAAAGAACTCAAGAAGTTAGACCGCAAAGAACCAAAGAGCTAAACAAAGAATTTTCACCAGAAGAAATTCGGATGGCCGAGAAACACCTTAAGAGATGTTCAACATCATTAGTTATCAGGGAAATGCAAATCAAAACAACCCTGAGATTCCACTTCACTCTAGTCAGAATGGCTAAGATTAAAAACTCGAGAGACAACAAGTGCTGGCGAGGATGTGGAGAAAGAGGAACACTCCTCCACTGTTGGTGGGATTGCAAAATAGTAAAACCACTCTGGAAATCAGTGTGGCGGTCCCTCAGAAAATTGGGCATGCCACTCCCAGAGGACCCTGGCATACCACTCCTGGGCTTATACCCAGAGGATTCCTCTGCATACAATAAAGACACATGCTCCGCTATGTTTATAGCAGCCTTGTTTATAATAGCCAGAAGTTGGAAGGAGCCCAGATATCCCTCAAAAGAGGAATGGATACAGAAAATGTGGTATATTTATACAATGGAGTACTACTCAGCAATTAAAAATAATGAACTCATGCAATTTGTAGGTAAATGGTTAGATCTGGAAACTATCATCCTAAGTGAGCTAACCCAATCACAAAAGAATACACATGAAATGCAATCACTGATAAGTGGATATTAATGAGCCCAGAAGCCCTAAATACTCAAGGCACAATTAGCAAGTCAAATGACTCTCAAGTAGAAAAAAGGAGAGGACCCTGGGCCTGTAAATATTGGATCCAGTATTGTAGACCCAGAACAGAGAAATCGTGGGGCGGGGGAAAGAGTGGGGAATAGCATGGGGGGGGAGAGGAATTATGGGACATATGGTGGGGGGTAACTGGGAAAGGGGAAAGCCTTTGGAATGTAAACAAAGAATATAGAAAACAAACAAACAAACAAAAGAACAATAAAGAAAATGTAAAGCTATCAGCCATCCCTCCAGTACAGTGCCTGTTGCCATGCTCCCTACTGTGATGATAATAAACTAACCCTCTAAAACTCTAAGCAAGCCTCCACTTAAATGCTTTCTTTATAAAAGTTACCTTGGCCATGGCATCTCTTCACAGCTATAGAATATAACCAAGACAACAGAGAATAAAGCAGATAGATGTATGTTTCTTGGTCAAGTCAAAGAACGCAAAAAAAAAAAAAAAAAAAAAAAAACCCAAAACAAACAACAACAACAAAAAACCTCTTTGCATTTGTTCACATCAAATCATGTGTAGTGTTTATAAAATTGCTCTGAGCTATTGTGTGTGCATAGTTCCTCATGTTCCCAGTTAGATCCCAAGTTTGACCTGCTATAATTTTCAGAGTTCAATTTAGTGTTACTGCTTAGCTGTTTTCATCGATAAAATCTGAAAGATTGTGTCCAAAATTGCAAATACACTACTATTTACAAAAGAAAGCATCGAGAAACATACATCCACATTTATGTAGAAGCAGTAATTGCAGCATCTTGTATTCAATAAGTATCATGGCTGTGATGGTACGGTGTCACAGATGGCTGGCGATTTATAATGTCTGCCGTGTGCCATTTGGCTCTTCAGTAGTTCTGTCGACATGCTTATTTAACTCTTAAACTGAAAAGTAGGTGTTCTCATGAGTCTCATGTGACAGATGAGGAAACTGAAGTTAAAAGGAGTTATGTGACTGGCTCAAGGTCACGTAGCAACACAGGGGATGGATACCTGGCAGATCTGGGATTCAGCCCTAATTTACAAGAATCTTCTCCAAATAATGCTGTTAGGCCTTTAGTAAATAATCTCTTTTAGATTTTTTTAAAGAAATAATTAAATGAATGTTTATTATAAATATGCCAGAGCATTACATGAAAAACAGCTTCAAGGCTATACTTATATATTCTGTTGGAAGATATACATGGTGATTACAGTGATTTACAGAGCTGCAGAACGACTCGTAAATTGTGGTATCTGAGGAATTATAGCAGCACTGTATCCTAACACTCATTTAAGCATAGCGACAAACTTGCAGTATTTTACAACAAAATATGAAGCCATGTGTAACTGTTTTAGAATGCCAATTCCAGATGGAATGAATCCATCTTAGTTCCATTTTGGTAGAAGAATATCCCTTCATAGTCTATTCTTTGAAAATTTCATACATGTGTACAATGTATCTTTATTTGAAAAGTTAATAATTACATTGTATAAGAAAATCTAGTGATTTAGTTCTTATGTTTCACTAGTAGTAAACAAAACTTTTAGGCACATTGCAGAGCTGTGTAGACAAATGGTAAGTAAGGCTGTCAAGTGTTGGGATTCACTGTTCATTTTCAAGTGCTGAAATGCTGTCAGGCATGAGGTTTTGGATCCTCTCATGTCTAAAATGGCAGTGCTCAGGATCCATTGTGTTTAGCATTAAAATCTGCATCCAAAAATCAATTACACAAAGCAAATGGTTTAGATTATCTCGGTATCTCAGTTAATCATTTACAGTTTATACATATGTATGTATACATACATATATATGTATATGTGTATATATATATATATATTTAAAAAGTCACTAAATCAAAACTTTAAGGTAAAAATGAAAAAAAAAAAACACTTTAATGCCGTACTTTCCTGAGTGCAATTATATGTAATATTTTAAATTAGGGTACAATTATAAATGGTAAAACATTTTAGTTAATATCTAGAGATTTATTAGTAACTGCTTATGTTATTCATGTTCCCACAGTGCATTAATTTACATGAGCTGTGTAGTGCTTGGTTGGGAACAATGCAGTACATACTGTCATGTCTTACTGATTCTAATCTTAGCATTTGAGTAATTGTTACCTGTTTGTTAATTCTTTCTGATTTTAGTTAAAATTTACAGCTTTATAGAAAGGCAGTAGTTGAATAAAACAGGATTTTTTATCAGCCTTTTCTTTCTGCATTTTTACATTTGCATGTAAAAATGGCTATAATATGTCAAAATTTTCCTTTTTAGTAAAAATTACTTACATTTGTCATTCTCATATCTCACAGCATTATTCTTTAACACGTTTATCTGTGTAAGTCAGTAGGTTCACCTAGATGTACAGTTGTGCTGCTGGAGTGCCCTTGTTACCTGGATATACGCCCCTCCGTCTTCGGCTGCTGACTGGAGCTAGTGTCCCCTCACATAGACTCTTTGTAGTGTACTGTTTGGAGGTGAACATGAGATATCATACAGTTTTTACTCATAAAAGAGACATTAGTTTAAACACGTATTTCTAGGCCTTCTGTGGTTATGCTTTTTATTAGCAAGGCATACTCAGCATCTTCTGTTGAAAGATGCTGGAGGGCCTCATCTGGCATGCGTGAATTAAACCATGTGCCCAGCAGAGATGTGCGGACAGATGGGGTTTTATGTGTTTTAGATGTCGTGATCAAATGTGTCACCAGTCTTTTACTCTGCCTTTGCTGGTAGAAACACTGCATCATCTTTGAAGTGTTCTCATTCCCTTTGCCTTGTCTTCATATGTCTTCAAATTAACTGATAGGCTTTTTGTTCTTTAAATATTGTTTCATTTTCCCACTATGTATGTGTTACTGCTGCTGCCTTACTCACTACTAAGTCTCATAACCTCTTCTCTCCCGTTGTAATTTCCTTTCTGCTCCTTTCATCTGTCCATTACTATGTAATAATTTTGGTCAACTTGACACAAACTTAGACACGCCTGGGAAGAGAAACTCAACTGAGGAATTCCCTCCACTGTCGTGTAGACATGCCTGTGGGGTACTTGAACATAATTGCTAATCGATGTGGGAAGGTCTAGCCCAGTGTGGCCGGACCATTCCTGGGCAGGAGGATGATGGCTGAATGGAAGCAGCCTGTGCTTCTGTCACTGACTCCAGGTTCCTGTCTTGGCTTCATTTGATGGCAAACTGGAAGCCACACACCCCACACCCCTTTGTTGCTCTTGGCTATGGTCTGTATCACACCAACAGAATGGAAGCCAGAATAGCCTGCTCATAGCACTAATGTCTCTGTTTGCACTGTCTACGGTGTTGGTTCCCTCATGTTAGTTTCTTTTTCCTGATACTCAGTTTCTCACCCCTGCTGACTGCCACTCCCTCATCCTTATCTCACTTGTGTATGTTTGCTGCTGCCCTAGGGACCCGTCCCAAGTGCTCTTCCTTTACTCTCTGGCCACCCTACATGTGCTTACACACTGCTCAGTTTGTAAATCTCTCTTACTTTGATGTATTTACTGTTTTCCCAACTTATTTTCACTTATTTCCCAGCTTATTTTTATAAGTCCTTGTTGATTCCAGGTCAACATTCATCTTTCCCTTTCTAAGATTTTCAGAATTGAGAATAGTTGATGCCATGGGGATTCTGCCACAGCCTCTCCTTTATTCTTGTTCTTATGATCTCCACTGAAAGAATTCAGAGGAGTCCCACAGAATATAATGCATTATAAGTAAGGTTGATTGCAGACTAAAATTCAGCTTTCCCAAAGGATGAGAGTAGACAGTGGCCAAAGAGACTACAGCCCCAGCTGCAGCTGAGGCAGGATTGATACTATTTCTGAAGTTTCTGTATCAGACATCTTTTTTTTCCAGTCTAAGCCCCCTTAGACTGTCTTCTATAGGAAGGCATAATTTTATATGAACTCCCCTGCTGAATAGTAATCCTATAATGTTTTAGGCGTCAGGGACCACAACTTATGTAACTGTCCGTAAGTGACTTCCAGTGCTGTTGGGGAAGCCACTGTTTCCTCCCAGGGATAGACATAGGAATCTGGTCCCATTTTCTGCTCAGTAACTAGAGTCCTGAATTTCCTTTCCTTGACTTTACACCCTGTGGATTATCAGGGAGGGGTCCAGACCACATGTCCTTTCAATCTGCTGATATCTAAAAAGCACTCTAAGAGTTGATGAATAAATTGTGTTGTGGGCTTCTTGAATTATCATAAGAATTTCTTGTACATTTTTTTACATGTGTCTCTAATGTCTAATGTCAATTCATAGCTTCTTGTGTGTAATGACATTTCAGAACAATGCTGGATACATAGTGTGTGCTTTACATGTACCCAGTGATAACTACTCATTATTTCTTAATATGGTGTCTACTCAGAATACTGTACCAGCTATCTAGACTTTATTATAATGCACCCTTTTTTGTCTTCGCCTCCCAGTGTATTTGCTTCTATTTATCCTGCAGTTGTTATAACTCTCACCTTTTATAACCAGCCCAGAGGATAGGTAGGCCCCTAGCATCCTCACACGTGCCCATTGCTATTGTCCGTGTTTTTGTCTTCATCATCATCCTTATCCTGTCTCTTTTGCAGAAGAATGTGGTTGGTGGTTTCTAAAGCATCAGGACAAAAGGAGTTGCTGAGCTTTATGAAATTCATTTCAGAAGGTTCTTTAAACTAGCAGAGCTGTTAAATGAAGAACAAAGCTTCTGATTTTCTTCTGCAGGATAATGTGTCAGTACAAGAGAACAGAAAGGATATGAGAAATAAGAATTAGCTCTGAGGAGAGCCCGATAAAAGAAAACAAAGTAAAATAAGAATACTGAAAGATATGCAAAAATGATTCCCAGAGCAGTTCTCGGTAGGAAGAGGAGCCCTGAGGGAATAGGTGGTAAGTTCCGAGAAAGAGAAGAGATAGATGCTGAGAACGTGACAGGAGAAGCAAACTCCAGGGTTGATTTCAAGGCTAACAGATGTAGCTAGTTTTTCTAGGAATTTCAAGAATACATTATGGCCTTTGCTGTTCAATGATGTTAACATTGGAGGGAAAATTAATTAAAAACTTAAGTGATTGTAACTATTGGGAAAAATTAAAATATAAAAACTGTGTGGTGATAGTCACAAGATCCTCTTCTTCATGGTTTATTGGTTTTTTTTGGTATAGAATAGAGTTTATTTAGAGAATATAAGAGAGAGAGAGAGAGAGAGAGAGAGAGAGAGAGAGAGAGAGAGAGAGAGAGAGAGAGAGGAGGCCGGCCATGACCACATGGAGAGAGGGGGGAGGGGAGCCCATGAGGGGCAGAGAGGTGAGAGGATGAGAAGAGAGAGGGGAAAGAGGGGGGGAGCATCATTTGCACTCTTTAGGAGTGTGTTCTGAAGTGTTTGGTCCCCATCTCTGTGAGTTTATCTCTTCTGCCTGCTCTGGAAAGCTTGCCTTAAATTAGTTCTCTAGTCGTCTTATAAAGAAGTTGTACAGATATCATTAGACGTTGGAGGCACCCAGGATATTTCAGAGTGCTTGACCACCACTAGTGAGGCCCTCTATTTATCCCCAGCAGAGCAACAATTTTTGTCTCCTAAAAAATCACTTATAATTAGTTCTTAGTTTTCATTTGGTTTTGTTTTCCTTTCGATTTTGTCTTCCTTTTCCTTTAATGACATTTTAGTGATTAAGTAATTTCTTGTTTTGATTTTTTACACTTTAAGCTTGTGACACATTTTCAAAGGTTTTCACATTTCTTTCAAGAGCTCTTATATTTGAATGGTTTTACAGTTTCTGGAAGTCCTGTGAGTTTTAGTGATGTTTCCAGTCATGATTTTTATTAACCTGGAGGCAGGATTTTTCTGCTCTCTTCCTCTTGTTTTATCTTTTTTTCCAGCTAACTATTTTTTATCACTGCCCCCTTTTCCTTCCCCCCTTTTCTCTGTTAAGCTTCTACTCTAGGATACCTTGTTACTCCCTCTTCGTTGACCCCCAAAGTGAGTTACTGTCCTGAGGCAGCCAGGGCTGGGGTAACCGGGATGGTAGCACTTCTCCCTGGGTTCCTATCCTAGTTCTGTGAGCTGCAGGAGGGACAGGGAGAGTCACTGAGGGTTTATGGCCCTGGCCTAGGGACTGGAGGCAAAAGGCTGGGCTTCAGTTCGGCCTCTTCAATCCCCTTCAGCCACAGGGTCTCCTCAGTGATCTTGGATCTGTATGCACAGCTTAGACCCTGGCATCTTCTCACACCCCAAACTGAGTTTCACTGCCTTTGGCAGTTCTTTCTTCAATAATGTGATTGGTAAGAAATGTTGTTCAGATATTATCTGAGGTCAAAATTCCATTTCTTGTTTTTGTTTTTGTTTTTATTCAATTGTTTGGGGGTAGGAAAAAAGACAGACTTCTTCTGACAACAGAAGTTTGCTCTCTTCCTATCCTTTAGTCAGTGTGCTCCAGCCATTGAGAGATCCCGGCAGAGGAGACTTACAGTCTGACTTCTTGGCTCTCTCCATCCTTTCCCTTCATGGCCTGCTCATTATTACTAAGAATTGAATCTCACAGTCTAGACTCTGGTTCCCTGATGGGTTGACGATGAAAAAACAGGGCATTGCTGTACAGGGAGGAGTTTTGTTTATTTGGAGGGCACACCTTGTTAGTGCATTTATTTAAAATATTATTGAATCAATATTTCCATCTCAGTTGATTTCTGTGGGCTATATTGCTCTTCTTTGTGCATTTATGAAGTTATATGAATTATTAAAATAAGCTGTATTGCATCTTTAAAAGGGTGAATTTCCCCTGTCTGTCACTCTTTGGTTTTATTATTGAATCACTTTTAGGGTTAGCAGCTTATTGTTCATTTTAAGTTCTAAGGATCAAAATGCAATTAAAAAGCTGTACATAATTCTGTTAGCTGCTTTTAGTTCTCTGCAGCCAGTAAATGGAGTAGTTACACAGAAGGAAAAAAGAAAAACAAAGATGGCTGCCTGGGAATGAAACTGAGTAACTGCCTGTGCTGCTGTGCAGCCCTTATAACTGTTTGAAATTTACAAACACAACAATAGAACACATTTTTTGTAATGAAATATTTATTTGTATCCATCACCATTGCAAGCTGCTCTCATTCGTCATGTTTGCAAACAGCAGCAGCAATGTTCCTTTGGTGCAAGCCCAAAATAACTTCCAGCTGTTGAAGTTAATTCTGCATTTTAAGTCTTATTAAAAATCTATCATCCAGCAGCAAATCCTCTAGCTCTTTCTACTCTACCATCGACTATTTTTTTTAAACTTTTTTTATATTCATGAGAAATAGCTTTCAGAGCTGCTTGGTGCTTGAGACAGGAATAGAATGAGAACAAAAGAGAGATTCTTGTATTTGCATCACTGAAAGCATCATTTACCACTCTTGATTGAAATTTTAATCTCATACACTTTTAATTCCACAACTTAAAAAGTATGAAGTGAAGCCTTAGCAAAGCAGCCAGTCATATCGGCTTCCAACTTTAACCCTAACCATAAGGAAACTGAGGCAAGTGAGTCACCACCATTTAAGGCAAACCTGGTCTATATGGACCATCCTGGATTACACAGAGAAACCTTGTGTAAAACAAATCAAAACAAACAAAGCCCGTGGCTCTAAAACAGGGATAGTCGAGCTGTTTTGTTTATATACCCTTTTAAAGGTCACTGGAAGATGAGGCACCTGTTTTGTACAGATTTATGTCAAGAAGCCTAGGTGCTCAAACACTTGTTTGACCTCTTGGGATTATGGTGGCTCAGATCTACAGTAAGATGCTTATCATTAGTTATGGCAATTCTGATATTAGAGTTGATCATATGAAAAAAACCCCCAACAAATGGACGGACTATTATTTTCTGTATATTTTTATATTATTTCAGTTGTCTAAAGTAAAGAAGTATAAACAGTGTTGTTGCCCTAGGATTATTAGGATCGATGTGACAGGTTTTTCCTAGTTTTGGATGATCTTGTTCATTTTTGCTGCTTTTGAGTCCTTAGTTTCAGCTTGGATTGTCCCCCCCCCCCCAGCTTTCTCACCCAGGTAATTGACATTTAAAGGGAATAGTGAAGCCCTACTGTTATGATCAAGTGCGGCCATAGTTTCTACTGAGCTAAGTCCTTCTGGATGTACACATTGAGCTTGATTGCTTTTATTTATTCATTCATTTTGTGTAGCTGTCCAGTGGCCATGGATGAATTGGGTTTACCTGAAAGGGGGACTGGAAATGAAAAGTATGGGAATGGGGGGAGGTAAGAGAAGAATGGCTCCAAGACAAGGTTCTGATAAAGGCTGCAAGTTTAATATTCAGCATTGTGTTTATATAGGGCAAGCCCACAGATCCTATTCTTTGTTTCTCCTGGATTGTGCTGCAAAGCAAAGTCAGTAGGCAGTCTATTCTATGTTCCTGTAGGAAGTTTCATGTGCAACCAAGGCAGATGACTCCACCTAGGTAGGATGACTCCACCTAGGTCATTAAGGTCCAAACTCTCAAGGTGTGTTCAATCTGCTCAAGATTGGAAAAAACCTGCTCAAGGCTGAGAAGGGCACAGTTTTGTGTATCTAATTTATTTGTATATTCAGGACATTCAATATGCTGTTATGACATACTATTAGATAATAAGAAGTGTGTTGTAGTGTACTAAGCTAGCATATTCATCTATCCAAGGCTTTATAGGTGTGATATAAATGACTAAAATCTCCCAATTTTGCATGGTTCTCAAGTGACCTACCACTTGACTGCATTTCCTCTTGATGCTGAATTGTTTCCATACAGCTCTGTATGACCTGTCTCAGAAACCATCTTGCTTGTTAAGTTTGTCTCTCCTCTTATTTGTTATACTTGCTTAAAATAAGGTGAGCTATACACATAAATTTAAATCTCATAGATTTAGTAGAAAAAGGAAACAGAAAAAAAACTTTAAGTCTCTTTGAATAAGAATTATTTGAATAATCATTTCAAAATGTACCCAATTAGTGGTGTCATGTAGTTTACTCTTTTATTTCCTCAGAGTCTAGGATATAGTTCCTACTTCATAACGACACAGCTGTATCTCATATACTCAGCATCACATTTGCTTGTGCCCACTGTGGTCCACAGCTTAGCTGGAGAAGATGGATGCCTGAAGGCTTCAACTGTGCTTATTTTTTGTGGTACTTATTCCTCCTCATCATATCTGGTTGACTTTCGGTGTCTATCTATAAACACATGCGTGAATGAGTAAATGCTTATAGTGTGCAAGGAGAGTAATTAAGATGACTGGTGCAAGCCATGAATAATATCAGTACCTCTTAGAAAGAGAACTGAGGTATATTAGCTACAGAACGGACACTTAGGCCAGAAGATTCTGCACAGTACAATCAAGTTGTGGCAATGAGGACAGGCTTTGAAGAGGTAAACTCCCACAGGTTTTTGTCAGAGACTGCCAAGAAAGGAAATGGAAAGGACGTTTTCTCTCTCCAGGATCCACTTACCATCTGAGACTTGAATCTAGAGCATTTGACAGTTAGCCTCTTCACATGCACAGTTACATGGAAGGGCATCTTACATCGTAACCATGATCTAATGTATAAGCATGTGCTTTTCATACACACAGAAGCTGTGAGTCTCATTCAGTTTTTTACTATTTAATAAAATTTCATTTAGTGTAGATAGTACAGTCATTATGGGAAATGACCTGGTATGATGTAATAAAATACATAATGTGCATATTCTAGGTCCTGGTGACTATCCATTTAGGTATTTGACATCTAGACACAAAGTATTCTGCACATGTATAATCATGAATGTATATGCTAATTATAGGATTATTAAAATGTAAATCTTTTACTGAATTCATTAAATCTGTATGACTCAGATGAACCTAGTAAACTGGATTTATGTTTTAAGTAGAAATCTCTTATTTTCATATTTAATAATAGAATACTGCATTTAAAAATTTAGACACTGTGACACAGTATTACATATTGTACATAGTAACAAGCACACACTACATAAAGCAAAATGAAACACTAGCCACAAGCTGGGAGAATGAACCTTACATCCAGAATAGTGTGTAGTGCTGATGAGATCGGGTTGTGTTGGGATGGGACGGCAATCCAGAGAATAGAAGTTTTGTGGTTTGATGGCCATCTCAATGGTCGCGTGGTGGCATTTGTCAAAGTTAGGTGTAGGGTAAAGGGCATTTTTCTCTTCATTCATCATTGTTTTTGGTGTATAAGATACATTTTATACTTTTAGAACATTTCGTTAGAGAATTCCTTTAGGTATAAGCTTTGTAATTTTAAATGTGAACATTTAAGCTTAAGCTGGAGGTATTGCCTCAGCCTGGAGAGGTTTCAGGAGAAGGAGTAATAATGAGAGAAGGGAAGAGACCAGTTGGGATTTCTCAGGACATTGGAACAGCTGAAAGATAATTAGTTGAATGGATACATATTCACTATTGGGGTGGGAAGATATAATAAATAAAAACATTACATATGTCTTATGGGTTATCTATTAAGCTTTATTTTAGTTTCAAGCCAGATTTACATAAACTGTAGCAATGGACCTGAGCCTATGCAGCTTTCTTCTTTGCTCTTTCAGGGTGAGCCACCCCACTGGTGGTGTCTCTCCATTGTAACAAGTCTGATAGTCAGCTCTGTCTACAAGGGGATAAAGAGGAGCATTACTGGAAGAAGGGACATTTCCTTGCATCCTTGTATCCTTGTCGTTGGTACATTATTTTGTGAAGTGTGGTTTTCTGAGCACTATTGCAGGCTCATTGCAAAGAGTTCCAAGTTCTGCATAGTGAGCGTTTCTAGTTACTCTTGCCATTGAGCCCTTCCAGCAATCCGTGGAGGCAGTGGCTGCTCTGTCGCTAGATCTGCTTCCACCTTCCTTTCCTTCACAAACAGCTTCACTCCTTCAAAGCACTGCGCGCTGTGCCCTAATGGATCATACACCAGTGGCTGCAGAAGCACACTTCTTACTTCCGCATGCCAATGCCAAGAAAAGTGACTTCCATACTTGATTGTCTTCAAGCTTTACCCCTTGCCTTCTAAGGGAACACTGAAGTAGCTCTGGTGGGCTTCCTGGGTGTATACATATATAATAGTCTCTTGCTTCTGTCATATATTTTGCTGCTTTGGAAACAGATGTGCCTTATAGCTCGCATTCAAATTGCCCTTTTTGGTTCTTACAACTTAAGTTGGAGTTGCCTCATCCTTTATCCCCTCACTTTACTGAACAATCTTTTTTTTAAAAAAAACTAGATAAAATATTTTTTATTTATAATGTTTTTATTTCTTTATTAATATATTATTTTTTATTGGATATATACTATATTTACATTTCATTTCCCTTTTTCTGGTTCCCTGCCTCCGAAAGGTCCCACATGTCCTTTTCCCTCCCCGTGTTCCCCCATCTATCTCTTCCCACTTCCCTGTTCTGGTATTCCCCTACAGTGCTCCTTTGAGCCTTTCCAGAACCAGGGTCTACTCCTTCCTTCTTGTCGGGCATCATTTGGTATGTGGATTGTATCTTTGGTGTCCCAAGATTCTAGCCTAATATCCACTTATCATACCATGGGTATTCTTTTGAGACTAGGTTGCCTCACTTAGTATGATGTTCTCCAGCTCCATCCATTTCTCTTAAGAATTTCATGAATTCATTATTTCTAATGGCTGAATAGTACTCCATTGTGTATATATACCACATTTTTTTGTATCCATTCTTCTGTTGAGGAACATCTGGGTTCTTTCCAGCTTCTGGCTATTATAAATAAGGCTGTTATGAACATAGTGGAGCATGTATCCTTATTGCATACTGGAGAATTTTCTGGGTATATGCCCTGGAATGGTATGACTGGGTCCTCGGGAAGTATTGTATCCAGTTTTCTGAGGAACCGCCAAACTGATTTCCAGAGTGGTTGTACCTACTTGTAGTCCCACCAGCAGAGGAGGAGTGTTCCTCTTTCTCCACATCCCCGCCAGCACCTGCTGTTTCCTGAGTTTTTAATCTTAGCCATTCTGACTGGTGTGAGGTGAAATCTCAGGGTTGTTTTGATTTGCATTTCTCTAATGACTAATGATGTTGAACATTTTTTAAGGTGTTTCTCAGCCATAGGAATTTCTTCAGGTGAAAAATCTTTGTTTTACTCTGTACCCCATTTTTTGATAGGGTTATTTGGTTTTCTGGGATCTAACTTCTTGAGTTCTTTGTCTACATGGGATATTAGCCCTCTGTCAAATGTAGGGTTGGTGAAGGTCTTTTCCCAATTTGTTGCTTGCCGATTTGTCCTTTTGACAGTGTCTTTTGCCTTACAGAAACTTTGTAATTTTATGAGGTCCCATTTGTCTATTCTTGATCTTAGAGCATAAGCAATTGGTGTTCTGTTCAGGAACATTTCCTCTGAGCCAATGTCCTCAAGGGTATTCCCCAGTTTCTTTTCTATTAATTTTAGTGTGTCTGGTTTTATGTGGAGGTCCTTGATCCATTTGGAGTTGAGCTTAGTACAAGGAGATAAGAGTGGATCAATTCTCATTCTTCTGCATGTTGACCTCCAGTTGAGCCAGCACCATTTGTTGAAAAGGCTATCGTTTTTCCACTGGATGTTTTCAGCTCCTGTGTCGAAGATCAATTGGCCATATATGTGTGGGTTCAATTCTGGGTCTTCAATCCTATTCCATTGATATGCCTCCCTGTCACTGTACCAATACCATGCAGTTTTTAACACTACTGCTCCGTAGTATTGCTTGAGGTCTGGGATACTGATTCCCCCAGAATTTCTTTTAATGTTGATGATAGTTTTAGCTATCCTGGGTTTTTTGTTATTCCAGATGATTTGAGAATTGCTCTTTCTAACTCTATGAAGAACTGAGTTGGGATTTTGATGGGAATTGCGTTGAATCTGTATATCAATCTTGCTTTTGGCAAGATTGCCATTTTAACTATATCAATCCTGCCAACCCACGAGCATGGAAGATTTTTCAATTTTCTGAGGTCTTCTTCAATTTCCTTCTTCAGAGACCTGAAGTTTTTGTCATATAAATCTTTCACTTTTTTTGGTTAGAGTCACACCAAGACACTTTATATTGTTTGTAGCTATTGTGAAGGTTGTCATTTCCCTAATTTCTTTCTCAGCCTGTTTATCCTTTGAGTATAGGTAGGCTACTGATTTGCTTGAGTTGATTTTATAACCAGCCACTTTGCTGAAGTTGTTTATCAGTTGTAGGAGTTCTCTGGTGGGGTTTTTTGTGTCACTTAAGTATACTATCATATCATATGCCAATTGTGATAGTTTGATTTCTTCCTTTCCAATTTGTATCTCTTTGACTTCCTTATGTTGTTGAATTGCTCTAGCTAGTACCTCAGGTACTATATTGAAGAGATATGGTGAGAGGGGGCAGCCTTGTCTAGTTCCTGATTTTAGTGGGATTGCTTCAAGTTTCTCTCCATTTACTTTGATGTTGGCTACTGGTTTGCTGTAAATTGCTTTTACTATGTTTAGGTATGGGCCTTGAATTCCTGTTCTTTCCAAGACTTTTAATAAGAAAGGATGCTGAATTTTGTCAAATGCTTTTACAACATCTAAGGAGATGACCGTGTGGTTTTTTTCTTTGAGTTTGTTTATGTAGTGGATTATGTTGATGGATTTCCTTATATTGAACCATCCCTCCATCCCTGGGATAAAGCCAACTTGATCATGTTGAATGATCGTTTTATGTGTTCTTGGATTCGGTTGGCCAGAATTTTATTGAGTAATTTTGCATTGATATTCATAAGAGAGATTGGTCAGAAGTTCTCTTTCTTAATTGGATCTTTGTGTGGTTTTGGTATCGGGGTAATTGTGGCTTCGTAGAATGAGTTGGGTAGTTTTCTTTCTGTTTCTATTTTGTGGAATAGTTTGAAGAGTATTGGTATTAGGTCTTCTTTGAAGGTCTGTTAGAATTCTGCACTAAAACCATCTGGTCCTGTGCTTTTTTCGGTTGGAAGACTTTCTATGACCCCTTCTATTTCTTTGGGGGTTATGGGACTGTTTAGACGATCTATTTGATCCTGATTTAATTTTGGTATTTGTTATCTGTCTAGGAAATTGTCCATTTCCTCCAGATTCTCCAGTTGTGTTGAGTATAGGCTTTTGTAGTAGGATCTGATGATTTTTTGAATTTCCTCAGTTTTTGTTGTTATATCTCCCTTTTAATTTCTAATTTTGTTAATTTTAATACTGTCTCTATGCCCTTTGATAAGTCTGGCTAAGGGTTTATCTGTCTTGTTGATTTTCTCAAAGAACCAGCTCCTGGTTTTGTTGATGGTTTGTTTGTACGGTTCTCTTTTTTCAACTTGATTGCTTTCAGCCCTGAGTTTGATGGTTTCCTGTCTTCTACTCCTCCTGGGTGAAATAGCTTTTTTTTGTTCCAGAGCTTTCAGGTGTGCCATTAAGTTGCTAGTATATGCTCTCTCCTCTTTCTTTTTGGAGGCCCTCAGGGCTATGAGTTTTCCTCTTAGCACTGCTTTTATTGTGTCCCATAGATTTGGGTATGTTGTGCCTTCATTTTCATTAAATTCTAAAAGTCTTTGATTTCTTTCTTTATTTCTTCCTTGATTAAGGTATCATTGAGTAGAATATTTTTCAGCCTCCATGTGTATGAGAATTTTCTGTTGTTTTTGTTGCTATTGAGACCACCGTTGCTCCATGGTGATCCTATAGGAGGCATGGGATTAGTATGATCTTATATTTGTTGAGGTCTGTCTTGTGTCCAATTATATGGTCAGTTTTGGAGAAGGTACCTTGAGGTGCTGAGAAAAAGGTATAGTCTTTTGCTTTAGGATGAAATGTTCTATATATATATAGAATATATATATATATATATATATATATATATATATATATATATCTGTTAAATCCAATTGGTCCAACGTTTCAATGAGTTTCCCTATGTCCCTGTTTAGTTTCTGTTTTCCTGATCGGTCCATTGAGGATAGTGGAGTGTTGAGGTCCCCACAGTTATTGTGTTAGGTGCAATGTGTGCTTTGACCTTTAGTAAAGTTTCTTTTACGAATGAGGGTGCCCTTGCATTTGGAGCATAGATGTTTAGAATTGTGAGTTCTTCTTGGTGGATTCTTCCTTTGACCAGCAAGAAGTGACCTTCTGTGTCTCTTTTGATGACTTTTGATTGAAAGTCAATTTTATCTGATATTAGAATGGCTATCCCAGCTTGCTTACTGAAACCATTTGCTTGTAAAATTGTCTTCCAGCCTTTTACTCTAAGGTAGTATTTGTCTTTGACCCTTAGGTGTGTTTTCTCTATGCAGCAAAATGTAGGGGCCTGTTTCTGTATTCAGTCTGTTAGTCTTTTTATTGGGTAATTGAGTCCATTGATGTTAAGAGATATTAAGGAATAGTGATTTGTTTCTTCCTGTCATTTTTGATGTTATTTTTGTTTTTGAGTGGTTATCTTCTTTTGAGTTTGATGGAAGAAGGTTACTATCTTGCTTTTTCCAGGGTGTAGTTTCCCTCCTTGTATCGGAGTTTTCCTCCTATTATCCTTTGTAGAGCTAGGTTAGTGGAAAGATATTGTGTAAATTTGGTCTTGTCATGGAATATTTTGATTTCTCCATCTATGTTTATTGAGAGTTTTGCTGGGTATAGTAGTCTTCACTTACATTTGTGTTCTCTTAGAATCTGCATGAGATCCACCCAGGATCTTCTAGCTTTCATGGTCTCTGGTGAGAAGTCTGGTGTGATTCTGATAGGTCTTCCTTTATATATTACTTGGCCTTTTTCTCTTACTGCTTTTAGTATTCTTTCTTTGTTTAGTACGTTTGGGGTTTTGATTATTATGTGACGGGAGGTATTTCTGTTCTGGTCCAGTCTGTTTGGAGTTCTGTAAGCTTCTTGTATATTCATGTGCATCTCTCTCTTTAGATTTGGGAAATTTTCTTCCATAATTTTGTTGAAGATATTTGATGGCCCTTTAAATTGTAGATCTTCACTCACATCTATCCCTATAATCCTTAGGTTTGGTCTTCTCATTGTGTCCTGGATTTCCTGGATGTTTTGGGTTACAAGCCTTTTGCATTTTGCATTTTCTTTGACTGTGGAGTCAATGGTTCCTGTGGTATCTTCAGCATCTGAGATTTTTATTTCTATCTCTTGTATTCTGCTGTTGATATTTGCACCTACGACCCCTGAATTCTTCCCAAGGTTTTCTATCTCCAAAGTTGTCTCCCTTTGTGATTTCTTAGTTATTTATACCTCTGTGTTCAGATATTGGATGGTTTTGCTCAGTTCCTTCACTTGTTTGTGTTATCCTGCAATTCTTTAAGAGATTTTTGTGTTTCCTCTTTCATGACTTCTGCCTGTTGACTCAATTTCTCCTGCATTTCTTTAAGTAATTTTTTTCATTCCCTCCTTATTGGCTTGTGTCTGTTGATCCATATTCTCCTGGAATTCTTTAAGTGATTTTTGTGTTTGCATTGTAAGTCCTTCTACCCTATTCATGTTCCCCTGCATTTCTTTGAGATTTGTTTATGTGTTTTTCGTGTTCCTCTAGCAGCATCATGACCAGTGCTTTTAAATCCAACTCTTGTTTTTCTGGTGTGTTGGGGTATCTAGGACTTGCTGTGGTAGGCGAATTGGGTTCAGATGCTGCCCTATTGCCTTGATTTCTGTTAGTAAAGTTCCTACATTTGCCTTTTGCCATCTGTTTATCTCTGGAGTTAGTTGGTCTTGTTTTTACTGATTGGTGTTTAAAGCTCCTGTGAGCCTGGCGTTTGGTGCTGCTGTCATAGAGGGCGTTCGTGCTCCTGAGGTGGAGACTGGAAGGTTTCCACTAATGGGCTCTGAATTACCTCCTCAGCTCTGCTGGGCCAAACCCAAATCTTCCCCCTGGCTTGCTGCCGGATGCGCAATTGGCCTCCCACCATCTCCTCCTGGCCTGCCTAGTTGCCAGCTCTTAAGAATCAGATCTTATATTCCACTGCTCTGGGCTCTTCTGTTAGATCTTTAGGGTGACCTGGGCTCCTCTGTTGGTTCTCTATGTTGACCTGTTCAGGCCACTAACTCCAAGATGGTGGTGGGTCTCGGGGCTCTGTTTAACCTCAGGATTCCCTGCAGGAGTGGAGCTTCCCTGGTTGGACTGCTGGAGCCTAGTTGGTGGCACTCTCAGTCCACAGGGCTCTGTCTGGTTAGCTGTCTGTGTTGCCCTGAAGCAAGATGTTGGCCTCTGGCCGTATTCCATGCACACACTCATGAGCAAGTTGGTGCCCAAGCGCATAGGAGCAGAGACCGCCCACTGAGCTGATCTGGCTCTGGGAGTAGGCGAGGGCCTGACGGGGTAGTCAATGTTAGGCTAGGTCTCTATCCACGCACCTGACCCCAGCTGCCAGCTGTCCGCAGTGACCTGAGACAAGATGGCGACCTAGCTGCAAGCCTAGCGGGCTGGCCCCCTTTACTGACCAATCTTAAATACTTGTTGTTATAAAGGAGTATACTCTTTCTAACCAACTAGGGCTAGAATTTCCTTATTGTTCTGGTTGAGACTTTTAATATTATGTCGAAAGGAGTAGTGTTGACATCCTTATCTTGTTTCTCATGTTATAGGCTGTTATCATGTTGGGCTACATTCTCTTCTGCCTTTTATTTTAGATATTGTTAATATGGTTTTCAAATGTTTTTTCTCTATCTTCAAAGGATTTGCATAGTTTTGCCCTTTGTCTTTTTACTCTATATTCCCCAATTACTGGTTGACATACCTGAACTACCCAGTTATATCAGGGGACAGGTCTCACTCAATGATGGTAAATGATCCATTTATGTGCAGTTGAATGTGACACCTAAACTTGTGCTGAAGATTTTTCTAATTTGTTTTCATTGGCTATCATTTATGGTAATTTTCTTAGAATGTCTGGAGGTCCTTATTGAATAAATAAGCACATGTCTTTAAATTAAGTATAATAACGACTTCCTTGTACACTAAATCTCTTTTTACTGTGGTCTTAATGCTTTTATTTATTTACTGCTCAACTCAGGTATCATCTTATCTGACTAAATGATAAGATAATCTAAAGCCGGTTATTTTAAAATATTTGTAGACGTTTCCATGTGATTTGTTAAAGCTAGGATTTCTTCTTTATTTTTTAAAGTTTAGGATTAAGGTTAATCTCCCAGAGCTCTGGAGATGGCTCAGTAGGTCAGAGATCTTGTTGTAGAACGTGATTTCAAATCCATAGCATCTCTGAAAAAAAGAAAAAAAACAAGCAAACAAACAAAAAACCCTGGGTATGGTGACAAGTAATTCCTTCTTTCAGGGTGGATCCCTGGAGCTCATAGACCAGCCAGCTCTGCCACAAGCAAATGGTGAACTTTAAGTTCAGTAAGAACCCTGCCTTAGGGGGGGCGGGCAGAAAAGAGTGGGGTATCTAACAGCTTCCCCTGCCTCTGCACAGGCCCACACACTGGCAGATAGCACGTGAAGTACACACACACACACACACACACACACACACACACACACACGAGAGAGAGAGAGAGAGAGAGAGAGAGAGAGAGAGAGAGAGAGAGAGAACATTGCTTTCCACTCAGATCTTCAGGCTTGCATGTAAGCACTTTGGCTATGCCATCTTACTGACCTTAAACTATTTTTAAATGAATATCAAAGGTATCAGGGAAGGAATAAGTATAAGCTAGATAGGTGATGTTTTCGTCTACCTGTATAAAATAAAATAAATATGAATATCACCTGTTTGTATGGTAATGGCTTTTTTAATGTATGCCTGTGTGTCTGTCATTTGAAAGACACATAATGTCTCTGGGACCTCTTGCCACTGGAACCTCCCTGCTGCCTTCAGGAAAGGATGGAAGTGATTTGGTAGGAAAGGAAGGAGCAAATAGACGTAGAGCTCCATCCACTCCACAGTCTCCTGTATTTATTTCATATTCATTCTATAGCATATTTCCATGAACAACGTGGTTTTCTACTCTGCAAACTTTCCTTAAAAGCTGTTACATTTTTGCCAAGTGAACCAGCTCCCGTCACTGGCTCTCCTGTGGTTGCTCCGCCTGCTAGTCGGAAGCAGTTTTTTCTACTTTGTTCATAGATATCTGATTCTTGTCTTCAAATTGTCACTGCCTCTTATGGATAATTGTCCAGTGTGCAGTGAACTGGTCAACAGAGACTATCCTTTCACAGGCTCACTGTTCATGATGGGATGAATGGGATGGCTGATCCTTATCAATTTGGGAAATGAAATGATGCGAACCGCTCAGTGTCTCCCACAGGGCAGTTAGCAGGGCTTGACTTCGGCTGTCACTAGTGTTAGTAATTTAGTTACTGAGCCTTATAGGAGGTAGCTATGTAATACATGTAAAGTCAGTTTAGCTAGTATATAATACTAAATTATTTATTTGCCCTGACTTTGAGTAATGTAGCTTCTTAGTAGTAGTCTTGTATTTAAATTGTAAAGTTTTCAGAATAGTGTGAGCAATAGTCCTTCTAGCTATGTGCTGAGGACCTGGTCAGCTTGCTCAGGAGTGGGTGTGCTCCTCCTAGAGCCCTGCTTCTTGACTTGGAATGACTGTGAGTGGGCATTTGGCCGTAACAGGTATACCCAGCTGCCATAATCACAGCGGCAAGGTGCTGTTGGCCTGTAATGTGCAGAGGCTAGTAATCCTGAATATTCTTCAGTGCTCCAAAGAAGCACTCAGCAAAGATCACAGATGTGAATTGTGCTAAGCCTTGTAATGCCAGCTGTGATCTCTTCCATGCTTGCCTTATTCACTGTGTATTGACTTCATATTTGCTGTCTTCTCCCTTAAGAGTCACTGGTGACAATGTAAGGATTGAGAGCTCTTGAGATCTTACTGGATTGTAACAATACATATTTAGTTAAACAAATACATATGCTCCTTATACGGGCAAGATAATTTTATTTATCTGTGTTGCTTAGTGTTTTTTATACAAAATGAGATTTGTCCATTTTTAAGAAAAATTTCTCTGTGCTAGTTGATACATAATGGCTTGATGGTCGGTGTTTCTTGAGATTTCTTAGTAATTAGATAGTTGGTGACACCCAGAATTAAAGAGGTATTTTATTATAGACTTTATAATTAGGATTGTGGAAGATTAGCTGTCATACTTCATCTCTGCAGTGCATTATGAGGGAAGGAAGAGAGAGAGAAAGATAATAGAATTTACATAGCAATATTTACTAAAAGGTAATCAACATCTCCATCCAATGCCTGGAGCAGGTCGTTAGGGCTAGGCTCTGCATGCTGATGCTCAGTAGAAACACCACTCAATTTCCACTTGAAATAGGATAATTTTGTCTTAGGGACTTGACTAAAATTTAATGAGTATCCCTCTTACTAGCTGAAGAATATTACAAATAGTGTGAGCTTTCTTAATAATTGCACATAAATATACTATAAGTAAAACCTTCTATCTAAAACCCTGAAAAAGATCTCTAAACAGCAGTTAATTTTGTGTACATTTCAGCACTTCTCTAAGAAAAGTAAATTGTTATTTCTCTAGGAGAGAATATATTTCCATGCATTTCTGAGTAAAAGCTCTTTTCTACATGAAATAAAGCCTTGGAAGAGAAAGCACACTAATCTATCTCTCCTTACCAAGTCCAGGAGCTAAATGACTAAGCTGCACCCGGGCTTTCCTGGTGATTTACATGCCAGCCAAAGGCATGATGCCTCTTCTTCACGAGCTTGTTTCCATATAGATTTGAGGACTCTGCCTCTCAGTTAGAAATTAATGCTTTTCCTAGTTGGGCTTTCTTATTTTAAGTGGCATACAACCCAATTCAAACTTGCCACGGCCAGGAAGAAAATTTACTGATGTACAGAACACAGACTGGTGCCCGGCTTTAGCTATGGCAGTGGGAACGCAGTGTGTTCACTCTTCTCTCCTTGCTTTCTTATCATGGTCTTGCTCGGGGTCAAGATGGCAGACTCCATAATTCCACATCCCCAGTCTTAAGGTGCATATTCCTTATAAAGAAAAGCTTTACACCACAGCCTTTAAATTTCATCCATATATATTATATATTACCAATATATATATTTACATATTATCTTATGTATATTACATACATAGGTAAATATCAATATGCCAATCATTGGTATATATTGGTTTATGTACGCTCATGTATACACACCTGTACACACAGTATTAAACAGCTAGTGTGAGAAACAGAGAGGTAGTTTTATGATTGAACTAACACATATGGCTTGAAGGTCTTGCTCAAACATGAAGTTCATTAACCTTTCAGGAGGGTTATACGACAGTTCATCATGCTTGCATAATAATACGGTAGTAGAGCCTAGTAAGAATAGCTTTCCAGTGTCCCATTCAGCCATGTTTAAGTGCGTGATGCAGTGAAGGCTATCAGGTGTGGGACTCTAGCTATTGCCCTTTGATAGATATGTGTTTCCTTAAGGAATTGAGTCTAGTGTCTACTTTTCAGTGTAGATACATTTTATCAGTGCTGATTACTCTTTGATAATCCATAATCTTGATATAAAAACCTGTATCTGATGCTTAGTTTTCCAAGATTGGTATATTGTTATATTCTTTCTGCATTGCTATTTACTAGAAGACCTAAACAAGAAGCACACTTTTAAAAAGAATTTATCATATAAAATAATATATTAGGAAGCAAGGCAGATGGTTCAGCAGTTGAGAAAATTGGCTACTCTTGCAGAGGACCTGCGTTCAATTCTCACACCCACACAATACAGAATACCCAGGAGTCAATCCACAGAACTCAAGAAGGTTAATAGGCCAAAGGGCCCAAGTGAGGATCCTTCAATTCCCCTTGAGAGGGAGTAGAAAGCAGAGGGCAGAGGGAGGGAGGGAACTGGGTGGAAACGAGATGGGGGAGGGGCAGGGGAAAAGGAGAACATGATCAGGTATTGGGGGACCAGGAGTGAAGCCCAGCAGAGTGAATGAAAATATACAACCTCAGTAGGTGGGAAGTGTGGAGACCCTCTAGAATGTTCCAGAAACATGGGAGGTGAGAGATTCTCAGGACTCGCCCTACAGTGGGCAGAGGGAACTTATAGAATAGACCTCCAGTAGGAAGACGGGGCATCAAGTGCAGGGATGGGGTTGCTCTCCCAAAGTCAAAAATTCTGACGCAGAATTGTTCCTGTGTAAAAGAACTGCAGGATGAAATTGGAGAAGACATGGAGGGAAAGGAGGTCCAGTGACCTGCCTAAATTGGGACCCATCTCAAAGGGAGGCTCCGAGGCCTGACACTATTAGTGATGCTATGATGAACATAGACATGAGTCTAGCTCCTAGGAGACATGGCTGCCCTCTGAGAGGCCCAACAAGCAGCTGACTGAAACAGAAGCAGATACTTACACCCAACCAATAGACCGAAGTCAGGGACCCCTGTGGTTGAATTAGGGAAAGGCTGGAAGAAGTTGGGAGGAGGGCTGTCCTATAGGAAGACCAGCAGTCTCAACAAACCCGGACCCCAAGATCTCTCAGACACTGAGCCACCAACCAAGCAGCATACACTAGCTGGTCTGAGACCCCTGCCACATATACAGCAGAGGACTGCCTGGTCTGGCCTCAACGAGAGGAAATGCACCTAACCCTTGAGAGATTTGAGGCCTCACGGAATGGGAAGGCCTGGCAGGGTGTGCAGGGGTGGGAGGTGGGGGTGGGTGGAGACATCCTCTTAGAGACAGGGGAAGACATTGGGATGAGGAATTGTTGGAGGGCAGAAAGAATGAGACACAGATAACAACTGGACTGTAAAATAAGATTAAAGTAAAAAAAAAATCACTAAAGCCAAATGTAGTGACATGTTTTGGTAATTCTATAGTGTAGGAGACTGATTCTGGAAGACAACATAGTCAAACAAGTAACATACTAGTGTATATAAAAACAACTTTCTTCATGGTAGGATATGTGGACTCTTGTATAGTTACCAGTACTTACATGATACTCATGTATATCTGCTGCAGTTTTTTTTCTATTATTACATGTATGCAACAGCAATTATCCTCATGCTTACCATCTTGTCAATCTAGACAAGTATTTATGTTGTCTATATAGGATTTCTGTTTCAAAGGGGAAAAAGCACATTTTAAAATACTGTAAATGTAGAGTTGTCTGTACAAGTTAGTACATCTTCTGCACCTCCCTTCTCGGTTTATGTACATTGTCTTTCTGCTATTTTTGTATTTTTATGTTAATTTGGTGGCATGCACCATAGTAATTTTGGTGATTTTTCCATTAGAATTAGAGTTGTATGGATTAGCTTATAATCATTTTGCTAGTAATTTGTAGATACTGGGACCAAAATCGAATTCTAGTGTTTTGTTTTGTTTTTTTTTTTAATAAGTAAAATGTCGAGATTTTTTCCTTCCTCTTCTCTTTCTGTTTTTGTTTTTTTTTTCATATAAATACTTCGAATTACTCTAATAGTATACTTTGCAGTAAGTGAAATTATTTCTATTCAGTTTTATTCAGTAGAAGATTCTGAAATAGCCAATTGACGTGTAATTGTGAATGCAGTTCTATTTTATTAATATTGCTAAATGCTGAGTTAAAAAACAACACTTAAAGATATCTTTAACATGCCAGAGTTGCTTAGATAGAAAAGTTGGTCCAGTGGTTTTTAGTGTGTTTTTAGTTTTCAGATGTTTATCAACTTAAAGCATAGTAAATAATTATTCAACCATTACCAGCCAATCTGCAAAAATTTTGCTGTATAAGCTAATGGACATTTTACATTAAGAGCTAACTCATGCAGTAATGCTTAGGAAAATTTAAATTATGATGAATGGGCATTTTGGGACCAATTTATTGTGATTTGTCTGACTCCACCTTTATCATGCCCTTCCCTTCTGGTTCTGCTATGTGTCGTTCTCTTTATTGGTTATACAGGGTACACATTTTTCAAATTGCCTTGTGTGAACCTCTGCCATCACTGTTTGCTATATTCCTCAAATATTTTATTTTGCAATTAATTTTATTTAAATATTTGTAAAATTTGAAATTATTTTTGGTGAATAAGCTTTAAAAAAAGCAAAGAACACTTTTATGGTACCTTATGGGAATCAAATTGTTTTGAAAGTGGAATTTTTTTTCCCCTTCAGAAGGAGTATATCCCCATTTCTAACTTATGTGTAACAAGGGTAGTCTGTACATTTCCTTAGTCATTATTGTAACTCAGTTTCTACTTATAACCTTGATAATATGGATGCATTTAGTTACTAAGTGTTTGTCTTTTCATAAACTTTCCTAAATCTATTACATAAACTACGTTAGAAATACTAAGTCTTCAAACTTTTTTGATTGAAAATATAATGGGAACTTTTGGAGAGCTGGGTGTGTTGAGTTCTTTCCATTTCTCCCTTTGATGCGGCCTCCACCTGCTCATTGCCGATGAAGCTTTTGTTAGTCTAGAGGACATACACGTGCGCTTCCCACTCGTTTCTTCCACAGCACCACGTGCTTGGATGCCGACCAAGTGAAAATGTACCTGTATTGTGTTCATTCTCTTTATTTTGTTTCGTGTGTTTGTCTGTCATATCACTGGTGATAAAACCAGGCCTCACACATGCTAGTTCAGCACTTTACCACAGCTCTTCACCCCTGGCCCTTAAAAGGACTTAAATGTGGAATTCAGCTGATCTTTGCTATGCAATATAGTATGGAAATTGATATCATTATACTTGTTAATTTTACCAATTAAACACTATTTCTTACATTTTATATTGCTTTAGTAAATAAATTTTTACATAAAAGATCTCATATACTTGTTAATTTTGTTTATGGAGAATTACTTTTTATACTCTGAGGGTAATTACTGATCGTTTACCATCTGTTTCTATTAATCAGTCTTTTTATGCTCCCCAATCAGTGATATTTTGCTATTTTATGTTAGTTCATTTCTCCCTCTTCACTGATGATGATTTTGATATGTAGGAAATGTGCCCCAAATTCTATGAACTTCTTTTATATTCCTAGCAAAATATGAACTTGGGTTTCAGTCATTATAATATTTAGGGTGGTTAATGAAACTAGCCATCTCTCTGAGTTGTTTTTATAGAAACTTTACTTTCATTTAATATTTTGTAGTAGTTTGGACTGTTCTTTTCTTCTCATATTTTTAAAAATTCTAACAAAAACCAGGGAAAACTTTACTGAATTCCCAGTGTGTCCATGTGTTGTGACTAGATGTAATTATTAAATTACTAATTACTCTATAGTGTAGAAGCTCAAGCTAAAACTTAGTGTTTTACTCCCGTAGCCTGGTTTTGTTTTATATATAACAGGGATCACAGAAAAGTATAGACTCTGAAGGGCTTTTCTGTCTGTCCATAGAGTTTGATAGGTATCCATTACATTCTCCCTTCCTATGTTAACATATCAAAAGTTAGAGTTGAATGTTCTAAATCTTCTTAAATATATAGCTAAAGCTTCACAGTCAGTGGTGATAGGATGGTTTGGAAATGAAGAAGTAGGTCAACTGAGTAGTTTGTTTCTTCTGAAGCTTTTCTGTCTTGGGCATTTGCTCATGCTAATGACTCAGTGTGGAAGACACTGAAATTTTGGAGTTGGAAATCAGTTGAATGCTGTGAGTGAACTTAATATGTATTTGGAGCCTGATAGACAGTGCTGTGGAGAGTAATACAGACAGTGGAAACCTGCAGATAGGAATAAAGACTCTATTCGCAGTTGGATTACAAGCTATTCATGAAATATTTTGGAAAAAAACAATAATCTGGCTATATTCTTGCTTGAGATGTAAGTAATGAATTAATTTCTTTGGTGGAGGAAATTTCAAGACAGCATAAATTTGGGGCTGCAGCAGCATTACTACTGATTACTCGTGTATAAATCTACAATGAAAAAGTAACCAAGGTACTTAATAGCATTTATCTTCATAGCTGTGTAGGTCTGGAAGACAAGACATTGGTCTGTTAAAGATAAAGAGATTGCTATGATATCCTGTTACATCACCAATATCTTGCAACAGTTCCTATTCCATTGAATAAAGAATAGTACAATCTTAACTCCTAGGGCAAGGATTTTCTTTTTTAAAGAAAAATAAGTAAATGAGGCCGGCTCTCTAAATCACCATGATCAAATCTCACATGAACTTGCAGAGACCCAGGCAGCATGCATGGTTCTGCACAAGGCTGTTTACATATCTATTATGGCTTCCAACTTAGTGTTTTTAATGAGATTCCTAAATGTGAGAGTGAGTGGGCCTTTGTTTTTCCTGCCTTTGCTGGGGCTTTTGTCTTTCTCTTTGTTCTGTCCAGTTTCAATGTGTTAGTTTTTGTTTTATCTTAATTTTATTTTAAAAAGAAGCATTAAAAAGTAGAAACAAAATGACATAAAGGCTCTTTTCTAAAAATTGATTTTTTTTTTTTTTTTGGTTTTGTAGCCCTGGCTGTCCTGGAACTCACTTTGCAGACTAGGCTGGTCTCGAACTCAGAAATACACCTGCCTCTGCCTCTGCCTCTCGAGTGCTGGGATTAAAGGCGTGCCCCACCACCGCCCAGCTAAAAATTGATTTAATAGTTTAAAAACAGTAATCTTAACTAATATTAACATACAGTTATTAACATAATATTGATATTTGACATAATTGAAGAGAGGTTTTATAAACTGAAAGAAAGTTGAAGGAAGGTCACATGCAGAAGAAAGACAAGACTGAAACATTTGGAGAAAGGTTGAGGGCCTGTGAGACTGTCCACAGAAATGTTTCAGTGGAATTCCCAGAGACAGAAAGAAAACAGGATGGACGGCAATAAGTAATTGAGTTAAGATGACATAGATTCGTTAGAACTTAAGAGACACACTTCCTCAGCTCTGGGAAGCATAGTTTGCTTATGCATAATTTTGAAGTTCAAAACATCAGAGAAAAAAAGGAAGGTCTTCAGTGTTTCCAGAGAGAAGACAGAGGAGGCACAGAACATTGAGGCAGTCTGTCCCCCGGAAGTGCCACTGTTCCCAGTAGAATTCCAAAGCCAGCATTTTCACATAGAGCAACTGTCAGAAGCTGTATCCTGCTGCTGTCATAAGCCCAACCCAGCATCCGAATAACAGAGGGGGAAATGTATAACAGGGTAGCTCCACATCCTCTCCACCTCTGTTACGAGGGACTGGGAAAGATGCAGAGGGTCTGTGGGTGGTTCTGTCTTCCTATGTAGAGTCAATTGTAGTGACCACAGACTTAAGGTACATGTCATGACCTGGGGTAGAGTGGCCGTGTGCTCTGAGTGTTTGCCCTTTAGGGTGCTCATGCCACAGACTGTGCTTTGCCATCTTTACTGACATGGTTTGTATTCTTTTTGCTTGAAGCTCTCTTAAGAGCCTGTGCTGACGGAGGTGCCAACCACTTATATGACCTCACTGAAGGAGAGAGAGAAAGGTAAGCTCCAGCCTGCCAGGGTCTGCATGCTCCTTGCTTCTGCCGCTCCTTATGTTTAATCATTCTTGGTGACTGTTTCTTTTTCTTCATCTTCATCATAGGAAACCTCCTCTGTGAGAAGGCTGAGATGTGTAACCAGGATGCATTATTTCTTTCTTTGAGATCTCTTAGGATTAGGATCAGCTTTATTCTTTTTAAATTTCTATTCTGTTACTTTAAAGCCTAAGTAAGTCAATTATCATGTATTGAAATTTGTGAGGACTTTAAAGATTGGCTAAAATAAAATAAAACTGAAAATGGCCATTTATCTTGGTACTAATATACTTTAAATGAATAAAAGCTGGACTCCTGGCAAATAGATAGTCTGCTGTAGAAAATGTGAGGTTTTATGTTAGTGTTGAATAAATCTTAGTAGGACTTCCTGTTCATAATTACTTCTGAATTACAGACATATACTTTTGGAGAGAGTCTATGTAATGTGTTGCTCTCTGCATTGTCTTGGTTTCCTGATTTTTGTATGGTGTGCTAATTTTCAATAAGAGAAAATGTTTGATAGAAACAGATTTTCACACTAGTTCAGATGTGAATGTGTTTGTGGCCCAACTCATTTGGAAACACAAGATTTCATGGTGTAGATTTGAGTACACAGTTTGTGAAAACTCACGGCTTGTGAATAAGCTGTTCAGTCATTCTCGTATGTGTTAGTAGCTATATTGAAAGGGTTGGCATTTGAGAAATCGCCTACTTGCTTCCAAAACAAAAATAAAAATATTATGACATAACAGGCCCTGTGTGGGCATTAAACATATGTGGTTTGAAATCATGTATTTTTCTTTGTAACATCAGAATGTTTAACTTCAGCTTTCTAATACCAGAGGTGCTGTTGAGAGCAGCTGGTTGCATATTGTGGAGAAGTCCTGTTTCCTCTGAGATCAGATGCTATTGCTAATGTCTGGAGACTGGCTTAAAAAGGCAATAATAGTGACAGCCTTGGATGGCTAAATTTCATTTCATTTACTCATTTACTACACAACTTTGCAAGTTTCTCTAACAAATACCTGGCATGGACAATGTCTGAAAAGCATCCAAGTTGTCTTAAAAAGTGCCTTGGCACATAGTTCAGAAAAGGAAGTCATGTCACAGGGCTCAGGTTATAAACTATAGCCTGGCTGCTACCAAGTAGTTGGCACTAAACATTATTCCGCTAATGGTAGACTCCGCTCAGGAACACGGCAGTTGAACATTATTTTCCTGACGGTAGACACAACTCAAGAACATAATTAAAAGCAGGACTTGGGAAGAATTAACTCAGTGCTTTCCACCTGTACTATAATTATGAGACCTGTTTGAAATGCTTCTGATGAATTACAGATCTTTATATTGGGTATTTTATTTTTATTTAGTTGAGCCAGACACTGGCAGCAAAGATAAAAGGGAACATTTTTATTCATATTTCAAAGCAAAACATTAATGATTTTGGAAACAAGTAACATTATTTTTGATATTATTTTAATTAATTTCAAAATAATAATCAAGTATTCCTCATCATATTATAAATAATCTTTTGGTTTTTTGTTTGTTTGTTTTCTTGTATTGTTTTTTGAGACAGGTTCTCACGTCATAGTCCTGGCTGTCCTACCACTCACAATGTACACCAGGCTGGCCTCAAACTCACAGGTTCTCTGCCTCCTAAGTGTTGTGATCACAGGTGTTGTGCCCAGCCACATTTACAAATAATCTTACTGAAGACATTCAGAAATGTATATAATTATTCTTACAACTGTTTGTCCACACGTGAAGATGTTTAGTGAAGCAATGCAGTTAATACTCATTGATTTTCAGGTTGTGATGATGCTTGCTGTGATTCTTGTTCTGATGCCTTGAGACATGGCTGGCCTGGGGAAGGGTAGAGTTCCTAGAAGTGAAAGGAACTGCTTTGCATGGGGATTAAATCCATTGAATAAATCTCACCACTGCCAGGCCCTAACTAGTAAAACTAATTGGATGCAGGTGACTACACATAATTCCTTTTAATTGTATTTTCTTTTTAACAAAAAGCCCTCACACTGAAAAACAAAATAGAACACCAACAAGACACTGAGCTTTAAAAGGCCAAATTATAGATTGTGGGCCGAGGCTTTTCTCATTTTACCCCATATTTTTATTCATTAGCAAGCACATCTACACTATAGAGGCCTATAGTTAGTCAACGAAGGTGGATTTTTACAGAACAATCTGTGGTTGAAGACAACATGAACCATTTATACATTTGAGGGAGAAGGGAAGACTGAGGTGGAAGCAGGGGGTGGCGCAGTTACCTAGGGACTGCGGGGTTATCTAGGGACAGCGGAAGTGAGTCCTTCTGGATCCCTCTCCTGGGTGAGAGGCACTGCCTGATGTGTTACCCGTGGCTGCTTGTCACTCTGCTTCTGAACATCAGTCTATGATGAAGCTAGCCTCTGTGAAGAACCTACACAAAATGGGAGTGTGTCCTCAGCCTTGGCCAGGCCTGCCACTGCCCTACAACTCAACAGAGCCACAGGAGAGAGAAGATTGAGGGCAGCAGGTGAGATAGTCAGAACCATCTGGGAGGCTCAGGAGGATGCAGTGCTATAGGCCTTCAAGAGGCCGCACTCTGGGTAGGAACTGGGCTGTCGACCATGCACAGGAGAGATGGTGAACTGCAAGAGAAGCAGGAGGAGGCGATGTCTGAACACCAAGAGAAGACATTCTACACAGTAGGGGCATGTTCTTGGGTTTGGTGCCTCTGACATGCACTGAGTCAAAAGCCTCAGAAGTGGCTGCCGACTTTAGCCATTTTCAGTTAGCAGAAAGACAATGACTAGTTATTGTGGAACACAGGAAGTAGTACATGGTTAAACACTAGAAATACACCTTATGAGGAAGGAGTGTACCTAATGTTCTCTCACTGTGTACTTTTAGAGTATTAGACTAAATTTTGGTTCTCAGATAGGGTGAGATTCTAGGTAGCCTTGGTTGGCCTGGATGCATTATGTAGCCCAGGCTGGCATTGAAGCTGGCCATCTTCCTGCTGGCAGCTCCAGGTCTGCACTGGAACCACATCCTTCCTCAGGATCTTGATTACATTCTGTTGCCATCAGAGCAGCAAACCTGAGACTTTTCCCTCAGCACACCGCTAACCTTACGGTACAGTGCTGTTGGGCACAGACACACTGTAGGCCTCTGAGCTGATTTTCTTCTGCACTACCATGTCATTGTTACCACTCTCTTCGGGGCTCCTCACCTCTGATACCTTCAGCTCCGGAAGCTTCCATTCCCCATGCCTTTGTTGGGTCCCAGATTCAGGGGGTGGGGGGAACCTCAGGAGAGCTCAAGAAATGCAGGGCCCGTTGTAAACATGTAAGAGAGTGTATTTTATTAATACGAGTCGAACTTAGATCGCAAACCTTCCTATTGTGCAGGGAGGAGTGTGACCCCAAGCCTAGAGGGCTTCGTGTTTGTATACAGCGTAGTTAGGGCTTCTTTGGATATTAGGGTGACAGGGGAGGCGATGAGGCAAGTCATTTTCAAACAAGATATCATTGTTCAGGCAACAAGGCGGAATCTCGAGACTTCACGGAGTAACTCTTCTGACCTAAGGAGTAACTTTATAGTGCTCTCAAGAACTTGGTGTTTTCTACAACTGGCTATAGCTGTCTGTGACCCCTGATTGTTCTTCTTTCATGATCCAAATGTAGCACCCTAATCTTCTCAAGGATGTTGGCTTTTGTGTTTCTTCCCCAAGGACAGGTGCTACCTGCACCTGGAAAGTGCTCAGCCCTTTATCAGGGAGAGTGCCAGCATAGACAACAGGAGACAAGAGAGGTTGTCATGTGTCTGCTTAAGCTGGCTTCTGTGGTCCTCAGGGTGGTTTCCTTAAGGGGGGCCTATATGGAAACAGAGACGGTGATCTTCAGATATTTCAGCACCAGACCTGGCCCTCTCAGAATGGCCAGGGAGGGAGAGGGAAGCCTTGTACTTGCTGCAGGAAGGAGTAGGGGCGGGGAAGGGGCACTTCTGTGGGAAAGGGCAGAGGCGAGGAGCCTGTGCACTTCACCAGCAGTGTATCTCAGATGCTTCCTGCAGCAGAGTCATACATACTTGTAGTTCTAAGTATGACTTCACCTAGTAAATGCCTCAAGTCAAAGCTACTTTACCTCAGTATTTATCAGCCTTAGCTCTAATCCTAAAATTAACTTACCTTCAGTTATCAGATTTTGTTTGAAAAAAAGTAAAAACAAATAAGTTTTCCTATTGCAAAAGCAAGAGAATGACAATCAGTATGATAGTGGGTAGGAAGAAACAAAGAAAAAACTTAAAAAGTATCTATTATATTTTTCCTGTGCAGCAATGGGTTTCATTGAATTTGTCTATTGATTCTTCCCTTTAGAACAATAGAGATTATTATTCACTGGCCTGCAATTACTTGTTCAAGTGAGTGTAAATGTGATATATAAATTCCCTTTTTAAAAAAATTGCTCAGGTATCTTAGATAATTACATTTTCAGTGAATGAATATCTGGTAGACATGTAAAATATTGCTAAATTAATTTAAATATGGGATAGAAACACTTTATGATAAAATTGAAGATTTACATGGAAAATATTTCTGATAAAATTGTAGAAAAATATAGAAAAACATGTTAGCTTTGAAGATTATCATGGATAATTTGATAATAATGATAGGTATGAGTATTCTGAAGTTGATTAAAAGTGGAATTAAACATTTTCTGATAAGCTTAAATATTTACATGGAAACTATTTCTGATAAAATTGCAGAAATATATATAGAAAAACATGTTGAAATTAAAGATTATCATAGAAATTATATAGATAAAATAATAGGCATAAAGATAATTCTAAGTTGATTAAAGGTAGAATTATAAACATTTTCAGATAACATTAAAGATTTACATGGACAATATTTCTGATAAAATTCAAGAAATCAATAGACAAACACATTAAAATTGACTATTTCATGGAAAATTTTACATAAAAAATGGTTGATGTAAAATCTCATTCTAAATTATTTGAAGGTGGAATTAGAAACATTTTTGATAAAATCAAAGATTTACATTGGAAACATTTCTGATAAAATGGAGAAAGTATGTAGAAAGACATTTAAAATTGATTATCATGAAAAGTAATGCAGATAAAATGGTCGACATAAAAGAAATTACTAAATTAATTAAAAGGGGAATTACAATCATTTTCTGATAAAATTGAAGATTTACATGAGAAATATTTCAATAGTCTATGTCTTTTTATTGGGGAGTTGAGTCCATTGTTGTCAAGAGATATTAAGGAATAGTGATTATTGCTTCCTGTTATTTTTTATTTTACTTTTATTTTTGTATGGGTATCTTCTTTTGGGTTTGTTGGAAGATTACTTTCTTGCTTTTTCTAGGGTGTAGTAGTTTCCCTCCTTGTGTTGACATTTTCCACCAATTGTCCTTTGTAGGGCTGGATTTGTGGACAGATCTTGTGCAAATTGGGTTTTATTATGGAATATCTTGGTTTCTCCATCTATGATGATTGAAAGTTTTGCTGGGTATAGTAGCTTGGGCTGGCATTTGTGTTCTCTTAGGGTCTGTATGTGGTCTGCCCAGGATCTTCTAGCTTTCATCATCTCTGGTGAGAAGTCTGGTGTGATTCTGATAGGTCTGCCTTTATAAGTTACTTGCCATTTTTCCCTTACTGCTTTTAATATTCTTTCTTTGTTTAGAGAATTTGGTGTTTTGATTATTATATGTCGGGAGGAGTTTCTGTTCGGGTCCAGTCTGTTTGGAGTTCTGAAGGCTTCTTGTATGTTCATGGGCATCTCTTTCTCTAGGTTTAGGGACGGTTTCTTCTACAATTTTGTTGAAGATATTTACTGGGCCTTTAAGATGTAAATCCTTGCTCTCATCTATACCTATAATCCTTAGGTTTGGTCTTCTTATTGTGTCTTGGAATTCCTGGATGGTTCAAGTCACCAGCTTTATGCATTTTGCATTTTCTTTGACTGTTGAGTCAATGTTTTCTATGGTATCTTCAGTACCTGAGGTTCTTTCTTCTAGCTCTTGTATTCTGTTGTTGATGCATGCATCTATGACTCCTGAATTCTTTCCTAGGTTTTCTATCTCCAGAGATGCCTCACTATGTGATTTCTTTATTGTTTCTACTTCCACTTTTAGATCTTGGATAATTTTGTTCAGTTCCTTCACTCGATTGTTTGTGTTTTCCTGTAATTCTTTAAGGGATTTTTGTGTTTTTTCTTTAAGGGCTTTTGCCTGTTGACCCATGATCTCCTGTACTTCTTTAAGGGATTTTTGTGGTTTGTCTTTAAGGGCTTTTACCTGTTGACAGATGGTCTTCTGTGTTTCTTTAAGGGAGTTATTTAAGTCTTTCTTGAAGCTCTCTATCAGCATCATGAGATTTAAATTTTAAATCCAACTCTTGCTTTTCCGGTGTGTTGGGGTATCCGGGACTTGCTGTGATGGGAGAACTGGGTTCTGATGTTGCCATTGGCCTTGGTTTTTGTTGGTAGGGTTCTTGTGCTTGCCTTCTGCCATCTGGTGCTAGTTGGCATTTTTGTCTCTGACTGGAGTTTGTTCCTCCTGTGGGCCTGTAAGCTTGTGTCCTTATTCCTCTGAGCTCAAAAGTGAAAGCATTGCTGGGAGATCTCTCTCTCCTGGCAGGCTATGCACAGAAGGCTGTGGAGTCTCCTGGCTCCTGGTGCAAATGGCAGCAGGAAGCCTTCCATCCCAGCTGTTCCACTGATTACAGAAGGCTGTGGATTCTCTGTGATATAAGTTTTTAAAGTCCTTAGTAATAATACACTTTCTTTACCTGGACTCTGTCAACTAACCCCCTTCTCATCTCTCATTTGAGTCTATTGGTTATCTCCCTCTTTCTTTGGCTAGTTTCTTAATCTTGTCAGTTTTTTCAAAGAATCAACTCTTTGAGGGATTCTACTTACTGTTATTTTTAATTAATTTAAAGGGAATTTCTGCCTTAATCTTTACTAGTGAATGCTTTGGGAAATATATGGGGAATAGATAACTAAATCTATCTGTAGCAGAAAGGATATGACAGAAATAGTAAAATAACCAATCTGAAATTGTACTACAGAGCCACAGTTACAAGAGCAACTTGGTGCTGCCATGGAAACAAGCCTGTAGACTAGTGCAGTAAAGTACAGGACACAGCGACAAACACAGGAGTCACTTAACTTCTTGAAAAATAGTTTAAACATACTTTTTAACATTTGCTTACTTACTTGCTTACTTATGTATACACACTTGTGTGGAGGTCAGAGGATATTTTATGCCGAGTCAGTTATCTCATTTCACTGTGTGGGTTCTAGGAATTGAAATCACATCTGTAGGTTTGATGACATATATGAAATTAGAAAACAAGAGTGGATGGGGCTAGAAAGATAGCTCAGGGGTTAAGAACACTTGCTGTTCCTGGCAGGACTCAGGTTCACGTTTGTTTTCCAGCTGTATGTGGTAGTGCACCACATTCTATATCTCTAGTTTCAGGGGATGCACTGCCATCCGTGAGCACCAGGCATACACAGAGTATACATATATGCACATAAGCATTCACACATAGATATAAATAAATTAATAAAAGAAAGCAAAAGTTGGGTTTAATTGGGAGGATAAAGGGAACCCAATGGAGGAGGAAGTCGGTAGAACAAGGTGAGTGTGATCAGAGGGGAAGAAATGAGACAAAGTTCAATTACATGTTTGTTTGACAATGTTATGATTTAACCCATTGTTTGCATGCTAGAATAGTGTATTGAGAAACACATGTGCTATGTTGTAGAGTTATACATAGAGAAAATATTCAGTATAATAAATTATGAGACATGGGTTCATTGTAGTTCTATGGTGTGTGAATACATATGGGTACATATTCGTATGTGCCTATGTGGTTGATTGTTGAGGGAGATTTTCCTGTGTCTCATGGACAAAAGCCAAGCTCCTTACCTTGAGTAATGTTTATGCTTTCAGATACATCTAATTTTTTCTTTGGTTTCTACACAGAGAGCTGTCCTAGACATACTATGTTCTTCTCTCTTATTTTGCTTGAGCTTTGTCTCATGGCTTACCTGTACACAGAGCTAGGCAGGTTCTGTTCTGAACAGACTAATCAATGCTTGAAAACCCTGTGCTGTGCTGGTTGTTGAATAGTATTAATGGAGGGCACCAGCATTTCTTGTAGCAATGCTGTCTGCATACCAGTGTTGAGCTGCTGTTGAGTGTGCACCTGAACACGCCTCTCCTTCCAGCCCGCTCCAGCTCGTCTCATTCACTGTGCTCCTGCCTGTGAATCACAATGTCCCATTGCTATTTTACCTTGATTTAGAGTTGTAAGGACTTATGTCCTTTCCTAGATTATAAATTTCTACTGATCTATTGCTTCCTAACTTTGCATAATGCTTTTTAATTATTTACACTCTCATTTTATCTTGTGAAGATGAGCCCTATGCCTTTCACTGGGTGGTGAGCTGCTCAATTTTGGTAATCACACTTAATCATCTTTGCGTGCCTCTAATATCTAGTACAGTAATGAGCATCTGAAAACTTATTGAATTAATGTTCTTTCATTGATATCTCACAGAGAGGTCACTGGGACTAAGCTATTTTTTATGCAAGGGATTTCTCACACGTAAAATCAGATTTTAAGTATGTTAATACTGACGAATATAATTGCATATATTATACTTTTGTACCATTATAATTATATGTAATATAAATGTTCTATAGCTAAAAATAATATTTATTTTTGCTTAAAGTTACTTAGCTTATGTTTCATGTCTGACAAACTGCTGTACTCTTTTGTATTCTAATTCCTATCACATGTATTTTACTCTGAGCAAGGTACTTAGATTTGAATTCATTAATAGTTTGAGAACAGCATACACTATGTACATCAATGGTGTGAAAGGTGTGTGTGTGTGTGTGTGTGTGTGTGTGTGTGTGTTATTCGTGACTGGGATTTAGGGATTCTTTAGTCTAATTTGCAGAACAGTCTTAAAAAACAGCTATGACTTGATGGTGTTCTAAGGATTTTTGTAATGGTGAGGGTTGTTTTCATCTTTGTTTCTCTGAGTAAATGATGCATACAGAAATCTGAATAGGAAGTCTTACAGGTTAATTTTATGTAAAGATTATTTTAGGTAGCTGAGATGCATAGGAAGGAATACTGTAATTTAAAAGGCAGGCATCTTTTCTCCCTCCCAAGTGGGACTGAGGCGTCCTCACTTGGGCACTTCTGCTAGTTGACCCTTTTGAGTTCTATGGACTCTATCTTGGGTATTGTGTACTTTTGTTTTTTTGGCTAATATCCACTTGTATTAGTCTGGGTTCTCTAGAATCACAGAATGTATGGGCAGTCTCTATGTAGTTAGGGAATTTGTCGATGACTTACAGTCTGTAGTCCAACTCCCCAACAGTAGTCAGCAGCAGCTGTGGATGGAAGTCCAAGGATCTTACAGTTGCTCAGTCCCACGAGGCAAGCCGGCAAGCAGGAATCAGTCTTCCCTCTTTCAATGTCCTTATATATATGTCTCCAGTAGAGGGTGTAGCCCAGATTAAAGGTATGTGTCTCCATGCCTTTAATCCCAGATGATCTTGAACTGGAATTCATAGCCATAATCTGGGATTAAAGGTGTGTGCCTCCATGCCTTTAATCCCAGATGATCTTGAACTGGAATCCATAGCCACTATGCTTCAAGATCTCCTTGCTAAGTCCAGGTCAGAAACTTATCTCTCTGAGCCTCCAAATTAGGATCATAAGTGAGCCTTCCAATTCTAGATTGTAGTTCATTCCAGATATAGCCAAGTTGACAACCAGGAATAGCCGCTACAACACTTATTAGTGAGTATATACCATGAATGTCCTTTTGGGTCTGAGTTACTTCAATCAGGATGATATTTTCTAGTTCCATCCATTTGCCCACAAAACTCAGGATGTCCTCATTCTTAATAGCTGAGTAGTATTCCATTGTGTAAATGAACCACATATCCATTCTTCTGTTGTGGGACATCTAGGTCATTTCCAGCTTCTGGCTATCACAAAAAAGGCTGCAATGAACATAGTGGAACTCGTGCTCCTGTGGCATGGAGGGGAATCTTTTGGGTATATTCCTAAGAGTGGTATAGTTGGGTCTTCAGGTATATCTATTTCCAATTTTCTGAGGAACCTCCAGATTGATTTCCAGAGTGGTTGTACCAGTTTGCAATCAGCAAGGGAGGAGTTCCTCTTTCTCCACATGCTCTCCAACATGTGTTGTCACTTGAGGTTTTGATCTTAGTTAGCCATTCTCATTGGGGTAAGGTGAAATCTCAGGGTTGTTTTGCATTTCTTTGATCACTAAGGACTTTGAACAAATTTTTTAGGTGCTTCTCATCCATTAGAGATTGCTCAGTTGTGAAATCTTGGTTTAGTTCAACCCACCAAAAACAACCCCATTTTTTTTGATTGGGTTGTTTGGTCTTTTGGTGATTAGCTTTTTGAGTTCTTTATAAATTTTGGATGTGGGGTTAGTGAAGATTTTTTTTTTCTAATCTGTAGGTTGCCAATTTGCTTTATTGACTATGTCCTTTGCCTTACAAAAGCTTTCCAGTTTCATGAGGTCCCATTTATCAATTCTTGATCTTAGAGCCTGAGCCATTGAAGTTCTCTTTAGGAAATGTCCCCCTGTGCCAATGAGTTCAAGGCTCTGCCCCACTTTGTCTTTTATTAGATTCTGTGTATCTGGTTTTATGTGGAGGTTCTTGATCTACTTGGACTAAGTGAGGACACCTCAGTCCCCCTTGGGAAGGAGAAGAAAGCAATCACAAGTGGGGAAGGAGGGAGGGACCAGGACAGAGGAGAGATGGGGAGAGGAAAACCTCATGTGGTATTGGGTGAGGGAAAAGGACTGAAGTCCTGAGGGCCAGCAGAAAGAATAGAAACAGGCAACCTTTAGAGATGGAAGGTTTGGGGGATCCTCCAGAATGCACCAGAGACTTGGGAAGTGAGAGACTCTCAAGACTCAGAGAGGGACCTTAAATGAAATGCCTGACAGTAGTAAGAGGGAATTTCTAGAGCCTACCTCTAGCAGGAAGGCAGGGCTTCAAATGAGGGAGAAGGGGTTCATCCCACAGTCACAATTCTGACCCAAAATTGTTCCTGTCTGAAAAAATTACAGGGATAGAAATGGAGAGGACCCCAAGGAAAAGAAAGTCCAGTGACAGGCCCAAAGTGGGATCCAGCTCAAGGGGAGGTCCCAAGGCCTGACAGTATTATTGAGGCTATGGAGTGCTCACAAAAAGGGACCTAGTATGACTCCAGAAGACTCAACAAGCAGCTGAAAAGAGTCGGATGAATATATCTGCACCCAACCAATGGACAGAAGCAGCTGATTCCTGTTGTTGAACTAGGGAAAGCTGAAAGAAGCTGAGAAGGGCAACACTATAGGAGGACCACCAGTCTCAATCTGGACCCTTGAGATCTCTCAAACACTGGACCACTAAACAGCGGCATACACCAGCTGATATGAGGCCCCCAACACACATACAATAGAGAACTGCTGGGTCTGTGTTCATTCAGAGATGATGTACCTAACCCTCAAGAGACTGGGGGCCCCAGGGACTTTAGAGAATATGTGGCGTCGGTGATAGAGACATCCACATTGGGACAGTGGGGTGGGGAGGAGGTATGGGATGTGGAACAGTCAGAGGGTGGATGGAGGGGGGAATAAAATATGGAGTGTAAAAAATTAATTAATTAAAATTTCAGAAAAAAAATGACAGGCATCTCAGAGATGTTCCTGCATTCATACAAAAGTTTCTCAGTGAGAGGACTGATGGAAAGATTTGTTTAGTAAGAAAAACAGAACACATGTAGCTTTAATTTTCTCACTGTTCAGACTTCCGAGCAGAGGATATAACTCAGTGATGAGGTGAGGTGATTCTCAAGAATGCACATGACGTAGGTAGCACTGGAAAGTGTTCCCTTTTCAAACTCTCAGTTTGTTCTGTGCTTGCAAGTCTCCTATCAGCAGATTGGCCACACTGCCTGGAAGATGACTGCTGTGGCTTCACTTATCCCTGTCAAACTGTGTTCCATGTAAACCAGGATGAAAATCCAGTTGATATAACCGGGGCCTTGGAGACAGATTAATCAGTATGGAAGGCCTAAGTCCAGGTCTCTAGTTACCCACATGACAACTGAGGTAGAGCCCTAGATTCTACATGGTAGCAGGAGAGAACTCGCTTCTGCAATATGTCCTTTAACCTGTATGTCACACCATGGCATGTGTCCCCCATACTCCAAATAAACAGATATACTAATGACCCCCCAAATAAAAAATGTGAAAGAAAATACTCAAGAGAGATGTCTGTGCTTCACAGGCATGTACTTGCATGTGTACCCCACATGTGCACATAGACAAAATCATGTACACCATACCAACAAAAATGAAAAAACAATATATAACTAAGCCACGTCCATGACGGGGGCACTTCCTAAGGCAGCTTTTAAAGCCTTCACCAGTATAGCCAACTCAGGCCTCTGGTAGCAAGTGTCCTTTATGCCTTCAAAGGAAGTAGTGACATGGCATAAGTTAGTCAAGCATTTCGGCTCTGCCTGTCCCACAGCAGGTCGCAGTTGCTCCAGGTTGGGAATGTCGTAGTGCGGTACCTTAGATTCAGTCTGAATGTGGGGCTACACTAGTGCAGCACTTACATTACAGGTTTCAGGGAGACATTACTATCTGTGGAGTATTTAGGGAAATTCTGATAAACAATAATACTTTGACTAATAATAAAATAGCGTATAAGCAAAGAAAACTCAGGATGACTTTTCAAAGGTTTGGTATAATGAGCATAGGATAGCTTGGTGAATACCTAATGAAGTTTGGGGGAGGGTCACACACATGCTCTAAGAACTGTTATACACACACTTGTACTACATATACAATGATTTCAAGCTCTTTTAAAATTATGATTGCGTCTTAAGACGTAGTGTTCTTTGGGTTGGATTTTTCTTCCTTACCAAATACTTGTGCATTGACTCATATTAATGTGTATCAGTAGTTTGCTGTTTGTGCTTGTGTGTAATCTAATGCCTGGGGCATTATATATTTGTGTATGTATTCAATACAATTAACTCATCTGTACTGGCGAGTTCTTCTGAACTTGACACAAGCTAGGGTGGTACAGGCCTATCTACTAGAAACGTGAGAATCACTAAGCCAGCACAGCTGTCTGATGCAGTTCCAGCAAAACTGGGCTAAATGCACGTGCAGTTGCTGCCATTCCTGGCTCCCACTTTTGGGTTTCAGTCTCTGTGTCTTTCATTCTTAAGGATTTGCTGCATATGATTAACTTTATGTCCTTTTCTGAGAAAATTATGTCTGCACCTTTTTAGAAAAATAGTAAAATTAACTTTTTCCAGTTCTGGTTGAAAGTCTTCCTTATGCCCTGGAGATCGTTACGCACAGATAAGTACATAGTAGCTGCAGCCCTTCCTCCAAGCATCTTCTTGGGGCATCTGCCCCTGAGCAAACTCAATGGGTATAATCGGTGCAGGGTGAGCAGAGACGATTGACAAACCGACTGGCCAGGAGAGCAGATTATATATCCAAGGCTCCCCCATTACAATAAGCTTATAGCTCTCTGAAGGTGTAGGTAAAAGATACGGAGTCATACATGATACACTCTTGGAGGAATAAAACTCAGTAAATAAGATAGATTGATTAAAACTTCTGCTTTATAGCATCGATGATGCAACATAGAGTAAAATGAGTTAAGTATTAGTATTTGCTATTTATATAAAGACTGGTTCAGATATTTTCTGTTAATTTGGAGTGCTTTCAAACTACAAACACTTCTGTCCTAAAAGCAGGCTGTCAGAAATATGTGTCTGATTTGGAGGTGACAGTCTTCAGATTATTTCAGTTGGAATTATAGGGTTGATAAAAAAATTAAAATCTTTTGTTTGTATTTTCTAATTATGACTGAACTTGTAAACCTGGACATGTAATGAAAAATCAAACACATAAAATCTGTACTTCTCGGATAATTGTTAGTCTGTTTTGTTCTGTGAAACCTGTATAAATAAAGAAGCAATCTGGTTGCAAGTCAGTCAGAGCTGCAGGATTCCCTAAACCACTGCCTCCCCTTGATGACTCCTTATCACTTGTGTGGGCCCTGTCAGCAAACAAGAGCCAGGGAACGCCCCCACCACGCAGGTCATATGAAAAGAAGGAACTTTAGGTGTGAAAATACCTCAATAAAATTGGCCTGTAGGCAAAACTTGTGATATTTTGTTGATTTAAGAATGCACCTTTGTGGTCTGTGCTACCCATGGGCATGTGGTCCTGAGCTGTAGAAGACAGCAGGGTGAAAAAGCCATAGAGAGCAAGTCAGTGAGCAGCACTCTTCCGTGGCCCGTGCATCAGTTCTTGCCTCCAGAGTTCTTGTCCTTCTTGAGTTCCTGCCTTGGTTTCACTCTCTTATCCACTGTGATCCACACATGTTAGACAAATCACCTCTTTTCTCCCCAAGCTGCTTTCAGTGATGGTGTTCAGAACAGCAACAAAAACCAAACTACAAAGCACTCTCTTCCCACATTTGCCTTTTAACTGGCATCTGCCACTGCTTCTCAAGGGCTGCTTCTTGATGTTCTTTAGTTATACAAATTAGAACTGGTGAGAATCCTGGAAGGGGTCAACAATGAGGGTTATAGGTCTGATTGAAAAGACTCACGAATGGCCTACGTTTTCTGCATCAGTTAAAAAATTGCAAATGCTAGGTCAGTCTTATTAGATGTTTTTATAAGACAAGACAATATATACATCTTTTTTATGGAATAAATTGGTGTCAAGAATTTGAGCATAAATTTGAAGTCAGTAACCTTCACAATATGAAATCATTAATTCCACCTCCCTGTGACAACTTGCCTTAGTGACGAGATTTGTTGTCACTATATTCAAGTACTTTAGGCACAGATAGGAAATACAGTTTTCACTATGCTTTAATATTCAGGGGAAGGAGACCCGCACAAACCTTCCTTAGGAATGAGAAAGTACTTGATTCTGCTTAATTCACACAATACACCCTGAGCAGTGATTAGTCATTTGCTACATTAAGTTTCTATTTAAAAAGTATTTATACAGTCAAATCACTGAGCTCTGCAAGCAGGCCAGTACTGTTGGATCTTTGAATCAAAATGATGGACTGGAGAAATGATTAGCACATTTAAAAGAGTATTTACTCCAGAAATCATGGTATTAAAGAACCTTACACAACAGACTGTGAGGGTATATTTATCATGAATTATTGATTAGATTGCTTTATTAATATATTTGAGCCAGTAGGTTATCAAATGCTGTAAATCACACATCTCAAAGTTATTGTGTGGGGCTTTGAATCATTTGAGGGTCCAAGAAGAGGGACAAATGTGTATGCAAAGTGCTGTGTTTGTCAGGTCATTCCTGAGCTCGGAATAAATTCATAGAGCAAGATCACTTTTACCAGCTTCAGGAAGTCAGTTTACAACTAAATTTAATCAGAGGCATTGTTCTTTATGGCTATTCCAGTTCATAAAGCATGTTCCTGACAGAACCTTTTCCCTTCCTGTTCTGTGCATGGAATTCTCAGAAATAAATTACCTTCTGTTGATTGTTCAAAAAATCTTGGCAGCATTTGTCAAAAGTTTAGAGTATCATATGGCTCTTTTAATTTTATTTCTTGAAAAAATAGTGATTGGGAGCAATTACAAATTACCATAGATTCTGGGTTGGAGGGTTTTTTTTTTTTATTTTAGCTTTTGAAAATGCTTTTGTTATTTTTTCTGACAGTGTACGTCCTTTTTTAAAAAAAATTCTATATTCATTGTTTATATTCAATATAATTTTTCCTTTCTCAATTCCTCCCTCCCTATAAGTCCCAAAAGCCCTCTTCCCTCCTCCCATCCCCCATTCAACTCCCTCCCACTTCTCTGTCCTGGTATTCCCCTACAATGCTGCATCAAGACTTTCCAGGACCTGGGTCCTCTCCTTCCATGTTCTTCCAGGAATTAACTGATATGTGAGTTGTGTCTTGGGTATTCAGAACTTCTGGGCTTATATCCACTTATCAGTGACTGCATTCCATGTGTGTTCTTTTGTGAATGGTTTACCTCACTTAGGATGATATTTTCCAGTTCTAATCATTTGCCTAAGATTTTCATGAATTCATTGTTTTAATTGCTGACTAGTATTCCATTGTGTAAATATACCACATTTTCTGTATCCATTCCTCCATTGAGGGACATCTGGGTTCTTTCCAGCTTCTGGCTATTATAAATAAGGCTGCTATGAACATAGTGGAGCATGTATCCTTATTGCATGCTGGGGAATCCTCTGGGTATATGCCCAGGAGTGGTATAGCTGGGTCCTCTGGAAGTGTAATGCCCAGTTTTCTGAGGAACTCCCAGGATGATTTCCAGAGTGGTTGTACCAACTTGCATTCCCATCAGCAGCGGAAGAATGTTCCTCTTTCTCCACATCCTTGCCAATACCTGCTGTCTCCTGAGTTTTTGATCTTAACTATTCTGACTGGTGTGATGTGGAATCTCAGTGTTGTTTTGATTTGCATTTCCCTAATGACTAATGATGTTGAACATTTATTAAGTTGCTTCTCAGCCATTTGAAGTTCTTCAGGTGAAAATTCTTTGTTTAGCTCTGTACCCCATTTTTTTAATAGGGTTATTTGGTTCTCCGAAGTCTTAATTTCTTGAGTTCTTTGTATATATTGGATATTAGCCCTCTGTCAGATGTAGGGTTGGTGAGGACCTTTTCCCAATTTGTTGGTTGCCATTTTGTCCTTTTAACAGTGTCCTTTGCCTTACAGAAACTTTGTAATTTTATGAGGTCCCATTTGTCAATGTTTGATCTTTGAGCATAAGGTATACTGTTGAAGAAATTTTCCTCTGTGCCCATGTGCTCAAGGCTCTTCCCCAGTTTCTTTTCTATTAGTTTCAGTGTGTCTGGTTTTATGTGGAGGTCCTTCATTCATTTAGACTTGAACTTTGTACAAGGAGATAAGAATGGATCCATTTGCATTCTTCTGCATGCTAGCTTCCAGTTGCACCTGCACCATTTGTTGAAAAGGCTACCTTTTTTCCACTGGATGGTTTTAGCTCCTTTGTTGAAGATCAAGTGACCATAGGTGTTTGGGTTCAATTCTGGGTCTTCATTCCTATTCCATTGATCTACCTGCCTGTCACTGTACCAATAGTTTTAAACACTATTGCTCTGAAGTACTGCTTGAGGTCTGGGGTACTGATTCCCCCAGAAGTTTTTTTACTGTTGAGAAGTTTTAGCTATCCTGGGTTTTGGTATTCCAGATGAATTTGAGAATTGCTATTTCTAACTCTATGAAGAACTGAGTTGGGATTTTGATGGGGATTGTGTTGAATCTGTATATTGCTTTTGGCAAGATGGTCATTTTTACTATATTAATCCTGCCAATCCACAAGCATGGAAGATTTTTCCATTTTCTGAGGTCTTCTTTGATTTCCTTCTTCAGAGACTTGAAGTTCTTGTCATACAGATCTTTCACTTGTTTGGTTAGAGTCACACCAAGATACTTTACATTTTTTGTGGCTATTGTGAAGGGTGTCATTTCCCTAATTTCTTTCTCATCCTGCTTATCCTTTGCGTATAGGAAAGCTACTGATTTGCTTGAGTTGATTTTATAACCAGACACTTTGGTGAAGTTGTTTATCAGCTGTAGGAGTTCTCTGGTGGAGTTTTTTGGGTCACTTAAGTATACTATTATATCATCTACAAATAGTGAGAGTTTGACTTCTTCCTTTCCAATTTGTATCTCTTTGACCTCCTTATGTTGCTCTAGCTAGAACTTCAGGAACTATGTTGAAAAGACATGGAGAGAGGGGGCAGCTTTGTCTAGTCCTTGATTTTAGTGGGATTGCTTCAAGTTTCTCTCCATTTAGTTTAATGTTGGCTACCAGTTTGCTGTATATTGCTTTTATTATGTTGAGGTATGGGCCTTGAATTCCTGTTCTTTCCAAGACTTTTAGCATGAAAGGATGTTGAATTTTGTCAAATGCTTTTTCAGCATCTAATGAGATGACCATGTGTTTTTTTTCTTTGAGTTTGTTTATGTAGTGAATTCATTAATGTACTTCCGTATATTGAATCTTCCCTGCATCCCTGGTATGAAGCCTAGTTGATCATGGTGGATGATCATTGTGATGTGTTCTTGGATTTGGTTGGCAAGAATTTTATTGAGTACTTTTGCATAGATATTCATTAGGGAAATTGGCTTTTGTTCTCTTTCTTTGTTGGATCTTTGTGTCGTTTTTGTATCAGCTTAATTGTGGCTTTGTAGAACGAGTTGGGTAGTGTTCCTTCTGTTTCTATTTTGTGGAATAGTTTGGAGAATATTGGTGTTAGGTCTTCTTTGAAGTGCTGATATAATTCTGCACTAATCCATCTGGTCCTGTGCTTTTTTTGGAAGGAAGACTTTCTATGACCCCTTCTATTTCTTTAGGGGTTATGGGACTATTTAGATGATCTATTTGATCCTGATTTAATTTTGGTACTTGGTATCTGTCTAGGAAATTGTCCATTTCCTCCAGATTCTCCAGTTGTATTGAATATAGGCTTTTGTAGTAAGATCTGATGATTTTTTTGAATTTCCTCAGTTTCTGTTGTTATATCTCCCTTTTCATTTCTAATTTTGTTAATTTGGATACTGTCTCTGTGCCCTTTGGTTAGTCTGGCTAAGGGTTTATCTATCTTGTTGATTTTTCTCAAAGAACCAGCTCCCGGTTTTGTTGATTGTTTGTATAGTTCTCTTTGTTTCTACTTGATTGTTTTCAGCTCTGAGTTTGATGATTTCCTGCCTTCTACTCCTCCTGGGTGAATTAGCTTCTTTTTGTTCCAGGGCTTTCAAGTGTACCATTAAACTGCTAGTGTATGCTCTCTCCAGTTTCTTTTTGAAGGCACTCAGGGCTATGAGTTTTCCTCTTAGCACTGCTTTCATTGTGTCCCATAGATTTGGGTATGTTTGTGCCTTTATTTTCATTAAATTCTAAAAAGTCTTTGATTTCTTTCTTTATTTCTTCTTTGGCCAAGGTATCATTGAGTAGAGCATTCTTCAGCCTCCATGTGTATGTGGGCTTTCTGTTGTTTTTGTTGCTATTGAAGACCACTCTACTCCATAGTCATCACCATTGGGTGCTAGTTGGTATTCTTGTCTCTGACTGGAGTTTGTTCCTCTGCTGGGCCTGTAAACCTGTGTCCTTACTCCTCTGAGCTCAAAAGTGAAAGCACTGCTGGGAGATCTCTCTCTCCTGGTGGGCTATGCACATAAGTCTGTGGAGTTTCTTGGCTCCCCTGTGCAAATGGATGTGGGTAGGAAGACTTATGTCCCAGCTGTTCCACTGATCTTAGACCCTGTGTGCTCCTAGCTGGTCCCCTCCAGAGAGAAGGGGGAGATCTCACCTCTGCCCTCAAAAGTGAAAGCCTGCTGGGAGATCACTGCCTCCTGTCTGGTTATGCACAGATGGCTGTGGAGTCTCCCAGTTCCCTGGTGCAAATGGCAGCAGAAAGACTTCTGTTCAGCTGCTCCAGTGATCACAGAAGGATGTTATTTGACAGTCTCCCTGCTCTCTGGTGCAAATGGAGGCAGAAAAACTTAGGTTCCAGCTGCTCTACTGATCTTAGGCCCTGTGTGCTCCTAGCTGGATGCCCTCCAGAGAGAAGGTGAAGTTCTCATCTCTGAGCTCAAAAGTGAAAGCCTGCTGGGGGATCTCTCCCTCCTGGTGGGCTATGCACAGAAGGCTATGGAGTCTCCTGGCTCCCTGGGGCAAATGGCAGCAGGAAGACTTCTGTCCCAGCTGCTCCACTGATCACAGAAGGATGTGATCTGACAGTCTCCCTGCTCCCTGGTGCAAAATTTTGATGTTATTTTTATATTTGAGTGGTTATCTTCTTTTGGGTTTGATGGGAAAAGGTTACTATCTTGCTTTCTCCTGGGTGTAGTTTCCCTCTTTGTATTGGTGTTTTCTACCTATTATCCTTTGTAGGGCTGGGTTTGTGGAAAGATATTGTGTAAATTTGGTTTTATCACAGAATATCTTGGTTTCTTCATCTATGGTGATTGAGAGTTTTGCTGGGTGTACTGGCTAGTTTTGTGTGTCAACTTGACACAGGCTGGAGTTATCATAGGAAAAGGAGCTTCAGTTGGGGAAGTGCCTCCATGAGATCCAGCTGTGGGGCATTTGCTCAATTAGTGATCAATTGGGGGAGAGCCCCTTGTGGGTGGTACCATCTCTGGGCTGGTATTCTTGGGTTCTATAAGAGAGCAGGCTGAGCAAGCCAGGGGAAGCAAGCCAGTAAGTAACATCCCACCATGGCCTCTGCATCAGCTCCTGCTTCCTGACCTGCTTGAGTTCCAGTCCTGACTTCCTTTGGTAATGAACAGCAATGTGGAAGTGTAAGCTCAATAAACCCTTTCCTCCCCAACTTGCTTCTTGGTCGTGAAGTTTGTGCAGGAATAGAAACCCTGACTAAGACAGCTGGGTTTAGTAGTCTTGGCTGGACCATGTGTTCTCTTAGGGTCTGTATGAGGTCTGCCCAGGATCTTCTAGCTTTCATGGTCTCTGGTGAGAAGTCTGGTATAATTCTGATAGGTCTTCCCTTATATGTTACTTGGCCTTTTTCTGTTACTGCCTTTAATATTCTTTCTTTGTTTAGTATATTTGGGGTTTTGATTATTATGTGATAGGAGGTATTTCTGTTCTGGTCCAGTCTGGAGTTCTGTAGGCTTCTTGTTTATTCATGGGCAACTCTCTTTAGGTTATGGAAGTTTTCTTCCACAATTTTGTTGAAGATATTTGCTGGCCCTTTAATGTGCAAATCTTCACTCTAATCCATACCTATGATCCGTAGGATGGATCTTCTCATTGTGTTCTGGATTTCCTGGATGTTTTGGGTTACAAGCTTTTTGCATTGTGCATTTTCTTTGACTGTTGAGTCAATGTTTTCCATCGTTTCTTCAGCATCTGAGATTCTTTCTTCTATCTCTTGTATTCTGTTGTTGATATTAGCATCTGTGGCCCCTGATTTCTTCTCAAGGTTTTCTATCTCCAAAGTTATCCCCCTTTGTGATTTCTTAGTTGTTTCTACTTTTGTTTTTAGATCCTGGATGGTTTTGCTGAGTTTCTTCACTTGCTTGTTTGTATTTTCCTGTAATTTTTTAAGAAATTTTTGTGTTTCCTCTTTCATGACTTCTGCCTATTGACCCAAGTTCTCCTGTATTTCTTTGAGTGATTTTTGCATTTCCTCTTTATTGGCTTCTATCTGTTGACCAATAGTCTCCTTTATTTCTTTAAATGATTTTTGTGTTTACCTTGTAAGGGCTTCTAACTTTTGAATCATGTTCTCCTGCATTTCTTTAAGAGATTAATTTATGTCCTTTTGTGTTCCTCTAACAGCATCATGACTAGTGATTTTAAATTCAGATCTTGTTTTTCTGGTGTGTTGGGGTATCCAAGAGTTGCTGTTGTTGGAGAATTGGATTCAGATGCTGCCATATTGCCTTGATTTCTGTTAGTAATATTAGTTAGTTAGATATTTATCTGTAGGTGCATATGTGCCTACGTTTGCTTTTTGCCATCTCATTATCTCTGGTGTTAGTTGGCCCTATTGTCACTGCTGGTGCTTGAACTTCCTGTGAGTTTGTAAGGCTATTTACGCACCACTGGATAACTGGGTTTCCCCTGGTACTGATTGCTGATATGCTGCCCTACTCTTGGGTGCTGTTGGAGCCCTGGGGTGCCTTGCTCCAAGCAATGTTATACTCAGGTTATCTCTATGTACCTGGTGCTGTCTGTCTGCTTTGTCTGGGCAAATGCTGCCTGTCTGCTCTGTCTAGGCAGATGCTATGGGGACCTTTTCTAAGTGCTTATCACTCTGCAGGGCAAAGGTCCTCTGACAGAGATGGCACACAGAAGGCCCGCAGAGCGGCCCAGGTTCTGGGCGCAGGCAGAAGCCGGGCAGGCTGCATCCCTAGAGATGTTAGACTCGGTATATCTCTGTGTACTTGGCACTGCCTGTCTGTTCATCCGGGAGCCAAGATGGCAGAGATCCTCTCTAAATGCTGGTCAGTCTGCTGATTTTGTTATTTTTAATGATTTATATTTATCTGTAGGTGCATATGTGCATATAAGTGCATGTAACCAAGGAGGCTAGAGGCATCAGAACTTCCATAGCTGGAAGTATTAGATGGTTGTGAGTCACTTGACATTTGATTCTAAGAATTGATCCTGGGTCCTCTGGAAGACCAACAAGTAATATTAATGGTTGAGTCTTCTTTTCCAAAGGAAAAGAAGGCATAAGATAGCTTCTGTTTGGCTTTTCATCCACATGTGCACACGTCATATATTGTGTGGTTGCAGTCATTTATATACTTCTGCTGTGATTTTTCAATTTATTAAAATTGGAGCTTTTTATTGATGGATGGAGATTCAGAAAAATAACCTTAATTCTAGGGTTGATGTCATTGTGTTTGGCAACACGTCATAACAGACCATGATATTTCATTGAATGGCTAAGTTGCAACCAAAGCAGCAATGTCTCCTATTGCTAGGAAACAGAAGATTGACAGGTGGAATTCTGTTACTGAAGGACTCGTTATAAATTTTTGGTAAAATATCCAAATGGCACTTACACTAAGATGACCCAGGGTAGCGATCTCTGGAGCTTTTTGAGTAGTTCTCCTTATGAACTTGAGTTTTGCCTCTTCTTTTATTCAACTGGCATACAGTATAAACTTTCTTTGAAAACTAAGCTTCAGTGTGTATTTTACCAGAAACCTTTGCTAATAACTCCCTATTTCAATAGACCTAAATTATAAAAGAAAACTTCTCTAATCATCCTTTACCATGATGCCTTATGAAGTTGAAATTGCTAACCATGTTGCTTTACTTAACTGAATAGATTCCTGGTTTTATTTATCTTTAAAAATAATCTCAGCAGTCAGTAGCAGTTGATAGAAATAGATATTAATTGTCTAATACCAAGGGACCAGCATTGAGCATATTCATACAATGAACATTATGCAGACTGACATGGTTATATTTAGGAGTATATATGTATAGGTATACATATGTGTGTAACAATTAATGAAAAAAGAGGCTATTAATTTTAAAGAAAGCAAGCATGGATTATATAAGAGGGTTTGGAGGAAGGAAAGGGAAGTGGAAATGATATAATCTCAAAAAATAAAATAATTTTGTAAAAGATTGTTAACATAGATTACAGCATTAGGCTTGGTGGAAAGAGAGTCTAGCTCAGGAGAAAAATCCAGTTTATACTTAAGAGCATGGGTGTAAGCTTTTCAACATGAGTCCCTTGTGTTTAGCAGTGACTATATTAAACATTTTCATTTCTCAACTCGCAACCTAAAAAGATGCTAAGAATCCATGTTGTATTTTTTCATTCTTTTTGATAAGTGCAATGTCAGCGTGCTTCCAAAGAAGCTTTGGATGGCACTGTTGTCTGATAAGATGAAGCTAAGAACCATAAGGTTACACAAGGACATTAAGACCCTGCTTTGATTGAATGGGGTCTCTTATGAAATTCTTGAGACACTGGGGGTTTCTAGCAAAGAAAGGAGAAGGGACAAGCAGGATGCGTTCTTATTTTAAATTTTTTGTTTGAAATATCTCTGTATTAAAGGAAACTTCTCAGCCTCCTAAGTAAATTTAATTGTGGCAGCATTCTTAACTGTCAGCTGGAGAGGAGCTCCATGAGAGGTTGGTTTTGTGTTCCAGTGTCCCCATAAATTTCCCTTTTGGGAAAGATTGGAGAATGGGTGTTGAAAACATGTAGGATTTAGAACAAGCCATTCTCACATTCTAAGAACTGCAAAGTAGGCCTTGACTTAGAGGAATGGGCACTGGAAACGGCTTGGATTCCTATCCATCTCTCCTTTCTTAGACAAGATCATGTGGTCAGCAGAGCTGAGCTTCTGAGGGCACATCTGCATGTGTTCCTCTTGCCAGCACTGCAGGGTGGGTTGTTGTTGTTGTTGTTGTTTGTTGTTTGTTTTTGTTCTGGAGAGGTATGTAACTTCCTTTTATACTTAAGGGAGGTAAGTTTCTAAGCACATCAAGGACAGCCAAATAAAACCTAGAGAATGACAATTGGACAATATGCCGAGAGTGAGAGCCTTGGTAGCAATCAGTTCTAAATGGAATGTCTTCATCAAATCACTCCCCTCCGGTTCAGGGAGCTTTAGAGCAAAGAAGGTGGAAAGAGTTCAAGATCCAAAGGGGATGGATAGAGTCATATTAACAGTGCCTTCCAGACACAATAGGACTAATGCACAGATGAACACACAGAGACTGTGGCAACATTCACAGGGCACGCACAGGTTCAAGCCAGCTGGGATCCCAGAACTGAAAGTGGGTTGGGGGCGGGGAGGGGAATATGAACTTCCATCCCTAATCAGAAACCTGTCTCCAATTGACAAATGTGTGCAAAAGAAAACTTAATTTTCCCCCATGGGATCTCAGTGGGTATATAAATCTTTACACAAAAACCATAGCTCTCATCTTAAAGAGAATCTTATTCTGGAGCCATTTGGATTGACCATAGCCAGGAATACAGATTTAGGTTACCCAAATTCCATGTTCCAGTGTGGAAGCAGTTTCACAACGCTTATACAGTTTTACAGAACACAGAAAGTTGTGAATCAAGGCAAGTTTAAAATTCTCTGGGAAGTCCATCAGAGAGGCAGCTCCACTGAGATGGGGAAAGCTGTCCTATAGACTTGATATGCTCGCAGTTGGCATTCTTAGCTTTCAGATTGTAGAACGTAGTTGCCTGCTAAGTGAATAGATTATAAGAGGTTTTTATATATTGTCACAATACATTAGTTCTGACACAGAGGAAGGCAAAGAATGTCTGTTCCAGAGAGACAGAACTTAGCCAAGATAAGGTAATTAGCCTCTGGACCTGCAGCAGTCTGTCCCTCCACAGCACTGAAGTGCTCATTAGCCAATAAACCTCTGCAGACACAGATTCCTTTTAGAAGTTTTCATTCACATGGACCACACTGCAGGGTAGGCTTCATGGCCAGCAGTAGATATCCAAGACAAAATGAACTCAGTGATGGTGTGAGTGTGTGTGTGTGTGTGTGTGTGTGTGTGTGTGTCTTATACAATCTCAAGTACCCACAAATGTCCATCCACATTTCTCTGGCTCTCAATGCTAAACCCTAAGGCTATTTATCGGTTTTACTATTCTTTTCTGGCTTTTTTTTTTTTTTTTTTGGATATTTTATTTATTTACATTTCAGATGTTATCCACATTCCCAATTCCCATTCCAGAAACCGCCTATTCCATTCCCCTCCCCTTGCTTGCATAGGGGTATTTCCTACCCACCCACTCACTTCTTCTGCCCCCCTGACCTTGACATTCCCATATACTGGGGCATGGAGCCTTCTCAGGACCAAGTGTTTCTCCTCTCTTCGATGTCCGACAAGGCCATCCTCTGCTACATATGCAGCTGGAGCCATGGGTCCCTCCATGTGTACTCTTTAGTTGGTGGTTTAGTCGCTTGGAGCTCTGGGATACTGCTTGATTCATACTGTACTTCCTCCTATGGGCTTGCAAGCTCCTTCAGCTCCTTTGATCTTTTCTCTAACTCCTCCGTTGGGGACCTTGTGCTCAGTCCAATGGTTGGCTGAGGGCATCCTCCTCTGTATTTGTCAGGTACTGGCAAAGCCTCTCAGAAGACAGATATATCAGGCTCCTGTCAGCAAGGACTTGGTGGCATTCACAATAGTGTCTGGTTTGGTGATTATATGTGGGGTGGATCCCCAGGTTGGGCAGTCTCTGGATGGCCTTTCCTTCAGTCTCTGCTGCACACTTTGTCTGTATCTCCTCCTATGGGTATTTTGTTCCCCCTTCTAAGAAGGACCAAAGTGTCCATACTTTGGTCTTCCTTATTCTTGAGCTTCATATAGTCTATGAATTGTATCTTGGGTATTCAGAGCTTCTGGGATCCACTTATCAGTGAGTGCATACCATGTGGGTTCTTTTGTCATCATCACTCAGGATGATAATTTATTAGTTTCAGTGTATCTAGTTTTATGTGGTGGAGGTACTTGATTCACTTGGACTTGAACTTTGTACAAGGAAATAAGGATGGATCAATGTGCATTATTCTTCTACATGCTGACGGCTAGTTGGACCAGCACCATTTGTTGGCAATGCTGTCTTTTTTCCACTGGATAGTTTTAGCTCCTTTGTTAAAGATCCAGTGACAGTTTTATTATTCTTATTTTGCCCTCCAAACTCACTGCTTTAACTTAATGATATAGGATATTTTTTTAAACTCATTTTCTTTTCTTCTGTATTTTATATCTTATATTTCAGTAACTTTAGATTTATATTTTAAGTTGCATATTAGCTTATTAAATGGCATATGGCACTTTCAAACAATGTGCTTTTGTAGTTCCTCTTGTACCTTCTTTTCCATCTCCTCAGTATCCCCTTGATATGCCCTTGTAACCTCTCCCAGAATCCCTTTCCTCTTCCATGTCACATGTATCCTTTAGCCGTATCAGCACTTTCCTTAGCCCCACATTCTAACCTCTTTGAGTCTCTTTTCAGTACATTTAGGCTTTATCCGTGTGTGTGTGTGTGTGTGTGTGTGTGTGTGTATGTATACGTATATACTTATATATACATATACACACATATATACACATGTACACACATGTACACATTAGAGGAAATTATCTAAATATGAGAGGAGTAGTTCTTCCTGTTTTTAGGCCATTTTGTATTAATAGTTTACATTTCTGTAAATGGATTTTAATAAGCTATTACTTGTTAATATGACTTTGCCAGCTGTTTAATAACCAAGGAGAAGTCCTAGGGATTATTTAGTCAGCTCTTATGTAATTACTGGTGGATTGCCCTTAATCTATGTTTCTATTCTCTAGACTGTTAATTCCCAGGTGTGTTCCCCAAACACTTGCTGTTTGAATCTCTCCTGAGCTACTTTTGCTCTATTAGCTTGTCCTGGAGAGGCATTTCACTTGGGTACATCCTCTTGGTTTATCAAGTCTAATAGAAACCTGCTATTCTCCTCTCTTCCTTCATAAACAATTGGTCACTGTTTCTCATCTATCGACAGAGAGTATAAGCAGTTAGTTCTCTTAATCTCTTGCTACCATGACTTGCCCACCATGATGGACTATACTATTGAACTTTGGGTTAAATCTGTCCTTAAGTTGCGTTTGCCAGGTATTTTTTTAGAGCAACAAGTAAGTAGTACATATAGAAAATCATGAGTTCTTTATGGCCTATTTATCCATAGGTGTCATACCTCATTTGCATTCAACCCTCTCCTCCACTGCCTCCTTTCCTTCAGTTGTTCTCCTTTCTTCTTCCCTCAAGCTGTCTCCTTCTTTATCACATATTCTACCTCTCTTTCCCTATCCCCCTATCCCTCCTCCTTCCCTCTCTCTCCCTGTTTCTCCCTGTTTCTCCCGCATTCCCCCTCTCCTCCTTCCCTTTCCCCTCGCCCTCTCTTTTCACATCTCCTAAGATTCCTTACATCCCTGTCATGATTCTTATATTAGTTTTGGGACCCACAAACATATATACACACATAGTAGGTTCTGCATATGAGAGAAAACGTCGTATTTGTTTTACTGCACCTGGCATATTGCACTCAATAATTTTGTTTTATCTACTTTCATGAAATGTCATCATTTCATTATCTTTATGTCTGATCAGAATTCCATTGCATAAATCCAGCATATGTTCCTTTTCTTTTCATCTGCTGATTGGCCTCTAAGCCAGTTCTGTTAATAGGCTATTTTAAGTGTAACAGGGATGTGCAGGTCTATCTCTGTGAGACTTTGTTTTGAGTTCCTTGGGTGTATCCATGAGGAGCTTCTAGCTGGGTCATATAGTAGTTCTATTTTCATTTCAACAAGGAACTTACACATTGGCATACATTGTACTGTGCAAGTAACCAATTAAATAGGTATATCTTAAAACCTACAAATGGACAATTCGTATGTAAAAAATTGTTCAATATCTAAAAGTTGTTATCCATGAAGGAAATGCAAATTCAAATTTGTTTCAAGTTTCTTGTTGCCTCAGTAGAATAGCTGTGATCAAGGGGGGAAAAAAAAGAAAGAAAGAAAGCCAGTGGCAACAACTCTGAAAAGAGGTAGAAAGAGAAAACCTCTTCAGTGCTGAAGGGCATTCTTTTGTGCAGTGACAGTGAAAAGGAATGTAGTGGCCTCCTGCCATGGATATAGGGATAACAAACAATTCTGTCTTCTGGGAAAATGAGCCTTCCGAAGTCTAAAAGGACAAATTGGCCTTGATGGATAGGCAGAGAAAGGCACAACGTTGGATGGGATAGAGTGTCCACTGGGGAAAGTTGGGGCAGTAGGGTTATATGATCAAAACACAGTATGCAATTCTGATATAATTATTTAAAAGTATCTTAGATGTGTAATGCTGCCCTAATTTATAAAAGTGTATTATTAATCAGAAGAGCAGCTGTATTGTCATTTTGCAAGTTTCCCTAACTAAAATTCCTTGTAGTTTTAATCACCTGATGTATAACCTCCTGTGGGGCCTTGTTAAAAAAAAAAAAACAATACATAACAATTTACCAAATCTTTTGATTGAAGTTGTTTTCTCTTGATGAAATAATACTAAGAGAGACTTACATGATATTTATTACTCAGCCTAGACCTTGTAGGACTTAAGGGAATAAAAATACTTTCTATTCCCCTTTTTGGTTTTTTTTCGAGACAGGGTTTCTCTGTGTAGCCGTGGCTGACCTGGAACTCACTCTGTAGACCAGGCTGGCCTCGAACTCAGAAATCCGCCTGCCTCTGCCTCCCAAGTGCTGGGATTACAGGCGTGCGCCACCACTGCCCGGCTCTATTCCTCTTTAATAATTATTTATTTTTTATGCCTATAAGTGTTTTGCTTGCAAATATTTGTGTACCATGAATGTGCCTGATGTCCTTTGAGGGTGGAAGAGAGGATCTGATCTGCTGGAGATACAGATCGCTGTGGGTTGTCATGTAGAACCCAGGCCCTCTGCAGGAGAAGCAAGTGCTCTTAGTGCTGAGCTGTCTCCTCAGCCCCTACTTTTTCTTTTTTAATACATAAAGTATTTCATAAATATAAGCCGGAGCTTTGCTTTAATAATATAGAAACAAATAATTTAAAAAAATTAAAATTAGAATTCCATAGATTTAAAATTTTTTATTAAAAAGCACTCAGCCGTATAAACCAAAGAATAGTAAAAAAAGTTTTCTAACTGCTGGCACAGAAACGCAAAAGGCAGCTGAGCTTGGCAGCTCCAGTGCAGTTTTCTTTGTGTGAGCATTACTCTTTTACTTCATGTGCAATCCACTTATTTATCACTGTGGCCTCTAGTGTGTATTCAATTTCTTCCTGCTTGGCTGTACATTAGTTGGTTATTAGTGACTGGAGAGCAGTTCCCTCTGTTTGGAACAAGAAAAACAACTACAGTTTCTGTCATCTTAGCATTTTATCAGTCAGTGAAGAGACCATTCTCGCATAATACAGTGGTCTGATGATTCCTGTTAGCAGTAATCAGGCTTTCAAAGAGATTTCTTCCTGTGGCATTAGCACTCTAAAGCATTGTTTGCTGGGATGCGGGAGTGGCTGTCCATTATGCTAATGTCATGATGCTTTTCTTAGGAGAGAGTCCAGTTAGGACACCTGGTAGCAATGATAGCCAAACCAGATCACTGCATCAAAAACTCAACTAGACTGTTCTTGTTTCTCTGGTGACAGATGATACTGTGTTTATTAATTTCAATACTCATACATATTAAGACAAAGAATGCAAAGGTAAGTTGGTTTATAGAAATAATACCTGTATTCCAGAGGATTCAGCTTTGTTAAGCTCTATGTTTTTTTGTTTTTCCTATATTGGAGTTGAGCCCAGGGCTTCACTCTTGCTCTGCAAGGGCTCAGACCCTGAGCTATACCCCAGCCTCTTTCTTGTTTCAGGTCTCATCACTTTCCATGGCTAGGCTGTCTTCAACATGGGCCCTTCCCGCCTCGGCCTTTAGAGGAGCTGGGGTCCATGTGTGACAGTCTTGCTTGTCTGTGTGCTTATTTTCTTTTTCAGACTTGTCCTTATCCATTCCATTACCTCTTGAAATCACATTTGTATAAATAACCTTTGTAACCTTTTAGGCCTTTCTGTGTTTGCCCGAGCTCTGGCAGTTCCTCAGACAGTTGGAAATAGTTCTACATGAAGACCCAGCCATAGTGCTCCATGGCATATACCCAAAAGATTCCCCATTATACCACAAGGACACTTGCTCCATTATGTTCATAGCAGTCATTTCTTCCCCCCTTTTTTTATTAGATATATTCTTTATTTACATTTCAAGTGATTTCCCTTTCCTGGATCCCCCCTCTCCGAAGGTCCTATAAGCCCTCTTCCCTCCCCCTGTTCCCCAATCAGCCTCCTCCAGCTTCCCTGTCCTGATATTAACCTACACTGTTGCACCTAGCCTTTCCAGGACAAGGGACCTCTCCTTCTTTCTTCTTAGGCATCATTTCATATGTGAATTGTGTCTTGGGTATTCTGGGCTTCTGGGCTAATATCCACTTATCAGTGAGTGCATACTATGTGTGTTCTTTTGTGATTGGGTTACCTCACTTAGGACGATATTTTCCAGTTCCACCCATTTGTCTATGAATTTCATGAATTCATTGTTTTTAATTGCTGAGTAGTATTCCATTGTGTAAATATACCACATTTTCTGTATTCATTCCTCCATTGAGGGACATCTGGGTTCTTTTCAGCTTCTGGATATTATAAATAGGACTGCAATGAACATAGTGGAGCATGATGTGTCCTTATTACATGCTGGGGAATCCTCTGGGTATATGCCCAGGAGTTGTATAACAGGGTCCTCTAGTAGTATTATGCCCAGTTTTCTGAGGAACCACCAAACTGATTTTCAGACTGCTTGTACCAGCTTGCAATCCCACCAGCAGTGGAGGAGTTTTTCTCTTTCTCCACAACCTCTCCAACACCTGCTGTCACCTGAAGTTTTGATCTTAGCCATTCTGACTGGTGTGAAGTGGAATCTCAGAGTTGTTTTGGTTTCCATTTCCCTGATGACTAAGGATGTTGAACATTTCTTTAGTTGCTTCTCAGCCATTTGAAGTTCTTCAGGTGAAAATTCTTTGTTTAGTTCTGTACCCCATTTTTAATTGGGTAATTTGTTTCTCTGGAGTCTAACTTCTTGAGTTCTTTGTATATATTGAATATTAGCCCTCTGTCAGATGTAGGGTTGATAAAGATCTTTTCCCAATTTGTTGGTTGTCTTTTTGTCCTATGGACAGTGTATTTTTCCTTACAGAAACTTTGTAATTTTATGAGGTCCCATTTGTCAATTCTTGATCTTAGAGCATAAGTTATTGGTGTTCTGTTGAAGAAATTTTTTTCCTGTGCCTGTGTGCTAAAGGCTTTTCCCTAGTTTCTCTTCTATTAGTTTCAGTGTGTCTGGTTTTATGTGGTGGTCCTTGATCCACTTAGACTTGAACTTCGTACAAGGAGATAAAAATGGATCAATTCGCATTCTTCTCCATGCTAGCCTCCAGTTGCACCAGCACCATTTGTTGAACAGGCTATCTTTTTTCCACTGGATGGTTGTAGCTCCTTTGTTGAAGTGGAGCCTGAGCCAGTGAGCGCATCAATGCTCATCCTCCTCCTGGGTTCCCACTGGGATGTCTTGATTGTGAACTGCTTGGTCAGCAGGAATGCTGAGTGGAATACAAAGCAGTCCTGCCTTCAGGTTCCTTCCTTGAGTCCTCCATGATGGACTGTAACCTATACTAGGAAATAAACAGTTCGCTCCTCCAAGATGCTTTTGGATGACTAAATCACAGCAACAGAAGGAAACTAGGACAATAGGCATGATTAGGGAGCCACTGTCTACTGCTGATTAACTCAGTCCACAGTGTGCACTGTGTCTCTGAACTGGCTGAAAGTATGACCTCCTAATTATGTTTATGTCTCTTTGGTGTTGACCATCCTGTAACATGAGACTGATCTTGGGGACCTCAGTTACTAGAGATCTCATGGGCAAAATTGTATTGTCTAGAGATTCCCAGTATCAGAGGCCCCCTGTCAAAGATTGAAATAAAAAAAAATTGTACTGCTTATTATATCACACTGTCATAGTTTCACAAATGTTTTTGTCACTCGGGTGGGTTTGATATGTTTACAGCTGAGATGCTTGTACAGTTCGGTACCAACTCGTCTTTCTTATCTTTTAACCTCCAGAAGGCTTGCCAACTTGTTCTCAGAGCCTACAGAGAGTAGTTCAGGTTTCAAGGGAAGCCTGTGCCTACATGTGAGGGTTGTGGTGCTTCACGCCTTCCATGCCACTGCTGGTGGTTCATTTTGTTGTCAGAATCACAATATAAATATGAATTTGAGTGGTTCATAAATAAGTTGATATAGCATTCTTTGGGGTGGGGTTGGGATGTGAGAAGTCACATTATAATCACGTATGTAGGGGAGGGAGAAATAGTAGATAACTTTGCCAATAATCTATATCAGATTTAAAGATGGGAACTTAGGAAAGGTAGTATCTATGGGTTGATTTTTGAAAGGCCTCAGAGAGAATATTAGTAATTCACTATGGACCAGAATGGAAGACACCAAAGGATTTGGAGTAGTAGAATGCCCTTAGCTGTCTTATTAGGATTGTTCCATGGAACATATTAATAGAATCCAGGGGGTAACATTTTGAAAGGGGGGGGTTATAGAATTGGTGGGATAATCAGTTATGAGAAGAAAGAAAAAGTCAAAGATGGCCATAAAGATTTCCAACTGATGTCATTGGGGAGGCTGAAAAAGAAATAGCTTAGATTAGAGCAGAACTCTGCTACACATGGTATAACAGGGAGCAGATTGCTGGATACTTGGTTATAACCTCAGTGGAGAGGTGTAAGATTGAAGTTTACATGCAGGGCATATAAGACAAGGGTACTTGGTTGAATAACCAGTAAGTGCAGAAAAAAGGTGCATGGCCAGTGACCAACTTGGGACACCTTTCACATGTCCAAACTGAGAGAATTAGAAGACAGCAAGGAGTCAGTGGGAATAATCCATGAACTCAGAATTAAAAATAAATAAATAAATCAAGGGATAGGGAGTAGCTAGTTATATTATCTGCTCCAGTGCATAAAATATCATGGGGAAGGTGATTAAATTGACCAACATAAAATTCTTTGGGGATGGAAAATGCACTGTGTATACAAGTATACATCAAGATGCTTAAATTCCATGCCATTGGTATCATCTCTTGTTTTCTTTTTTAATTTTAAAATTTACTTATGTATCTTATATATGAGAGCTCTATCTGCATGAATGCCTTAATGTCAGAAGAGGTCATCAGAACCCAGTATAGATAGTTGCCACCTGCCGTGTGGTTGCTGGAAATTGAACTTGGGACCTCTGGAAGAGCAGCCAGTGTTTTAACTACTGGAAGTATCTCCAGCCCCATGCCATATCTCATATATTTTATTTTCCTGTTTTAGTTCTGTTTGAGATCGTCTTTGAACAAGGGTACTTAATGTTTGTCTTTTGTATTTTCCTTGAGTATCTTCCAAATACATCTTTAGATATCATCAGTAATAGGATACAGTGACCAAAGGATCTCCTGACTTTCATGAAGTCAGTTATCATCCGACCTCATTCCTTGGACTCCTCTACTTCAGCGGTTTATGCAGTGCAGTAGGGCCCCGCCCACACTCAGCCTCTGGCCTTTAGGAACTTGCATCTTTTTTCGTATAAAGGAAGGGAAGCAGTGGAGCAAACAGAAGCTGGTGGGGACAGAAGGTTCTCACTGCTTGTACTATTCAAACATGTTCCTTGTAGGATAGAATAAGACTTAGAAGCTTTGTATCCTGGTCCGTTCCTTAAGGAAAGCTGTGGAGGGAAAAGGCAGAGTTGAAATTAAAATTTTGCTAGCAGACACTGGAGCTGGGCAGATTGCTGCACTTTGTTCCAGAAAACTTGGGAGGGGTGCACAACCTATTAGTGACCTTAATGGCATTTATCACTGGCTGTGCTTATTGAATTCTGAGTATTATGTCTCAGCTAACTCACAGAGGGAAGCATAAAGCACATAAATTACACAAAGTAATTCACTGTCTGTGAACCAGTCTTTTATATTTGCTAAGGTGAAGAATTGGCATTAACCTGTATGTATGCTTCTGGCTCTTTCATGTTCATAAATAAGAGATGGAACCTTATTTGTGCTGTATTGGGCCTCTCTCAACTTTTCTTATCACATGGTGCTTTCTGGTGCCATACTACTCTTCTCTGTTTGCAACCTCACTCCCTGCCGAGCAGTAACCCCATTCTTTACTTTCTGTTCAGTCCGCTGCCTCTGCTGCCTCTGCTGTCCTTCCCTCCTCCCAAGTTCTAGTTGCATTTAGAAAGTAAGTGCCTCAGGCAGAGTAAGAGGGGAAGACAAGCTAATATTAAAGAGCAGCCATTTGCCAGCAGAACTTGCATTGTGTGAAGCATACAAAGCTCCACTCTGGCTGTAGGAGAGGCTGTCAAGCCTCTTTCCACTTAGACACCAAGATATATGCTGTAAAGTGACTGACCGAGAAGTCAGTCCCTTGTTCCATTCTGGAATGTTATAACAAATGCCAATAAGCCAGGTAGATTGTAAACAACAGAATTTGATATCTTATACTTGCCTAGACTAGGAAGCTCAGGCCAGGACATCAGCGGATTCCTTAAGTGTTGAGGGCTCTCTTCTAGCATAGAGACTGCCTTCTTGGTGTGTCTTATACAGTGGAAGGAACAGTCAGTCAGTCAGTCCTTCTGGGCCTCTCTTATAAGATCCATAAACCCATTCATGGGCTGTGCCCTGATTACCTAATAACCTCTGTACAACCCCACCCCAACTTTGGATACAAGCACACTGAGGATTAGGTTTTGGGTTTGAAATCTTAAAAAGACATCAACAATCCGATCACAACCACTATCGTCTTAGCTGTTGATGTCTGCCCAGCCTGGTCTCTTCATCTCTACCCTCCCCCTCCCCTCCCTCTCCTTTTCTCTCTCTCTCTTTCTCTCCCATTCCCTCTCCCTTCTCCCTCCCTCCTCTCTTCCTCTATCTCTTTCTCTTTTTTAATTAATCTTTTGTCTTGTTTGATTTTTGTTTTTTCTTTTGTTTGTTTGTTTGTTTGTTTGTTTGTTTTTCCCCTTCCCTTCTCCCTTTTGCTCAGCTCCCACTCGTTCTGGCCCCTGCTTGCTCCAAGGGTGGTTGTGAGACACCATGTGGTTGCTGGGATTTGAACTCATGACCTCTGGAAGAGCAGTTGGTGCTCTTGACCAGTGAGCCATCTCTCCAGCCCAATCACTCCATTTGTTCATATCTCAAATGATATCCCACTTCCTGGTTGCACCTCCACCAAATTCCCCATACCACATCTGCGCTTCCCCCTCCCCTCTTCCTATATAAGGGTGATCCCCCACCCACCCACTCTCTCCACCCCACCATGCCAGTATCCCCCTATGCTGGGGGCAGCAAAGGACCCTGGGACCAAAGGTGTCCCTTCCCATTGCTATTGAGCAAGGCCATCCCCTTCTACATATGTAGGATCCCTCCAGGTACACTCCTTGGTTGGTGGTCTAGTACCTGGGAGAACTGGGTGGTCTGGCCAGCCTTTGTTGTTCTTCCAATGGAGTTGCAATCCCCCTCTGCTCCTCCAGCTCCCCACCAGGTTCCCTGAGCTCAGTCCGATGGTTGGCTCCAGGCATCCACATCTGCAGTGGCCAGTTGCTGGCCAGCCCTCCCCAGGAGCTGCCACACCAGGTTCCTGTCAGCATGCACCTCCTGACCACCACAACAGGGTCAGGTGTGTGTCTGCAGACATGACGGATCCCCAGGTGGAGCAGTCCCTGGATGGCCCTTCCTCTGTCTCTGTTCCATTTTTTTGTTACTGCTCTTCCTTTGGAGGGGAATATTTGTGGGTTAAAAAACTTTGAGAGCAGTGGGTGGCTTCATCTCCTTTTCTAATTCCCTCTTTTCTCTTTCTATGTCTCTAGTCTTCACTGCCAGCAGATTGGTCATAGGTGGGTATTTTTACATCTCAGGCAATTTTATCAGAACCACACTTATGTGACGATTTCTGCAGGGTTAGTTCCCACAAAGCCCTCACATTTTCTCTTCTACAGTTCTCCCAAGCCTGGCCTATATCAGTGTATTCACTATTAAACTTCTCTCCTTTTATGATGGAAATAACTATGGCATTCATATTCTGTCGCACACAATGTATACATAAATACAATAAGCTGAATTAAGTGTCGTCTGTGCAGAAAGTATTTTATATCTGATCTTTCCTCACTCTTAAATCTGTGATTAAATTTTTCATCTGAAAGTGAACACTGACATGTTCTATAACGGCAGACTCCAACTAGCTAGTCCTAGTCCAGTGGTAACAAGATATAGTCTAAATTGTATGATTTGGTATTGTATTATTTTAGCTGTTTAAAGTTAAAATTGTGTATTGCTTTTGTGAAAAAAAAGTAGAGAAATACAATTTAAAAGGCAGTTTAACAGCCAGTCAGAAGCTTTATATATAATCTAATATAAATAGCTGGTACTGCCTTATTACTGTTTTCATTATTGCATTTTATTTTGTGAATAGACAGTAATTGTACATCTTAAATAATTGGCAACCCACTCTCTTTAGCTCTTACCCTGATTTTGTAACAAAATTCATTCACAGATGATGAGTCTGCCTCATGCACCCTCTGGTAGGAATGTTGAGAGGATAAAATTACTACCGTCTGCGTGTTTATTAGTACATCCTATAAGCTTTGTCTTAATAACACATTGAATACTGAGAACACAGTACATACCTTCAGAGAAAGCTTTCTAGATTGTGTGTAACATACAAGAATTCACCTAAACATATTGCTTATTATCTTACGCATGGCATCTAGTTCAGTGCCCAGCCTATGTCTTGGGTCCAGGTCTGTAGTGTCCACTACACATTTCCTTTCACTCCTGTGACTGCTCGCGCCTTCCCTTCCTCTTTCACTGTTCCTGCAGCAAAGATGATGATACATTTAAGCAGTGTTGATAGTAAATTTAAAAATCACTTTTCTTCCAGAACTCTTTGCCTACGATTTTCTGATGCATTATCGTCTCTGTCTTCTGCACTATCATTCTTTGCTCCCGTCAGGAGACTCAGCAGTAGAAAGGCCAATTATCCTGAGTAAATGTGATCTTATCCCCAGACACTACCTGCCCCTGACATCCTGGCAAAGCTGTTAGCAGACACAGCCTTTTCCTTCATGCCTGTAAAATCCATTCTCATGTGTCATGAAGGCCAGCAGCAACACCTCACATGACCCATTTAATAATCACCTGCCAGCCCTGGAAAAGCCGAAAACCACTTCTGACGGAGCACGCTGTCTTATCAGACACCATGCTAAGTGTTAAATTACTTGATTAAATACACGATTTCAAAGTCAGTATTAAATATCATTTCAAAGAATAATTGATCTTTTTGTAGCATTTTGGCTGCTGACTCATGTTTTGAATTTCAATGTAAGCCTATCCTAAACCTTTTCTAAAATGCATATTATAAACTGAGTGTCAGATATATTTCCATCAGTGAGGAGTCTGAGGTAGGAAACTAAGTTTAAAGTCAGCTCAGGCTGTGGATAGACACCTTGCTTCAAAAATCATGTCTGGAGGGAAGCATCTTCTTTTCAAAGTTCATATTGTGTCCACAGTATAAAATATTTAAAAGTTACTTATATGTTTACTATTAAATATACTTTATGGATAATATATAACCTACAGGGGACAGAAGTATGTCTCTGTTGGCAAAGTGCTTGCTGTGCAAACATGAGGACATATATTTTATGTCCAGGACCCATAGACGATGCCGGACCTATCAGTATGTGCCTATAACCCTGGCCTGCCCTGAGGGAGTGGAGATAGAAAGATCCCTGCAGCCTCAGCTTATTGTCTCAACTATGAGCTGCAGGTTCATTGAGAGATACTGTATTTAAAAAGGTACATGTGTAGTGATAAAGGAAGACAGCCAGCATGTACCTCCGGTCTCTATGCTTATTACTTGTGCAGGGCACACACATACATACATACGCTGTCTCTCATATAGGTGCATACACATAGACACACACACACACACACACACACACACACACACACACACACATATAATCATAGGAAATTTAAATTCCTGATCTGCCTTATTGAAGTGACTGACTTTAATCATCATGTATTTTATTAGGTATATAAATGGACGTTCTAACATCTCAACTAATGTGTTCTCTTGTATTCATAGAGCATCCTGGAGAGGACTGATTACAGGTGATTACTTTGAGAAAGGAATAAAATCATGTGCTAGAAAACATATGTGCTGCATTATGATTTCAATCCCATCCAGCCTATTCAGTCTTGTTTTCTGACTCGAACAGGGGTTGGCAAACTAGCTGACAGGCCAGCTGTCTCTAATAGTTTCTCAGGAGCACTGCCATTCACACGGGTTTTCTAGCCACATTCATACTACTTTGGGAAATGTGGGTAGTTTTGACAAAAACCACATGACATGAGAACCGAAAATATCGACCCTCTCACTCTAAGAAAAATAATTGTTGGTCCAAGGCTTAGTATGTGGTGTAGATGTAAGCATTTTCTATTCAATTAAAAAGGAACGTGTGCCCCTCCCTGTGAGAGCAGAAATTCCTAACAGGGTGGGAGGCAGTGCTGGAGTGTGGGCTACACTAGGACAAGCAGCTGAGAACCCAGCTTCCTGAACATTGGGTTGGCTGAAAGTGGGCAGAGACAGGGTGTTCTCCCCAGGGTGGGACAGTGTAACTCCCCATCTGCAGAAGAAACCCAGTGCTATCTCATCCAATACCCTGTCCAAGGGAGAGAAGCCCCGCCACATCTGCCCAGAGGAAACCACTGAAGAGCATGGAGAACAGGTCACAGTCCCATAAGCCCCCAAGGTACAGTCTCAGGGATATGCACACTACTGTTGCCATCCACGCCTATCTTCAACACTGAAGATCTCCGTGTCTCCAAGAGTCAGTCTAGCCCCAACCTCTGCGAGGAGTCACTTCCTGCTCTCTGCTAAGTGCCCTGCCTCTGCTTATGATCCTTTGACCTACAGCAGCCAGCAAAACTAAGGCTTCCTGATGTCTCCTACTTTGCCAGCTGCAGCTGCAGAAGCCTGTCCTGATCTGTTAGGTGGGAAAAGTGGACACTAAAGTTTGAAACTAAATGGGAATTCCATACCTTTTTAACCTTTAGGCGGTGAGCCCAACTTGAGATCACTACTGTACCCAAGTTCCCTGTTCCCAGTGGAACAGCCCACTCTGCAAAGCCATGTTAAACATTGCTGTGAAGCAAGATGGTCACATACACAACCAGATAGAGTGAACAAACCCGCTTTCAGAGGCTCAAGAAAGGAGTCTAGCTTATTTTTCTTACTTTTTCCTATTCTCTCTTTTTTGAGTTGTTTGTTTGTTTGTTTTGTTTTTTGAGGCATAACGGTCCTGGCTGTCCTAGAACTCGTTGTAGATCAATTTGGCCTTGAATTCACAGAGATCCACCTGCTTCTGCCTCCTGGGTGCTGGGATTAAAGGCGTGCACCATCATGACCAGCTTCTCCTGTTCCCTCTTTCTCTCTTTTATCCTCTTTTCTTATGCTCCTGTCCCACTCCCCTACTGTTTTCCTCTTCCCATCATCTTTTTTATATTATTTATTTATTTATTTTTCTTTTTTTTTACACTCCAGATTTTATTCCCTTCCCAGTCCACCCTCAGACTGAAATACCTCCTCTCTCCCCTCTCCACAAGGATGCCCCCCACACACACCTCTAAACTTCCTGGGGCCTCCAGTCTCTTGTGGGTTAGGTGCCTCTTCTCTGACTTAACGCAGACCCAGCAGTCCATCTGCTGTATATGTGCTGGGGCCTCATATCAGCTGTGTCCCATTGCCATCTTACTGTGTCATTGTCAGCATCCGTGTGCCTGCTGCTTTGCTGATCACTCACTCCTGTACCAATCAATGACTTATCCTTCAAAGAAGCTGAAAGTCACATAAAGAACTGTTGTCTAAGAACATGCAAAGTGAGAGATTTCATGCTGCTTGAGTGTTAAGACAGTAGAAGCATTTTCCTTGGATGCAGAACTAAGGGAAGACTTTGTGGAGGGAAAGCTCTCTGCATAGTTACCAGGAAAGGAATTTTAAATGATTACATTTCTTCATATCATTTACATTTTCTAAATATATCAGCCTCCTTGGTGACTTCATGTGATGGGCCATTAGCCCTTTCATATTCTCAGCTCTTTTTTGGATTCTTCTTTGCCATTGATAAGTGATGTGTGACAAGTTAAAATGTAAATATCAAAGGAGTCCTCTTATTTCTACTGGTCCACTTGTGGGAAATATTAGCCATCTTTTAATACTAATAAGTCATCTGCTATAGACTGGAAATAACAAGGATGTTGTTTGCATCTGTTTCTAAAGTAGGCAGATGGTGTCAGGGGTTACACAAATCTCTGCCCTTCTGTCAGTCTGAAAATATTCTTCTTATGTAAACTGTCATTTATGTCATAATGTAATCCCTCTACATCTGTGAAGTGCCATCCCTAGAAATGCCTTTAGAATGCCCATGTCCCACGGCAACAGGCACTGAAGAATATGGGTAAGGGGCTTTTAACTGCAGCATAAGAAATTGCAAATCAGAAAGTTTCATAGATTATAGTTTATGATGGAAACTTATAATAACTTTAATCATTGTACCAGGAATGCCAGGTTACTTTTGGCATGAGTCTTCTTAGAAATAATCATATTGATTTAATAGTATTGTGTTGTATATGTTACATGAAGGGAATTATATTAAAAGGTAGATAAAGTTGATTATAATTTATGTATATAAATTTATTTTCCTATTAATATTTTACATAAAATATAATTGAAGTTAGGAGGTTACTTTCTTATATTATTCTTTGTGAAATATAAAAGGAAATCTAATTCTCTTTTGAAGATGATCTATCCTATGGGACAGATGCTCAGCTGCTTGGGTGTATCAGCTTTTATTTTTCATTTTTATTTATTATCAAAATCAATATGCTATTTGGAAACTGCCAATTTATTTCTAGATATCTAAGGAATGACAATTTGGAGAGTAATACAAAGTGAGTCTCATTAGGAAGTTTGCTTGAACCAGATGGTATGAAGGAGAGCCTTTTCTGTACAGTGAAGTAAGTTGGACATTCTCTTGGGTTGATCTCAGCTTTGCAGAGATAATAGAGGAATCAGAGAAATAATTCCTTATGTTTCTTCCAGAGCTAATACTCTGTGGTCCAAAAACATTAATTTACATATGGCAAAAGTGTCCAGTGGACAGTTTTTAAAGAAACTCTGAAAGCCTATGAATTTAATTAACTAGAAAGAAAACGTAAAGCAAAAGAAATGGCATGACAGACTCAGTGCACTGAGAACATTTTAAGGAAGGAACAGTATAGGAAGCCATTGGAACAAGGCAAGGTCACCACATCGGTTTCCTTTCTAATTCTACCTCATCTTGAATCAACCTAAGTGTTCTGTGCCCAGTCATGCAGAAACTCTTCCATGAATGAGTAATACGCAGAAATTATTGATCCTCATGCACACAATTATGTATATGGTGCATGTTATTGCTTTTTATTTGTTACTGATTCTGAGACTTGAACCCAGGGCGTCCAGCATGCTGGGTTTGCATCTTCCCACTGAGACATACCCACAACTGTTGACTTGTGACAGCAGCTCCTTCTATAAGTTGGAGTACCCTTGGTCTACCCCCAGGCTTCCTGCTTCAAGTACCCAGAACTAAGCTAAAGGCATGTCCCACCAGGCCGGGCACTCTGTGGATCACATCCTTGTCATATGCCTTCCTCTTATGTTGTAATCAAAGGAAGTTGTGTGACTTAAGGGCAAATTGGCTAAAACCATCTCAATCAGATTAGGCTTGACCTAATGTTTCTGGTTGTGTTAAGAGATACAAAATAGTATAATAGACAAGGTTGACTTATTTTCTCATATACATCTTTACTAATTTTTATCTTGAATGCACATATACGGTGTTCTGAGTCATAATTCTTACTATACAGTTGCTCTTGTTTTAAACCCTGGCCCATCTGCTGAGCCAGGTCAGTTGCCTACAGTTGCATGCCCATGAATAAAGAAAAGAAAATACATTTTTTAAATTTTCTCTGCCTGGTGTGAAAGATGGTAGCTGTGTCCTTTGCTAGAAAAAGGTGTGCTTGGAAATTCCATGGACCCACTTTGAACCCTTTGATTTGTGAATAAAATCTCTTCAGAGCCAGAATACTAGTAAGGTCTTTGCTATTGTGACCTGGACTGATCTCCCAATCCTGGGGCTCTCATGCAATAAGAAGAGTATAAGCCAGTGGTACAAAGCTGTTAGTATTGCTTTGAATCAAATAACTAACTAAATAAGTCTGTAGTGATAAAAATTCTTCTGTTATGTGAGTAGTAAAATATTTTTGTAGGAATTAAAATTATGCACTTTCTTTAGTATGCATTCCTTAGCTGTAGGAGACTACTATGCTTATTCTCTGCTCAAGTACAGAAAAAAATCTAGGCTCATTTATCCCTCCACAATTCGGGGAATTAAGTGGGGTAGAAAAATTCTACCAAGGCATATAGGTGCTTTATGCAAAATAAATGATGACTTATGAAGACAGAGTTCAATGGGATTTTTAAAAAAATGAATTGAAAACTAACAAAAAAGTGAACCAAAGTAATATTTATTATCAAGAAATTCCACATCTTCTGGTATAAAACCCAGAGTTTGATTGATTGATTGATTGATTGAGTTTGGGGCAAACATTCTTGGCACTTCTCCCACATATGTCGTGGAGATGAAAATCAGATGCTCAGGCACATTTATCTGCTAAGCCATTTACTGAACCAAAAAACCTAGACTTCATATGATTATCTTAATTGTCTATAGAAGACATGGATTTCTAGAAACGTGTCATGAAGTGTTTGGAATATATGTTAAATTTACTTGGTCTTGTAATTATTCTCTTGGAATACTTTGAAAGTTCCAAGGTTGCATGAGAGTAAAATGATGCAAAGATATAAATATAGTGAGAATAGGGAGAAAAGAAAGGTGTTTGTGTCAGAAATTTTTATTTTTTAACCAATTGTTTTCATCAGTATCTGTTTGTTTGAAGCAAAAAATCTTGATGGTTTGTGTTGACCTTGTTCCTGTTGGTTATGGGCCTCAGTCCATTCTACTGAAACCAGGAGTATATGGCTGGACACCCCACTTACTCTGAAAGCAGTCTAGGTTTCCTCATGTTTTGAATATCTTAACTTTCTCTCTGGCCCACACAGCTGTAGTTTTAAAGTTCAAAAATGAATGGATCAGTCTAGTTGACTCACATGGAACTATTTCTTTCAGCTTTTTGCCTGAATTCATCAATGGGGACTTTGATTCTATTAGGCCTGAAGTCAAAGAGTACTACACCAAGAAGGTAAAGCACATATTTATTATCAAGAAATTCCATATTTTCTGGTATAAAACCTGGAATTTGATTGACTCTTTCAAACTAGAGCTCTGGCTCATGCCATTGCTCTGGCTGTCGTGGATGGTGGGGGATGGGGAACACTCGTTTGGTTGTTTTTATAGTTTTGTAGAAATTTAATATGTAATACATATTTTATATATTCATAATTAATATGTATATAGATTTATTCTATATTTTTATATTTTTTATAATATGAATAATACAATTTTCATAATAGAAAATATATCAATGTTTTATAATGGAATGGAAACATGGTATTGGTAAATTCTATCAACATCTGATATGCACTAATCAGTACCCTAAACATATATGTTATATATGTATTCAATGTGATTATAGTTTGCCAAGGCATATCTAATAACTCTTGGTATTTATACCCTCATTAGTTATTATACATTTGCATTAATATTTTATTCTTATTTAATGAATGGATTATATTAATATTTTACTCAACCAATTCCCAGTTAATGTACTTAAGCTATATCTATTTGGTCTCATTGTAAACTCTACTGAAATGTATTTATGAATGAGTTTTATAAATATGTATATTGGTATACTCCTTGAATTTCAGAAGTTTTCTTCAATATCTAAGTTTTTTAAAATACGTCTACTAATTAGACCTTGATATTAATAATAGCCAAACTTTTCACTAGTGTGCAAATCTTCCCCAGATCCTTGACACCTAAAATCTACATAAAGATCTAGCTGGAATGGTGGAGGTGCAGAGTAGTGATTGACAGTCATTACTGATTAAAGGGTTCACGAGTCTTAGACGACAACCAGAGATTTTACAAGAGGACTCGTAGTGTTGGTGATTTTACTGCAGCTTCGTTGCGTGTATCACTGTAAACTGTCAAATCACCCATGATTACTTTTAAAGGAACTGCAGTGACTGTGATCATTTCTTACAAGGCTGTGGGAGAGGTGAGATAATTTTTAAATGCACAGGAAAGATCGAATGAATAGCTTTAGGCGAGTAATGGCTATAAAAATAGGGAGAGGGGGCTGGAGAGATGAGTCAATAGTTAAGAGCACTGTTTGCTCTTCCAGAGAAGCCAGTTTAATGACTAGCACATGGCACCCACAGTCCTCTATATCTCCAGTCCCAGCGTGCCCTTGGACGAGTACGTATTGGACAGTCATATCCATAAAATAAAAATAAATACTCCCCGCAAAAAATTCAAGAAAGAAATCAGTCTTCTGGGACAAGGCCACTGATAATATTATCTCTGCCTGCCCCCCATGTGTGTGTGTGTGTGTGTGTGTGTGTGTGTATGTGTGCGCGCGCGCGTGCGCGCGTGCATGCATGCGCCCACGTATGTGCATATTTAAAAAAAAAGAGGAATTGAATAGGGTAAGACACAGGTAGAGGTGAGGTAGTGTAGAATGGAAATTATGTAAAAAGAAAACAGTGCTCATGTAAAATTCTCAAACAACATCATTTTAGGAAAGAAAGGAAGAAGGAAAATAGGGGAAGGGAAAGCAGGGAAAGGAAGTCAGAACTGGCATATGTGAACCAAGGCTGTTGTGAATGCAAATTCCGAGGTTGGCTGGAATGCGGATCTGTACAAGTCCCATCTGCCCACCAGCTGATCAGACCTTCTTTCCGCAAATGAAGACCAGTCCCAAGTCACTGTTTGATATTCATGCTCAATTACTTCAGCATTGGCATGTTGCTCTTCATTCCCCAACAGCCTCACTTCTCATTAACTCCGTACCTCAGCCTCGCTGGGAAGGAGCGCTAGCCTTGCTTACAATGCAGAGTTGTGCTAATGCACAGGTATTAATCATATTTTCAGCAGCAGCAGAACAAACAGAGGGAGAAGCAGGGAGCAGCATACTCAAAATCAAGCTGAATAAATACACGGTCAGAACTGAGTTTCCTCCCTGTCTCTTTATGCTGATGGCTTGCCAAAATCAGAAATGTCAGTCTGACCATTACTGTCCAGGGTGAGGAAATGAGGGAAGTAAGCATCGAAGAAACTTCTGCATGCTTTTAATGGAGGTTCAGCAATACAGGGAATTTTTCAGTTAATACTTGTGATGGGTTTTATTTGTGTTTCTTGCTTTGCCTGTTTTTAAACTTGAAGTCATATTGGTTTTTCAAGACACGGTTTCTCTGTGTGACCCTGGCTGTCCTGGAACTCGCTCTGTAGATCAGGCTTGCTCAAATTCACAGACATCTGCCTGCCACAACTTATATCCTTTCAACATTTAGTTTTGAAGGTTATATCTAGCAATTTCTGTCCATCTCTAAGTTCTAGGCTACATTGTATAATCCAGTTTTTCTCTGTGTCGGGAGTGTTAAAGTCTCTTCTTTTGAACATACCTAGCATGCTCCTAGAAGGGACAGGTGATGTCCTTCCAGCAGTTACTGTGCCCTGCAGAGTGCACCCTGAGTGTTTGCCTGTGAGTTTAATAATGGTGATAATTACAAGTTAATGCAACATTACACACAATTTCTATAAGCCATTATCTCCAACTTCAGCAATCCTTAAGCTTCTGTTTTACATGAAAGGACATTATCTTCACTTTTACATCCATCTGGCCCACAGGCTGGTCTGAGGTCTCAGTGATCTAAGACTTGGGCTCTAGGACAGAAATGAAATTTACAGTGCTAACATTGTTGCAGTCATAGAGTCATCACAGAGCCAGCATTGAGCCGTGTGTGGCTGAACTTTGCAAAGAATATGCAAGCCTGTGCTTACTCCTTTCATGTGACTATAAAATCTGTTTGCCTTATTTCCCAGCTTGGCTCGCTGTTTTTAATTGAAGGAGAGATGCCTCTCAACACTGCTAACATTGTCTGTTTTTGTTTTGCTTTGTTTTGTTTTGATTTTTACTTTATAGGCAATTCAGGGCTTCTCTGACTCAGGGCGGAGGTCATCAGTTTCAGCCTTTGTAATTTTCCTTCTATCGTGAGCACATATATTTTAGTTTTTTGAGAACTTTGGGAATAGTCTGTAGTTCTTTATTAGTTACAGGAGAAGGGATTCAAACCATGCTTACTTTATGCTTACATGACTAAAGAGCTAGTTGCACCTTTCAGCTAATGTCTGTACCTGTTGGAGATCAACAGGGTTTTATATAAATAAATAACGCTTTACATAGTGGTAAGTAGGATCAGAGGGACAAAGATTTTGCAAATGTAATCACAGAGTTCAGTGGCCTCGTTAAAATGGCTCCCTGTGTGTGACAGCTTGAAGGTTTCTTGCTTTCTGTAAAAGAATTCTTTGGAAACTTTGAGTGAACTGCTGTTACTGTTTCTCAGTAACACCCCCTTGGCTGTCGCTTGCAAAGATTACTTAGAATCTCTAGGAATGGATTTCTCACAGTGTCACCTGTAATGTGATGACTCCGGTGTGTGATTTCACCTTCACAGTTCTAGCATGTGTCCGTGCCTCAGTTTAGGAACAGCAGGGGACAAGGTACAAAGACTGGGCCAAGGTCAAAATGACTAACACCTAAGCATCTGATAATTTACTCAGTTACTAAAATTGGACTGAGCTACTATAAACCATTGAATCGGGGTAAGGGTAACAGAATGTTAGCAAGGACACTGGTGACCAAATATATGTACTTGGATGCTAAAAAGAGTATTTGGACTTTGGGAAAGGTCTGAACCACAAAGGACAACCTCAGCATAGAATAGTAACACCACTAGCTATTAGTCAAACCTGGGACTCGAAATCTGGACTCTAATTTTATTGTTCAGAAAAGAACATGCACAATTGGATCATGCTGCCTGAGGCCCGTGCAGAGCTACAGCTATGCAGGCAAAGGTATGACTGAGGTTCCGGCTGCAGTGTAGAGCTGGATGAGGGCAGCAGGAAGGCCATGCTGTGGACCACCGGCTTGTTTCCTACTGCGCATGTCCAGGTCACAGGCCACCAGGCAGCTGCAGAAGTAAAACTAGAGGCCAAGAAGGATCCTAGGCTCCTGTTGCTTCCTGCCTTCTATTGTGCCGTGAATTCTCTCAGTCGGGAAATGTGATGAATGTGAGCAGATTGCATGGATTATTTAGGAATGACTCAGCAAACAAATGTTTTCTGATTAAATCTTTTTCTCATATGATATTGTTGAAGCCACATACTAAGTTTTAAGGCCTGTTTTCAACAAAGATCAGAAATTTTTAAAGCAATTTTCCTTTCAATAGATGGTCATGTACACAGTGAAGCAAGAGTGGTTTCTTGTGTTACCTCACGACGCAGTCAGCCACCTCACTGTGTTTGTGACAGTTAAAAATGGCATTTGGGCATACATAGAATTTTCTCAGAGAAAAGCATTAAAAACTGGCTTCTAGGTGATATGTGAGAAGAAAATTTTAATGTTTCATAGGTGAATTACTGATATTGAATAATCCTTTGAATTTCAATTGCAGTTTAGGAATGAGGGCACTGAACCTAAGTGTTAAAGTGGCAGTAAGATGGGTGGAGAGCTACTTGTGTGTTTTAAATAAATAAAAAGTTTAGATTTTTTTTTATTATTTTCTATATTCGTTGTTTATATTCCAAATGATTTTCTCTTTCCCGGTTCCCCCCTCCCCCTAAGTCCCATAAGCCCTCTTCCCTCAGTCAGTTCCCCAATCAACGCCCTCCCACTCCTCTGTCCTGGCAATCCCCTACAATGCTATATCAAGTCTTTCCAGGACCAGGGCCCTTTCCTTCCTTCTTCTTGGGGATGATTTGATATGTTAATTGTTTTGGGTATTCAGAGCTTCTGGGCTGATATCCACTTATCAGTGACTGCATTCCCCTTGTGTTCTTTTGCGAATGGGTTACCAGATCCAACCATTTGCCTAAAAATTTCATGAATTCATTGTTTTTAATTGCTGAGTAGTATTCCATTGTGTAAATATACCACATTTTCTGTATCAATTCCTCCACTGAGGGACATCTGGGTTCTTTCCAGCTTCTGGCTATTATAAATAAGGCTGCTATGAATATAGTGGAGCATGTGTCCTTATTGCATGCCGGGGAATCCTCTGGGTATATGCTCAGGAGTGGTATAGCAGGCTGAGAAAGAAATTAGGGAAATGACACCCTTCATAATAGCCACAAACAATATAAAGTATCTTCGCGTAACTCTAACCAAACAAGTGAAAGATCTGTACGACAAGAATTTTGAATGTTAATAGCATTTATTTGGTGTTTTGTAGATAATAGAGTTTTTCCTGAACTGTAATTTTTTTCCTTTATTTATTAGATATTTTCTTTATTTACATTTCAAATGTTATCCCCTTTCCTGGATTCCCCTTTGAAAACCCCCTAACAGATCCCCTCTCCCCCTGCTCACCAACCTACCTACTCCCGCTTCCCTGTCCTAGCATTCCCCTATACTGGGGCATTGAGCCTCTCCTTCCATTGATGTGCAACAAGGCTATCCTCTGCTACATATGCAGCTGGAGCCAAGGGTTTTTCTATGTGTACTCTTTGGTTGGTGGTTTAGTCCCTGGGAACTCTGGGGGTACTGGTTGGTTCATATTGTGCCTCCTATGGGGCTACAAACCCCTTCAGCTCTTTGGGTCCTTTCTCCATTGGAGACCCTGTGCTCAGTCCAATGGCTGGCTGAGAGCATTCACCTCTGTATTTGTCAGACACTGGCAGAGCCTCTCAGGAGACAGCTATATCAGGCTCCTATATCAGCAAGCACTTGTTGGCATCAACAATAGTATATGGGTTTGGTAACTGTATATTAGATGGATCCCCAGGTGGGCAGTCTCTGGATGGCCTTTCCCTCAGTCTCTGTATCTCTCCTCCACACTTTGTCTATGTATCTGCTCCCGTGGGTATTTCATTCCCCCTTCTAAGAAGGACCAGAGTATCCATACTTTGGTCTTCCTTCTTCTTGAACTTAGTTTAGTCTGTGAATTGTATCTTGGATATTCCAAGCTTCTGAGCTAATATCCACTTATCAGTGAGTGCATACCATGTGTGTTCTTTGGGATTGGCTTACCTCACTCAGGATGGTATTTTCTAGTGCCATCCATTTGTGCCCAAGAATTTCATGAGTCCATTGTTTTTAATAGCTGAGTAGTATTCTTGTGTAAATATACCACATTTTCTGTATCCATTCCTCTGTTGAGTGTCTTACTACTACATATGGGAAAAAATCAAATCCTATTTCATGATTCTGGTTCCCTTACTTGTCTACACTAATGATCAAACAGTGATCTGGGTACAAGGATATTGTAGAAAGACTAGAACTATGCTCCAATGTCATAGTATTTTCTTTTCCTTTCAAAAGTTCTTGTTTCTCATTAATGATGCTTTAAAAATATTTCTTGTCTGTTCATATCTCTAAGTCTATAATTTATAAATTTATATTTAATATGCAATCAGAATCCTTTAGAATAACTTTTGAATTTCATGAAGCCATCAGTTAAATTCTAGTTAAACTTCATTGAATGGCTCCTGTTAAATATGTCTACCCCGATCTACTTAAATCTCATATTATTATGTTCACCCTTACTAATGTCTTTTTTTTCAGACCTCCTACCCACATGCCAATAAAATTTAGATATTTTAAAATTAAGTAATTTAGAGAACATACCAAACTGGACTATTAAAATTTCAAGTTAGCATAATTGTTTATTATGTGAGCAAAGTGAATTATAAAACACTGAAAGGCTACCTCCGTTCACTTGATTTTTTTTTTAAGTAGATACAAAATGAAGCAAACAAATTCTGAGCTCAGCAAATCTGTAGGATTAGGCATGAAAACTAATTAGCATGTGCTGTGATATAAAGCTGTAACTGAGGGAATTATAGACAGGCGGTTTCCACTGACAGTGAGTGACAGGTTCTGTACTTTACATTCTCTGAACTGGCTGCCTAACCTTTATTAGCATCTCACAAGGGGAAGATGAGGCTGCCAAGGGAACATCATGTGAAACTGTCTCCTGAATGTACCTTAATTCCTGCGTTTGCCTCAATCATAGCTCTTTCAAATTGAATTGATTGCATGTGTATTTTTCTAAACTGTTTGAGTTGATTTACTATCCTTAAGGTATTTAGGGAGGAAGAGCCTTTACTCCTTAACCACAGCACTGCCACGTGAGATCCCCATGACCCCTCAGGCATGCCCGTCCTCCTCAGTCCTCTTGTATTTCATGCACTATTCTCAAGGGTCTCTGGCATTCTCTTTTTCCTTAGCCACCTCCCAGAGGTGTTGTTTTTCTCTTCTTTTATACTTGTTTGCAGAGCTTGATTGAAACATTTCAATCAGGCTTTTCCTCCTTATTCCTGCTAACAGGGTGACCTAGTGAATCCCCACATCTATGTCCATTCATCTTGGCATCCCTGTAACCAGAAGGCTGTCAGTGTAGAAGCAGGAACTAAGCCTTTTTTTTAGAACTAGAGGGGCAAGGTATAGGTCTTATATAATATTTCACACAAAAGAGAAATGAGATTATGTGAGCTTGTGAAATGTGACATTCCATATATCCCTTCTGGAGACCCACAAGGGAGTTATCTCAAACAAGTCTGAAAGAGTAGAAATTTACCTTAATATTTTAAAATGTGTTTCACCCCGGAATGTCTACCTACAACTCCCCAACACCTGTTCTGCTGTATTGCTTTCTAACTAGGCTAAAATGTACTTGGATGCTGCTAAGCTTCTTTCATTATTTCTGAAACTTTTTATGAAAGGTATATACTTGTACTCTTGTATTTAAAACCTATGGGGGAAAAATAATATATCTAAAAAGGAAATTTAGGATATTGAAAATACAACATATGTTATGGGGATGAATATAGTTAGACATATTGGGCCAAACTCATAGAGTACACAACACTGGCAATGAATGCTCATGTCAACTATGGACTTTGAGCAACAAGGACATGTGTCTCCGTGTTCAGTTGTAACAAATATGCTACTCTGTGGAGGTTGCTAACAGTGGAGAATGCTGTGCATACCCAGTGTCAGGACACTTAGAGAGTAATTTTTAATTTCACCCTAAGTCTAACCTACTGTAAAATTAGTCAAGAGTGTAGGTAAAATTTCTCTAAAATACAACTAACAAAAGTAGTAACAACACACTTTAAGGTCTTACAATTTATCAATTTACATGTACTTCCATGTATAAATTCATTTAGTTTGTGCAGCAACTTAATAGTTATATTCCTGCATCATATAGATAATTGGAAATGAAAAGATGCTGAGTGACTTGTACCAGGTAGGACACAGATAAAGAGGCACTCTGCCTGGGAATCCAAACTTTCTTCTAGTCGCTATGCCCCAGTGATCTAGTTTCTCAGAAATAAAGCAGTGCTTCTCATGACCCAGAGATACTATCGGCTCCTTTTGTTTGCACAGGATTTGTATTTAATGTTATTTAAGTCTTGCTGTCTAATTTTACTAGGCAAGTAGGCATCATTACCCATGAAGATCTTCAGTCTTCCAAACCCTTCACCATCTCCATCCTAGTCTTTCTGGAGACAGTTGGAAGAAAGTCCTTGTAACTTTTATTTGCCTGATGTAACTGTTGTCTCCAAGGTTTACTGCCTCAGTCTGCTAACCTAGGCCTAGCCCTGGAAGCTTCTATCCTCTTATCTAGGCCTCTGAGACATATTGCTGAGAGAGTTTGCCATTTCTAGTTCTTTCTGAACTCTGACTGACTGGTCAACTCAGTTATTCTGGATCAAACCTCTCCAAGCTGACTGATTCAGTCTGGCTTCTTTCTTGTCCTCTGACTTTTTGCTCTGTTTAACCTCAAACTAATTCTGACAGTCTGTTCCAATTTCTGCCTCATTTTCATTCTCTGACTCATTCTGTCTTAACCTATGTCTAGTCCTTTTTCTCTCTGTGACCTGTCTCTGTATATCTGTTTGGTAAAACTCCATTCTTTTTTCTCTCAGTGTGTTGCTCTCTTTTATTATCATCATCATCATCATCATCATCATCATTATCTTTAATCTTGTTTTACAGTCCAGTCATTATCCCCCTCCCATTCTGCCCCCTTATAGTTCCTCATCCCATTCCTCCTGGCCCCCATCTCGAAGATGTCGCCACATCCTGCCATGCCTCCTCACTCCCTGAGGTCTCAGTTCTCTCAAGGGCTAGGTTCCTTTTCTCTCACTGAGGCCAGACCAGGCGGTCCTCTGCTCTATATGTGCCGGGGTGGGGTCTCAGAGCAGCTATTATATGCTGCCTGGTTGGTGGCTCAGTATCTGAGAGACCTCTTGGAGTCCCAATTTGTTTAGGCTGCTGGTCTTCCTGTGGGGTCACCCTCCTCCTAGACTCTTGCAGCCCTTCCCTAATCCAGCCACAGGGATTCCTGCCTTCAGAGCAGCTTCTGCCTCAGTCAGCTACCTGTTGGACCTATTGCAGGGCAGCCATGCTAGGCTCCTGTGTATAAGTACATCATAGCATCACTAATAGTGTCAGGCCTTGGAGCCTTCCTTTGAGATGGATCCCAATTTCAGCTAGTCACTGGACCTCCTTTCCCTCAGTGTCTTCTGCATTTTTCTCCTTGCAATTATTTTTAGAAGGAAACAGTTCTGGGTCAGAGTTTTTGACTGTGGGATAGCAACCCCACCTCTCAATTTAATGCCCTGTCTTTCTACTGGAGGTGGATTCTGAAACTTCCCTCTCCCCACTGTTGGGCATTTCATCTAAGGTCCCTCCCTTTGAGTCCTGAGAGTCTCTCCCCTCTCAGGTCTCTGGTACATTCTAGAGGGCCCCTCACCTTCCCCCTACTGAAGTTGTATATTTCCATTCATTCTGCTGGTCCTCAGGGCTTAACTCCTGGTCCCCCTCCCAATACCTGATCATGTTGCCCTTTTTGCCTGCCCTTTCCCATTCCCTCTCCCACCAAGCTCCCTCCCTTTCTCTGCCCACTGATTTCTTCTCCCTCTCCAGTAGGATTGAAGCATCCTCACTTGGACCCTGTGGCTTGTTGACCTTCTTGAGTTCTGTGGATTGTATCATGGGTATTCTGTACTTTTTGGCTGATATTCACTGGTTAGTGAGTACATGAATGGTTTTTTTCAGTCTGAGATACCTCACTCAGGATATTTTCTAGTTCTATCCATTTGCCTTCAAAACTTATGGTATCCTCATTCTTAATAGCTGAGTACTATTCCATTGTACAAATGAACCACATTTTCTGTATCCATTCTTCTGTGAGTATCATCAGAAAGAAGGGAAATAGGCAACCTTGGGAGATAGGAGGTTGAGGGACCCTCCAGAATGAACCAGAGACTTTTGAGGTGAGAGACTCTCAGGACTCAAAGAGAGGGACCTTAGATAAAATGACTGACAGTAGGGAGAGGGAACTTCTAGATCCTACCTCCAACAGGAAAACAGGGCATTAAATGAGGGAGAGGAGGACCATCCCACAGTCACAACTCTGACGATAATTGTTCCTGTCTGAAAGAATAACAGGGATGGAAATGGAAAGGAGTCAGAGGAAAGGAAGGTCCAGCAACAGGTCCAAATTGGATCTAGCTCAAGGGGAGATACTAAGACCTGACACTATTACTGAGGCTATGGAACACTCACAAAAAGGGACCTAGCATGATGCCAGAAGTCCCAACAAGCAGCTGAAAGAGTCAGATACAGATGGATTTCCAGAGTAAATTGTACCAGTTTGCAATCCCACCAGCAGTGGAGGAGTGTTCCTGTTTCTCCTCATCCTCATCAATATATGCTGTCACCTGAGTTTTTGAGTTTAACAATTTTAATTGGTGTAATGTGGAATCTCAGGGTCATTTTGATTTGCATTTCCCTGATCACAAAGGATTTTAAACATTTCTTTAAGTGCTTCTTAGCTCTTCAAGATTTCTCTGTTGAAAATTCTCTGTTTAGATCTCTACCTAATTTTATCATTAGGTTGTTTGGTATTTTTGGAGATTACCTTCTTGTGTTCTTTTTTTTTAATTTTTATTTTTCTATTTTTTACTTTATTAGATATTAGCTTTACTTACATTTCAAATGGTATCCCCTTTCCATGTTACCCCTCCGAAAACCTCCTGTCCCTTCCCCCTCCCCCTGTTTTACTGCCCCCCCCCCACTTTCCTGACATGGCATTCCCCTACACTGGAGCATCAAGCCGTCAAAGGACCAATGGCTTTTCCTCTCATTGATGTCTAAAATGGCCATCCTCTGCTACATTTGTAGCTGGAGCCATGGGTCCCTCCATGTGTACTCTTTGGTTAGTGGTTTATTCCCTGGGAGTTCTGGGCATACCGATTGGTACATATTATTGTTCCTCTGTGGGGCTGCAAACCTCTTCAGCTCCTTAGGTCCTTTCCTTAGCTACTCCATTGGGGACCCTAAGCTCAATCTATTGGTTGGCTGTGATCCATGGGTATTTTGATCTATCTCCTAAGAAGGATCAAATATCCATACTTTGGTCTTCCTTCTTCTAGAGGTTCATGTGGTCTGAGAGTTGTATCTTGGGTATTCCAAGCTTTTGGGCTAATAACCACTTATCAGTGAGGGCATACCATGTGTTTTCTTTCATGAAAGGGTTACCTCACTCAGGATGACATTTTCTAGCACCAAACATTTGCCTATGAATTTCATGAATTCATTATTTTTAATAGCTGAGTAGTACTTCACTCTGTAAATGTACCACATTTTTAGTATCAATTCCTCTGTTGAGGGACACTGGATTCTTTTCAGTTGCTGGCTATTATAAATAAGGCTGCTATGAACATAGTGAAGCATGTATATGTAATACATGTTGGAGAATCTGGGTATATACCCAGGAGTAGTCTAGCTGGGTCCTCAGGTACTACTATGTCCAATTTTCTGAGGAACCAACAAACTGATTTCCAGAGTGGTTGTACCAGCTAACAATACCACCAGCAATGGAGGAGTATTCCTCTTTCATTAAATTCTAAAAAGTTTTTAATTTCTTTCTTTATTTCTTCCTTAAGCAAGTCATCATGGAGTAGAATATTGTTCATTTTCCATGTGTATGTGGGCTTTCTGTTGTTTTTGTTGTTATTGAAGACCAGCCTTAGTCTGTGGTGATCTGATAGGATGCATGGGATACTTTCAATCTTCTTATATCTGCTGAGGTCTGTTTTATGACAGAGTATATGGTCAGTTTTGGAGAAGGTACTATGAGGTACTGAGAAGAAAGTATATTCTTTTGTTTTAGGATAAAATGTTCTATAGATATCTCTTAAATTCATTTGTTTTATAACTTCTGTTAGTTTTACTTTGTCTCTGTTTAGTTTTTGTTTTCATGATCTATTCATTGATGACAGTGGAGTGTTGAAGTCTCCCACTATTATTGTGTGAGGTGCAATATGTGCTTTGAGCTTTATTAAAGTTTCTTTCATGAATGTTAATGCTCTTGCATTTTGAGCATAGATGTTCAGAATTGAGAGTTCATCTTGGTAGAGTTTTCCTTTGATGAGTATGACGTGTCCTTCCTTATCTTTTTTAAGTACTTTGGATGAAAGTTGATTCTACTCAATATTAGAATGGCTACTCCAGCTTGTTTGTTGGGACCATTTGCTTGGAAAATTGTTTTCCAGCCTTTTACTCTGAGGTAGTATCTCTCTTTGGGCCTGACATGAGTTTCCTATATGCAGCAAAATGTTGGGTTCTGTTTATGTATCCAGTTTGTTAGTCTATATCTTTTTATTGGACAATTGAGTTCATTGATATACGAAATATTAAGGAAGAGTAGTTGTTGCTTCCTGTTATTTTTATTATTAGTGGTGGAGTTATGTTTGCGTGGCTCTCTTCTTTTTGGTTTGTTATAATAAGATTATTTCTTGCTTTTTCTAGTTTGTTGTTTCCCTCCTTTTGTTGGTGTTTTCCATTCATTATCCTTTGAAGGGCTGGATTTGCGGAAAGATATTGTGTAAATTTGTATTTTTCATGGAATACCTTGGTTTCTCCATCAATGGTAATTGAGAGTTTTGCTGGGTATAGTAGCCTGGGTTGGCATTTGTGTTCTCTTAGGGTTTGTATGACATCTACCCAGGATTTTCTGGCTTTCATAGTCTCTGGTGAGAAGTCTGCTGTAATTCTGATAGGTATGCCTTTATATATTACTTGACCTTTTCCCCTTACTGCTTTTAATAGTCTTTCTTTGTTTTATACATTTGGTGTTTTGATTATTATATGATGGGAGGAATTTTTTTTCTGTTTCAATTTATTTGGAGTTCTGCAGGCTTCTTTTATGTTCATGGGCATCTCTTTCTTTAGGTTAGGGAAGTTTTCTTCTATAATTTTGTGGAAGACAATTACTGGCCCTTTAATCTGGAAATCTTTGCTCTCTTCTATACCTATTTTTCTTTGACTGTTGTCTCAATGTTTTCTATGGTATCTTCTGCACCTGAGACTCTCTCTTCTCTCTCTTGTATTCTGTTCATTATGCTTGCATCTATAAATCCGGACTTCTTTCCTAGGTTTTCTATGTCCAGAGTTGTTTCAGTTTGTTTCTACTTTCATTTTTAGATCCTGTATGGTTTTGTTTAATTCCTTCACCTGTTTTTGTTTCTGTTTTCCTGTATTTCTTTAAGGGAGTTATTCATGTCCTTCTTGAAATCCTCTATTAGCATTATGAGCTGTGATTTCAAATCCAAATCTTGCTTTTCTAGTGTCCTGGGGTATCCAGGACTTGCTCTTGTGGGAGAACTGGGCAAATGTTTGGTGCCATGTTGCCTTGGTTTCTGTTGGTAACGTTGGTTGTGTTTGCCTTTTGCCATCTGGTTTTCTCTGGTGTTAATTGGTCCTGCTGCCTCTGAGCTTGTCCCTCCCATGGGCCTGCAAGCCTGTCTCAGTGTCCCTGGGAGGCCAGCTCTCCCCTGGAACAGAGGGCTGTGGCTCAGCCCAGCTCCTGGGTACTGATGGAGCCTGGAAGGACCCTCTCCCAGCTGCTCTGCCACTCCTGTGTTCCCTGTGCTCCTGGCCTTACCTGCCTTGCACAATCCGCAGAGAGAAAAATGCTTGAGTTCTTCATATATTTTTCATATTAGCCCTTTATCAGATGTGGGGTTAGTGAATAGTTTTTCCCAATCTGTAGTTTGATGATTTTCCTATTGATTATGTCCTTTGCTTTACAGAAGCTATTCAGTTTCATAAGGTCCCATTTACCAATTCTTGATTTTAGAGCATAAGCCATCAGTTTTGCTTGGGAAATCTACCCCCAACCCCCAATGCGCTGGAGGCTCTTTCGCACTTTCTCTTCTTTTAGATTCACTGTGTTTTTATGTTGAGGTCCTTGATCCTCTTGAACTTGAGCTTTGTGAAAGTTTCCTCTCTCTTTCTCTGATTAGTTACTTTGTCTGCCACTCAATTAGATATCATTTACTAACTTGTGTGCTTTCTTCTATGAACCAATTTTGCCTTCATTGTTTGGGATTAAAGTTGTATGCTACGGGCATGTCTGCATTCTACCCAGAGGGTTTAAAGGTGTGTTCTACATGCTGAGCCACACAAGAATTAGAAACAGATTTCTTTCAGTAAATAACACAATCTTGGGGATCACAGTAAGAACATATATCCTGCAAGAAGCCCTGATGGGTATAAGACTGTGGATATCTTCAGTATTTCATTTCCTTCCTCACCTACTCCTCGACTTTTTAGAAAGAAAAGAAGAGTCCTCATGGATGGATTCTGTTCTCTTTTCTGTAAAATGTAGGCTCAATTCTTCCTCCCATCCCCATGATCCCAGAAAAAGACTCAGACTCAAAATATTACAAATACCTTGGCTATATAGCTAGCCTCTATTCTGACTAGATCCTAACTTAAGATTTCTTATTCATTTTAACTTACATTCTGCCATGTGGCTGGTTACCGGTGCTCAGGTATCATTTGTCCATATTTTCACATCTTTCCAGGTGGATATCTTTTTGCCTGACTTGCTCCCTGAATTTTTTCTACCATACATCTCTCACCATTTCCTGTATAAGCCATAGGTCATAGGATTCTTAATTTACAGGTGATGCATTCATACAATACACAAGACATTCTCTCTACACTTGTCATATGCATAGTGGCTTTGATGTCATGGTGCCTACCCTAGATCAATACCGTATTCCAGGTCAGGTTTTGTCTAATCAGGAATATCATTCAGTCTGTCTCATTGAAATAGAATTTCTCTGCATCATTTTTAAGGTTCTCAGTCACTGTAGGAATTCTGAAATTCTCAAAGACGGCTTAGAAACCTTGACATATAATTGAAATCATGGCTATGGTTTAACACTGGAAAAGTTACGTAACTAAATAAGCAAAGAGAAGAAGCACATAGGTCAGTCATGAAAGAAAGTAACCAACTCTGAGCCTTTCTCATTTAGACACTGAGGATCTAATAAATCATTTTTATGTCAAAAGTTATTGTTGCTAGGACACTCATTTGTGACTGGACCAAGAATTTACCAGAGGCTAGACACATACATACTTAGGCTCTCTGTGTAGAATATACTTCAAACTAGATTCCTAGGAAGAAAGAAATGAGTGCTCAGGATAAACCACATTCTTTCTGTTAAGTTTGGCACAGTCAGACCATTACTATTTAGAGGACTGTATCTATTGATGAAAAGACATTTATTGATGGGGTCCTCTGATATCAGCTAGAGGTCTTAGTTTTTTCTTTTGTGGGCATCAGGCTCAGGTGGGCTGTAGAAACTTTTTTTCTAAACCTGGTTCCCCTCACAGAATTTTGACAATGCTTTTTCTAAGGAAGCAGTCATTCAAAACCTCATGTTGTTCTAAAGACACTTGAATTGCACTGACAGAAGGATGACTTTCTTGTTTGAAATGCTGTTATTGTCATTGAGTTCTATCATGTAAGTAAGTTTTACATTCAATACACAGAGTGGTTGAGGTGACACTGGATTAGAGTAGCTTCATTCTTAGGGTCTCAAATGCAGAGTTGCTACAAGTGAACCTGGGTCAAAACCAGAAAGAGCCTGAGTTTTTAAAAGTGTGATCATGTGACATACTGGATCAGGAAATCAATTATTCATAATTGCAATTTGAAGATATAAAAAGAAAAATGTCATTTTTAGTGTAAAAAATAGAAAGAAGCTGTTAATTTAAATTAGATAAACTCTGGTTTTGATAACAGAAAGCAAATTGAGGGTGGTTATTTTGTGATTACATCTCTGCAGGTAAACAAATAGCTTTTATAACTGTATCTAAGCACATAGATCACCAGGATTCTAATTAGTTTTATCTAACTTGTAATTCTTAGAAAGTTTGGGAATGTATTTGCTCTAATTTTAGATCTGTATTGTTGATTATCTAGAGTACCTGCCATTTTGCTCTTTGCCTGCTTATTTCTGTATTAGGAAACCCTATTTCTAATTGTAATATTTTAGTCAATTTATTTAAATGACATATTTTAAGTATATTTATTCAAAATTAAATTTATTCAGTTTTATGAAGCCAATTTTGATAATTTTAGTGTATATCCTATATACATGCAAGAAGAAAGATAACTTTAACAGTGTTTAAGAAAAATTAAATGTATAGAATTTAAATCTAAAAACTCCATAATACTGTTTCCTCTTTTGTAAATAAAATTAATATCAATATTATAATATAAGTGGTTAGGTGACCGTATTTCCTGTTTCCAGAACAAGCATTAAAGATGATTGTTAGTGTCTTTATCCTCAGAAATTATTCTCTCTTTTTAGCTACTTGACTCTCTGGTAGATGGACAAGCCCTGCCTCCGTGTAATATTGCATAGTTAACTTTCTCTTCCCATCCACTTTGGTGGATGTCTTTTTTTTTTCCTTAAAGAATGGATTATTGATAAGTAATTAAGTAAATCAACTTGCCTAATTCCCAAGATAAATACTTCATGAATTATCATTTCTGTGACTATTTTAAAATATTCCTCACACATATCTTCCAAACATGATGTGTACTTCTACAACAGTTTTTAACAAAACCTCAGGAGTCACAAACGGAGATTTTCAATGGTGTTATAATAATTTCTCCAGTAATTTTGCCTCAGGAACATAATTTCTATAATAAAAATATGAAAAAAAATGTAATGAAAACATCCTGTGTCTAATCACTGATGGATCGGTGAAGACCATGATGTATTTACATAGAATGGAAGACCATTGGCCACTACCAGGGGTGATGCCCAGTCATCTGTGCATTGCTGACAGAGGAGAATCTGGGTTAAGTGAGATAAGCCAGACCTGGAATGGCAAGGCCTGTATTGTCTTGTTCATATGTGGCATCCAATACCATTTGTTTCATTAAAGGTGAGAATAGGATGCTGGTTACCAGAGGCTGGGGAAAGGTTACTGATAGATGCTCTATTTCAGCCAGAGATAGTCAGTTCGGTTTGCTGTGCTATTGCATAGAATAGCGACTCTAAGTAGTAATAATATTTATATCAAGAAGTGGAGCTTAGGGTTTGAAAGATTTTACTTTAACAAAACAATAGGCGAAGAAATAGATATATTTCATCTGATTTAAACATTGCTTTATTGAAATGTTATAAATCACACCTTTAATATGTGCACTGTTTATGGTTTTAGGTATCAGTAAATAATAAAGCTAGAAAATAATAAAGTTAGAAAATCAGTAATTTTTTTGTTTTGTTCTCTCTCTCTCTCTCTCTCTCTCTCTCTCTCTCTCTCTCTCTCTCTCTGTGTGTGTGTGTGTTTGAAAGCAGAACTTTGCAGCCATTGTCAGATATCTACAAGAATCATGTCACTTTCTAAATCTCTGTTAACATGGAAGCTATGTGCACCCATTATCCCTGAATGCTTAGATCTTAAAGTCAACCATTCGAACTATAGAAAGCAAACTAAATGAAGGTTAAGCTTAAAGTCATGTTTCTGCTTATACTTCCCAAATACACAAAGCAACAGTGTTGAGTCCAGAGCTTTGCTGACTAATAATATGGAGGTCAGGTCGTTCAATGGCGTGTTTTCATCAGCCATGTAGCCTTGGGCAGGTTACCTTAGCACTCAAAATTTCCATATGAGTAGCCTAAAGCATGATTATTACACTTCCTTTGTAAACTTATTTATTATGAGAATCAAGAGTATATTTTACATAATACCTAGAATTTAACACAAAATATACCCAGTGGCTGACTTTTATTATTTTATTATTGAGGAAGACAGTTTAAATTGGATACATTTAAAGATTATTTGAATTTTTCATTGAATTACACTGTGTTTTATTAAAACGAAATATTAAAGCTTGTTAAAAGTGTACTAGATTTTATGAACTTCATGTGCTTTGTGTGTCTTTGTCAAATCTATGGGAATACATTTTCAAAATGAATGTGCTTGCTACCAAGAGGAACTAGCGCTTCTGAAATTGTAACCTTATAAACACAGTCCATAAAGTTACAGTAGATGTGTCAGAGCCCCGTAAAATGGTTACGGGTTAATTTGTGCAATTATTTTCTACCTTGGATAGATGGATGGGCACTAAATGACTTGACCTAAAATGTGGGAGCTAATAGCACACTTGGGAATGATTTTACTCATTCCACTCAACTCCTAGTTTCTTGTTTTATGGGGCCATGTCTCTCCTTAGATATACTGCATGAAATCACAATTAATATCTTAGTACTTTTTTTTAAAAGATCTGCTTTATTTCCCATTAAGGAGTTTTAGAGGAGTCAGCATCATCTAACCTGATAGGTTTTATAACTGCAAAATGTAAAAACTCATTAACCTACATTAGCAAAATTATTGGCAAACTGTAAATTAAGTAATCAAGAATGGCAGTCTAATGACTTTAGCATTGGTTCTTTGAAATTAGGCTTATTATTGATACCCATTACTTTGTAATAATTTATTTTAGTTGTCAGTAAATTTGAGAGAATTTTTGTAAATGTCAAAAGAATATTTGGGGGGAATATTAACAATAATCTGGTCAACAGGGTGAGCAGTAATTTGGGCTGTCTGTAACAGTTGATGTCTACAGCTTCTCCCACCGTGGTAAGGCTCTCCAACCCAACTGTGAGCCTGTCACCACACCCTGCCAGATAGAGTGGATGAGCTGCTTAGTTCTTGTGAAGTTCTCTACAGAAGAATAAAATGTGTGCCTAAAAGAGATGTTTTTAACATATTGAACTATTTTTTAATTGTTTGCATATTTGTAAGATTTATTACTGCAGTCATAAGAAAAAGTAGTAGGCTCAGATGGATGTCAGTTCATAAATGACAGACCATGTTACAAGCCTAGCCTGTTGTCTGCTTTTGCCCTGGTGCCAAGCCAAAGGTAACATTTTAAATGGTTGAGAAATATCAAAAGAAGTATAATAATTTATGACACATGAAAACCATATAAAATCAGAGTTTTAGTTTTTTGGAACCAGGCTTTCCCCCTTTGTTTATCTGAAGTCGGGGTATAGTAATTGGGACAGAGAGCCTGTGGTCCCCTAGGGCTAATAAAGCAATGACTTTCCATCACTTTCCATACACTTTGCTGGTCTCTGGCCTAGAGGGATCGTGTCCCTCCCAGGCTGGACTTGTTACGTGACTGATCATTGCTTGATGCTTGCTACTTGCTGCACAGCATGTGGGCATGTTAGATTTTTGGCTCCTGATTTCAGACCAAAGTCAGGTGGTCAAAGTCCTTGGGATTTAAGGTGAAATTGACTATTGTGGTGGTCAGGACTGAGGGTGCAGAGGTGTATCATGAAAAAGAGAATTTGAAGACACATACCCAGTAGCAGACTTCCCCCTACTGGGCTATGCCTTGTAAAAATTTTAATACACTTCCAAAAGAACACTATCAGCTAGGGAGAAAGCTTTCATTATATATGCCTGTGAGGGACACAGTATAGTAAAATTTAAAACATATATTAACAGACTAGGTTATAGTAATAATAAAAGGGGACGGGAAGATAGTTGAGTGGTTATGAACACTGGCTGCTATTCCTGAGGACTGGTAGACAGTTTCTGCCACCCACTTGGTGGTTCACAACCGTCTGCACCTCCAGTTCCTTCCAGATGGCCTCGTCTCACCTTCACAGACACTAGGCACACAAAATGGTGGACAGAGAGACATGTAGACAAAACACATGCACACACTTATAAATAAAAATAAATGAATATAAACCTATTAAAATTACTAACCTAAATATTGAACATAAGCCTTAGGGTTTGAACTTTAAGAAAGATCTATACATACTCCACACTGAACATAAACTTACACTTGGTTTAGGTTATCTATGATGTTCATGTTCTAAGGATCCATTTTTTCAGCATTTATGTTCGTATCTGTTATAGATGTTATCAGTGGAGGTGTTTTGTTAACCCATCCTCTTGGGCTTATCCTTGAAACTCTTAATCTATCACTCTCTTCCTTTGATATCATTATCTCCAGTTTTTTTCTTAGAAGTATATGAAAACTTGTTCAAAAATACCCTGAGTTGTTTATGGAGTTGTTTATACTACACCATTTGTTAACCTGCATCTCAAGTTGCATTTCCTATTTCCTAACTAGAAACCATCTCTGCTACTGTGACAGCATGCTACATCTTAAAGCCCTAAGGCTTGGCACCAAGTAGGAATCAGAAGGAAAGCATCAGTTTATTCAAGAACTACACTGTTGCTCTTCATTTCCTGTGTAGGTCTTATTGTCTGCTTTATCTATGTTTACATTTTAGAAACGAGGAGTATAGTTACAATTCAGCCATCCTCTGCCAGTTGACCTCCTTTTCACGGGTTGATTGGTACTCAAGGTGCATAGGATGCAGCAGTGAACAAAACCGAGAATCACCCTCTCTGCACAGATAGTACTGCTTAGCGTGAAGAACCCAGAAATAACACACAGAATGTTGAGAGATGATTGGCCTGATAGATAATCTGGAAATTTTGAGCAGGGAAAAAGCATTGTAGAGGTGCCACAGTAAGGTCTGCCCTGGTTGACCAAGGGACACCGAAGAAGTCATTATAACATAGTGTGGTAGGACAGCTTCTTGAAGATAACGCTTTAATAAAGGGTCAAAGGAAGGAAAGAAGTTAGTTAGGAAGAACTGTCATGTGTCAAATGACCTCTTTTGGGAACAACAACTTTCTGACATGAACACTCATCTGGGTATAGTTCACAAAGGGATCCTAGGATTGAGCTAGAATAAAATGAGAAAAATATGGTAAGTTAATTGGTTGGGATACATTTGTAAATTAAGAATCTGTAGAAAAGAAATAAGAATATTTAATTTGTATTTTTGATAAACACCTAAGAGCCCGATCTATAGTCCCATTGGTATTGAGATATGTAGTATGCTTAAGAGTGCCCGTGGCAATTTGAGGATTCTGAAATTTCTAGGAGGTTAGAACATATAATTCAAGGAAAATGAAATTGTTTTCACTTTCTTTCTCCATAGAAAATGCATAGGCCTTGTACACAGTAGCATGCACTTCTGGTTTTCTTCTTGTCATTCTGAAGCAGTTATGACATGGTGGTGATAATAGTGGTAGGGAATCATAGTAATGTGAATGACAATGACGATGGTGGTGGTGGTGGTGCTGGTGATAGCCATGAACTAGTAATGATAGTAAAAATGGTAGTGATGTGGAAGTTGTGATGATGCTAGTCATGGTTTGGAGAATGGTGTAGGGATTTAATGGTGGTGACTGCTGTCTGGACAGTTTTGCAGTTAGAGATCATAAAGCTGTTGGAGATGATGGTTTATAGGAGTGAAGAATCTCCAGCCACATGTGGATATTGTTCTCTGTTTGAGCAACTACTATGTTGAATTACCAACAAATATGTTTTCTTTGTGAGCTTTATACTTCCTATTACTTCCAGCCTTTAATTTACATATTTCTTTACATATTTGTTAGCTTATTAATTCAGCAGATTTAAATAACTAATATGTCCTAGTCAGTACTATTGTTGATGTTTTTGTTTTACATTTATTTAATACCTTATGCCTCATGGTGTAGGTTTTACCTATAATTTTATGTGAGTGATCTCTTGTGTAGAAACTTCATGAAATATTTATAGTTATTGTTGCCATTTTTCTAAGTTCTTACTTGTCTCTGATTCCAATACGGCATGATTTATCTATTTGCTGAAACTTCATTATTTATTAGACAATGTATAAGTCTCTTTGAATGTATCTACATAGACATTTAAGAACACTGCTTTGCTGTTGAGAGTAGGATCCATGCTATTTGAATGAAAAAAATACAAAAAACTTGTTAGTATTGGTAAATTCTTAGTCACTTTGACATAAATCATCTTGAGGAATTATTTTCTTTTTATAGATATTATACACTCATATTTAAAACCTTTTCTAACACTTAATTTTTTTCTTAATGACATTTTCTTAATAAAATGCCTTGCTTAGGCATAATATTATACTTTAGATATATTTTAATTTTATCTAGTTTTTGTTGAGAATGTACCCTGTAGAATATAGTTACAATATGGTGGGTCTCCTTTCTCCATGGTTCCATTTTCTGTGGATTCAGTTAGTCAAAGTCATTTGAAGTCTCAACATACTAAATGAAAATCTCTAGAATTTTTTTAAATCATGTACCATTTTAAGTAGCATCTTTAGGTCTTAAAACATCTGGATGTGTCATGTGTGGATAGTGAATCATCCCTTTTTGCAAGGTATCCATACTATATATTTTGTCTGCCATTGGTGATCTGGTTGCTTTCTCAGTTAACATGACAGCTGCCAAGATGGTCAGATGCAAGCAAGCCTCTTATAAGAGCCTAATTGTTAGTTACCATAGCTTTGATATTCACCTCCCTTCATCTCACATCTTACTACACTGGGGGAAGCTAGACACTGTGCCTCATAATGTCCCAGTGCATTGAGAAAGACAACAATTGAATGCTATTAGTCTGTTTGTCATTGGCCATATTCTTAATTTATCTTATGTTTAAGTTATCAAGCATTATTATACTCATGTATGAGTATCATAAGTGACTATTCTCCAAGCCAAGTAGTCTATCTTGATGAGTCCAACTTTGACCCCTAGTACAAGAAGGAAGATCAACGTGTGGGTGCTTTGGTCCTTCCTTGAAAGGGGAACAAAATACTCATGGGAGCAAACACAGAGACAAAGTTTGGAGCAGAGACTGAAGGAAAGACCATCCAGAGACTTCCCCACCTGGGAATATACAGTCACCAAACCCAGACACTATTGTGGATGCCAACAAGTGTTTGCTGACAGGAGCCTGATATAGCTGTCTCCTGTGAGGCTCTGCTAGTATCTGAAATTAGAAATGGAGCCAACCATTGGACTGAGCAAGGTGTCCCAAATGGAGGAGTTATTGAAAGGACCGAAGGAGCTGAAGGGATTTGCAATCCCATAGGAAGAATAACTTTATGAACCAACCAGACCCTCCCCAGAACTCCCAGGGAATAAACCACCAACCAAGGAGTACACATGGAAGGACCCATGGCTCCAGATACATATGTACCAGAGGATAGCTTTGTCAGGCATCAATGGGAGAAGAGGCCCTTGGGCCTAAGAGGGTCCGATCCTCAAGTGTAGGAGAATGCGAGGATGGGGAGGTTGGAGTGGTTGTGTGGGTGGGGGAACACCCTCACAGAAGCAGGGGCTGTGGGGATGGGATAGGGTTTCCAGGAAAGGAAACCTGGGAAGGGGATAATATTTGAAATGTAAATAAAGAAAATATCCTATTAAAAATAGAAAAAATATTTAAAAAAACAAAAAATAGAAAAATCCATAAAAAAATTTCCTGTCACTGTAGGATTGCATTTTTTTTAGTAGGAATGATGGAAGAATGCTGAGTTTGATCAGTATTGATTGTTTTAGCCACTAGCACTATAACCGTTAACCAACTCTTCTACCCTTATTTAGTAAGAAATGATAACTAACTTCAAAATGCTTGTATGAAATATATAAGATGTATAAAAATAGTAAATATAATCTAGTTACCACCCAACTTAAGTAGGTCTGCCTATAAAAATCAAAGTAGCTTCGTATCGTTGCTAAATCTTTAAATTGTCAATGCCTTACATTTCCTTGTATTTTAACAAAAAGTGTTAATTATACATAACAATAATTAGCATAACTAGTTACCACAAACATTGGTGGGTTTTACATTCAGTGTTTAAACAATCAACAATTAAAATTAGTTCAGAAGAAAATAATTGGTTCCATAAAGAACACATACAATCTTTGACCGTGTCTTACACTGAAATAATCTGGATAGTAGTCACTTACATGGGATTTAAGTTGTGTGAAGTATTGTGGGAAATAGACATGGTTTCATGTCTGTGGGAGAGTATGCATAAACCATATTATATTTTTCTGCCATTCTACATAGTAGACATATACCTTGTGACCTTGGTGTCCATAGTGCTGTAGAAGAGTTCCCTGTGAGTTCTATGCAGTTACATATTGGTGGGTCTTTACATCAGAACATATGCTGTACCTGTGTGTTGCGTGTTCATTCTTTTTAACTCTCAAAATGTTTATTCCACAGTTTTATTATGACCCCACTTTATTTTTGTGCATGTGATAAGTAGGAGATGTGTATCAATATGATTTTTGTTTGCAATTTACTGATTGATTAAAATCAGATCTTTTTATTTTTTATTTGGTATTTTATTTATATTTCAAATGTTATCCCCTTTCCTGATTTCCTCTCCACAAACTCCATCCTATCCCCATTCCCCTGCTTTTATGATGGTATCCACCTTACCACCCACCCTAGCATTAGAATGTAGGATTGGTAAAAATCTTTTCCCAGACCGTTGATTGCCATTTTGTCCTATTGATAGTGTCTCTTGCCTTACAGAAACATTTCAATTTTATGAGGTCTCATTTATCAATTATTGATCTTAGAGCATAAGCCATTAGTGTTCTGTTCAGGAAATTTTCCCCTGCGCCCATGTGTTCCAGACTCTTCCCCGCATTCTCTTCTATTAGATTCAGTATATTTGGTTTTATGTAAAGGTTCTTGATCCACTTGGACTTGAGCTTTGTACAAGGAGATAAGAGTGGATCGATGTGCGTTCTTCTACAGGCTGACTGCCAGTTGAACCAACACCATTTGTTAAAAATGCTTTCATTTTTCCACCAGATAGTTTTAGGTCCTTTGTCAAAGATCAAGTGACCATAAGTGTGTAGGTTTATTTCTGGGTCTTCAATTCTATTCCATTGATATACCATCCTGTCCCTATAGCAATACCATACAGTTTTTTTTTTTTGTTTGTTTGGTTGGTTTTTTATCGCTATTGCTCTGTAGTATAGCTTGAGGTCAGGGATGGTGATTTCCCCCAGAAGTTCTTTTACAATTGAGAATAGTTTTCACTATTCTGGGCTTTTTATTAGTTCAAATGAATTTTAGAATTGCTCTATCTGTGTGAAGATTTTGAATTGGAATTTTGATGGGGATTGCATTGAACCTATATATTGCTTTTGACAAGATGGTCAATTTTACTATATGATTCCTGCCAATCCATGAGCATGGGAGATCTTTCTATCTTCTGAGATCTTCTTCCATTTATTTCTTCAGAGACTTGAGGTTATTGTCATACAGATCTTTCACTTGCTTAGTTAGAGTCACACGAAGGTATTTTATATTATTTGTGACTATTTTGAAGGGAGTTGTTTCCTTAATTTCTTTCTCAGCCTATTTATCCTTTGAGTAGAGGAAGGCCTCTGATTTATTTGAGTTAATTTAATATCCAGCCACTTTGCTGAAATTGTTTATCAGCTTTAGGAGTTCTGTGGTGGAGTTCTTGGGGTAACTTAAGTATATTATCATATCATCTGCAAATAGTGATATTTTGACTTCTTCCTTCCCAATTTGTATCCATTTGGCCTCCTTTTGTTGTCTAAATGCTCTAGCTAAAACTTAAAGTACTATATTGAATAGATATTGAGAGACTGGATAGCATTGTCTGATCCCTGATTTTAGTGGGATTGCTTCAACTTTCTCTCCATTTTGTTTGATGTTGGCTAATGGTTTGCTGTGTATTGCATTTATGCTGTTTATGGGCCTTGGGTTCCTTAAATTTCCAAGACCTGTAACATGAAGGGCTGCTGAATTTTTTCAAATGCTTTTTGCATCTAATTAGATGATCAGGTGTTTTTCTTTTTTCTTTGAGCTTATATATGTAGTGGGTTACATTGATGAATTTCCTTATATTGAACCATCCCTGTATCCCTGGGATGAAACCTACTAGGTCATGGTGAATGATCATTTTGATGTGTTCTTGGATTCAGCTTGCAAGAATTTTACTGAATATTTTGCATCAGTATTTATAAGGGAAATTTGACTGAAGTTCTCTTTCTTTGTTGATTCTTTGTGTGGTTTTGGTATCAGTGTAACTGTGGCTTCATAGAATGAATTGAATAGTGTTACTTATCTTTCTATTTTGTGGGATAATTTAGAGTATTAGTAATAGGTCTTCTTTGAATGTCTGATAGAATTCTGCATTAAACCATCTGGTCCTGTGCTTTTTTTGGTTGGGAGCCTATCAATGACCCCTTCTATTTCTTCAGGGGTTATGGGGCCGTTTAGATGATCTATCTGATCCTGATTTAACTTTGGTATTGGTATCTGTCTAGGAAATTTTCCATTTCGTCCAGATTTTCCAGTTGTGTTGAGTATAGGCTTTTGTAGTAGAATTTAATGATTTTTTGAATTTCCTCGTTTCTTTTGTTATATCTCCCTTTTCATTTCTGATTTTGTTAATTTGGATACTATCTATGTGCCCCTGGTTAGTCTGGCTAAGGATTTATCTATTTTGTTGATTTTCTCAAAGAATCAGCTCCTGGTTTTGTTTGTTCTTTGTATAGTTCTTTTTGTTTCATCTTGGTTGATTTCAGCCCTGAGTTTGATGATTTCCTGCCTTCTATTCCTTTTGGGTGTATTAACTTCTTTTTGTTCCAAGGTTTTCAGGTGTGCTGTTAAGCTGCTAGTGTACGCTCTCTCCAGCTTCTTTTTAGAGGCACTCAGAGCTATGAGTTTTCCTCTTAGCACTGCTTTCCTTGTGTCCCTTAAATTTGTGTATGTTGTGCCTTCATTTTCATCAAATTCTAAAGTCTTTGATTTCTTTCTTTATTTCTTCTTTGACCAAGGTATCATTGAGTAGAGCTTTGTTCAGCTTCCATGAGTATGTGGCCTTTCTGTTTTTGTTGCTGTTGAAGACCACCCTTATTCCATAGCGATCTGATAGGAGGCACGAGATAGTTTGATCTTCTTATATCTCTTGAGGTCTGTTTTGTGACCAATTATATGGTCAATTTTGGAGAAGGTACCATGAGATGCTGAGAAGAAGGTATATTCTTTTGTTTTAGGATGAAATGTTATATAAATATCTGTTAAATCTATTTGGTCCTTAACTTATGTTAGTTTCATTGTGTCTCAGTTTCTGTTCCCATGATCTGCCCATTTCTGAGATTGGGGTATTGAAGTCTCCCACTATTATTGTGTGAGGTGCAATGTGTCTTTTGAGTTTCAGTAGTAAAGTTTCTTGTGTGAATGTGTTTGCCCTTCATTTGGAGCATAGATGTTCAGAATTGAGCATTCTTCTTTGTAGATTGTTTTCTTTGACAATATGAAGTTTCTTCTCATATTTTTGGGTAATTTTTGTTGAAAGTTGATTTTATTCTATATTGGAATGTCTACTCCATCTTGTTTCTTGTGGCTATTTATTTGGAAAATTGTTTTCCAGCCTTTTACTTTGAGTCAGTGTTTGTCTTTGTCACTGAGGTGCCTTTCCTGTATGCACCAATATATTCTGTCCTGTTTACATATCCAATCTGTCATCCATGTCTTTTTATTGTATAATTGAGTCTATTGATATTAAGAGACATTAAGCAATAGTGATTGGTGCTTTCTGTTATTTCTGTTGTTGGCTGTGCAATTATGTTTATGTGGCTATCTTCTTTTGGGATTTTTGAATGATAACGTTCTTGCTTTTTCTAAGATTTAGTTTCCCTCCTTTTGTTGACAATTTCCATCTCTTATCCTTTTTATGCCTGGATTTGTGGAAAGATATGGTGTAAATTTGGTTTTGTCATGAAATATCTTGGTTTCTCCATATATGGTAATTGAGAGTTTTGCTGGGTATAGTAGTCTGGGCTGGCATTTGTGTTCTCTTAGAGTCTGTATGGCGTCTGCCCAGGATCTTCTAGTTTTCATCATCTCTGGTGAGAAGTCTGGTGTGATTCTGATAGGTCTGCCTTTGTATGTTACTTGACATTTTTCCCTTACTGCTTTTAATATTCTTTGTTTGTTTTGTCTATTTGGTGTTTTTATTATTATGTGATTTAAGGAATTTCTTTTCTGGTTCATCTATTTGAGGTTCTGTAGGCTTCTTATATGTTCATGGGCATCTCTTTCATTAGTTTAGGGAAGTTTTCTTTAATTTTGTTGAAGATATTTACTGGCCCTTTAAGTTGGAAATCTTTGCTCTCTTCTATACCTATAATCCTTAGGTTTGGTCTTCTCATTGTGTACTGAATTTCCTGGATGTTTTGGGTTAGGAGCTTTTTGCTTTTTGCATTTTCTTTGAATGTTGTGTCAATATTTTCTATGATATCTTCTGTACCTGAGATTCTCTCTTCAGTCTCTTGTATTCTGTTGTTGATTCTTGCATCTATGACTCCTGATTTCTTTCCTAGGTTTTCAATATCCAGGTTTATCTCCCTTTATGATTTCTTTATTGTTTATATTTCCTTTTTTAGATTCTGAATGGTTTTGTTCAGTTCCTTCACTTGTTTGTTTGTGTTTTCCTGTAATTCTCTATGGGGTTTTGTGTTTCCTCTGTTTACCTGTGTTCTCCTGTATTTCTTTAAGTGAAATATTTGTGTCCCTCTTAAAGTCCTCTATCATCATCGTGAGATGTGATTTTAAAACAGAGACTTGCTTTTTTGGTGTGTTGGGGTATCCAGGGCTCACTGTGATGGGAGAAATGGATTCTGATGATGCCCTGTTGCCTTGGTTTCTGTTATTTTTGTTCTTGCACTTTCCTTTTGCCATCTGCTTATCTCTGATATTAGCTGGTCCTTCTGTCTCTGACTGGAGCTTGTCCCTCCTGTGAGCCTGTGAGCCTATGAGTCTGTGATTTTAGGTGTATTAGCACTCCTGGGATACCAGCTCTGTCTGGGCGGTATTGAGTTGTAGAGAGCTGTGGCACAGTGCTCTCTCAGGGGTTCAGATGGAAACAATATATGTCAGTCTCTTTTTATAACATTTACTTATTTGACAGATTTCCTGTTCTCTAACATGTTCCCTAAAATACTTTATATTTTTCCCGTTATTACTAACCCTTTGTCAATTTCCAGAAGGTCCTTCTTCTGGATAGTACACACTTTGTAGGTAGAAATTGTCTCCTAGGGAATCTTTTGATTTGCTAATTGTGCCTTGAGTATTCAGAGCTTCTAGTCTCATTCATATCTACTTATCAGTGATTGCATTTCATGTGTATTCTTTTGTGATTGGGTTAACTCACTTAGGATGATATTTTCCAGATCCAACCATTTGGATCTACAAATTGCATGAATTCATTATTTTTAATTGCTGAGTAGTATTCCATTGTATAAATGTACCACATTTTCTGTATCCATTCCTCCTTTGAGGTACATCTGGGCTCCGTCCAACTTCTGGCTATTCTAAATAAGGCTGCTATGAACATAGTGGAGCATGTGTCCACTATGTTCAAGGGTCCTCTTGAAGTGTCATGCCCAATTTTCTGAGGAGCCACCAGACTGATTTCCAGAGCAGCTGTACCATCTTGCAATCCCACCAACAGTGGAGGAGTGTTCCTCTTTCTCTACATTCTCGCCAGCACCTGTTGTCTCTTGGGTTTTTAATGTTAGCCATTCTGACTGGTGTGAGGTGGAATCTCAGGGTTAAAATTAAAGATTTATATGGAAAATATTTCTGGTAAAGTTCAAGAAATATATAGCCAAACACATTAACATTGATTATTTCATGGAAAATTTTACATATAAAATGGTAGATATAAAAACTGTTTTTATTTTGTAGATTTTTTTTATTGGATATATTCTATCTTTACAACTCATTTCCCTTTTTCTGGTTCCCCACCCCTCAAAGGTCCCACATGCCCTTTTCCCTCCCCCTGCTCCCTCATCCACCCCTGTGGACCCTAGTTGTTAAAAGACTGGATCCAGTTTTATAGGAGAGTACTAGAACAGAGAAATGGTGGTGGTGTTGGGGTGATTGGGGAATGGAAAGGGGGAAGAGGACTTATGGGACATATGGTGAGGGGGGAACTTGGAAAGGGGAAAGCCTTTGGAATGTAAACAAAGAATATGGAAAATAAAAAAAAATATGGAAAAAAATAAAATCTGTAATTTTATCTGAAAAAAAAAAAAAGAAATTGTCTCCTAGTGTGTGAAAGGTTTTTTTTTCTCCCTCATGTTATATTGTTTCTTAATTATTAAATCTCAATGGAATTGGTAATTATTTTCATTTAAGAAATTACTCACTCCAAAATCTGATCATTTTTTCTGACTCTACTTCTTATCTGTGGTTCAGTTTCAAATGTTCACCTGTATGTATTTACTATTTCTCCCTAGTTCTTCTAAGCTGTTTATCATGTGACTGCCCATAATATATTCCTAAGTATCAGTTATGTTTCTAGGAGATAGTTGTGTGTCATAGAGATGGCTACCACTGTTCTTTGTCTTCTAATGTTTGAGTTTGCTATCATTTTTTATTTTGATTACTTTAAATCTGAGGAAGGGCAAGTTCGGTCATCTAGCTTTATAAATTCCCTTTGGTTATCTTGCTTCTTCATTGTTTTGGGTGAATTTTGTAATAATATTTTAAAATTTCATATAGAGTAGTATTTCATGTGTAGCATTTGTTACTTTCCTAGGCGTAAGTATCTTTGTTTCTCTCTGTTCCACTTTCTATGTCTCTATTTAGATAGACAGAGAGAGAGAGAGAGACAGAGAGAGAGACAGAGAGAGAGAGACAGAGAGAGAGAGAGAGACAGAGGGAGAGAGACACACAGAGAGATTTTGAATAATGTAAGCCTTTAAGATAGATTTTGCTTGTAACAATTAAATATAACTGTGAATGAATGGTAAAATATGATATATCATAAAATATCATATGTATGTACTGTGAAATGTAAGCTACTTTTGGGGAAGAATTTTTCAAAACATTTCCTTCGTTTCTTATATAGTGATACTGCTTTGAAGCCTATCACAGAGAACAGATCCAAGTCTGCAAAAAGGGTTGTTTTGATATTAGTGGAGGCATATTTATTCCCAAGTATAGAGCTTTCTGATAACTTTAATTTATAGAGAATGTGGCTTAGCACAAAAGCCAAATTATTGTTCCAGATGTCTAAACTACCTGCCAAAGAAAACATGTGACCTACAAATAAACTGAGAGCAGTTTATTCAGGCATGTATTAAATATAAGCAAGCATTTCTAGGATTTTTTTCTGAATGTCAAGTGGAAGATGAGGAGACTTTGTTTTTCTTTCTCATGAAAATATAATTTATTGTACTAGTGTTCATGATTTATTTCTGCTGGACCTTGTTCTTAGTATCTCATAGACCCCTTCTTCCTATGGTAATGATAATAATTGTTGATTTTATTCTTCTGTCTTTAACACTGGGTTTCATACATGTTAAGCATGTCAGAAAAGAGCTACTACCCTCTCCCTCCCCAGACTGCAGAATATTAATAGAGCTGCAGACATATAATAAGCTCTAAACATTAGATATATGGTAACTTATAGTTAAGTTTATGTAACTTTTCTTCCATTTGTATTATCAGTTGAGAGACGCATGATCAATGAGATTATTGTCAACTCAGAAGCTAGAACAGAATTCTTACAGTGGTTGCTCTTCCTTCTGCTCACTTTCCCTCTACTGTGTGTGTACATTAGAAGAGTCCACGTCGGTACTGTGGCTCCACATCTTCAAAATATCAGTTTTAATTAGAACAAAATCAGGATAACCTTTAATCAACATATACTGAGCTTTATGGCATGAGCCCAGATGTTTTTGTTTTAGGTCAGAGTGAACTACAATTAATGAAATACAATAGTAAATCACAATCCAGCTTGAGAGAGTAGCATATTCATAGACAGAACTTAGTAGAATTAAGTTATATAAGTATCTACTTCTTAAATGATAAAAAATCAAATACAAGTATATGCAGTGTGAAATTGGAGCCACCTGCTGGCTCATAAAATAGTAATACTTTCTAGCTTTAAGAGGTCGTTCTTTTTTATGAAACTATGAAAAATCAATGATAATGCAGTTTTCACCAAGCAGAAGAACTTTGAGACAATTTAAGGTCACTGTAGTTTTAACCTTGTGGGTTTTTCAGTGTGTTTCTAGTTAAAATGTTATGTATTACTACAAGAAAACTAAGCTTGCAGACTACTAATTAGGAACTTAAAGTCCTTCCAATGCTAAGCACCTTAACCTTTTCGTCTACATTTGGGGGTATAGGATATCACGAGGGCTTTAAGTTTTTAATAAAGAAAATGTCGTCAGTGAAAACTGTTCAATGCCCTAGTGCTTCTGACTTTGTCAAGTTAGTTTTTGTTTAGCATTGTAAGTATCTTCCTGTCTAATATAAACACATAGGGATTGGTGGATAATTTACATAAGTACTATTCTTTGCTGTCTACTACTTCTCTTCTACTAGATTTACTTTGTTACTAGAGGACCTCAGAAACAATTAAGTCACAGTGTGAAGGGAGTTATACATACATACATACATACATACATACATCATACATACATACATATAGACAGACAGACAAGGAATATATATTCTATATACAATGTAATTTCATCATATTTGTTTCATAGGATCTACTTCAAAATACTTCCATAATCCATCCAAATGTCCCCATCCCTATTTTATATCGTCTTATTTCCCTCCATTTGCAGCTTGTATTCGACTTTCTGATATGTTGGAAGCTAGACTGCAGGATGGAGGCTATCAGCTTAGATGCAGCTCAAACCATCCAAGCCTTGAGCCCTCCGTTGCCGTGCTCTGTCTCAAATTCACGTTGTCCGTTTTTAGTAGTTGTTACCACATTTATACATAAAGTATATGCACACACATACATATATTCTTAAATATAACAATAAAATATATATACAGACTCATACATATATGACTTCAAGGCTGTCCACTTGGTATTGGATAATGGGTCTGGGGTAGTTTCCCTGGAGAATATTATTTCTTCTGCTCTCAGTATTCCCCATAGTTCTTGGTCTAAGATTCAGGCCCCTTGTGCTTTCCTTTTCCATATTAACTTGTCTATTGGTGTCATCATTGTTTGGGCCTTGTTGAGGCAGCCATGTTTATGAGATTTGATGGGTGTAGCTTTGCTGACATTTCTAGGAGACAGGAGACATATGTCATAACAAATTTCGTGTTCCTCTCACTCTTAGAATATTATTTCCTCTTCTGCAGAACCTGTAGGATTTCTGATTTTGTGTGTGGTGTATGTGTATGAGGTGTGTGTGTGTGTGTGTGTGTGTGTGTGTGCACTTATGTGTGTATCAGTAGGTACTAGGCATCATGAAATCTCTTGTTCTCTGCATTTTGATCCGTTGAGGTCTCTAATGGTTTCCTTCTGTTGAAAAGGGAAGTTTTATTGATGTAAGGTGAGAACTACAGTCATATGTGTGTATATTGATAAATATTTAGAATGTAATTAGGAATTATGCTGGCTTATTGAAGTTGTTTGTCTTCAAGATGTATGACTTCACTAGCCCTGGGTTAACTGTTTCCAACTTGCAGAGATGGCATTTTTTATTTTAAGTATAATTCTCATTAGCTGATTCAAGAAATATTAAAGGACATTTTGTTCCAGAAAGTTTAAAATATGTCCTTTCCTGGGAATAACCACAATGTTTCTATCTATGCTCGCCCACCCCTTTATATTACTATGCAGCTGACAAGAGTTATCAGGGCAAGTGTGATCTCTTAATGTGTAAAAATTTGCAGTGATTCTAGATTCTGTTCTGACTGTCTAGCCTTGTCTCTGTGGCTATCTGCTGATTGTGTGAAGATAACTGGGATGGTAGACTGTGAATCACCTATTAGTATTTATATTTGCCTGTTTAGATTTATTTTCCTTTATGAGGTTCTTTGGTTGACACAATTTTAAGAAGAAAGACAAACTCTCAGTTGGTAAATATGGTATGTTTACTGAGAAGATACTGTCCCAGACTATTGCCAATACACATTTCTATAAGTCTATAAATTTATGTATATTAAATAGATTTATTATATAATATATTCCTATGCTGCATGGAATATTTATTAGACATTTATTATTCATGGAAATATTTATTAGACACTTGCTATATAGCAGTCAGGTGCTAAAATTGGAAATAGTACAGAAAGAAACACTATTCCTACCCTAAGGGAGTTCTTCATATCATGATAGTTGGTGACAGCCTTATCGGTCACTCTTTTAATATCCCTAAGTGACTTGCATATGTCTTTCTTTTTAAGACTGTTAACTTTAGATCAGTTGCTTCTTCGTGTCCTTGCTTGGTGATTATAGCAAATTTCAATATTCTTTTAGGATCAGGAAATTATGTCTTTGATCTTGTAAAAATGACATATGTGCCTTTTAGAGCATCATATATTTCTGAATAGTGAGGAACTAATTTTTTTCACTGGTCACTCCATTGTGAGGAAATCATAAATGGATGAAGCACAGGTTGAGCTTGACATATTTAAGGAGACCTTGAGGTAAAAGAAGAAGACTTAAATCTACTGAGGATGGGCTTTAGAATAATTTAGGAGTCCGCATGGGCGTTTTGTATCCTTGAGAACTCTTTGAATGGCAACTCTTATACACTAGATTATGTTTCACTTTCCCTTACTCAGCTCCATGTCAGAGTCTGAGGATTGTTCCATTTCTGAATTAAGAAGTATGGATTCCAACCCTGTTCTGATTTCATACACCTTGGCCTCTGTATGACACTGGCAAAGAAGATGTCTTTTTGAACATACAGGCCCTTTTGCCATCTAAGTTCACAAGCGATGGTGAGCTGCCCTCTCCTGGCTTTGTCCTTTAGAATGGGCTTAGGCATCTTACAGATGGTGAGATATATAAAGAAAGTAAGGAAGTTATAACTTCACCCCACTATGTCTCAGAGATAATTCATATGTGCATGGTGGAAACTCTTTCTGCTTCTAATCACATGAGTAAGACTATAAAAGAATCTTACAAGACAGATTGTACCTAAAGTATAAAATATAATCACTAGTTCAATATTAATGCTAATTCTTCCATTCATGTAACTGAAGTGATGTAGTCTACTTAAATAAATTTGAATTTTTAAAGAAATACTTTCATTTTAATTTAGGTAATTTCACTGTGAGTATAATCGATTATACAAGTATAAAGTTCTTATGTTAATCCTTAATGTTATCACATCAGTATCTCTGAAGGACAGATTACATGTTAAAATATGTACTTCCCTTAGGGAAAATGATTGACATAATTATCTCATAAATGTATCTTCCTTCTTGATGTGTCCCTTTATGTGTAAGAAAAAAGATAGGAAGATAATGATGCTGATTCTAATGAAGAGGCAATATTGGCCTCCTAGGATTATCTAATGATAGGCTGTCTTTACTTTTAAAGCTTGTCCTTTTGATCATGCACTGAAATCTTAATTCTCAACACTCTCTGTCTTCAACACACAGGGCTGTGATCTTATTTCAACTCCTGACCAAGACCACACTGACTTTACCAAGTGTCTTCAAGTGCTCCAAAGGAAGATAGAAGAAAAAGAACTGCAGGTAAGATCCATGCCTACCAAAAAGTAGGCTGCGGGAGGTGAGATGCGAAAGAGCCTATGTAGTTATCTATTCCTGTGCTGTTATTGGTGAACTTCCCTTTGTTTTGTATCATGTAAATCTGGACTGAGCTGCAGATGCATTACTGAGGATGCACAGATAAAAGAGCACAAATATTGATGATTTGGATTGACATGATATAAACAGGTGACCTGAGCCATGGGTAAAGTAACCCAAACAGGTTTCTGTGCCATCCTAAAGTGGCCATTGAATCATCATTTTCACACATGGTTGCCAGATTGAGCCACATAAGTTCTGAAATATTTCCGTTTAACTGTTGTGTATTTTATATGGAAAACAGATAAAGCGTTGATTCGACCCATGAGCCATCACTGCAAACTATACATAAAGACATAAAATATCACCTTTATTATTTTTTAGCTTTACATTTATTTATTCTTTAATAGCTTTTTATCCATCATTCAAATGTTCAGTTATATTAATTAGTACACAGCCTATGTTTAATATACTTTCAGTACCTGTTAAAGTGATATAAAATTTGTTTTAAGATTTTATTTCAATAAATACCTAGAAAGATATCTGCAGTATTAAATGAAATATTTTATTGTTTATTCTAGCAAAGGCAGTAACTTAAAACAATATGCATTATTAGTTGTATCATTTTATAGCAAGGGAACATCATTGTATATTAGAATACTTTGGGTAGCACAAGTATTAACAATGCGTGCCAGTGTGGTATCATTAATCTGCTTCGGTAGGGTAGCCTGCAAACACACCTCAGACCAGTCCATACTCTGTTTACATGATTTATATTCTTATGCTATATGGCTTTCTCTTCACGATGCTTCCATAATGCCTTGGCTACTACTAGCATCTTTTACCTTTGCAGCAGAAAAGGGATGTGAAGTTGTGAAGAATTTCTCATTCTTTTCCACCATCAGCCAACTTCAATCCCAAAATTCCTTTCTTATACCACTCAAGGAAAGCAAGAGGATGAGTCCCTTGCCTGCTTTCCTGAATGAGGTGTGGGCCAGAACCACTGGATTATTCAAAACACACAATGAATAGCCTTCTGCCAGGGTAGTATGGTTTTAAGAGAAGTAACTCTAATAAGAACTTATTCCCCAGGAGTGTGGTCCCTCAGAGATTTACTCCAGTACAAACATTTTAAGTTGAGGAATAAATCCTTTTTTCTCTTTTATGAAAAACCTTGTTAACTGTCACAATTGGCAAATAGTTCAATGTACAGACACAAGAAAGTAATTCAGTGAACATTTCTCATCTCTGTTGTGGCTTTGCTGAACTGTACCAAATATTTCATGCTATGTCCGGCAGTAAATTGCTATAACTTAATACTTATTTTGTTAAAAATGAAAACAGCCAATTGAGAATTATCCATATATGGCAATTAACCATATAAAGCTGGTTTTGAATTTATTAAGAAAATATTGTAAGTCTTTGCAGTTGTGTCTGTTTTCCAAGCATTTCTGTTAAAATTATTAAAAATAGGAATGTAATTATTCAAGTTCTATTTTTTGTATAATTGATAATATCTGTAATACAGTCATTGCTTCTCAAAAGAAACAATTTTATCTAAATTCAACAAGATCTCCACATACAGAAAACTCACAGACAAGGATAAAGAAAATTATCTGAAAAAAAAAGTTTCAAAATAAGCAAATAATGATAATAGCAATTATTATTAAATATTTTTATTAAGTCCAATGAGGAGTTTTGAATGAGGCACCTGCTAGAGGCCCAGCAGAATGTGCACAAAGCAATGACCTTGTCTTTCACTTTTGCCGGTCTAGGTCTGCTGCTGCTGGGGGAGATGGGGCTTTGGTTCAGGGGTCTGTAGGAAAAATCCTGGATTCCTGTGCTGTGTGCTGAAGGGTTTGTAGCTGGGTAGCAGCATACATGAACATTTGTGTGGAGGAAAATGCAGGCGTGCCTGCCCTAGCGGTCCTGGCCTCAGGAATGCTCCTAGCCTGTGTCATCAATCCTATACTTCAAGGCTCTTTGTGTAGGTACTAAAACTTACCATAGCCCCTCCCCTTCCTGTCCCCAGGCAGTTTTACATGTCTGTTCCTTTGCTTGAGACCACTTTTGTTTTTCTTTTCTTGTCTCAACTATACTTGATTGATTTGTCAGGTTTTCTTCTGTGATCAAATAAATGAGGATCTGTTCCTCCTCTACTCAGAACACTTTAAAGGATTTTGGTTTTCTTCCCATCTCTACTATCCAACCAAGAAGTTTGTGTCAGATGCAGGTATTAGAGCCTTAATGCATAAAGAGGTATTCTGAGTATTTGGCGAGTTTGATGTTTTATGTTGACATAAAGACTAAGACAGCGAATGGAAGGGTTATCCGAGAGGCTGCGATGAGTGAAAGGGAGCAAAGCGGTAAAGGAAGAGAGTAAGTGCAAAACCTCGGCCCCGAGAGGCAAGGACAGATAACGTGGGAAAGGTGGCAAAACACCACATCCATTCTTCGGGGTCTCAGATAGGACTGAGGATTACATTAATATGATCTGAATCAGTAGAAGAAAAGCATAAATATTAGAGTTTGGATAGCATGAGAGTCATTGTAGAAATATGAAATCCCAACATAGCCTTTAGAATAAGTTACTTAAGTAATGGACTGTACAAAGAATATTTTTTTCATCAAAAATGGCTTTTGTTCATACTGAGTTTGGTTTCACATTATGGTTTCTCCTCCCCCTACTCCTCCAGTGTCTCCCCACCTCCCTGTCTATTTGAATCCAGACCTATCTGCCTCCCATTAGAAAACAAGCATGTGTGTAAGGAGTAATGATAAAATACAATACAATACGGTAAAATAAAACAACCAAATAAACCAGAATATTACAAAACAACCAGGCCAGAAAAGGAGCGAAAGAAAAAGCATAAGAAACACATACAGTACAGAAGGACACACAGAGAAAAACACAAAACTAATGTTTATTCAGAGGACCTGTACCCTGCCTGGGCATTATGAGACAAAGATGCCATTAATTCACTTTGTGGCAGCCATCTACTGCTGCATAGTTTCTTTTTTTGTTTTCTTATTCAATATATTCTTTGTTTACATTTCAACCATTTCCCCTTTCCTGGATCCCTCCTCCCTGAAAGTCCCATAAGCCCTCTTCCCTACCCCTGTTCCCCCATTACCCCTTCCTACTTCCCTCTTCTTTTATTCCCCTGCACTGCTACACTGAGCCTTTCCAGAACCAGGGGCCGCTCTTGCATAGTTTCTCTAATGAAATAACCCTAATTTTCATTTGCAATTGGAGCTAGCTTCTGGTTAGGGATGAAGGCGTATGTCCGTTTCTCCTTGGGCCCTCTGTCTCGATCAAACCCACATAGGCCCTGTGCATGCTGCCTCTGTCTCTATGAGTTATTTGCTTTGATACTGTGACTTAGGGGACCTTGTCTTTTTGGTGTCCTCCATCCACTTTAGCTCTAGCTCTTTTTCTGCCTTGCCTCTAGAGGGCTCTCTGAACCCTGAGGGGAGAGATTTCATAAAATCATCCCATTTACTACTGTGTGGTCCAAGACCTCTCATTCTTTGCAGTGTTTAGCTTGGGTCTGTGTTTGTTGCTATCTACTTCAAAAGGAAGCTTCTCCAATGAATGCTGAGCAAGGCGTGGCTGGGCTTTCCTAGCTATGGAATGGACAAGGAATATTAATCATGGGAAAGTGACTAAATTATACATAGACATATTTTATTATTTCAGCCAATGGCATTTAGGGTATTGTTGGTCTTCCCACCTTTGAGGATAAGCTGTTGCCTTTATCGCACAGGGACTGTATGTTTACTTCTAAGAGGATTTGTGAAGATCAGACACATCTTTTTGCATCAACTTTTTATGTATTTGTAATTTAAAATTCAACATGCTAAAGTGGTATGAATATGTTGGGATGGCTTGTTCTGAGCCTCCTTCATTTCAGTGGACCTGTGGGAGTTTGAGAAGCTTATAATGGAGGAAGACGATTATTGTGTTAGTATTATTAGTAGTATACTTAGTGAGTGAGGAGATAGTTCAGATAGATGCACAACCATGAAGACGTAAATGAAATCCACAACACCATGTAAAAGTAAGGGTACGTTGGTGTGACTCTAACAAAACAAGTGAAAGATCTGTATTCCAGGAACTTCAAGTCTTTGAAGAAAGAAATCAAAGAAGACCTCAGAAGATGGAAAAATATTTCATGCTCTTGGATTGGGAGGATCAATTTGGTAAAAATGGCCATCTTGTCAAAAGCAATCTACAGATTCAATGCAATCCCCATCAGAATCCCAAATCAATTCTTCATCAATCTAGAAAGAGCAATTCTCAAATTCATCTGGAATAATTTGCCTAAAACCCAGGATAGCTAAAACTCTTCTCAACAATAAAAGGACTTCTGGGGGAATCAATATCCCTGACCTCAAGCAGTACTACAGAGCAATTGTGTTAAAAACTGCATGGTATTGGTACAGCGACATGCAAGTAGATCAGTGGAATAGAATTGAAGACCCAGAAATGAACCCACAGACTTATGGTCACTTGATCTTTGATAAAGGAGCTACAACCATCCAGTGGAGCAAAGATAGCCTTTTCAACAAATGGTGCTTGTTCAACTGGAGGTCAGCATGCAGAAGAATGTGAATTGACCCACTCTTATTGTCTTGTACTAAGATCAACTCCAAGTGGATCAAGGACCTCCACTCCGCATAACACCTGACACACTGAAACTAATAGAAAAGAAACTGGGAAAGAACCTGGAGGACATGGGCACAGGGGGAAAGTTTCTGAACAGAACACCAATAGCTTATGCTCTAAGATCAAGAATTGACAAATGGGACCTCATAAAATTACAAAGTTTCTGTAAGGCAAAGGATATGGTCAGAAGGACAAAACAGCCATCAACAAATTGGGAAAAGATCTTCACCAACCCTACATCCGACAGGGGACTAGATTCCAATATATACAAAGAACTCAAGAAGTTAGACCCCAAAGAACCAAATAACCCTATCAAAAAATGGGGTACAGAGCTAAACAAAGAATTTTCACCAGAAGAAATTCAGATGGCCGAAAAACACCTTAAGAGATGTTCAACATCATTAGTCATAGGGGGAAATGCAAATCAAAGCAATCCTGAGATTCCACCTCACACCAGTCAGAATGGCTAAGATTAAAAACTCAAGAGACAGCAAGATGTGGAGAAAGAGGAACACTCCTCCACTGCTGCCGAGAATGTAAGTTGATACAACCACTCTGGAAATCAGTCTGGCGGTTCCTCAAAAAATTGGGCATGACTCTTCCAGAGGACCCTGTCATACCACTCCTGGGCATATACCCAGAGAATTCCCCTGCATACAATAAAAACACATGCTCCACTATGTTCATAGCAGCCTTATTTATAATAGCCAGAAGTTGAAAGGAGCACAGATGTCCCTCAAAGGAGGAATGGATACAGAAAATGTGGTATATTTATACAATGGAATACTACTCAGCATTTAAAAATAATGAATTCATGCAATTTGTAGGCAAATGGTTGGATCTGGAAAATATCATCCTAAGTGAGTTAACCCAATCACAAAAGAATACTCATGAAATGCAATCACTGATAAGTGGATATTAATGAGCCCAAAAGCTCTGAATACTCAAGGCACAATTAGCAAGTCAAAAGATTCCCAAGAAGAAGGAAGGAGAGGACCCTGGTCCTGAAAAGGACTGGATCCAGTTTTGTAGGAGTGTACCGGAATAGAGCAGAGAAATGGTGGGGTGGTGAATGGGGAATAGGCGGGGGGGGGGGGGGAGGGGGGGCGGAAGAGGACATATGGGACATATGGTGAGGGGGGAACTGGGAAAGCCTTCGGAATGTAAACAAAAAATAGAGAAAACAAAAAAAGACTTATCCATTGGAATGTAGGAGGAACCATGGGTCTCTGGGAACTTCACAGTTACCCAAGTGTCTCCCTAAGTCATTTTTTTTCCCAATCCTACCAGACCTAAGCCCCTGAGCATAATTAACCCCCCTGCCTGGCTTCCCAAGAAAAATGTTAAAAGGTGTTGCTATGTTCCCTTGTACTGGGAACTCAGTATATAGACATTGATGACATTCCTTCTGTAGCAAGAACTTGGTCTGGTGGGGTTAATAAGCCAATATCTTTAACCAGATCTGAAACAAAAGGTAATATTTCCTGTCAGTCAGTCAGTCAGTCTGTCTGTTTGTCTGTTGAGACATTATCACATGAGAAATCTAAGAATATATGACAAAGAATATAGTATCCTCATGTGTATTGATGTGTGAATTAGAAAAATGGTGTTGATAGGCAGATGGTGGAATGCAGACAGTTAGATGTAAACAGCTTCCGTACTAGTTGTAACTAGTATTCCACGATCATAAGATGATAACACAGGATAACTGGGTAAAGTGCATGTATGTGTTACCCTTGTAACCTTGTATTCTACAAATGATTCAGAGTAACAGTTTACTAGAAGACATATACCCTGGCTTAAATGTATTATTTCCATAGAACCTTGCACAGAACATATGTGGTATGATTCACAGTGTTGAAGAGTGCTTCTTAGATGCAGGAAAATCAACAGCGGATTCACTCACCTTAAAGGATGCCCTTAGAATGTTTCCCATTTGATTCTCTGCTTCATGTTTAGATGACTGTGCTAGATGAAACTTTGCTCGGATATCTGAGTTTGACAGTTGGAGGCATTTAACCTGAAAGAGCGGCCCAGGATGTCAGGAGGGACTCCAAAAGTTTTCTCTCTCTCTCTCTTTTTTTTTTTTTTTTGAACAATTTTTTTTATTTTCTATATTCTTTGTTTACATTCCAAAATTGGTACAGCGACAGGCAAGTAGGTCAATGGAATAGAATTGAAGATCCAGAAGTTTGCTCTTTATTTGTGCATTCTTTAGGTGGCCTGGTAACCGGTCACGACTCTATTTCCCCTTTTCCCCCAGGTCTCTCGGGGTTGACATTGCTTCACTCCTGCCTCCTTCTTCTCCTCCTTTGTCCCTTGGCTTCTGTTAGAACTTCTGTACCAATAACACTCTAATCTATAGCTCTGCTTCAAAAAACACAAAGCCATATTTCTATTAGCTAACAGTGGGACAGAGGAACTTCAGTGTCAAACACAATTCATCATCCTGCTCACAATATCTCCTTTCCCCTATTTCATTCAGTGGCACCGCATTCATCCACTTATATACACCTTTTAGCTACCTTATCTACTACACAATGGTTGATCACACTTACTTAAAATTCGCTGGTTTTCCTCTCTTGCATGCAGCGTTTTCTCTTCAGTCTTACTGGTGCTACATTACCTAGGTTATTTTGTTAGTTTTTGTTCACCTGTTTTTAGTCCCTCCTTTTACTGAAAAGTAACACACTACATATTAATTGTGCATCTGCTTTAAATCATTAATTGTCTACTGTTTTTATATATTTGTAAAAACTAAGCCAGTGTGGCATGTGTATACAGGCCAGAGGATGCTGTGGCCTTCCCTTGCACACTCACTCTGTGATGCATGCTAGTAGCTTTCATTCTTCTCAGACATATGGGTAGAATCTCTCATATCCATAATTAGTAATAATGAGTACACTTATTATAATAGTAACAATTATAATTTAAATTTTTCTCAGCTACTAGTATTTATAGCATTGTAACTAGAATCTAGGTGCTTAAGTTGCTGGGCAACACTTGGACGTGTTTGGCCACGTGATAGTCAACAGCTATGTAAGTCTCCATTTTATTCCTTGTAAAATATGAGAGTTAATTTGTCTTATAACAGAGTCATATGGTAACTTATGACCTCTAATACTGTCCAGTCTAATACAGACGCAGCCAGGCAGCCATGGAGTAACTCAGGTGTCTAGTAGATGCTGTACACAAACTGCAGCTAGATATACAAACTGTGTATTCCATCCTTTAACTGGTCATCTGAGAAAAATGAAATGACGAATACTCTTTGTAATGAGAATGTAGAATGTACCTCATAGGAGCAAGGTCTTTCTTGCCTCTCTTGTTAAGCAGAACTCCTCACTCCTCCTCTCTAGTCTACTGGATCAGTTTTCCTTATACTCTTCCTTGCTCTGTTATTCCTATAGCACAATGGTATATTTTAGGAATAAAATGGCATACTTTACTTTCAGTATATTTTTAATATATCTTTAAAAGGTAGAATGTATGCTTCATATGAACAGGTGCTCACGTGTACCAGCCCCCTTTTATGTCCACCATAACCGAACTGTACCTAGAACGTGTAGGAGCTCCATAAATATGAACGTGTTCAAATCTAGAGGAATCCTATTTAGTAAGCCTTATTATCAAATGCTATTAAACATTATTGCTTGGTTTGATTTTGAAATCCCATTATGATTCCACAGATTCAGTCCCATTGTAACTGAAATTGCTTCTGTTTTAAAGTATTAAAATTTTACATTAAGTTTGTTCTGTGATGTATACACTGTTGCATCTGGAAATCCCATCTTTTTTCTGTGTTTAAGGTTACTTGCAAATGTCAAGAAGAACCAAAAATATATTGATTTCTTTATAAGGCATTGCCATTGTGAACTTGATGATAACAAACATGTCTTAAAGAAGTGAGAAAAGGCCTTGTACTTTCCCACAGCAACTGTATAACTAAGCCAGTATTTGTTAGACATGTGCTACAAGCTTGACCATCTTTAGGAAAAGTGGGTTTTGGGGGTCTGGGTCTGTCTACTTCAAAAGAATGTTATGAGCTTGAATAGTTAATTTTTTTCTGAAAGGAGTGTGAAAGAAATACTATGTATATTCACACATCATCAGTAGTATATAAATATGTTCGCATATACCACTCTTCACCCTTTAGTACAGAAGCAACGTTGTCTTCTTTGTCGAGTACCACAGTAACTGGGATGAATGCTGTATAGGCTGAGTAAGAGACAGGATGCGAGGAGAAGGAGGTTTCTGGCCATCAAGTACTAGCATATTGTTTCCTACATCCTTTTCAGAGGCTTTCCAAAGAGGACCTCACATCTATTTCTCCGTCACAGAGAACAGAAATCTGTTTTATAGTACTGTGCAACAAGAGAAAATAGATAAACCTAGTGCTTTGCAGTGGTTTAGGAGATGGGCTAGATACATAAAAAGTATCCTACCTTAGAGGCTCTGGCAGTCTAATTCATTCTTGTAAGAAGAGAAGTGTGTTTTATAGGCCCCAGGACAAAGGTTATGTTTATCTGACTACCAAGAATCTCAGCTTCATGACTTACTTGCCAGATGGAATTTCCAGTTAATATATAGAGTGACATCTTTGGTGGTATGTCTTCAGAAGACATAGGGCCTTATATGAAAAGGAATGTTATATCGTTATGAAGATTCAGAAACCAACACTAGAAAAAGAGGCACTGTCTTGAGGCCTTCCACAAGATGAGTTGTCATGCAGTAGCACACACTATTTTAGTAAATAGAAATCCCTCCCCATTTTTTCCTTTCTCAAGATATTAAATCCAATAGCACCTGCATTAATAACTAATATCATCTACACTGATCATGTACATTTATTTTAAAAAGTGATTTTTGTATAGGTACTAAGTCACACCTGATCCACACTGATAATGTTGTATAATTTTTTTAAAGTGATTTCATATAGCTGAAAAACCTGAAATGATGTTCTCCACATGTTACAGAGGTACATATATATAGACCATTATACCCTCAGTGATGATTCATTGGTGATCAGGAGAGATCTATGCCTCTTTCCCTCTGCCTAAGTATATCCTCTTTGTGTTACCTGATGAACATTGTTTTCTCAGAAAGTTCCCTTTAAGTAGCAGAAGATGGACTCCTGCATGCTCAGTGTCCACCCCGGCTCTGGAGATGGAAGTAGAGAATGGTTTCAGGTGTCCCTGCTGCTCTTCTTTCTTAGGAGTAGTTCGATGTACTACATGGTCAGTCCGCTGTCCGTAGCAGCCAGTCTAAATATGTGCAATAGAAATAGCAGCACACCTGCTTCCCTTCTGTGTGCCTCCTGCCTAAACACACATGGATGTGTATCCTTCATACTGCAATCTGTTGAATTAAGATACTCTATAGCACATTAGGAAGCAGTACTGCCTAAATTTATATTGATTACCTTTTGATCTATTTGAGGTATCTATAAGATTAACTTGAAGGATGCTGACTTTTAAAAGCATTTATACTAATAAAACATTTCAGTAGAAAATTATCAAATAAATATTATAGTCCAGATTATAAATTTGCTATGATACTCCTATGCAGACTATTCAGCAAAATGGTAAATTGCATTCTGAATATGTTCAATGTAAATATAAGCATGACAACATGATCAATATTATATTCATATGAATTAATATGTATGCCAACTAACTGCACTGTCAGAAGTAAGCATTAAATAGTGTCACTGCAGTAACATTTTCATTTGACATTACAAAATGGTCCAACTCATACCTAGAAATCAAAGTGCTAATGCCAAGTAAAAATTTGCTACCAGAACATTCTACTCTCCTTAATGGTAGAAGCTTAAGCTATTTATATTCTAACATCTTGCAATATCAAATGATTATGCTATAGTAAGTCTGATAGCACCCCATTATTAAACATTACAAAAACATTGAGGAGAATTTTATACTAGTAAGCACTGAGGAAATAATGCATGAAAAAAACTGCAAATAGCCAATTTTTACTCATCCAGAAGTGGAAACCAGGCATTTGAGGTATTATGTTAGATAGGCATATGAAGCTAAGTATTATTTTATGGCTAAGGCAAAGCAAGAAATATTGTGGGCTGAGAAGTGATCATGATGCAGGGTGGTCTCATTGCTATTCCAAATGACCACACACGGAAAAAAAAAAACAAAAAACAAAAAACAAAAAAAAAAACAGATCTGTGGGACCAGAGTCAGCAAACTTCCAAATGGTTTGAAAAACTAGCTGCCTCAGCGTGAGGAGGATCCTGCAAAGGCAGGAATGGGAGCAGCACTAATTCAATAATGACTCGGAGTCAGGAGTGGGTGCAAGCTGTCAGTTCAAGTGCTCTCTCCTTGCCCGAGGATTCTCATCACTTTCCTTCTTTTTGCTTCCTCTTTCTCCCTTGCCCTTCTTTTGCCTTTTCCAGCAAGTCTGAACCCAGTCTTTTATTTACGAAAGCTACACTATAAAGGCATTGAGGATTATTAATATATTTTAAAAGTCCTCAAATTTACATAAATTTTATGAATTCTAGATCATTAGTCCCAAACCTTGTTCCCTTAAACCAGAAACTAAACATAAAGTCACAGCATGTTTCCTTAAATGTTTACACAGCCTATTTGAGGTTTCCTAGTACAGCAGACAGCGGACTTCCGTAAGTGTTTTCGTGTAAAATCAGACAGGTGAAAGCCTGCTTAGGATAAAATGATTTCTTGCAAAGTTTTCAAATTTATACAAGTAAAGCAGCTAGCTCTCTCTGATATCTATCTAAGCATTGTCATCTCCAATCCTTCCAGGAGCGAGGAGAACGGGGGAACTAGCGTTTTATACTCGTGTGCATCATCCTTTAATTCTCTACTCTTTGTTTCCCCGTCTGAGCAGTTCCATGTTCTGATGTACGCTCCTTTAAATACTATTTATTTCTAATCACATACAAGCCTTCCTCCTAGAAAATAAACAAATCTAGCATTTGCTTATATTTTATACATTTCTTCTTTTCCTATCCATGCCTTTTCTCCCGGAGACCACTTGAATTTTCTGTCCTTGATGTCCCCAAGTTCACCCTGGCTAGTTAACGCAATAGTCATTGAACCAGAGGGTACATGAATCTCCTCATAATTCCAAACTCAAGGTCAAGTCTGTCAACGAACTATTTCTACAAAGGACCATGGAGGCTCTTGTGGCCTCTGTGGTTATGTTGTCTGGATACTTTCTCATCCTCCAGTTCCTCATCCTCCACTGCCTCATGACCTCCTCCACTCCTCATTCTTGAGGACTGCATCCATTCCGTTTATTAGGGAGTGATTAGCTCTGAGTAATGGGAGAACTATATTCCCCAAAAAGCAAAACTGAACGTAAAATAGAGGACAACAGATCAGCTTGAGGCCAACAGTGTCATAGACCCTTGTGGGGATCATGGCGTCAGTGTCATGGCGCCTCCTCTTATGGCTGTGCTTTAGGCAGCTCCTTTTCTTTACCTGATCATATGGCATATATTTTATTCTCTGGGACCCACAACCAAGTTTCCACAGGAGGGGAAAGACACTGCGCAAGTCGAGGATCCTATCAGATTGTTATCTTGAGTAGAGCAGCATGCATGTTAGAGAATTTTTAACCGTTTTCGGTGTGTTTACTAGGATTTTAAAAACAAACAAACTTTTCAGCATTTCATTTGTCTACCAGTCAGTAATTTAGCCTCAGTGGGCAACATCTATATAACATCGATTCTAATAACCTTTCTAAGTCTACTTACAGCCCCTGAAAACTTAAGAATATGTTATATGTTTTCAATTTCATCTGAATAACTACCATGGGAATATTGCTATGATGTAAACATTGCAAACCATGAGTGATATAATTTCTCCAAGGTGTGTAATTCACAAAAATTCTTGGAAACTCTTGATCCCTGGAAATATGTTCATATCCTGATGGGGAGAGGTTTGGACACTGTAATTATCTCCAATAGGCTTTGTGATATTCATGCCATTTATTCATACACACTCTTGTTTACTGTCATTTTACTCACACATAAATATATTACCAACTTTTCTCCATAAGGCTTTTCATTTTCAGCAGAGTTAAGTTGAATAAAATTATGTAAAAAACTTTTTTAAAGACTCATGAGAGATTATTGTATTCTGTTCGCTCTCCTTGCCACATACTTCCATATAGTGGAAATGTAAATCCATGCAAATTTGCTCCTGGAATCCATTAGAATATTTACATTAAGAAGGCAGAACGATGCCTTTCTACATGTTTGTTTTGTTTTAACAAATAACTATTTTATTAGATATTTTCTTTATTTACATTTCAATTGTTATCCCATTTCCTGGATTCCTCTCCAAAACCCCCTAACCCATCCCTTATCTCTCTGCTCACCAACCTACTTCCCTGTTCTGGCATTCCCCTATATAGGGGCATCATGATTTCATAGGACCAAGGGCCTCTCCTCCTTTTGATATCCAACAAGGCCATCCTCTGCTACATATGCAACTGGGGCCATGGGTCCCTCTATGTGTTCTCTTTTGTTGGTGGTTTAGGCCTGGGAGCTCTGGGGGTACTGGTTGTTCCTCCTATGGAGCTGCAAACTCCTTCAGCTCCTTGGGTCCTTTTTCTAGCTCCTCCATTGGGGACCATGTGCTCAGTCCAATGGTTGGCTGAGAACTTCCTCTTCTGTACTTGTCAGGTACTGGCAGAGCCTCTCAGGAGACAGCTATATCAGGCTCCTGTCAGCAAGCACTTCTTGGCATCCACAATAGTGTCTGGCTTGGGTGACTGTACATGGGATTGATCCCCAGGTGGGCAATCTCAGGATAGCCTTTCTTTCAGGCTCTGTATCTCTCCTCCACACTTTGCCTCTCTATCTCCTCCTATGGGTATTTTGTTAACGTTTCTAAGAAGGACCAAAGTATATATAGTTTGGTCTTCCTTCTTCTTGAACTTCATTTGGTCTGTGAATTGTATCTTGGATATTCAGAGCTTCTGGGATAATATCCACTTATCAGTAAGCGCATACTATGTGTGTTCTTTTGTGATAGGGTTACCTCACTCAGGATGATATTTTCTAGTTCCATCTATTTGCCTAAGAATTTTATGAATTCATTGTTTTTAATAGCTGAGTAGAACTCCATTGTCAGTGTACCACATTTTCTCTATCCATTACTCTGTTCAGGGACATCTGAGTTCTTCCCAGTTTCTGGCTATTATAAATAAGACTACTATGAGCATAGTAGAGCATGTGTCCTTATTACATGTTGGAGAATCTTCAGGATATATGCCCAGGACTGGCATACTTGTGTCCTCAGGTAGGACTGTGTCCAATTTTCTGAGGAACTGTCAAACTGATTTCCAGAGTGGTTGGACCAGCTTGCAATCCCACCAGCAGTGGAGAAGTATTTCACTTTCTCCACATCCTCTACAGCACCTGCTGTCACCGAAGTTTTTGATCTTATCCTATCTGACTAGTGTGTAGGGGAATCTCAGGGTTGTTTTGATTTGCATTTCCCTGATGACTAAGGATGTTGAACATTTCTTTAGGTGCTTCTCAGCCATTCAGTATTCTTCAGTTGAGAATTCTTTGTTTAACTCTGTACCCCATTTAACAAAAAAATATTTTATCTCTAGAGATCTCCTTGCTATTGCTTGGCAAACTGTGGCCTACTCCATCAGGGAAATGTGAGAGTGCAAGGCCCCTTCCTGGGGAAGCACAGCATCATTACTACAGCAGGCTTTGATAGGTTTGCCTATAGGATATGGACCCTTTCCCAGGTACATTTTAGAAAGCATTTGAGTACTATTCAAGTGAACTCGACCATTATACTACAAGCTGTTCTGTATCTAAAGCAAAGCGCTGCATGGGTGTTTGAAAGCAACACAAGCACAAGGATCCAATGCCAGTCTGTATTGACACAGAGCGGGTAGAGGAGAGGCAAGTAGGAAACTCACCCAAGGAGGTGAAAGGTCACCACAGGCATCGGGGCTAGTTCGTCAGGTCTGCTTTTAGAGATCTGTGATCTTTACGTCAAGGATTTGCATCTCCAGGTAAAGAAACATCTCAAGATAATTTTAAAAAAATAGTTTTCAGGTCAGATTGAAGAATGTAATGACAGTAAGTCATGAATTAGTTGCAAAGTTAAAGATTAAACTTATTTATTCCATCAGGGGTTTCAGAAAATAGGGACCTAGAAATTAGCATTAAAGGGTATACTTAGTCTTAAGTTGAGTTTTGTTTATTTCTGTCTTGAGTCCTCAGAAAAATATTCAGATGTAAACATTTAATATGTGTTTTAGTCACTCTGCTAAATGTTGTTGATTGACAAAAGTAAATTGATGAGATATAGAGACAAAGTGTGGAGCAGAGTCTGAGGGAAAGACCATCCAGGGACTATCCCACCTATGGATTCATCCCATATACAGTTATAAAACCCAGACACTATTATCAATGCCCACAATACTTGCTGACTGGATCCGGATATAGCTGTCACCTGGGAGGCTCTGCTAGTGGATGATAAATACAGAGGGGGACACTCTCAGCCAGTCATTGAACTGAGCACAGGGTCCCCAATGGGGGAGCTAGAGAAAGGACCCAAGGAGCTGAAGGGGTTTGCAGTGCCATAGGAGGAACAATGATATGAGCCACCCAGTACTCCCAGAGCTCCCAGGGACAAAACATCAACCAGATAGTACACATGGTGTTATCCATGGCTCCAGACGCATAGGCAACAGAGGATGGCTTGTTGGACATCAAAGGGAAGAGAGGCCCCTGGTCCTGGAAGGGCTCAGTGCAGCAGTGTAGGGGAATACCAGGACAGGGAAATGGGAGGGGGTTGATTAGGGAACAGTGGGAGGGCAGATGGCTTATGTGACATTTGTGAGGTGGGAAACAGGAAAGGGGAAATCATTTGAAATGTAAATAAAGAATATATCTAATAAAAATAAAATAAAATAAAGAGAAAAGTAAACTGAATGACTTCTAGCTTAGATTTGAGACAATCTGTTGGAGGAAGTACCATTGTGTTTGCATTATCTAATGTGCTGTCACCCAGGCTAAAGAAGAAGTCTCATAGAATGGGTAACAGGTTGACTTTACCTGCCCAGCTCTCTGCTCTCTGCCATGTGGCTGCAAACCAGGGTAGGTTCCTCAGCCAATTGGGCCTTTTTGTCTTGTGTAGCCACATGAACTGAGGGAAGTAAATACTGCTTAGATTTCCCTAGTTGTGTTCATTTCTTATATCATTCTAGACTCCAACAGGCTCTGACAGTTCCTTCTTTTCATTTTTGTTTTAGTTACTCTCCCGCACTTTCATCAGTATGCACATAATGCTCTTTGAGCAAAGTCCTTTCCCATTATCCTCTGTTCCCCAGTTCCACCTATCATCAAATCCCTTTTTCTCAAGTCCCTTCTTACTGTAATTTCTTTGTGTATGTGTTGTATCCCACTGTGGGTTTGTTTGTTGTTTTTGTCTGTTTGTTTGTTTTTTCCAGACAGATCTTAATCAACAACATGTTTCACAAAGTACCTATCCAAGCAAGCTTACTTTTTTTCTGGTAAGGTAATGGGGTAGGTAGTCATCCTTGGTAATTACTACTCATGCCCTTCTCAGGGAAGTGAGGGAAAGGTAATGGTCTAGAGGATTACAAACTTGTAGGGGGTTCTGAGACAAAAAATATTTGTGACATTTAACTGTGGGGTGTGAGTTGAGGACTTAGCTTAAGATCCATCACTAGAGGCGAATCTTACAGATTCTGAAAGACTGAAACTTAATTTTAAACAGAACCTTGGCAAGATAAGACTCAAGATGGTAGAAGTAACTATCATTACTAAGTAGATGATTGTTTAGCTTTTATACAAGTCACCATTTATATATTGTCCAGGCAAGAGCCAGTATGGTTAACCATGCAAAATGTCCATACATTCATCAAAGTTGTGTATGGGAGGACAGAATAAGAATTATTAAAGAAAAGTTGTGAATTCTGTATGTGTTAACTTACCATTGGAGTTATTGCTTATTCCATACCCGTCCAGGTTGGCATTAACTGTGCCCTGACCTGCAGTGTGTGAGATACAGTGGCATCCCACAGGACTGATGCCCGGGGCTGGCTGTGCCTGTCAGTGTAGCCTGTGCTATGCCCAGAACAGCTGACACCTTCACTCTCTCTGCGTTCTTATTTTGTTTAATGCCAGTCACTAGAATTATTTTATACCCTTATTAAAATGTGTATTTTAAGTATTTTGTTTTGCTTTAAAACATTTCCTTTTTTAAAAATCACCATTAGAATATCCTTGCTATAACCAATTTGTCTGCTTTCTCTTGGCCCAATTTTTTATTCGTGCAGGTATTTGTACTTCCGTTTTCAAATTATAGCATGCAATATAATTTAACTATAATTTTCATCATTGTATAGTATAGATCTTTGAAAGTTAAAGACTGGTAAGTGTACCAAGTAAGCTGACTTAAGCCCATGCGTTTGGTTTTGTTAGATTGACTTTGCTACCATTAGGTCCTTCCTGTCTAGAGGCAGGGAATGAATGTCTTAGTTTATACAGCAAAGTCCCTATTTCTGTATTCTCGAAGTGACTACTTATAATATCCGCTTTTACTTCCATAAGGTCTTACTATGTACATTAGATTATATGATCACCCTATCTGGGAGAGCCACAAGGAAACTGCCCATTTATGCATCCCCAGAATTCAATTTCTAGAAAGTAAATGTAATTAAAATACGCTGACAGTCACTGTTCTTACAGGAGATGGTACAAGCTATATCTAAGTCTTCTTGAGGTCAAAGAGAGAAAAACTTGTCGTTGGTTACAGAAAGGTTTCTATTGCCTTCATAGAACAGTGAAATCGCCTCTTCCCTTAGTGTTGTCTACTTCTCAGCTAGCCTTGCCGTGGCTCTGTTAACACATTTAAAGCAGAGCCCAGTTTTCGTTCATTTTTCAAAACAAAACAGTTTCCACGACTATTTAACATGTTAGAAAATAAGAATGTTACAAGCAGAAAGAAGTGAAAAGAATCTTGAAAAACATGCTAATAAACTTAGTGTAAACCCTCAGCAAACATCAGTTAGCTATCTATTCAGATATTGATACTATAGTTGGCTCACTGACATGATAACAGGATTTTAAGATAAGTTTTTAGTAAATGTAATGACCTGTGAAGAGCCAAAGACATTTTTTAGTACTACCATGCCTTGCTAACTAATAAGATCCTTGTAAATGATCTTGACCTGAGGGTGAGAGATACATATAAGTCAGGATTTTCTTTTTCTTTCTTTTTCTTTTTTTGTATTCACTATGTTAAAAAGAGCACAGTGTTTGCTAGTTTGTATATAGATATGATTTCAAATATATAATTACATGACACAAACTTACAAACTAATAATAAGAAATGGACATTTTAAACAATAGAGTATTATCACTAGATAATCTTTTATTGTCCATTGTTATGCATTAGTGACATTAATTTCTCAATTGCCAACCCTTTTGTCAATAATATTTGTCAACAATACTGTGTAAGCATAGTAAATTCCATGTATTTCAGATGCTCCTTTCATTGTACCTACATTTGGTTTCTTTGAGCCCTCATTGATCTTCTTTCCACACTGGCTCCGTTTTGTCCACATTTATGTAACTTAATTGTGTCTATATTTCCACTGAAGGAAGCTCCCCACAGTCCCTATTTTATCCATCTCCACTTGTGCCCTGGTCTCATCCTTTCTTCCCTTTACCACTTCCATCTGATGATCTCTGTCTTCTACTGCTGTTCTGTTCTTGCTTCACTCATCCATTTGTTCAATGAGCACATACTGTCTGCTTATGTATGACACTTTATTCTAAGTGTTAGAGATAGAAAGGTGCTGCCTTCATGTAAAAGGTAGTCTATTTCTGACCGTGACCGCAGGACATACTGTGTCCTTAAACTGTTTAGCATTGCGTTGTATTATGAACACTGTGAGAGTTCTAGAAATATGGAGTAAAGGAAGTAAAGCTATTAAATAAGTATCCTGGGATAGATAATGTGCTCTAGATAAAAAGGTGACACATGCAAAGTATTTGCAATGGGAAGGCGTGCTGTGTAAGCAGTGAGAGAGACAAGGAAGTGTTCCTAGAGTAGAAAAGGGAAGAAGCAGAAAAGAGAGTGGGGATAAGATCACAGAAATTGCCAGAGAGCAAACCCTGCAAGCATTTGTAAGTCCTTGGACAACTCACTCTGAATCTGAGGGATAGTTTTGAGCAAAGGATTGCTGCGGTAAGATTGACATTTTAGCTTGATACTTTTTGTTACTATATTAAGGTTGATTGTACACAATACAGATACAGCAGCAGCTGTTAGAGGCTGTTACAATCCATGGGAGATATAGAGGTTGCTCACATTCCCTCTTAACTGTTGGCGGCTTGGTCCTGGTTCTATAGGGAAGATAAAAAAGGGACGGTGAGGTGAGGTAGACCCAGTCATGATTTTGTGGGATTTGTTCGGAGCAGACGCTTGTGGGATGGATATGGAGATGGCTGATGAGTATGCAGCTGAATACAGGAACCTGGACATGAGAGAAATACTCACATCTGATACTCAGACTGCAGTGTAGTGTGAAATATAAAAACCAATTCATGCTCTCACTGGCATGGCCTGGCCTGTTCTTATCTTATGGCGACTCTCTGACCTGGATCGCCGAAATCTCTCTACCCAGCTCACTAAGTTCCCAATGGCGGATCACTACCATGCCAGCCCCAGGCTTCCAAATTCCCATGGCCTTTAGAGGTGCACTTCTTGCAAACCCACGCTTTCCAGCCAGTACCTTTCTCCCTGAAACCTAGTTGAGTCACCATGTGAAGGAAAACACCACGCAAACTTAGTTCAGAATCAACAGGTAACTCAAATCTCTAGGCGCAGGAGCTAACATCCTAATTTTGTAAGCTATACTAACTTTAACTCCTCCTTTGGTGGTTCTACCATCTAATCCGGGAGCTTCTGGTTAGCTACATATTGTCCTCCAAGTTCTCTCAGTCCAAAATCAAGACTTTTTTTCTGCTTCTCCTTTTTTCCCTCTTTTGTTTTGTTTTGTTTTGTTTTTGTTTTTGTTTTTTGAGACAGGGTTTCTCTGTGTAGTCCTGGCTGTCCTGGAACTCGCTCTGTAGACCAGGCTGGCCTCGAACTCAGAAATCTTCCTGCCTCTGCCTCTCAAGTGCTGGGATTACAGGCATGCACCCTTTCCCCCTCTTTTACCCAGGAGTCCTGCCTACTCCTCGCCCAGTGATTGGTTCCTAGAAATCTTTATTCATTAGGTGAATATTCACAGGAAGTTATCTGAGTTTGTGATTCACTCCTCCTCCCAGGCTGCCCCTCTTGGGGAAGCAGAATTCTCATCAAAATACAAACAGCACCAGGGCTATCCACAACACTGTAGTGATTTTCTTTACTACTATTTAGCAATATCTCATTCAGGTCTAGCACGTGGACACTGGAAACTTTGAAAATGTCTGGGTTGATATGCTCTCTGGAGCTTTGGTGCAGGCTGTAATCAGAAGCAATCCCACCATTCAGCTGTGGCAGCCTTGTCCCTGTCCTTTGGGTCTGTGCTGCCACCTGCCTTCTGAATGTAATGTGCTGCCACTCACCTGTATAGAGCAACCCCCGGACCAGTAGGTTAGATGCATTTCTCAGTCCTTTACCTTTCGCCAGACCATAGCTGATACACTTCACAAACCTCTGCCGTGTGTTTTTGTCTTCCATTTCAATGTTACTGCAGTAAAGGAAGGAGCTTGATATTCTTGGGTGTTTGGGATAGTTCTCAACAAATGTTGGATGACTAAAGATCTCTTTCTTGTTTGCCATTTGCTTATTAATGAAACATAAATATGTGTGAGGTAATGAAAATGTCATGTTAATGTTTTTCAAATACTACTAAATATTGTTCTGTAGAGCTCACTGTGTAAAATGCTTCCTCTGTAAGCATGAGGAAATGATTTTAGATTAACAGCAGCCATGTAAAAACTAGGCAGTGTGGTGGAGTAACCTCAGGCCTGAGCAGGCTTGGAGGCTTGCAAAACTAGATCCCTGTAGCTCCTTGGTAAGCCAGCCTAGACAAAATTTATGTGTTCAGTGAGAGCCCATGACTCAAAAATTAATGTGTAAAGCCTGAAAACATTTTTCAGCAAGTCAGAGTACTTGCTCTTTCAGAATACACACACTTGATTCCCAGTTCCTTCATGGTGTTTCATTGCCATCCTAACTCCAGTTCCAAGGCATCCAGCACTTCTGACCTCTGCAAGTGCCGCACATGCCTTCCGTGTGCATACGGGAATGAATGGCAAACATTCATACATACCAAATGAATAAATCTCCTGAAGATTAAAAAAATGTGGAGAATGACTCAGAAGGACCCCTGACATTGACCTCTGATTTCTATGTGCTTGTTTATATCTATTCCTGCATACCTGCCCATACACATAAGCGCGCGCGCGCGCGCGCACACACACACACACACACACACACACACACACACACACAGTTTCTAAAAAATCCACAAATAAGTTAAAAGCTGTTTTCAAATAGGTAAGCACCACCGTGTAGTAATTTGATTATGTTAACTCAGCCTGCTTGTTAGATTATTGCTATTGCTTCTCGCCAACAGTTTTTCTATGAGTTCTTGTAACTTTATTAGGTCTTTCCCTCGGGAAATATTCTTGAACTACTCCATTGCAAAAACTGTTAAATTGACCATGTTTTATGGGCCTTTGGACAGAGGGACATAGATGTATATCAGAGGTTCTCACAAACATGAATGAGTAATGTTAGAAGTGCGTGCATGGAGCTTTTGAGGTCCAAAATGAACTTATTCTCACGGGCCACATATGGGTTCATAGATTGAACTTTCTGCCCTATTGGCACAGTCACAGAGATATGCATTTGACCTTGCCAATCTTATAAACATATATCAGGGTAGCATCTGTCTTGCTCGATCTCAATATCATATTCCACTCAGAGCTAGAAGAACAGACCTTGAGAAGCAGTCCAAAGCTGGCCCTGTGTACCTGCCTGAGAAGCAGTCCAGGGCTGACCCTGTGTACCTGCCTGAGAAGCAGTCCAGGGCTGACCCTGTGTACCCGCCTGCGGCTTGCACTGCTCCTCTGGTGGTTTTCATCAGCCTTGCTAAATACTTCCTGCGGGGAAAATGAGGAGTGATGAGGAGGAATCTTACTGCTGCTTCTGAAAAAATTCAGCGACTGATTTACAGATATTACTTATTCATCGTGCTATCCCATTGCAGAAGATGGGAATTAAATTCCAGCCTTAAAGGTTATGGGATCCCTCAAGGCCTAGAATGTATTAGGGAAAAGTTGAAAATCTGATACAGACTGAAGAATCTGCATAGTGAATAATCTTCTATGATCAGACCTAGCTTCTCGTATGAATTCAAGCACGGGGTGAGGATATGATGGTACATTTCTCTTCAGTTTAAAACAAACTGACATTAGTTTTCCTGAAGTCATAAGTAGTCCTGACTCCACTGGATTGCGGTAGGTTTCAATCCAAGAAATGTAATGCACAAGTAGGGTATGGTTTCCTAACTGATTTCCTGATAGAAGTGGACTCTGTCTACATGTTGGTCGGGTTGCTTACAGGGAGTCCCTGCTTTCTCAAAAGATGACCTCATGCCTTCAGTCCAAAGGATACATACTTCCTATATTTCCCTAAGTCCCAAATCCTATTGTTAGAAGTGTAGAGGACTCGCTCTAAATCTACTACTGGGTCCTGTAAATGTGTGGTTTGCAAGCTATAACATGACTTATATTATCCAAGTTTAAATCCCCATTCTCTCAACTCTGATAAGGACAGAAATGGGAAGCTCATCCCAAATTTCTTCATTCTTCTATGAAATTTACATTTTGATGTTTTGATAAAATCCCACTATTGTTTTTATATAGCCAGAGAATGATGGTGCATGTTTCTCCTTTCAGTGATCTCTCTCTCTCTCTGTCTCTCTCTGTTTCTCTGTCTCTGTCTCTGTCTCTGTCTCTGTCTCTCTCTCTCTCTGTCTCTCTCTCTGTCTCACTCTGTCTCCTCTCTCTCTCTCTCTCTCTCTCTCTCTCTCTCTCTCTCTCTCTGTGTGTGTGTGTGTGTGTGTGTGTGTGTGTGTGTGTGTGTGTATAAAATATTTTTATTTAGTTATCAGGACCTTGAGTATCTTATATGTGTTTGTCAGTATGCAAAGTACCAAACTTAGGAACAGTAAATAAAATAAGTTAATAAATAAATTATATAAATAAAAAGCACTTGACAGTCTCTCAGGCTACAGGCTACTCTCACATATAATTCCTCTCAGAAGTGAGCAGGTTCTATTGGTATTTATGTCATAGATAATTATGTCATAGATAATTTTCTGAAATCCTGCAACCTTTTTAGACTGCATGTTATCTAAATTGTAATATACTTTAAAGCCTACAACCAAAAGTTACTCTACTTTAAGCAATTGATATTATATAAATTGGTTATTACTCTAAGTTTTAAAATGAATGAGAGGTTGTTGTACAATATCATAATTAACTGCTTCCTTCCTTCCTGCTTCATGACTGGTCTACGACCTCTGACTGTATGGACATGTCAGAAAACAGTGACGCCATCTGCATGGAAGGAACATGTGAATGAAGTGCTAAGTAAAGCTGCCGGTTTGCTGGGTTCACAGGCCCCTGGTAAAGATTAAACCTTACCAGCAAGTAGATCTCGACACCCAGCTCTGCCCCTTCCTAGCTCAGTGACCTTGAACAAGGAACTTTTTTCTCTTTTGAGCAGCAGATTTGATGAATGCTTTTCTTTTTGCTAATCAAATATTATAGTATTGAAAGTACCATTTGGATATTTGATACTATTACATGGTTTTGCATTGTTCACATATGTGACTTCTAATTTGACTTTCCTTGCTTAGGTTGACGTGATCGTGACCCTGGGCGGTCTCGGTGGGCGTTTTGACCAGATCATGGCATCTGTGAATACCCTTTTTCAAGCCCCTCACATCACCCCTGTGCCAATTATAATCATCCAAAAGGAGTCTCTCATCTACCTCCTCCAGCCCGTGAGTAAACAGTACTCCTCCTCAGCACTCTGCTCAGAGCCAGGGTTCCTGCAGAAGGAGCCCCTGCCTGCCTCAGTTTCTCACAGAGCTCCCGTACTTGAATTGCTCTGTTTTATCCACTGCCCTGTGACTGAACAGCAAAAGGTAGTAAAAAAAAAAAAGAAAGAAAGAAAAGAAAAGAAAGAAAGAAAGAAAGAAAGAAAGAAAAGAAAGAAAGAAATCAGAATTTCTGTCTGTTAGTGCTTTCTGGTTTTGTTTTTGGTATTATTGTTGTTGTTGTTGTTGTTGTTGTTGTTGTTTTTTCAGATAGAAGAGAAAGAAAATCTTGTAACTTTTAATTAAATTGCCTAAGAATTGCATTTAGCACTTCTGCATTTTGAGTGGCTGAGTGTGAATGACACTCAAGAAAAGCCTTAACAGGGAAGCACAACTTAGCAAGGATTTCAGATGAGATCCTCACGGATTTGGAGAGCTGTCATTATAATTGGAAACTGGGTTTGATTTTGCTTAGCACTTAAAAGGAAATCTTTAGCTTTTGCTATTCATAAGTTGCCTGCTTATTAATTTTGTTCCCTCAAGTAATTCTCAAAAAATGATGTCACTCATTTTCAGTGATAAGCACCAAGAATTTTTCTGCCAGTGTAATGCATAGAATAAAATTCTTACTATAGAACCAAATTAAGTAGTTACATTTGATTGTTGCCCCCCAGTTCATGTGCAGTGAAGGAGACCTTATAAACATAACCGTTCTTGCAGTCATCAATTATCTGCTCTTGTCATCAACTCCTGAGATCATCAACTGCTGAAGAAAAGGGTGGCTGCAGTTCATAGCCTTAGCAGTTTCAGCCCCAAACCCACTGGCCATGCTCATTTGTACATTCAGAGGACACTGCAGCAATAGCATGATGTTATAAACACCACTCCTTTTCTGTCTAGGATGCAAGAGAGGAAAGAAGGGCGCATGTTCCTGTGGGCACTGTCCCCTTCTAGGTCACACCCTCGATGATATGAAGGCCTCCTACCAGACTTCACCTCCCCATTCCTAATGCATCTCAACAGTGTCATCCTGGGCACAAAGCTTTGTCACATGGCCAGTAGGGAACACTTAAGGTCCAGGGCATAGAAGGAATGCAATGATTAAAGTATAGTAGAAAAATACGTTGAGAAAATAAATAATTTGGGCACCATGGAATAAGGAAAACATTCACGGAAACACTCAGCTTTCTCAGTCAACCTTACATTCACTCAGTTCAACAATTACTTAGAACTCCTACAGATAAAAAGCTTTTTTTCCCTCTCAATAAAGCAGTCCAAATGAGAGAAAATACTGTCTTCTGTGGGCACTGTACTGACCTTACTTTTCCATACTCTTCAGGAGTGTGTCAAGGTTTCCTGGGGGAGGTGTTGGGAAAGCCATTGAAGACAGGAGGTATAATAACTAAAGAACCAGGTTTAGGGTATACCATTAAATGTTATTGGAATGTTACCTGGAAAAAATGTCAGAAGAGTAATATTTTTTCATTTTATGACCTGCGTTTTCACTGTAATTGGAAGGTTCAGGGCTTTCTGAAGCAAGCAGTTTAGGAATCCCCGCCCCCATCACCATCTCCCAAGAGTTCCCAGAGCCTCCCCCACGGCGTTTCCACGAACTGCCCACTCTCTCCTCTCCTCTGCTTCGCCAACTGTGTGTCCTGAGATTGATCATTTATATGTATTGCTAATATTCTCTTTGATAATGTTTATGTTTTGACCCATCTGGACTTCATCCAGATGTCCTCTGCCCACTCACTCCTCCTCATTCTCTGCATCAGCAGCATCTGGCTGCTCAACCCCTGCTCCGAGACTCTCAGTCCTCCGGGATTGCACTTTCCCATGTGATTGTCCTATATTCACACTGGAATAATTCCGATATGTCATAGTAATTGACTTTTATATTTTGTAACTTCAGTTTCCTCTGTGTGTAGTTTGAAGCTGTGAATTTTATATCTCTGAAATCTCTAACCAAGGGAATTGTCTGAGGCATGGGTTCAAAGCAAGCCCCGAGGAGAAAGTATATTTGCTTTCATCATCATCCTGAGTGGATACCTGCCCCTGTCCAGAGGACCATTAACAACACAGGACATTTGTCTGAGCTCTTTTGCAGCACGCACTAGTGTGACTCATAATTGTAATACCTCTGGGACCTTTGATGTCAAGAACAAGTGTCCCTCTTCTCAGGTTTGTTATGGCAAGTTCTGATTGGGTCATTTCCCAGCATCCAATGACAATATCTGGATTCATCTTGAAGTCTAGGGCCTCTGCTTTATATGGAGGCCCCTAGACCTCAGCCATTAGCTGAGGTTTGCTGACTTGGAAACTGCTGTCAGGATGAAAATTAGCTTTAGTCTTTTAAATGGAAACTTGTTATTTTATCTCTAAGTACTGTTATTTTTAAGCAGATATGATGCATTTTAGAGAAATCTTTTAGATTTGGGTTTGTTTGGTTTTTTTTGTATCTTTTCTGTCAGGTTCTGTTGGTGAACTACACTCTGTAAATTATCAGTAATAATTAGCCTCAATTCTAACAGACTCTTCTGGAACTGAATGTTTTCTTATTAAGGGAGAATTTCGTATAGTTTAGATAGGTTTTTCTTTCTTACCTTGCAGACAGCTGGAGCACATGGTGGAGTGGGGGTGACTAGGCCAGAGCAATTCTCTGTGTAGTGACCACCTTAAGGAAGAATGCAGTTAGCCAGCGAACAAGAGCTTGGGCCCAAGAAGAGGAGGTACCATGGAAGCACAGAGCTCTGCCTTGGCATAACTTCCAGAAGCTGTAGTTCTAAAGACCTTCAGGAATCCGTTCCCACATGGGTTGTGAGACTATAGCTCATTGTGTTTATTAAAGCAGAATTCTAGATTCTCCAAACATGGTAGATACTCTGTGTTACTGTGGCCCATATCCCAATGCACATTGCCCTGTATTTTTTTTTCTCTACAGTAATTTTGGTTTTGCATCTATAAAGTAATTAGAATATTCCCTAGCCTCAAGGCATAACTATTACATGTAACAGAGTCACATGCTCAAATTGGTTCACTCCCAAATGACCCTTGGAAAGGGTCAAGGCCTGGCTCCCTGTGCCACCAGTAGATGAGGACTGTGGTCTTTACCACTGCATTCTAGGGAGATTTTTCTTACTGACTAATCCTTGCCCCTTGCTTTTCTACATAGGTAGTAGAAGAATGACAAACATATTTTAGTAACAGAAATGTAAAAGACAGAAGGAGGATGTGGCTCTTTAATCTGTGCATTGTTCTATGTGACCTTTGTGTGCTTAAGCAGTTTTGATTACCTGTGTGTGAGATGTGAATAACCTAAACGAGCCGGGCAGTGGTGGTGCACACCTTCAATCCCAGCATTTGGGAGGCAGAGGCAGGCAGATTTCTGAGTTTGAGGCCAGCCTGGTCTACATAGTGAGTTTCAAGACAGCCAAGGCTATACAGAGAAACCCTGTCTCGATAAACAAACCAACAAACAAAAAACAAACGAATAACCTAAATGAACTTAATCTGATGTATTCTAAAACTATTTCTCAGAAATAATTCTTAGAAATATTTCTCAGAAATAAATGGATGAAAATGTAAGTTTATTTAACTTCAATCTGAAGTGCTTGAAGCTGAGCTGTTTGGCCTTTTTTTTTCTTCGTGTTTATAAGATAGTGTGTGCAATTCATGCATTATTGTATGAGTATACACTAGCTAATACTCATATTTGAGAGGAATATTCACAAGACATGTCCCACAGGATACTGTTCATTGTTATTAGTAATTATAATCATGATTTTAATGTGAAAAGAAACATAAATTTTAATTGAGAGTGTTTTCAAATATTGCAGATTTAGGTTCAAGAAAATCAAAACTGCTGATCTTTGTCATCAAATGGAGAATGAATTAAGATGTTAAATCAATATTAATTGCCAACCCCAGGTAGGATGGTACTTTTGATGCTTTAATATGAAAGCTCTCATTTAACCTTCATAACCGTACTGTTAAAAAAAAAAAAAAAGGCAGATAATATAGTTATAGCATAAGGCTTCTGACTCAACACTTTTTCCACAGCAGTACATTTCCTCTCTCATGGAATTAATGGACTAAGAAAGAAATGACAAGCTCTTAAAACAAGTCATAGCTCATAGGCAGGTAATTATCCATAAGCAATATGTAACTGAATGGCCAGTTTATGGATGTGTATGTACATTCAAATATTTATTCATGTATATAACATGCATACATGTATACATATAAAATCCTATGTGATATTGGTAGCTTTACCTACAACATTTATTTCAAATAATATACATGTTAGGCACCCAGTGTTTTTGGTACTTTTGGGGATCTAATCTAGGACCCTAGACATTCTAGGCAAGTACACTACCACTGATTCACATCTGCACATTAATATTGATTGCGTTATACGGTTATATATTTCCCTGTTACTATAATTCCATATTAAGAAAGATTACTTTCTGGATTTTTCTAAACAATGAAATCTAAATACAGCCACAATTTCTATTTGAAATCTAAATACAGCCATAATTTCTATCATGTAAACAGATCCAATGATATTACTATTGAAATATATTTATATCAAAAACTAGTAAAAATCAACCTAAATGTTAACGATTCCAAGTGTTAAGTTTGGGAGCGGATGTCTTCATAAGATTCTTTTACAATTGTAGTCATCTGACATAGCCACCAAAAAGAATAAATTGGAAGGAGCCCAGATATCCCTCAAAGGAGGAATGGATACAGAAAATGTGGTATATTTATACAATGGAGTACTACTCAGCAATTAAAAATAATGAATTCATGCAATTTGTAGGTAAATGGTTAGATCTGGAAACTATTATCCTAAGTGAGCTAACCCAATCACAAAAGAATACACACGAAATGCAATCACTGATAAGTGGATATTAAAGTGGATATTAATGAGCCCAGAAGCCCTAAATACTCAAGGCACAATTAGCAAGTCAAATGACTCTCAAGAAGAAAAAAAGGAGAGGACCCTGGGCCTGTAAAGATTGGATCCAGTATTGTAGACCCAGAACAGAGAAATCGTGCGGGGGGGGGGGGGGGGGGGAAAGAGTGGGGAATAGCATGGGGGGGAGAGGAATTATGGGACATATGGTGGGGGGTACCTGGGAAAGGGGAAAGCATTTGGAATATAAACAAAGAATATAGAAAATAAAAAATATATATATATATATAAAAAAAAGAATAAATTATCATATAAGAGCTGTTTTGTGTTTTAAAAATGTAATTTATAACAAACACATTTGGTATGTCTACTATATAAATGTTAACTGGTCAAGGACTCTTCTAAGCATTGGGACTAAAATGTACTTATTTTAATAAGTACATTCCTTTCTTTCAGAGAGGATGTACATAAAATTTTCATGTAACTAGCTTATATAAATACGTGATCATCTGTGATTGATCAAGGTTATTGTAGCCATTTTGGGCTGAGTCGTGTGAGCAACTAACGGCGTTGGTTAGTGTATTTCAGTTCACACCTGCTTTCCTCTCTCCTTTCTGTGTCTTTGTTCATCATAAGCAGGATTTTAAAATAAAGTTTCAGTAACATAAGTCCCAGTGCATATGAATGAAGCTCTGTTTCAGCATGCGCATTTTATATTGCATGTTAGCACGTTTCAGTTAGTGTTGGTCAAGTCTTTTGGTGCATGGAAACTCTAAAGCAGCATTTGCTTTGATGGGTCTGTTTGAACTATCATTTGAAGAAGGAAAATTAAAAATATGATGCATAATCATTCTTCCCTGAAAAACAAATACTCTCTTTTGTCTCAAAAATACACGTTTTAGTAAATTCTGCTCAGGTTGCATGAGAAGGAACCTTTCTGTGACAGACAGTATTATAGATCTGAGTCCCCAGGGATTGACAGCCATGCTGTGCTGAATTCCTGGTGTCAGTATATAACCTTGTTTACCATGTAGCACATGTGGACAGGATGGTTCTAGGTTCCCATTCAATCTTTTTCATTTTCTGGTCCTGTGCTTCCCAGTGGGATAGAAACATTAGCTCTGTACATGAAGCATGAATTATACTTTATCTCCAAGTTTGATGACAGTTTGTAATACAAGTTAATAAGATTTATGGCCAGGAAATGAGATGTCCAGGAGTTAATATGATGCGCCTTTTACATTATCCTCTGTCCAGTGATTCCTCTGTAGGCTTCCTATATCTGATATGGAATTGTGTTATGGTGTTGGCTTCTGCCAGTTCATAGCTCAGCCAAGAAAACTTCTAAACATGTTGTAAATATGCCTTCCTCATGATCTTAGTTCTGTTTTATTGCTGTTTGGTTTTTTCTTTCATTTTCCCTCTTCCTAGATTAATTACTTACTGTATAAAGTCCTGACATTTTGTGCAGTGTTCAATTGCAGTACTGGTAATGAATATGATAAAAAGATGTTAATAGTCTGATCAAAAGAAGATGAATATTCATGAGGTAAATTTGGCTTGCATGATGGTTTCTGATGCCAACTGAGGGCTCAGGTCTGTGTGCCCATGTACACATATCCAGCACAGCCTCATCTTTGATGACATCAAAGAGTAAATCTCTGCAAAACCTACAGTGTGGTCCTGGAAACTTTCCATTCTAGACAGTTCTGAAAACTTTATATTTATTACCCAACTTTAATTCCTGTTTTTGGAAAATCATTATTTTCTTTTCTGCTCTATGCTGATAATATTGTTGAGTTTTGTCTTGTTTGTTAGAATCTAGCATAAATTATGCAATAGTGAAATTTCAAAATATTTAGTTATCCATTTCTTCACAAAAAATGTGGTGTACTCATAGAATTCTTAATACCAAATACAGGAAATGTCGTATATCTGACTAATATCTATCCAGCAGAGCACTAGGATCTCATCTGCAGCAGAGCACATGGATCTGGAGTATGGTAGGCTGAACGAAAGAACAGATGCAGAAAAACCAATCCCGCATGAGCCATCTTATGAGGATATTAGAAAGTGTGGATTAAAGTGTGTTATAGTGATTGCTGGAGGCTAGATTATGGGTAGCAAAGATGCTGGGAAGTTGCATAGCAGGAACTTCCCCATAAATAGAAGTGATAAATTGTGGCGTTCTGCAGAACAGTGTGACTGCAGTTTCACAAAAGCCCATGTATTTTGTAACTAGGAAAGAGGAGTTTGGAGGTTCCAAACAAAAGGTCACGAGGAAGAGATGGGAATGCTGATTACCCATGTTTGATAAGCACATATTTTACACATGCATTGAAATATCTTTGTATACCCCATAAGTATGGTGATTGTTTAATTTTAATCAAAACACTGCTAAAACTATCCGAGAAGTAGCAATTGTTAGCTGCCATCATTGATTTTCCATTGCACTGAAGAAGTGAAAATGTTATAAATTATCACCTTATTCCTTATAAATTTGTACAGTTAAAGTAGTGTTTTTTAAAATAAAAATATACATTGGTGCTGAAAGGTAGCATCTTAATTAGGATTCCTGTTGTTGTGATAAAACACCAGCACCAAAAGCAACTTGGGAGGAGCGGTTTACTTTGTCCTACAGCTTGTAGCCCATTATCTGGTAAGTCGGGCAGAGGCCATGGAGAAGTGTTACTTACTGGCGTGTTCTCCATGCCTTCTCAGCCTACCATGGTAGTCAGCTCAGGGCCACCACAAGCCCATGGGAGGCACCATTCACTCAGGCGGTGAGTACACTGTCTTCAGAGTGGCCGAAACAGGGGGATACATGCTGAAGCTCTGTAGCGCTGTGACCGAGCACAGAGCCAAGTAAGGATAGAGTAGAGAAAAGATCTAACCCAGATTGGACATGGAGTTGGTAGTGATTCATGGATAGTCTCCCAGAAGAAATGATATCTGAACTCCAACCTAATAAGAAATTATAAAAAGGAAGGAATAGATATTTAATGTGGTACTTTGGGGAACACAGTGCAGTGTACTAGGCACTCCAGCTGGATGTAAGGGCAGGAGCAGCCGGGTGCAGTTGCGGTCCCATGATGCTGTTTGTGTTGAAGGCCAAGGTCTGGCAGTTGGAATTTTATCAAAAAAAAATGACATTTGATAGTAAATTTTAATAGTTGAGAACCACTTTTAGAAATCCCAAAAAGAAATGGCAACTAACTTTCAGAAGTAAACATGAATACGAACACAATATAGCAGTGTTTGTTTGGGACATGTGCTGGAAAGTAGCTATTGAAGAGACACAGAACGGTCAGTATTATTGATGCCTAGACTACAGACCTGGTTACTCTGTGTGCTCTTTGGGATAGAGACCTCCCATCAAAGGGAAACTGGCCAATTGATTCTAGTGTATCAAAACACTGAAGTATTTCAGGAATCCAGAAAAGTAGAAGGGTATCTGATCTAGGCTGGAGCTTGTCCAGATGGACCAGGAGTACCTCACAGGACAAGTACCACAGATTTTGAGTCATAATGTGAATAGGAACTGGACTACTCAGTTTGGGTATGAAATGGAAGAAGAGTAACATAGATTTCTCTTATGCTGTTCTTTACCACCCCTAACTCCACAGACCCCATGTGGCTTCTTTCTCTCTTCATGTGTTCCCTGACTCTCCTTGGGCTCTGAGTCAGATCTACTAATGTCCTTTTCAAGTCTGGGGAAAACTGTTGCATTGATTAACTTTCAGAATGGCTGTTGCTAATCTTTTCTCTGTTTGTGTGAACTTACACTTTGCTTAGAAAAAATTCTTTCTGCTTATCACTCTTTTTAAGCTCTGCTAAAAATTTGAAACATATGGAGTATGCTTGCAAACAAACCCTACTAGGTCTCCTTCTGGATTAGTTTGTTTTGTTTTGTTTTTTTTTGTTTTTTGTTTTGTTTTTTTTTGTGTTTTTTTTTTTTTGGTTTTTCCAGACAGGGTTTCTCTGTGTAGTTCCAGCTGTCCTGGAACTCACAACTCACTCTGTAGACCAGGCTGGCTTCGAACTCAGAAATCCACCTGCCTCTGCCTCCCAAGTGATGGGATTACAGGCGTGCACCACCACGCCCGGCTCTGGATTAGTTTTATAATTTTGTATCATAACCCACTCTGGCTCTGTGACAGAATTCTATAAAGTGGCTGGCTTATGAATAGAAGAATCTTATTGCTTACAGCTGTTGGGACTCAACAGCTGAACATCAAGGTGTTGATAAATTAAGTTTCATGGATTTCTTTTTTTCATCATGTCTACATACTAGACGGGGTATCTGGGCTCCTAGAGCCTGTGTTCATCCTCATACACCAAACAAGAACCCTCATAATCTGATAGTGTCACGTCAGAGGCTAGTTTACAATGCACAATTTTTAACAAAGAAAAGTTCTCAGATGTAACACTTTTCAGATTTTTGCTCCTCTATGTTTCTAATAATCTAACTACAAAAGAAAAATATTCTGATAAGTTTTTACTGGACGATTCCTTAAAAAAATATAATTATCTCTATTTCTATCAGGTGAAATAACAGTTATCAGAATTGGATTACCTGAAATTGGCAGAATACAAAGAAATGAAAGATTTAGGTAATCTTAAATGGATTCTACTCACAGTCCGGGCGTTGGTTATTGACGTACTCTCTCAGGTTGGGAGTCGGCTAGTTTTCCATTTGCCTTCCATCTTCCTAATGTGTTGGAAGATCATGGCTGCAGCGTGTTACCTGTGGGTAATGGTGGCACCAGGGGGAGGCTTTAAAGCAGTGTGGGCATGCAGTGTCCTGGGGGCACAGAATGAAACACATTCCTGCTTCCTGCCTGCACCATTAAAAGTTCTTTGACCTTAAAGAAGTCTTTTACTAAAAAGGTTTATAGAAAGACCCCATCAGCAAAACCTTTCAGCAATCCCTCAGTGATTCTGAAGCAGTGAGGAAATATAAAATTCTATCTCCATGGAAACTGTATAAAAACTTATTTGAATATTGGACTCTGATTTTCAACCATGAGTGACAGAGAATCAGTATTAGATACTTGGTGCAACCCATGAGAGGCTGTGTGCAGGTGAAACAACAGAAGTGGTGGCGTCAGCATGCGCCTGAGTGCTGTCATCATAATTTATCATAATCCAATTCTGGGTAAAGTATTGGGATATTGACTGTGAGGTGTCATCTACACACACACACACACACACACACACACACACACACACACACACGCAGCCATCGTCCTTGGTGCAAGGACTTAAGTACACTGTGTCGTGTATACATGGCTCAGTTGAGCATTGCTTCAGCATCTTTCTTTGATTGAAAACAAAAGGTTGCCAAACCAGTATCAACGAACTGTGAAAGGATTTAAGTATTACCAGCAGGAGAATGAAATGAGCCTCTGAAAGGAAGATTGGCAGAAGAGAAAGTTTCTCTATAAAAAGCTCCCCTGAAGCTCCAGCTGGGCTCTTCTCTACTTCTCGGCCAATTAAGTGTTTGCACCTTTGAGTTTCAAAGCATTTTGGTTTCATTTACTCCAAAAATGACCAAAACACAAAGTAAAGAATATGGGAGGGAGTTAAAGAAGCAAACTGGTATGTAGAAGAGAGGAAGATACACATTCAAACTCAGCATTCATTCCGGAAGAAAGTGAGTCTCCACGCCCCTACATACGTGCGTGACACATGTAACATACAAGCACAATAGAAGTTCAGTTCTTCTATTGCTATCTTAATGGAAGAGAAGGCAAATGTTTCATACCTCAGGTCTGTTGGCGAGTTTATTGTGTCTTTTGAAAACCTATATCTTAAATGCCTTTCAGAAGTAGTGTTTAATCCTTTATCAGTTTTTTTTTTTCATACAGCTGATAAACACTTTCAGCAAAGTACCAGGATACAAAATTAACTCACAAAAATGAGTAGCCCTCTTATATACAATACCAAATAAACTGAAAAAGAAATCAGGGAAACAACACCTTTTATAAAAGCTTCAAATAATATAAACTTTCTTGGGTAACTTTAACCAAGCAAGTGAGACTTATAAAACCTTGAAGACATTGAAGAAAGAAGCTCTCTCGTGGTAGGATTGACATAGTAAAATAGCCATCTTCAAAACAGCAATGTGCAAACTCAATGCAACTCCCATCAACATTCCAACACAGTTCAACACGTCTTTAAAGGACAATTTTCAGCTTGATATGGAAACACGCATATAACAAACAACAAAACCAAGATAGCTCAAACATTGCTGAGTATTAAAAAAAAGTCCTGGAGGTATCACCATCTCCAACTTCAAGTTGTACCTCAGAGCTTCAGGAATAAAAGCAGCATGGTATTGGCACAAAGACATGTGAAGACCCAGACATAAATCTACATGTGTACAAACATGTAATTTTTGAGAAAGAAGCCAGAATTACATACTGGAGGGTGGGAGAAGAAACATCTTCAATAAATGGTGCTGGTCAAATTGGATGTCTGTGTGTAAAAGAATGTGAATATATCACTGTTTGCAGATGTTGTGAGAGTATACATAAGCAACACCCCAATATTCCACCAGAGAACTCCTAGACCGATAAACAACTTCAGCAAAGTGAATTTATTCAGTCAAATCAGTAGCCTTCCTAAACACAAATGGTAAGCAATCTGAGAAAGAAATTAGTGAACTAACGCTCTTCACAATAGCCACAAATAATATAAAATATCTTGGGTTAACTCTTACCAAGCAAGTGAAACGTCTGTGCGAGAACTTCAAATGCCTGAAAAAAGAAATAGAAGAAGACCTCAGAGGATAGAAAGATCTCCCATGACTCATGAATTGGTAGGATTAACATAGTGAAAATGCTCATCTTACCAAAAGTAGTCTATAGAAGCATTGCAATCCCCATCAAAATTCCAACAGGATTCTTCAGAGACATGGAAAGAGCAATTCCCAACTTCATATGAAAAACAAAAAACTTCAGGATGGACAAAATAATTCTCACCAATAAAAGAACTCCACAGCTGATGGCAAAACCGTATACTTATGTTCTAAAAACAAAAGCTATAACAATAAAATGACTCTTGATAACAATCAGTTATACTTATAGAATAATGCCTTGCTTAGATAATATCAGAAAAGCTTGGTCCTCCAGCAGATAGAAACAGATGAGACCCACAGCCAGACATTATGCAGAGGGTAAGAGACTTTAGAACACTCAGCCTAAGTGGGTTGTCTCCATCTAAACCCTCTCTTCGGGGTTTAGAGAACCCTATAGAAGAAGAAGCAGAAAGAACTTAAGAGCCACAGTCAACTAACCTAAGCCCATGGGATCTCATAGAGACTGAACCACCAACCAAAAAGCATGCAAGGGCTGGACGTAGGCCCCCTACAGGTTTGTAGCAGATGTGCAGCTTGGTCTTCCTATGGGTCCCCTAACAATTGGAGCAGGGGCTGTCTGTGACTGTTCCTGGCCATTGGATCCCTTTCCCCTACCTGGACTGCCTGGTTAGGTGACAATAGGAGAGGATGTGCCTAGTCCTGCTGGAGCTAGATGTCTCAGGGTGGGGTGGGACCCAAAGGGAGCTTCGCCCTCCCTGAGGAGACGGGGATAGTGTAATGGGGAGAGGGATTTGTAAGGGCAAGACTTAGAGGAGATGAGGGAGGGAGGGAAGCTGTAATCGGGATGTAAAGTGATTAAAAATAAATATATTGGGGGCAGACGGGTAAAAAGAACTTAAGAGCTAGACAGAATGAAGGACACCAAGGCAACAAAGCCTTCTGAATCAACAGAATGGAAACACATGTGAACTCGGAGTGAAGGCAGCGTGCACAGGGCCTTCACAGGTCTGTACCTGATGGCGTACTGGAGCTCAGGGAAGTGGACATAGTCCCCCCACACAAACCCAGAAGCCAGCCCCGGTTGATAACCTTGCAAATGAAAATTTAGTTTCCTTCAAGGGAGTCTCACAGGGAAAAGATCTACTCTTCAGGGTAGGCCACAACCCCAGCAGTTGATGGCCAACAGAAAATTAATTCAATGGCTTCTTTGGAAGTTTCTTGCCTCATAATGACATGTCACAGTCTCCCCCCACTCACCCCTTTAATTTTATCTTATTTTTACATTCTTTTTTTATATTTTTCTTCTTTTTTCTAAATGTACAGGTTCTTTGCATATATACATATGTGTATATATATGCAAAATATATATGCAAAATATATAAATAAATTATGGCTTCCAGTTTGGTGTTTTTATGGTATTCCTGAGTGTGCAAATGAGTGGGTCTTTGATCTTGTACCTTTTCTTGGGCTTTTTTTCTGTTTGTCTGAGTCTAGTGTGTTCTTGTCTTATCTTATTATGTTTTTACTTTATTCTCATCCTTAGAAGCCTACTTGCTATCTAACGAGAGACAGAAAGAGAGTAGATCCAGATGGGAGGGCTGATGGAGAGGGACTAGAAGGAGCAGAGGGAAAAGAAATATTGAGTGAGAAAAATCAAATTTAAATCAAAGGGGAAAAGTCAAGGTCATTGATTAAAAAGGCAAATATTTGGATTTACAGTACTTGGTGCAAGTATATAGAGAATAGGTTAATATTATAATTTCATATGTTATTATTGTTTGTGTGACAAGTACATGAGTGTAATTGCATGGAACCCATTGTGCATATGTGAAGGTCAGTGCTGGTGTGTAGATCCTATGGTACACATGTGGAAGACACAGTGCATGGATCCCACGGTGCACATGTGAAGGTCAGTGCTGCTATGTAGATCCTGTTATGCACATGTGAATGTCAGTGCTGGTGCATGGATTCCCTGGGGCACATGTGGAGGACAGTGCTAGTGCATAGGTCCCATGGTATGCATGGGAAGGTCAGTGGTGGTGTATGGATCCCATGGTGTACATGGGAAGGTCAGTGGTGGTGCATGGATCCCATGGTGTACATGGCAAGGTCAGTGCTGGTGCACGGATCCCATGGTGTACATGGGAAGGTCAGTGGTGGTGCACAGATCCCATGGTGTACATGGGAAGGTCAGTGCTGGTGCACGGATCCCATGGTGTACATGGGAAGGTCAGTGGTGGTGCACGGATCCCCTGGTGTACATGGGAAGGTCAGTGCTGGTGCACGGATCCATGGTGCACAGGACAGAAGGTCAGAGAGTGAGTTTGCTCTGTATTCCTTGAGATTATCAGGCTTGTTCAGTAAAGGCTTTCAACTGCTGAAGCATCTTGCATAAACGATCTTTGATAAAGTGACTCAAAGACAGCAAAAAAAGTTGTACAGGAGAGCCACATTCATTCAGGAATAGAGTATGGGACAGAAACTGGCTGCGGTAGAATAACTTTAAAGATTTCCTACTTCTAGCTGGTCTTCTCAGACAGACTGTAAATATCCTTATCTAATATTCAGTCTTCTGGATGGTCTGAACATTGAAGATGGAATAACTTTACTATAGCAAACTGCTGGAAGCACTTGACTCTCACATGCAATTTATAAAATAGCCTAAAGATTCAGAAAGGTGAAAAGTAACAGCATTTTCAGAATTATACTGAACTTTCAGTTTATAGAGTTGCTCCATCTTTCTCTCCTTAATTATCCTAAGAGGCCCTATCCTAAGAGGTACTATGTGCCTCTGCATAACAAAAATAGTATGTTCTAAGTATGTTCTGCTTATAGAATTATCAACAAAGGAGTATGACTTTCAGTCATCTATACGTAAGTAACATGTAGTATAACACAGCAAATAAAAATCACCAATGAACTATTTTATTATCTTAAGCATTTTACTGTATGAAGAGGCTTCCTGACCTAGATTGGGGTCTGATTTCAAAAGCTCATTGTAAGTTGGAAATATTTGAAAATGCATTTAAAATTCCCAAGCCACTGAACTCTGTAGTTAAGCACAATGCACCAAAGACCACCAGTGGTTTCCATTTCTGAGTTCCTGTCTCACCTGCAGGCTCCGAGTTCCTCCTTCTGCTTTCCATTGCATGCAAAACATTATAGCATGATGCTTGCCACAGGTTGACAGTCCAAGGAAAAGTCAAAGTTCTAAATTGGAGGAGCAATTTATATTACATGAGAATTGATTTCACCCCATCATGAAGTTAAAGGATCCTTGGTCAGGCGGTCAGGTAGTAGACTGTCCCTGAGCTCCTATTTATGTGAGTCGATGTATCTTCTGTTTTTGAATTTTTGAAAAAAAAAAGTAGACATGATGTTATACTAAATACTATGAATACTTCATAGTAGTCAATCTTACTATGCTAGCTTTTCCCCTAGACTTTTAGTGAGCAGGGCTAAAATGACTCCCCACCCAAAAAAGGTATGGATTTGTGTGTGAGTGAGTGTGCACACGCATGTGCGTGCCTGTGCAGATATTTTTGTCCTTACATCCACTGGTCATACAGAATCTAGAACTTTTCCACTTGAAATAATTTCTGTTGTTATTTTCAGGGCTTTGCTATTAACATATAATTATGTTCATTTGGTACAGTTTATTTAGTATTACAAGGCTTTGTTTCATTTATTATTTTTAAATAATTATATTGTTTGTTAGAGTTGCTTGTTCAGGATATGGCTTTCTGTCCTGATCCCACAATGACCACCTTTTTTTTTTTTTTTTTTTTTTTTGGTTTTTTTGTTTTTTTTTTTGTTTGTTTGTTTTTTTGGTTTTCTTGAGACAGGGTTTCTCTGTGTAGCCCTGGCTGTCCTGGAACTCACTCTGTAGACCAGGCTGGCCTCGAACTCAGAAATCTTCCTGCCTCTGCCTCCCAGAGTACTGGGATTACAGGCGTGCGCCACCACTGCCCGGCTATGACCACCTTTTTTTCCAGGATCTTCCAGACTCATAAAAAGTATAAACAAAACTAAAACAGGCTGGGCAGTGGTAGTGCATGCCTTTAATCTTAGCACTTGTAAGTTGGAGGCCAGCATGGTCTACAAAGTGATTTCCAGGACAGCCAGGGCTATACAGAGTAACCCTGTCTCGAAAAACAAAAACAAACAAAAACCTAAAACAGGTTATATATATGAATATGTCTGAGAATATTTAAAATTTTGTCTACCTATTTCTTCCTCTTTTGCTAAGACATTTTAGAGACCACTAGTAGACATCATTGCTATTCCTTTAGTTCAGTGACTTAATACTCCACAATGTGGAGGAACCCCAGTATATTATATCCTAACCATGTGTTGCATAACTTTTTGAAATAACATGATAAAAGTTTAGATGACATAATGCTTTGGATTCATAATATAGAGGTTTGAAAATATTTTTGTGTTCCATATACATTTCTTTATACATATGCAGTTTTTTAAAGAATCTTTTTATTCTCAAAGCAATTTTATACAAAAGACATTATGTCATTTCAAGAATGAGCCACTCGGAACCCAGTCTATCTAGGGATTGTTCTGTCAGTTAGGATTTATGAAGGACATGTCACTGTTTCAGGCTCAACCTTTGCCTTTCTCCATGGCACTTCTTTGTCCAATAGAATAATGTATGAGGTTTGTATGATGCCATGCACTTTAAAAGAAACCGTTTAATCAGGTAATTGCATGAAGCAAATTTGACCTGAAATGATATCTGCTGCTTTGATATCAGAAAACAGGGTTTCCACACTAGCATTTGTGCTTTGTAAATATGTTTTGACAGGGAGGTGGGGTAGATGCAATCAATGTTCTTGTCATGAGAGAACTGCTTTCTGTTATAGCTCACACTGTGGTGATGAAGAATCAGATTCCTTCTGTCTGGACACAGGCATGGAGATGGAGAACCCAAAATTAACACATTTCATGCTCTAGGAGTCCATTTCTCCCCTATCAAACACCCTCAAAAAACAGGAGTATGGAAGGCGTAGAGAACATAGGTCTTATTTTATCAAGCAAGTTTAGCATCCAAAAATATTGTTCAGGGGACCGTGGGGAAGGATTGATCTTTCTCCTGAGTCATGCTTCTATTACTACTGACAAGTGGGCATTCTGAAATGTTGATAATAGTAAATAAAAGGTTGTGAATAGGCCTTCATTTTTTTTTAACCTTTCACATTGTACAGTTTTGTAAGGGTAGAGAGCCAATCAAAAAAAAACTTAACATTTTCATATAAATATTCAACCAATACATTAATTGAGGCTTATTTTTATCAGTTATAAGATAAAACTCATTCAGTAATATATTGAGAAAATATTCTAGATTTCCAGAGAAGCATTGAGTAATATGCCCCAGAAAAGCATGGAAAGGCTTCACGGAGGGGGACGGGTCCTTCCAGATCAGGCACAGAAGTGGACAGGTGAGCTGGGCTTACTTACAGTGGAAGGGGCAGAACAAATGCAAACGAGTCAACAGGACCAAAGTGCGCACTGACGAGGTAATGTCAGGGGCTGACTGTAGGAGGTCTGCGGTCTCCTGCGTGGATATGGGCATTGGAGAAGACAAGCCCATAGGCCACGCTGAAGCCTATGGTCATTGTTGCCTAAATATGCCTATTCTAACAGGAATTTGTGGAGTCCTTTCCTCAGCACTTATGTAATCTCTGAACTATATATAGTCTTTCATTTAGGAACTGGCTGTATCAGAAAAATGTCTCTCATTACTACCAAGTATATGATAAGGATTCAATTGTATTCACAGATACTTAAAAGTGTGGTTTTTAAGTAATCATTGGTAATCAAATTGGGAGATTGGTAAGGTTCAATAAATACAAAAATGTGGATGTGGCTCATGCTAACTGAAACTTTACATGTGCCAAACATATTGGATGCTTATATTAATTACCTCAAATAGTTTCTTCTACTATTACTATCATCATCATTATTATTACTATTATCACTAATACTATGTCCCAACAGACTCATGATATAAATATGAGTATCCAAGTTTCCCTGGAGAAAAACCAAAACACAAGAACTTAGATATAGCTACTAATATACAGATATGAACTATACTAGACATTGCTGTTCATGGATCTTTCTATCACTGTAGTTACTTCACTGCCCTGCTCTGAGAAAACAATCACCCTGGAATCTGTTTTACATGATAGAAGCCCAGAGGAATTGGACATACATAGAAGTCAATGGGAAGGTCCTCATTCAGTTCATTGAACTAACAGCTCAGATATAAATATTTCTGCCCTGGGAAGCACCCGTGCTCAGCTGCCTCACTCCCAGTATATTTGGAGCGTTGTAAAATATGGCCACAGGACATTGAGAGCAGCACAGTGTCTCATGTCATCAAGCAGGCTACATGGGAGCTTCATTTCTTTAATATACACTTCCTTTAAAACAATTTTGTGTACTGAACTTTAACTTTGTACTTGATACAAAAATAGTGATGTGAAAAGTAAAAATGTATTAATAATGCTATAGATTTTAACTCTAATCACTTTTAATGATAATGTTTCACTTTAAAATCGAATTACTATCCCAAAACCACATTTTCATCTCAGTTGAAACAGAAATAGCCTGTCTATAGGGACTGAAGCGATCACTCTACAGTTAAATGTTCTTGCACAGGAACCAAGTTTGTTTCCCAGCATGTGTGTTGGGCCACCTAGAACCTCTACTTAAACAACTTCCAGCTCCAGAGAATCCAGTGCCCACATCTGGCCTCTCACATGCACATCTGCACTCAAATACACATTCCCACACACATACACATAATGAGAAATAAAAAGTAAATCTTTAAACACTCAAAGGAGTGTTCCTTTGGCCAGCAGCAGAATATTCAAATTGCCACTTGAGTTCTTTCTTTATAACCACTGCTGAGGCCTAGGGTCTTTGTCTGTTCAGTTTTTGTCAACTTGGCACAAATCTAGAAATATCTGGAAAGAGTGAACCTCAGTTGAGAAAATATCTCCATTCGGCTGTCCTGTAGTCAAATCTGGGGGGTGTTGTCCCGAAAAGAGCTGATGTGAGAGGGTGCAGCACACAATGGGCAGTGCTGTTTCTGGGCAGGTGGTGCTGGGTTATATAAGACAGAAAGCTGAGTTGTCCAGGAAGAAGCACCCTCCATGGACTCAGCTTCAGTTCTGCCTTCAGTAACTGCCCTGAATTCCCTCAGCAATTTAGGATGACATGAAAATTGTAAGATGAAATAAACCCCTTCCTCCCAAGTTGCTGTTGGTCATGATTCTTTATCATAGCAAGAGAAAACTGAAACTGTTTAAATAAATTGAGTCCTCAGTAGGTTTTATGTAATAGCAATTAAAGAAGGAACACTTTTAACTTGAGTGGGAGGTTGGCAAGGACCATGGGAAGAGAATGGAGAAAATGCAGGCATGAAAATGATGTAAAAAAATACTAATGTATGTAATTTTCAAAACTTATAAAAACCATTTAAAAAATAAATAGTCCATAATCAAGTCTTTAAGGAAGATTTTTGATGTTACTAACTTGATTTAGTAGCAAAAGCTCAGTTTCATTTGCTTGTGTTTATACTTCCTGTTCATAACTAGGAAGAAATGACATTCCAGAAGACAGAACATTTAATTTTTATAATGCCTGATCTACCCATCTGTTCTACAGTGGACCAAGGTTGCAACATTGTACTGAGAAACTCTTGTGTAGTCCTGTGGTTCAGAATTTCAATTTAGGTTTGCTTTATAAATTTTATAGTCTTGTATTTTATGTTATAATTTTGACTTAATTTTGTCACTGTGAGAACTATAAATTAAAATTTTATTTATTTGCATGAATAGCTTCAATTATTTTGTGACAGTTTTTTTGAAAAGTCCCTTTGCTCTTTAATATGTTCTGTTATCAAGTCAGCCAAAATCGATCATCCATGTGAGAATGAATTATTTCTGCTCTAATACACCCAACTGATCCTACAATCTCGCAGGCTTGGCTCAGTTCTGTGATCACTTTTGACTACAATGAATAGTCTTGCTTTTGTCCTTTTGTATTTTTGCCAATGTTCAGTGAAGGGACTTTTTCAGCTCTAATGAACAGCCATTTTTATTTTCCCCAGAACTGAGGCAGGAGTAAGGGTGACTTCCGAATGCCTCACAGTGTTGTTATGCAGAGATTGGTAAGCCACAAACAGGTACTTGTTGACCTTCAGTGCAACCAACCAAGTAGATGAGAAGAAAGAATATCCCAGTGTAGTTTTAATGTTCCTCCATGTTCTTATAAATGAGGCTGAGCACATGAAAATCTGCTCATGTTCCTTGTTTCAGGAATGGCCCATCTTTCATCTTGAGTAGTTGGCCTTTATTCTTCTGTGTCAGTAGAAACAGTGTATCAATTAGTAACACAATCCAGTATCCTTAATGTGATTTGTATAAACTCTTCTGTGTGTGTGTGTATGTGTGTGTGTGTGTGTGTTATTACTTTCTACTACAAGATGATCTAAGCTCATTTGCTTAGAATCATTCATTTCTCCCTAGTGCTCTCTTCCTTTCATTGGACCATGGTGTTAGAATCCAAGAACTGGGTGATTATTACAACTACAGTGCTTCAATCAGCTCAGGAAAAAAGTAAATTAGTATCTGTTAGTCTACGAGCATACATATATTTATAATATTTCTATATATTGGATGCTTATATTTCTATTATTGGTGTACTTGCATCTCCATTAGTGAAGGCATGATTTGTAATTGTTATCTCCAACACTACTCTTTTGTATGGAGCAATCTGTTTGGTGCCCCTGTGCTACTCCAACAGTATTGAACCTGGCTTTTCTCTCTTGCCATTCATTTAATTCCAAAATGTATATACAGGGGTACTAACATTGTTAATGGGAAAACTAAATCAATGATAAATAATTAAAAATTTTTAACAGCACTCAAATGAGGAAACAGCTGTGCCAGCTAGAAATCATATGTACTTGTATGTGCTTTTGCCATGGGCTCATCATCATCATCACAATTACTCTTCCTTCCAAATTGTGTTGACACACTTTTGATTATTCTCTTCAATGAGATTAATTCATCTATTTTTCATATGAAAAATTTTTATTTTTGTACTCTGCATTCTTTCCTACCGTCTTTTAACTTTGCAAATGAATTTTATTGTGTAAGATGCAACAATTGTGTAAGTTTACACAGACCTTTGATGTCATGTCTATACACAGCACTGAGGCAGTATTTCTTGAAGTTCCAGTTGTTTCTTGTGTTCTCCATACCCCAGGAGGGCCTGGTCTGTGAAATGTTCTTATAGCTTTACTTAATTTTTGAATGCATGTAATTATGAATATTATTATATACAGTTTTGCAGACGGGCTTGTTTGCTTAGCAGTGTGTATGACCATCCTGTATAATATTCTCTGAATTTTTCACTTGATATTATACTTTTAAACTTGATCCATGTTCTTCTCTGTACACCGACTTTTTAAAAAACTTTTCAGCATTATATACGTCCACAAATGTACTCTCTAATGGACAGCTTCCTGGCATATCTTTATGGACTTACATAGGACCCTTTTAGATAATGTGTATGTTTATAGAGAAATAGAAACATTATAAGCTCCTTTTTAAAAAAAATCACTTTTTTTACATGTACATATGGATATAAGTACAGCACAGAACAAAATCTGATATGGTCAAACAAAGAAGCATTTAACCTACAATGTAGCAACTCATTTCCTAGTTGTTTATCACATGCTTTTGGATATAATTGTAGGAATCACTTGGCATGGTGTCGGCTAGCTTCTCACTTTTGTTAATACTGCCGAATCACATAGCCTCCTGTGCTTCAGGCATTTCTGTTACAGATGAATCCTTATTTTGCTGCTTAGAAGCAGTCCCTTATATATTTTAAACAACAATCCATTGTCACCTATGAATATTGCAATATATCTCTTCTTCCTCCACTATGTATTTATGACCATTGTCAGGCAAATTTACTGCCTTAGTCTTCTAATTTTTGAGCCATGGCTATGTGACCTGGGAGGTCTGTCTGTCTGTGTGTAGTTGTTTCTGAAGCATCAAGTGTGGCTGTGAGTTCAGCCACTGCAGGTGGAAACGCCTGCAGAAACGTTCTGCCCTCAGAACGACTTTCAGACTTTCAAGCTGTTTTTGCTCCTTGCTCCAAATATATCTTTGTTGATTTTCTTTTTTAGATCTGTATTATTAATACTTTAAATTTCTGGTAAGATTTAGGGAATTGGCATTAAAATTACTTTGAATTATACTACACTGAGGTTTATGCATTTAGCTTTCTTCAGTGTTGAATTTTTCTTATTCCAAATATGTAATCTATTTATAGTCAGGATTACCCTAAAAAATGCAGAGTTCAAAGCCAGCTCAGCTCTTGCCCTCAACATCCTGGGATGTTTCAGAGATTTGCCAAGTGTATTTCATAGAAGATTGATCATATTGCTCCCTTTGTAAATGGTGATATGTATCCATGTTAGTTCAGCTCTAAAAAACAAATCAAGGTGATTCACATCTCAAAACTGAATATGAAAATAGCTTTGATGTGGAATATACTGTGAAAATGGACTAGGGTAGCACCTGCTGAATATTTAGTGTTCTTCCTTGTGAAGAAAATGTACATCAACATATTAACTGTCTCCATTTTGACATGGAAATACTGTAATTTGGTACAGTTATTAGTAAAATACCTTAGTCACAGAGGTTTTTGTTGTTGTTGTTTTGTTTTTGTTTTTTTAAGTTAAATTAGTATCTTTTATATTTTTTATTATTTTCTATATTCTTTGTTTACATTACAAATGATTTTCCCTTTCCTGGTTCGCCCCCTCCCCCTAAGTCCCATAAGTCCTCTTCCCTCCACCAGTTCTCCAATCAACCCCCTCCCCCTTCTCTGTCCTGATAATCCCCTACAATGCTGCATCAAGCCTTTCTAGGACCAGGGCCCTCTCCTTCCTTCTTCTTGGGAATGATTTGATATGTGAGTTGTGTCTTGGGTATTCAGAGCTTCTGGACTAATATTCACTTATCAGTGACTGCATTCCATGTGTGTTCTTTTGTGAATGAGTTGCCTCACTTAGGATGATATTTTCCAGTTCTAACCATTTGCCTAAGAATTTCATGAATTCATTGTTTTTAATTGCTGAGTAGTATTCCATTGTGTAAATATACCACATTTTCTGTATCCATTCCTCCATTGAGGGACATCTGGGTTCTTTCCAGTTTCTGGCTATTATAAATAAGGCTGCTATGAATAGTGGAGCATGTGTCCTTATTGCATGCCGGGGAATCCTCTGGGTATATGCCCAGGAGTGGTATAGCAGGGTCCTCTGGAAGTGTCATGCCCAGTTTTCTGAAGAACCACCAGACTGATTTCCAGAGTGGTTGTACCATCTTGCAATCCCATAATTTCTTTCCACAAACCCAGCCCTACAAAGGATAATAGGTGGAAAACGCCAATACAAGGAGGGAAACTACACCCTGGAAAAAGCAAGATAGTACCCTTCTTTCATCAAACCCAAAAAAAGATAACCGCTCAAATATAAAAATAACATAAAAAATGGTAGGAAGTAGTAATCACTATTCCTTGATATCTCTTAACATCAATGGACTCAATTCCCCAATAAAAAGACATAGACTAACACACTGGGTATGTAAACAGGACCCTACATTTTGCTGCATACAGGAAACACTCCTCAGTGTCAATGTTACAGAGTTTTTAATTAGAAGACAGTTCTATGGTTTTTCAGGGTGTTTTCTTTTTTACAAGTGTTCTTCCAAACAATAGGGAAAACTGTGAGATAAACATTAACATAATTTATCTTTCTTTTTTCTATAATCACAGGTAGCTCATCTCAGTTTGTAGTTTTTCACTACGTTTATTTTCTTTTTTTATTCGATATATTAATTTACATTTCATATGATTTCCCCCTTTCCAGGCTCCCCCCTCCCCATAAGTCCCATAAGCCTTCTTCCCTCCCCCTGATCCCCCATTCACCCCTTCCCTCTTCCCTGTTCTGGTATTTCCCAGAACATTTATTACATTTATTACATTTATTTTCTGGTTTCATACAAATGAAGAGGTATTCCTGCTTTCATTGTTAAATTAAATCTGTAATTTCCTTTTCCATAAGCCATAACAACTAATTATGGACTGTATATATACTTTTAAGTGGTCATATAAGTGCTTTCATTTGTCACTAATTTCTAATTAGGATGTAAATATTAGGTACATTCATGGTTTGGGGTCTTCAGCTGTGTCCATTTAATTGTTAGTATGAGGGATTAAATGTATTGTCCATCAGTGCTTAGAAAAGGATTATTCCCTCCATCAGGAGAAGCAGCTATCCTTGAGAAGCATTTTCCACTTCAGTACTGAAAACAAAAGAATGCCTCTACAGCTTTGCTGAGGACTCATTAAAACGTCCAGTGCTTTCAAGCACTATTCATCAGTTTCCATTTGTAGGGGAAATCTCATTATCTGTACCAGATTCATATATTCATTTAAGTACTTAGAGGACTTGTCATAACTTCAACTCCATCTCTTCTATGGTAAATCCCAGCACATCTCAATTTTGGCAGTTTGTCTCATAGCACTAGGACCTTGCATGCTCCTGGATGCAGGGGCACTGTGTCTTGATGAACCCTGAATCTTTCACAGTTCCTCCATCTCTGCACACTTACTTCAGTTGTGTTTACCTTTTCATCATTTTAAAACCAGTTCACAAGCTTGCTACTCAGTTAGAGATGCCAGATGAACCAAGCCATGGGTAAACACTGACAGTCTGGACAGCAGGGGGGAAAAAAGAGCTTCTCAGCTTATCCACACAGTGTCAGAGAACAGGGTCGGGGGAGGTCAAGAAGCACCACATTTCCCTTCATGCTTTGCCCCCCACTGCCCATGGCATGCAGACGTCTCTGACAGGGGAGTGTGTGCATGTAGAAGTGCATTTCTGAGAAGTGTCAGGTGGGTGTGGTACCTTAGATGCAGGCTATTAGATACCATGTTTCATCTCTTCTGCAGATTGTATTTTTTAAATTGCTTTTTTTTTCCTGAAAGAACTGCTGTACTATTTATTGGGTTGGTTTTTATAGCAATGTGGTACTCACAGCAACCTGATATCGCATTGCCAGTTGACCAAGGTATGAGAGTCCGAAGCTGGGTCTTTGTGAGGTAGACAGAGTTTTCAGAAGGCTCTTGATAGACTGTAAGCCACCGTTTGCTTCTCATGTTCTCCACTGACCAAAGTATAGAGTATGAACAACACAGCACTTGTACTTACCAAATACCACTTAAACAGGAAAACTAATTTCAGCCTCTACAATGAAAACTGTATCTGTGATTTTAACTGCACTATGGAGCAGTCCTCTTCCCATAGCTACTTGTTACTTGACAAGAATTAATGTCACAGCAGTAAAAACATGTGAGGCCTACATTAGCAGTGTTTTCAGCCTTGTGCCTATCCCAAACAGCCTATTAGAATGCAAATCAAAGTGAGACTGGTCATAACAGAAGTGACTACAGGAGTGAGATGGATCTGGTACTGAGTAGCATTCTAGGATACGTAGATGCTCTCATGTTTATGCTGACGTTTCCCACAGTAGATAGGAACACTGATATCAGGGGGTCTTCTGATGCTACCATTTCACCTTCATCTATGTAAGGCTTGATTTTGTTAATGTTAGTAAAATACTTGAAGTCGGGGTTCTAAATGTCCAGTTTTCTTGTAAAGTTGTGTTACTAAAGAGAAGGGATGGAAGAGGACAATAAACACTTTTATTAATGACTATAACGAGCGGGAATTATAAAAAGTATTCTACTCATGTCCGGTCACGCTCCCTTAGGCTTTCTTCCCATAAATGTCACGATTCAGCAGTAAGAACACCGATCTTACTTTGACTGTCGTCTGCCCATGGTGAGAAATGGTTTATAAACAGAGAAACAGGGAATAATTTCTCATGGACTGGAGAAATTCTTCTGTTCGGATGCTACCTCCCAGGTTTAGAAGGGCAGTTGCTGACTTATGTATCTCCTGACCTCAGCAGTAAGTTCGCACTACAATTCTCAAGATTTTAAATCCGAGGTAGAATTAATTATCTAGTAAAGCATTTGATTGGAGCACAAGAAGTGAGATTCAACAAATCTGACCTTTTCAGCATTTTTGTATCCTAATTTTAAATTTTATAACACACACACACACACACACACACACACACACACACAGAGAGAGAGAGAGAGAGAGAGAGAGAGAGAGAGAGATTATAATTCTAAGGTAAAGTTTAACTTCTTTAAGATTGAATTGGGTTGTGAAGTTACCTGTTAGTTATCTTACTTGTAAATATGTTTGAAAAGAAAGGTATAGTAGCCTAGATTTGAGTAAATCAAAAATATTGACACCGGAACTAAGGAGTGACCTGGAGTAAGGAGCCTTCCATTTTAATTATATAAATTAAACAAGACTTAAATTATATAAATTAAACAAAACTATAAATCAACAACTCTTTATCTTGCTCCTGTGGACACAATTTTTTTTACAGTAATTACTGCCAGCATTTAGAGGGTTTGAGTATCTTGTGGCTGCAACTCTACTCTTGCCGCTTTTTGTGATTATTGAGGCTACCCTTCTGCTAATCCTGAGTGGCAGGGCTGGCAGGGTAGCTCAGTTGGTAACGCACCTTCTGTGTGAGCAGAATGACCTGAGCCCCTAGCGCCTATGTAAAAGCTGAGCCTGAAATGTAATGATAAGGACTAAAGGGGCAGACATAGGGAGCGCAGGGGCTCAGTGGCCACCCTACCTGTCTGGATCATCTATATCCAAATCAGTGAGAGGTAAGGGATCCTGGACCGAAGTATAAGGTAGTATGAGACGGAAGAAGATGCCAGAAGCGAACCTTTGACCATCATACGCATGCAGAGATGCACATGTACACATATGTATAACACACAACAAAACCTAAACAACTGAATTGTACATATTTCTTCATAGCTCTTATGTTAGAATATTGGAATCTCCAAGTGCTCTGAGAATCCCAAGTGTGTAAAACATCCCTCTTACTAGTGACCCCGAGGGAGAGGAACCTTTCCTGAGCAGCCTGTGTAAACTAAGTGCCTCCTGTAAAGCTTCCTCTTGATCCTGGTGTTCATTCCTCCCCAACTTCTTCTCACATTTTTTTTCGTCTACTCACAGCCATAGTTAAATGAAGGACGTGGTCCTTTGAAAGCATGCTGACTCTTCCAGGCCAGGTCTCTACCTCCCACCCTGTATCATCACCCCCATCTGCTGCTGAGTTCTAAGGATGTAAACTTTACCAAGAGTGAGCCGCTCTGCCCGATCTTCACAAAGGCAATTGAACAGGTTTCCTACACCGTTTACCAGAATCCTTGGAGAGGAGCTCCATCCTCCACCAACGAAGCATCGCAGTTCCCGCATGCTTTCTGTTTTCTCTCCTTGGGTTCCATCTTCTTTGAACTAGTGTCGTTGGACTCAGTCTTTTCCATCCAAGCATGACTCTCACACTTGCATGCTGTTTAGCTGCGGCATCTCCTATTGTGTTCTGACCTCCCTTCCCCCAGCTGATAGGCTAATTTCAGCCTTTGTCCTTGTTCCTGAGCTAGTGGCTATGAGGGAGAAGAGTGCTGAGCAAAAGGATGACCTGTTGCTTTGCAGGTCACGTGTTCAAAGTCATTTCAAGGATTAGAGAGTTTAGTCTTTAATAGGAAAATGCAGGGTGACTCCCCACAGCCTGTGCACTTCAGGAGAATCAAAAAAGCTTTAGCTCATTAGCTCAAGTATGCCTACTCTGTTTTTTCTGGTTTTACTCTTTCCCAGAAGAATACTCACCTTGACATAAAAGACTTGGCAGTAAGCTAAGGACATACCCTTAATGGAGACTCTGTCCTCTATAATGAAATCTTGGCCGTGATCCTCAGGTTTTTTTATACCCTTGTGAAAATGGGGACTTACATAGACTTCTAAGGAGGCCATGAAGTCTGTGCTACTCAAGACAGTTCACCGGGGTTTCTTTCCATATGCACCTTACTGTGGCATGTGCACATATTTTTTCTAAAGGAAAAGAATAAAACCAAAACCTCCCAGTGCCTCAGTCTGAAGCATCAGTCATGTGGCATGATGTGTCAACAATTGCCTTTGGCTTAAAATTACTGTTTTCCCTGTTTTCTCTGTTGTTTATTAGTACACAGAACAAAATAATATTGATAGGTGCTTTCTGTGAGCTACTTATTCATTCCAGTCACGCTGTGCCATTAGAGAAGATCCATGTTAAAAAAAATAAAGTAATTGATAGAAGGAGTTTTATGATACAAAATCACACAGCCCAGTAGCAGAACATCCAGCCTACTTGGCTTCTCAGTACAAAAAACCAGATTCTCTTAATACCAATTGATGCCAACAAAAAGATAAATAGATTAATAAAGAAATTGAAGTCAAATCACAAAACTGTTAACAAATTGTTACCTTGTGACTGCTAATGAAATTTTATTATCTATCCCTAAGATATAATACTAAATAGAAAACAATATCTAAATTTTCATACAGATAAGTATATCGTACATCATAGATTGAAAAAGATGGCTTTAAATTAAAGATTGCTATTTTGCCTAACACTTTTTTTTTACCCTTTTCTCAGGAATACCAGTACATCTCATAAGTGTTCGATAACCATGACTGTAACTCTCTTAAATAATGTCACTAACAGTAAGAAAAAGAATTCCCAGCGACTCTTCCCTCATGACCCCTGCAGCAAAGAAACAGTGATCTTTCATGGGGAACACTCCAACGATTTAGCTCTCTTTTTAAATTTTCCGGTTTAAAATATTTCTTTCTTTTTCTACATAGTTGGTGTATCTGCTTCCATTGCCAGCATGGCGTTGGCTTCCCTTACAGCGTGCCAAAATCATTCACGTTTTGGTCATTTGGGGTAAAATAACTATGTGGTACTTGGATTTATTGTGACACACAGAGGCTAAATTTGATTAGTTTAGATTCAGAGGGTAAAAGTAGACTGGTTATTGAAATGCCAGCATTACTCAAGAATGGGACCTGTACTTTTATAACCTCAGAGACTGTTTTCCTACCAACGACTCTAGAAATTAAGCTCTAAGAACATCCCTGGTGCAGCTTTTCCAAGGTGCCTGCATTTGCCAGTAAAAATGCAGTGTGCTTCCTGTGGAGGTTTGGAGGGGGAAATGCTATCAGTTATTTAGAATCTGATTTATACCTGAAGAGAGTGGCTGCCACTCTGTGATTTCAGGGAAGCTGGGTATCAAGGAGCAATTTTCAAAGAATTGAAAGCTGGTGCTAGGTTATGAATAAACTCAGGAAAGTTCTGACCTTCCCTGTCAAATGATAAGGCTGTAAATATGTTGGCAACTCCACTATGATGTAAGTACCTGGTTTTTTTCCCATCTCTGTGAAGCTCCCAGGGTACAGAGAATCAGTAACAGCAAGCTAAAACAAAATTTATCAAATGAAAAACAATTAGAAAAGTAAATAATCCTGTATATAATGCACGGGAGGCAACTGTTCATATGTTGCCTCTGAAATATGTCTGGAATTAGACTTTTCCTATTTTAGACAATAACATCCTAATGAAATTGAAAAGACTGATTAGGTCACATTTTAGTGTTTATTTAAATGAAGACAGCTTAAGTGACTATTAGAAAGTGAGGTAGTGTGGAATATTTTTAATGCTTTCTTCCCATTATGCAAAATTTATTTTGGAATATAGATAGTTCCTGCTAAAATGTAGTCTTTTAAATAACTGCTTAAAATATATAGCCCAGAAACAGCATCCAGTACCACATGCTGTCCGTGCTGTTTGTGGGATCTGTCTGATCTGATACCTCATGGGGATCCTTTCTTCTTTCTGACCTTAGCACTATCAAGTTGGCAGCTCAGAAGAAAATAAAGATGAAGAGAGAGGAATTATTTCAGACAGATAATTTCTGGGTACCTGGAGATTTTGTGTGTCTTGTTTTGCTTTGGGTTTTTTGTTTAGTTGTTTTGTTTTCCTTTCCATTTAGGAAACACACACACACACACACACACACACACACACACACACACATACACACACACACACACACACACACACACACACACACACATACACACACATACACACACACACACATACACACACACACACACACACACACACACACACACACACACACACACACACACACACACACACACACACAGTAAAATAAACTTGCCAATCCTTCACTTTTTAAAAACTGATCTATGTGCTCTTTGGAACAAAAGTTTTTAAAAAATGAATTTTCTCTCTCCTGGTCCCTAAAATCTGAAAGGACACAGAAGGAGGGAAGAAAGGGCAGTCAGAAGGCAGAGGAAACAGTCCAGGCCACCCCTGCATCTGGCAGGGCTGGAGTAGAGAGCTCTAGCCGGCTATTGCATGTTGTATCCTACAGAGTTTCCCTCTGGTCAGGATTTGGGACGTGGCTGGCTCTGGAAGCAAAGGGTCTCAGGGGACGCATTTGTCCTGGCACTGGCTCACTTGTGGCATGCAGCCCACTCACACAGCCGGTGAGCTGGCACTGCTTGTCCAGATACAGAGCAGATCAGTCTCCCGAAAGGGCCCTTGATGTCTTTGTGACACAGTGACTAGCCTTCCTCAAGGAAGTAATCTTCAAGCAAGAGAGCAGCTGTCCTTTCCTTTTTTTCTCTTACAATTTCAGCCTCAGAACTTACAGATCAACATCCTGCCCATCACTCACACAGACAGGTCTTATTAGCTATATGAAATATAAAGAAAAAAATACCAGATGTCACTGTTGATGGTACAGTGAGTATCATGTTGGAGACATTACTACAGAGCAGGGTGACAAAGAAAGACATGGCCTCACTCATGCACATATGTCTTTGCAATAAGAGAAACTTTACCTTCAGTCAAGTGGACTTGAGTGTGAACAGGTCATCCTGAGTGTGCCTACAGAGAGAAAGCATGAAGAATGTTGACATGTCACATGCTGTTTCAAACACATATGACTCTTGTACTGAATTGTACCCTCATTGTAATAAGCTCTTTTGCAGTGCAGAGGTGGATGTCAGTTACATTAATGTGTATTTCTTTCAGAAATTTTACCATCACTTTGCCTCATTGAATCAGAAGTTACTTTTTTTTTCTCTATTTTTTGACTAAACTGCTTATAGCTCTAACAGTTAAAGACATATCACCCTGAATGAGGGACTTCAAACATCGGACTTTGCAGCATATTATATGGAGAGAATCTCTTATGTACTATATGGAAGTATCACATATCAAAAAATAAAAATAAAAGCTGATGACCTATTAGCAAAAAGCACAAAGTAATAGGTGGAGTTCTGATAGAGAGGGGAACTCTGGGGATAGTAAGAGGCAGAAGATCCACCACCTGAATTCTGAGGAAGTCAGACATAGGAAAGTAGGGAAGGTAACTAATGAGCCATGTGACATAGATTAGAATAAATGTGATGATAACTTACAAGCTAATCGGGGAACAAGCCATTACAATATTACATAAAATGTGTGTAGGCACCCAGGCTATAGGTTCAGGGGAGTATTTGGAAATGGAGGTAGGTAAGGGAGTATTAGAACTGAACTTTTGGACATATTCCTTCTTACGGTACATGAATAATCTCAGTAATACTTTATAAAATCAGTGGGAAGAAAAAAATTTATTTTCTTTCAAAATAACTTTCTTGTAGTATTTTTAATGCCTTTTGATTTTTGTTTTCTGGATCATACTTAGCTACTGAATTCAAATTTTAGATACTTATAAAAATTAAAAAATAAATGTTTTGAGAACATGAATGAGTACAGTGTAAGGTTGCATCTACATCTTCTTGAGCTGGTCATTATCAAAACACAGCCACATGAATAAATGAAGGGGAACTCAAAACTTGTATGCTAGGTAATATGCTCTGAAAATCAAATATGCTCTTTTTTCAAATTCATAGGTTAAATTCCTTACCCCAAAGTCATAACTTTTAGGACACTGTTATTGTTTGAGTGTGAAATGCCCGTCACAGGCTTCATGTATTTGAACGCTTGGGCCCCTAGCTGTTGGTGCTGTTCATAGAACCTTTATGAGGTAGAGCCTGGCTGGAGGAAACAGATCCTAAGGCTTTGAGGTTTTATGTCCTCACACCACTTCACGTTCTCTCAGCTTCCTATGTGGATTCAGCTGCTTCCTTACTCAGCCCAGCCGCATGCTCCTACCGTCATGCCTTCCCCTCCATGATGGACTGTATCATTCTGGGACTATAAACAAAAATAAAAATTTTCCCCCAATTTGTCCCCCCTGCCTTTTATCACAGCATCAGAGGTAACACATACAGAAATAGTGAGGTCATAAGGACAGAGGCCTCATGAATAGAATTAGGGTTTTGTAAAGGGTGTCCTGAAACAATCCTTGTTCCAGCTACTCCTGAAGACACTGAAAAGCTGCCACACGTGAACTAGATAGTGAGTCACTATTAGCCTGAGTCAGCCCGCATCTGGACCTTAGAATTCCCAATGCTATAAATGTGAAAATTGCCTTATTATAATTTGTAAATCACAAGTTTATACTATTTTATTATAGAAACTAAGGCATGTGGTTTTCATTTGATTAGAGCATTCTCATTTTGTTTGCTCAGATAGTTTGATGTTGTGCTTGGTTTTCCGATATAAAGTTGACTTTAACATTAGTCAAGGGTACCAAAAATAGCCATGGGTATGGCTAATATAAATGAAAATATTAGAAGCCCAACTTGGATTAGATCTGCTGGACATATGTCCTACTTCATTCTCATCTGGCAGAGACAGCCTGGAGATTTTCATGTGGGAACACAGTCACCTTGTCTTATACTCCATTCCCCATCTAGTCTGAAGGAGGTATGGTTCCTGGGACAATAAAAAGAGCACTGTTGTGGAGCGCCTGTAAATACAGACTGACAGAGGGAAGGTTATAAGGGAGCATGTTTGGTTTTAGAAACATTGTGTGAAGCAGATCTCTGCTCTAGGAGACCCTGTATACTCTGCATAATGGGAAGGCGAGGCAGTGGACAAGAGGAGAAAATGGAAATACATTACTCAGTAGTGATCTCTCAGCACCACCTTTTCAATTGTGATAAGAGTTGGGAAACAGTTACAGTGTATTTTAGTAGCTGAGAATGGATCAATTATTGCTGCCCTTTGTTATCTTCTGAGGTTGGATTGACATTTGGCAATTTGAAGAGTCTGGTTGCTCAAAGACTGGTGGTTGTTTTCTGTCTGATTATTGTTTCTCATAATTTTCACAAAATAAATATTTCAATATGTAAAAAGAAAGAAGGAAAATAAAAAGATCTGGGCTTGGGGGTGTGGGGGGATGGCAGCTGCTTCCCAAACCAACAGAGGAGCTCCAGGGAGACCCACAGGGGCTCCAAGGGTGACAGGGTGGGGGAAGGGAGTCTGCAGGGCCCACAGGAGCTCCAGAACAACGGTTTTAAAAGAGCGGGTATTATGGGAAGTTGCTTTTAAAAAGTGAAAAGTGGACTCATGAAATTGGAAAGAAAGATGGCAGGACTGAGCTGCATGCAACAGAGAATTACAAACCTGATGCTTCACTGCTGCATCTCAGCCCGAAGGCTGAAAGCAAAGGGTTGGACTGAGGCAACTGCGGGGCGGCTCCTGCTAGCACGTACAAAGCTCTGGAGTCCATCCCAGCACTGCAGATAGACAGACCCAGACAGGCAATCATTTACATCAAATATATGATTTTTTTAAAGGTATAATAGGACCCATTATTTTTTAGAAAATAACATGCAATTCTTTTTTAAAAAAATTGTATTTTTTGTATGTGTGTAGCCAGTATCTATTTACTCGTGTGAGTGGGTAGAAATGTAAGTGAAGATGTACCAGGTGTCTTCCTCTATCACTGTGCACCGTTTGTTGGAACAGTGTCTCAATGAACCAGGAGCTCATCACACTAGTTGAGCTGACCTCCTCCCTCTAACCAGTGCTGTCCTTAGAGTGTGCCTGTGCAGCAAGCATTCTATGACTAAGCCACCATCCTGGCACTGTCCTGTAATTCTTTAAGTATTTTTAGAAAGTAGAAGTATATTTTAGAAAATATGTACCTAATAAACAGTTCTACCCTGGAAGCCTGACTACTCAAGGGTAATTGGCAAAACCAGCTTGGCAATTCACAGGCTCATGTTTAATAGGATGCAGTGAGGGACTGGAGAGAAGGCACAGTAATAGAGAGATGTGCAGAGGTTATTACTGAGTAGGGCTGGCCCCAGCATGGAGGGGCTGTAGTTGTAGCTGGTCCAGCTTACCCTGCTGGGAACACAAGGGCAGTGCTTCTGCCTGCAAGCTTCAAGCACAAAGGTCAACCCTAGCGAGCCTCGGGGATAGCCTATATCATGGGTGGGGAGGTGTGTGGCACAGAACCTGCCCCTGGACACCATGACTAGCCACAAGATCACCCTGACTCCTGACAACTGCAGGATATCCAAGATGATTCTTAGTGGTGGTCCTATATTTATGGGTGCTTCAGAAACTAGAAACCTTGAACCAGACCAATGACATTGCAATGGATATTTGCATGTAATCATGCTTGGGCCAAAAATGAAAAACAAAACAAAACCCCTGCAGCGTGACACGCTGTAGTTTCTAATGCAGTAGAGAGATTGAAAGGTGGCAGAAGGAAGCAGTGAGTACTCGGTAGAGAAAAGCAGAACTAGAGATGCAACTGTGGGCACTGGTGTGAGAGTAGGCTGCAGTGGACAGGGGAACATGCCATCGTCCAGTATGGTGGCAGGGTAGTGTGCAGCAGGCTGCAGCTTATGCACACTCAGCCCCTGAACATGCTGCCCAGTAGGACAATCACCTAGGCTCAGAATAACAGTAGATGTCGGAGAGGAAGAATGGTTTACTTTTTGGAATGGACCTCTTTAAAATATCTCCATGGTCCATGCTGCTGCCCTAGGCCATTTTGTAGCCCAAGGTTCATTGGATATCTGTAGTCTGTGTTTCACAGAAGGCCATGTTAGTGTCAGTGGTCTGGGTTGCCACCAATGGCCATCTAGATGTGAGTGGCCTATATCGCCACATGAAGCCATGTTGATATTCATGGTACATGCTCCCACTGAAAGCTATTTGAGGTCAGCAGTCCTGCTGGTGCTATCTTGGTCCTACTGCTGGCAGTGGCCTTGTTGATGTTCACTATCCCATGTTACCACCAAAGGCTATGTAGATATGTATGCTCTGTGCTGCCACCTGGAGCCAAGTTGATGTCCATGGGCCATGCTATGGTGGTGTGAAGGGCGGAGGGCTATCCAAGACCATATTGATGCCCAAGGACCAGGCTACCGCTGGAGACAATATTGGTATCCATGGCCACTGATGCTACAGAGGACCACATTGATATCCATGAGCTGTACTGCCACTAGAGACAATGCTATGATGGATGCCACACACTGACTCTGGGGACTGTATGGATGTCCGTGATGTATGGTGTCACCAGAAACCATGTGGAAATGCATGATCCATGTTCCAGATCACTATAAAGGGCAAGGAAGCTGCAGTTGAAAAAGAAGAGACAGACATAGAAAGTGTGAGAACCCCTACCCTTCCTCATCCAACCCGCTTCCAAAAAGGTAACAGCCTAGCCAGGAAGCCAGCGAAGAAAACTCTTAAATATTGTGATATGAATCCTGAAATGTAGCTCTTCACAGTTAAGGGCTTCTGACAGGGTGCGTGTGGGGAGGGTCTCAGTGTTCTTTAAGGTGCTGGCCACCACGTTTCACCATACTCCAGTGAGTATACAGCCAGCACAAATTGGACTCTTGCTTTGTTTGGTTTATTTTTTGTTATTTCTCAACATTACCATCCTCTTTCCCCTTCTCCTCCTGTTCATCCTCCTTCTCTTCCTCCTCCCCCTTCTGTTTTCAGGATAGGTCAGAAAGGTCTGGGGCAGACCTGGGAGGACTGAGAAATGAGTGCTATTGGGGTTCATTATGTGAAGTAGTCATAGACTCCATTCATGTTGGGAATTTCAGAACATAAGGGGTATATTGCATGCATGGCACCAGTTACGCAGTATCACAAATTCTTGCAATTTTATCCAAATGATGGACAAAGAATGATATACATAATATTAACTTACTAAATATCTGGACAAGTGATCTTTAGATGCCTTAATGAAAGTACTCTAACACAAATGTTTTAAATATTTTCTCTTCGCTAATATTTTACATTATTCTCATGAGGAATAATCACTTACTTTTTAAAAATCATACTGTGGAATGTAAACCTGTGCTTGGAGCGAACTCTCAAACAAAAGAGCACAGATAAATCAGTATTCACAGTTTAAATGCCCAAATCTCTGTTCTTAGAACACTTAGTACGCTATAATCAAGTCCTGAAATGATGAACTAACAGAGCCATATAATTTCCATTTTATAAAACAGATGTCTACACAGCATATATTGTAAAGTGTGGTTTGAACACTGTTGACAGGTTACTCATAAAAACTGGTTAAGTACAGTTTTATCCTAGTATTTAATTAGATGAACATTGACTAGGTAGTGTTGTGCCTTTTGTGAGTCCTTTCTGCTCAGCTGGACTTCCCTATATAAAGCCCCCCTCCATCAATTCTATTCAAATTTTCAAATAACTTTTCAAAATTATTGATGTATTTTCATTAGTAATTATTCTGTTTGCTCTAAACAATTTCCCAGTCAGATATTTATTAAACATATAAAGACATTCTCCCTCTGTGCTGTTAATACAGCCAGGAAAATAAAAGCAAGCTCTTTATCAATTTTAGAGTAACAATATGAACCTTTTTGCCAGATGCAATTTAGTAGCAAAATGCTACATTTTGTGGCAAAGGTAAAGTTTGCAGCAGTTGAAAGGAAATCATTTATCAGTGCTAAATGGTAAACGTAAGGAGATCACATACAATACAGGTTTCGCCTCTCTTTGTAGATTCTCCTTTTAAGGTGGGAGGAGCAGTGGAAGCGCTGCAGAGTGTGGCCATCCCGACCAGGCTTGGCATCCCGTGGAAGGCCACTCAATGATTATTTTGAAACTTAAGTCACTAGGCTGGCTCATAATGCACTTCAATGTAGCTCCCTCTGGCTCTGCTGCTAGTATTGCTTACTCATGAAGTAAGTCTTCTTAGAAATCATTGCTTCAGGAACTACTCTGGAAATCAGTCTGGTGGTTCCTCAGAAAACTGGGCATGACTGAAGGACCCTGCTATACCACTCCTGGGCATATACCCAGAGGATTCCCCTGCATGCAATAAGGACACATGCTCCACTATGTTCATAGTAGCCTTATTTATAATAGCCAGAAGCTGGAAAGAACCCAGATGTCCCTCAGTGGAGGAATGGATACAGAAAATGTGATATATTTATACACTGGAACACTACTCAGTAGTTAAAAAGAATGAATTCATGAAATTCCAAGGCAAATGGTTGGAACTGGGAAATATCATCCTAATTGACGTAACTCATTCACAAAAGAACACACATGGAATGCAGCCACTGATAAGTGTATATTAGCCCAGAAGCTCTGATAACCCAAGATACAGTTCACATATCAAATCATTCCCAAGAAGAAGGAAGAGGGCCCTGGTCCTGGAAAGACTTGATGCAGCATTGTAGGGGAGTACCAGGACAGAGAAGTGGGAGGGGGCGATTGGGGAATGGGTGGAGGGAAGAGGGCTTATGGGACTTATGGGGAGGGGGGACCCGGCAAAGGGAAAATCTTTTGGAATGTAAACAAAGAATATAGAAAATTAAAAATAATAATAATAAACTCAGGGGAAAAAAGAAATCATTGCTTAAAATGGAATGGTGAAGAATAAGATTTCAAGACTTTAATATGGCAACATTTGGCAGACTCTTTACTCCAATTCCAATAAAAGATAAGCATAAAGATGGGGTAGGATTTTTTAAAAAAAGAAAAAAAACAAACAAAAAAGGGAAGAAACATGAATGCAGGTGTGAAGGAGAATAAAGACATTTTGATTTCAGCAGTGTGAATACTGAGATAGTCTGGATTTAGGATAGTAGGGGAAGGAGCCTAGCCTTGTAGAATTCCAATGATTATAAAAATCATTTCATGTTTTTTTCTAATTTTGAATAAACAAAGTAGCTTAGCATTAAGAAAGGTCTTTCTTGTTAGTCATTTAATGTTAACTGTTCAACTAGAGAATAAGATAAACTCATGCCAGAAAACACATGATTTTAGCCTGACTTCACAAGATAATTCCCAATTAAAATCAAATACAAATTGACAGTTTTGAAAAGTATCTATATAATGGTTCAAGATAATAAACCAAAACGTTAAAGTTATATACAATGTGCCTTTCTATATGTTTCAGTGTGTGTGTGTGTGTGTGTGTGTGTGTGTGTGTGTGTGTGTTTATGTGACTGGTCATAATTATCAAGTGAATTTCTTTCTTTTTTTATTCTATATATTCTTTAATTACATTTCAAATGATTTCCCCTTTCCTGGATCCCCCCTCCCCAAAAGTCCATAAGCCCTCTTCCCCTCCACACTGTTCCCCAACCCACTCCTCCACTCCTTCCCACTTCCCTGTCCTGGTATTCCCCTACACTGCTGCACTGAGCCTTTCCAGGATCAGGGGCCACTCCTTCCTTCCTTCTTGGACATCCTTTGTTATGTGAATTATTTCTTAGGTATTCCAAGCTTCTAGGCTAATATCCACTTCTCAGTGAATGTATACCATGAGTGTTCTTTTGTGAGTGAGTTACCTCACTTAGGATGATATTCTCCAGTTCCATCCATTTGTCTAAGAATTTTATGAATTTGTTGTTTCTTATACCTGAATAGTACTCCATTGTGTATATATACCACATTTTCTGTATCCATTCCTCTGTTGAGGGACATCTGGGTTCTTTTCAGCTTCTGACTATTATAAATAGGGATGCTATAAACATAGTGGAGCATATATCCTTATTACATGCTGGGGAACCCTCTGGGTATATGCCCAGGAGTGGTATATCGGGGGTCCTCTGGAAGTATCATTCTCAGTTTTCTGAGGAACTGCCAGATTGCTTTCCAGAGTAGTAGTACCAGCTTGCAACCCCACAGGCAGTGGAGGCGTGTTCCTTTTTCTCCGCATCCTTGCCAGTACCTGTTTTCTCCTGAATTTTTGATCTTAGCCATTCTGACTAGTGTGAGGTGAAATCTCAGGGTTGTTTTGATTTGCATTTCCCTGATGACTAAGGATGTTGAACATTTCTTTAGGTGCTTCTCCGCCATTCCATATTCATTGGGTGAAAATTCTTTGTTTAGCTCTGTATCCCATTTTTAAGGGGTTATTTGGCTTTCTGGAATCTACCTTCTTAAATTCTTTCTATATCTTTCTATATCTTGGATATAAGCCCTCTGTCAGATATAGTGTTGGTAAAGATCTTTTCCCAGTTTGTTGGTTGCCATTTTGTCCTTTTGACAATGTCCTTAGCCTTACAGAAACTTTGTAATTTTATTAGGTCCCATTTGTCAATTCTTGATCTTAGAGCATAAGCTATTGGTGTTCTGTTGAGGAAATTTTCCCCTGTGCCCATGTCCTAAAGGGTGTTCCCCAGTTTCTTTTCTGTTAGTTTCAGTGTGTCTGGTTTTATGTGGAGGTTCTTGATCCACTTGGAGTTGAGCTTAGTACAAGGAGTGGTGTGTTTAAGTCCCCCATAATTATTGTGTGAGATGCGTTGTGTGCTTTAAGCTTTAGTAAGGTTTCCTTTACGAATGCAGGTGCCCTGGGGCATAGATGCTCAAAATTGAGAGTTCTTCCTGGCAGATTTTTCCTTTGATGAGTATGAAGTGTCCTTCTGTGTCTTTTTTGATGACTTTTGGTTGAAAGTCTATTTTTTTTTTTTTTATACTAGAATGGCTACTCCAGCTTCTTTCCTGGAAACATTTGCTTGGAGAACTGTTTTCCAGCCTTTTACTCTGAGGTAGTGTTTGTCTTTGAAACTGAGATTCATTTCCTGTATGCAGAAAAATGTTGGGTCTTGTTTGCATATCCAGTCTGTTAGTCTATGTCTTTTTATTGGGGAGTTGAGTCCATTGATGTTAAGAGAGATTAAGGCATAGTGATTGTTGCTTCCTGCTATTTTTAATGTAATTTATATGTTTGTGTGGTTATCTTCTTTTGGGTTTGTTGAAAGAAGATTACTTTCTTTCTTTCTCTTGTTTACTTTCCCTCCTTTTGTTGGTGTTTTCCATTCATTATCCTTTGAAGGGCTGGATTTGTGGAAAAATACTCTGTAAATTTGTTTTTGTCTTGAAAAACCTTGGTTTCACCATTTATGGTATTGGAGAGATTTGCTGGATACAACAGTTTGGGTTAGCATTTGTTTTCTCTTAGGCTCTGTATGACATCTGTCCAGGCTCTTCTGGCTTTCATAGTCTCTGGTAAGAAGTCAGGTGTAATTCTGATAGGTCTAGCTTTATATGTTACTTGACCTTTTCCCCTTACTGCTTTTAATATTCTTTCTTTGTTTAGTACATTTGGTGTTTTTATGTGACGGGAAGAATTTCTTTTCTGGTCAAATCTATTTGGAGCTCTGTAGGCTTCTTGAATGTTCATGGGCATCTTTAGGTTAGGGAAGTTTTCTTCTGTACTTTTATTGAAGACATTTACTGGCCCTTTAAGTTGGAAATCATCACTCTCTTCTTTTTTGAGACAGGGTTTCTCTGTGTATCCCTGGCTGTCCTGGAACTCCCTTTGTAGACCAGGCTGGCCTCGAACTCAGAAATCCACTTGCCTCTGCCTTCAGAGTGCTGGGATTAAAGGCGTGTGCTACCATGGCCTGGCCTTCTTCTTTCTATACCTATAATACTTAGGTTTAGTCTTCTCATTTTGTCCTGGATTTCCTGGATATTTGGGGTCAAGAGCTTTTTTCACTTTTCATTTTCTTTGACTCTTGTATCAATGCTTTCTATGGTACCTTCTGCATCTGAGATTCTCTCTTCTATCTCTTGTATTCTGTTGTTGATGCTTGGATCCATGACTCCTGACTTCTTTTCTAGGTTTTCTATGTCTCGAGTTGTCTCCCTTTGTGATTTCATTATTGTTTCTACCTCCTTCTTTAGAACCTGGATGGCTTTGTTTAATTCCTTCACCTGTTTTTGTGTGTTTTCCCTTAGTTCTTCAAGGGCTTCTCCCTGTTTACCTGTGTTCTGTATTTTTTGAAGGAGTTATTTATGTCCTTCTTGAAGCCCTCTATCAGCATCATCAGATGTGATTTTAAATTAGAGTCTTGCTTTTCTGGTGTGCTGGGGTATTTTGGACTTGCTGTTGTGGGAGAATTGGGTTTGGATGATGCCATATTGCTTTGATTTCTTTTAGCAATGTTCCCATGTTTGCCTTTTGCCATCTGGTTATCTGGTTGGGCCTTCTCTCACTGGCTGGAGCTTGTCCCTCCTGTGTGCCTGCTGGTCTATCTCAGCAACCCTGGGTGACCTGTTTTCCCCTGGTACAAATTGCTGTGGTGCTGCTGAATTCCTGGGTACAGGTATAGTCCTGGTAGGGTGTCTCCCAAGTGATTCTCTACTCTGGTGAACCCTCCTTACCAATCTGTTACACAGATACAGGAGCAAAGATGGAGGCCAAGACTCACTGTCTTGTAGTTGTATTTGGGTATGTAGTTCTGTGGCCCCGATCAACTCTGGATGCAGGCTGTGCTGGCTCTCTCCTCCGTGCTGACTGCTGGGTGTATAGCTGGCTTCCTGAGCTGCATGGAGATGGTGCACTCTGGCCAGGGGTGTTCCTAATCTGGAGGCAGAAACTAGAAGGCTCTTTTTTTATGGTTAGTTCATAATGTTTATTTCTAGCCATTTTCATAGCATCTGAGGAAACTCCAGAACTACTGAGCAGTCATCCCTTCTTTCTGGCCTTTCAAACCTGCAGAGATGATTATATGCTGTTCTTTCTTTTTTTTTTTTTATTTAAATTTTTATTTTCTATATTCTATGTTTACATTCCAAAGGCTTTCCCTTTTCCCAGTCCCCCCCCCACCATACGTCCCATAATTCCTCTCCCCCCCAAATATTCCCCAATCACCCACACACACACACACACACACACACACACACACACACGATTTCTCTGTTCTGGGTCTACAAAACTGGATCCAATCTTTTCAGGCCCAGGGTCCTCTCCTTTCTTCTTCTTGGGAATCATTTGACTTGCTAATTGTGCCTTGAGTATTTAGGGCTTCTGGGCTCATTAATATCCCCTTATCAGTGATTGCATTTCATTGCAAAATGGTAAAACCGCTCTGGAAATCAGTTTGGCGGTTCCTCAGAAAATTGGGCATGTCACTTCCAGAGGACCCTGGCAACCACTCCTGGGTATATACCCAGAGGATTCCCCTGCATACAATAAAGACACTTGCTCCACTATGTTTATAGCAGCCTTGTTTATAATAGCCAGAAATTGGAAGGAGCCCAAATATCCCTCAAAGGAGGAATGGATACAGAAAATGTGGTATATTTATACAATGGAATACTACTCAGCAATTAAAAATAATGAATTCATGCAATTTGTAGGTAAATGGTTAGACCTGGAAAATATCATCCTAAGTGAGTTAACCCAATCATAATAGAAGGCTCTTGCCAGAGTCCTCTGGACTGGGCCTTCCGATCTGCCGGTCTGGTCTCACCTGTGCAGCCTGCCTCCTCCTTGCTGACTGCTAGGTGTATAGCTGGCTTCCTGTGCTGCTTATCAAGTGAATTTCTTGAAAATAATCTTTCCAAAAATAAAGCTTCCCTAGAAAAGGAGATATCATTGCAAAGTTAAAGGAGTCTAAATTATTATTCATAAGAATTTTCATATTATTCAAAAAAGTATTCTTCAGTCTGTTTGTAGTGTGGTTGTTGCTTTTCATCTTTTGTTTCTGCAATACTGTCTAGATTCTAGATATAGAATATGTGAATGGATATTGTTACTTCTTATTTGACTTAGGAATGGGGGGTATGTGTGTGTATATAAAAAACATTTTAACACTGCTTTAATGTAGGCTACTTAATCTAACCTACTGTTCTTATGTTTTGATTTCTATATCTATTAAGAAAAAAATTCAAAAGGTCTCATGAGTCTTCTAACTCTGAAGTCTTTCAAATGCAAGTTCTTTGGGGAGACCATTTGTTGTATAGCTGTTTCACATTATGTAATCAGTATTAGCATGAAAATTTACTAATCCATTTGTGTGTGCACACTGTAACAGCTTCTTCTGTTACCCATAGTGCAGATCCACCATTTATCTTCCTCCTTTAATTTTTCCTGCAGACTATTTACTTTCCTGCAGTTATTTGCTAATACATTTTAAAGTACCTGGACAGAGTGACAAAAGATGCTAGAGGTCAGCCTTGTGTTCAGGTCAGTGTTCAGGAGTGTCCCATTCATACCAGATCTGGTTGTGTACTTGCACTGTATATAGAAGTCAACACAGGGTGTGTTTTGAGCATTAATAGCAATTTAATGAATGACTGCTTTGTGAATCACCAGTATCTTGAATGTGTGTTTGGTGATCTTCTTAATTTGGTATGTATTTTGTGAGGTTCATACTAAGACATTCTAAAACATTTTTGTTCAAATGTCGGCATAGTTCCTAAAGTTAAGGACTTCAAAATATAAATTGAAAAGGCTATCTTTTTTCCACTGGATGGTTGTAGCTCCTTTATCAAAGATCAAGTGAACATAACTCTGTGGGTTCATTTGTGGATCTTCAATTCTATTCCATTGATCTACTTGCCTGTCAAAAATGATAGCCTTTTCAACAAATGGTGCTGGTTCAACTGGAGGTCAACATGCAGAAGAATGCAAATTGACCCACTCTTATCTCCTTGCACTAAGATCAACTCCAAGTGGATCAAGGACCTCCACATAAAACCAGACACACTGAAACTAATAGAAAAGAAACTGGGGAAGACCCTGGAGGACAGGGACACAGAGGGAAAGTTCCTGAACAGAACACCAATAGCTTATGCTCTAAGATCAAGAATTGACAAATGGGACCTCTTAAAATCACAAAGTTTCTGTAAGGCAAAAGATACTGTCAGAAGGACAAAACAGCAACCAACAAATTGGGAAAAGATCATCACCAACCCCACATCCGACAGAGGGCTAATATCCAATATATACAAAGAACTCAAGAAGTTAGACCTCCAAAGAACCAAATAACCCTACTAAAAAATGGGATACAGAGCTAAACAAGGAATTTTCACCAGAAAAAAATTGGATGGCTGAAAAGCATGGTTCAACTGAAGGTCAACATGCAGAAGAATGTGAATTGACCCACTCTTATCTCCTTGTACTAAGATCAACTCAAAGTGGATCAAGGACCTCCACATAAAACCAGACATACTGAAACTATTAGAAAAGAAACGTGGGAAGACCCTGGAGGACATGGGCACAGGGGAAAAGTTCCTGAACAGAACACCAATAGCTTATGCTCTAAGATCAAGAATTGACAAATGGGACCTCATAAAATTACAAAGTTTCTGTAAGGCAAAGGACACTGTCAGAAGGACAAAACGGCAACCAACAAAGTGGGAAATGATCTTCACCAACCCCACATCCGACAGAGGGCTAATATCCAATATATACAAAGAACTCAAGAAGTTAGACCCCAAAGAACCAAATAACCCTATCCAAAAATGGGGTACAGAGCTAAACAAAGAATTTTCACCAGAAGAAATTCGGATGGCTGAGAAACACCTTAAGAGATGTTCAACATCATTAGTCATCAGGGAAATGCAAATCAAAACAACCCTGAGATTCCACCTCACAGCAGTCAGAATGGCCAAGATTAAAAACTCAAGAGACAACAGGTGCTGGCGAGGATGTGGAGAAAGAGGAACACTCCTCCACTGTTGGGGGGACTGCAAAATGGTAAAACCGCTCTGGAAATCAGTGTGGCGGTTCCTCAGAAAATTGGGCATGTCACCTCCAGAGGACCCTGGCATACCACTCCTGGGCATATACCCAGAGGATTCCTCTGCATACAATAAAGACACATGCTCCACTATGTTTATAGCAGCAATCACTGCAATCACTGTAAGTGGGTATTAATGAGCCCAGAAGCCCTAAATACTCAAGGCACAATTAGCAAGTCAAATGACTCCCAAGAAGAAGAAAGGAGAGGACCCTGGGCCTGTAAAGATTGGATCCAGTATTGTAGACCCAGAACAGAGAAATCGTGCGGGGGGTGGGGGGTGGGGGGGTGGGGGGGAAAATGAGTGGGGAATAGCGGGGGGGGGGGGAGAGGAATTATGGGACATATGGTGGGGGGGTAACTGGGAAAGGGGAAAGCCTTTGGAATGTAAACATAGAATATAGAAAATAAAAATTAAAAAAAAGAGAGATATTCGACATTATTAGTCATCAGGGAAATGCAAATCAAAACAACCCTGAGATTCCACCTCACACCAGTCAGAATGGCTAAGATTAAAAACTCAAGAGACAACAATTGCTGGCAAGGATGTGGAGAAAGAGGATCACTCCTCCATTGTTGGTGGGATTGCAAGATGGTACAACCGCTCAGGAAATCAGTATGGCAGTTCCTCAGAAAATTGGGCATGACACTTCCAGAGGACCCTGTCATATCACCCCTGGGCATATACCCAGAGGATTCCCCTGCATGCAGTAAAGACATATGTTCCATTATGTTCATAGCAGCCTTATTTATAATAGCCAGAAGCTGGAAAGAACCCAGATGTCCCTCAAAAGAGGAATGGATACAGAAAATGTGGTATATTTATACAATGGAATACTACTTAGCTATTAATAATAATGAATTCATTCAATTTGTAGGCAAATGGTTGGATGTGGAAAATATCATCTTAAGTGAGTCAACCCAATCACAAAATAATACACATGAATTGCAATCACTGATAAGTGGATATTAATGAGCCCAGAGGCTCTGAATACTCAAGACACAATTAGCTAAGCAAAAGATTCCCAAGAAAAAGGATGGAGAGGACCCTGGTCCGGAAAAGACTAAATCCAGTTTTGTAGGAGAGTACCAGAACAGAGAAATGGTGGGGAGGTGGGGTGATTGGGGAATGGGAGGGGAAGAGGACTTATGGGACATATGGTGAGGGGGGGGGACTGGAAAGGGGAAAGCCTTTGGAATGTAAACAAAGAATATAGAAAATAATAATTTAAAAAGCTGGTATTTTAAAATATATATATATATATATATATATATATATATATATATATATTGAATTAAGCTTTCTTTGTATTTGGTATTTTTCAATGGCAAAATTAAGGCAAGCTTTAACTTTTTTTTTCAATTATGCCTTCATCACTTGCAATAAAGACACACGGTACAAAATGTGATGGGAATGGCCTCTTAGCCCTCAGTAGGTATCTATCTATCTGTATATTGTTTTCCTGTAGCTTAGCATTAGAGTCTGGGGAAACTGATCACATGATACTTAAGCATGATTTCCGGTTCACATACCATGCTACATCTTTGCTGCCGTTTTACTGGATTATAGTTTCCTCACAGTAAGGTTGCTGCATATGTTCTAATAAACACAACGGAAGAGGCAAACCATCATTGATTTTTGTTGCTTCTTCACTGTATAGAACAGCTTTTGACTTCAAAGAGTTATCTTAGCTGAGAACAGAGGATGGAGCTGAACCCTGTGCAGTGATTCATGGGAATATATGGAAGTGAATGATTAGTTCATGTGCCTCTGCTCTTCAGTGGTGCCATAAATCCTGCAGAAGTTCTTTAACGTCAGCCTGGATGCCTGCTTCTGTCAAATCTCATATAGACTAGCATATATTATAAATTGAAAAATCCAGGGAATGAACAAAAATTCCTTCAGCCAGTCATTCATTTTTTTTAGTGATGTCACATTGACATCCCGATAGAGGATGAAAGCATAATACTGTTCTCGTTTAGCTGTAAAAGCTAAATTTGCATATTTATAAACACCGAGACCCTTCACATATGGCAAACCACACTTTTAAAGTGAGAAACAAAATGCTAATTGATGATAGTCTAAGACCTATATGTGACTTCTCAAGTCTCTAAACCATTTTATTCCCTGAATGAAAATGTTAAGGTGCATTGGTTCTCAGAATAACAAGAAGAGGCGTGAATACTTAGCAAAACCAAGGAAGGAGGCGTCCCACTGTGCTGCTTCAATCAGCGACTTCACAGCATCGCTTCTCTTGCCAGGATAGTAAAATGTAACATGTGCATGTGCTCTTTCCATTGTACTATATGTTGGAAGCCGAAGAACCATCCCTCAGGGAGTTAATATCCACTAGTTGAAAAAATTATTTTCTTTCCTTCTTTGCTAGACTTCTCTGGAACACCAAACGTACAGTGTATTTAGCTGGATTCTTCCAAAACATAAAGCAGTCCTAAAACAAGGAAGAAGAATAATTAAAAGCAAGGGTGAATATCAACACATTGAAAATAAGATACACCCATAATGTGGGAATCCCTTTTTCATAAGCGATAGGAGGTTACCCCCATTGTCAGAAATGCCAGAGGGACAACAGTCGGGCCTCTGTGCAGATGCCACCTCTCCCTCGTCCAGCCCTCTCGAGCCCTGTGTATGAAACCCCAAGCCAGAAGGTTGCAGTTTGGCTGTCAGCCTCCAGTAGTGTGGAATTTGACACAGGGCCCTAGAAGTGCAGCCTTATACAGGAATCTGGGCCGAGTTCTACCTACATGAAATGCTATCACAGCTGCCGTCTGGAGCCCAAATACTCTAAGGAACTGAGAATTTCTGCCACCCTCTCTACTGACAACTGCTGTTATTATAAAGGAAACATCTTTACCTCTTTCAGCATTTGTTAAAATGTACAGTGTGTGTATAAGGATGTTTGGCTGTATTATATTCTGAATATCATCTATCTTCAGAGAGAATTATTTTACTTTGGAGAAAAGGAGGGAGTGGAGAAAACAAATGTGTGGTAAACCCTCCAGTCTCAGTCACTTTAAAAGAAAACTATACAAAACAATAAAGACATACTTGCCTTGCAGATAATTAAAGACTTTTAGAGGAAAGTCAGAAGCAGTTGTAATGGCTATTGAGAAGTGACTCCTGTTCCCATTGGGAGGCACTTCTTGTCTAGTGAGGTTTTAGACCCACCATCTTTCCCCCATCAGTCCCCCTTGTACAAGTTTTTTAAACTTGCACATCCTTCCTTTTAGAGATTTATAGGTCATATTAAGCAGATTACATACAGTCCCCAGCCCCCATGCACACACATTTATTCCTCCATGTGGCACCTTTGTAATAAGGACCTAGTGCTGACTCATTATTGTCACTTGAAGTGTTTATGTAGAGACACATCTCTGATGTTCTCATGGAGATCCATGCGTGAGCAAATCGTGTTTTTATACTACCTGGAACCACTTGCCCAAAGGTGGCACTACCCACAGCAAGTTGAGCCCTCCCTCTTAATCACTGATCAAAAGGATTCTTCACATGTCATCCTGCAGACTCATTTCTGCCACTCAGGCATGTTACATGTACCACAGAGTCTACCCCTGCTTCTGTATACATATTATCTCCTGCGTTGCACAACTACATTGGTTGTCCCTCTTCTCTCCCAACAGCAGACATCACGTTCGTAATTTGTGTGATTATACTTAGGCCTTATATGATTGAATATTTAAGTAAAATATTCCCTATTGCTCTAGTGCTTTCTGTGGCTGTAATAAAACACTAACCTAAACCAACTTGGGGCAGAAAGGTTTTATTTGGTTTGCAGTTTACAGAACATCATTGAGGGAAAGCCAAGGCAGAAACCTGAAGACAGAACCTAAAGCAGAGGCCATGGGGGAGGGCTACTTACTAGCTCGCTTCCCACAGTGGGTTGAGCCCTCCCACTTCATCATTAATCAGCAAACATACCCAGAAACATGCCCCCAGGTCAGTCTGATAGAAATAATTCTTCAGTTGAGGTGCCCTCTCCCACGTGACTCTAGCTTGTGTCAAGTTGACAAAAAACTAACCAGTACACCTGTGTGTTTATGGTGAGGATCTCAATGGTGGCCACAGGGACACACTAACCATGTACAGTGCTTATGTTGAATTCTGAATATTAGAAACCTGGCTCATAGATAAGTAAAGATTTTACTTGGGAAGTAGTCTTTTATATAGAATTGGATGAATATTTGGTTGTGAGTCTAGAATTCAGTGTCACAAAAGGTTGCATCTTCAGCAGACGCAATAGATGGTAGCTTTACAATTGATGGGTCTCAAGAATAAAACTATCTGTGTGGCCCTGGGCATATTTATCCAATATGTCAGGGTAAAGCTTATAATTAATAGTAAGCTGATATAGAAATTTAGGTCTAAATCAGGTGAAAGAATGCGCTGAGGTGAATTGTGGTTGGTATTATGGTAAGCCACATTAAGTGTCATTCGCTGGCGGCCAGCATGCTGCAGGTTCTTCCTTCTTGTCCTTCTCTCATACTCGCTCTTCTTCTTCAGGGAAAGCACAGGCTCCACGTAGACACTGGAATGGAAGGCAGCTGGTGTGGACTTATTCCTGTTGGACAGCCTTGCAACCAGGTGACAACAACAGGCCTGAAATGGAACCTCAGTGAGTAAAACCCTTCTAGAAAGGGAGGGTTTGTCTTTCATTGGGAGGAGGATGTTTGTTTTGGGCAGAGATGGCTTTGAAAACATGAACTTCTGGGTAGCCTCCTCTTCCCAGACATGTGTACCACGCCCGTCAGTTTTGCTCCTCAATGTCTTTGGTGTTCATATAGGTAGCCTAGCTGAAATGACAGGCTGATGTCTGTAGCCCCTGCCAATTCCCACCACCATCTGAGTGTTTCCATTTCCAAACCCTCAGTTCTCCTTCTCACTTTCTGTTCTGCCATGGTGCTTGGAGCCATAGAAGGTGTACTTATAATTTCCACTTGTTTTGGAACTCTTTTGTATGCTTTATGGGAAATTTGGAGATCTTCCTTGGAGAAAATCATATCAAAGTCTTTGCTCCTCTAATAATTGAGATGTTCCCTTTGGCCTAGGATGTGAGTCCTTCACATGTTCTGGTTATGAGTTCTTCATCAGATATATGACAGACACATATGTTCTTAAAATTCTTTGCTAGCATTTTTAGTTCCTAAAGTTTAATTAGCTAAGTTAATTCTGACAGTGTAGTTCTCTTTTTCTTGATTTGGTTTTGCTTTGCTTTATGCCTCCCCATGCCATCTGTGCTGTCCACTGCTCTCTTGACTTGTGTACAGGAACCACTCTTTACTTTTTAGAAGTAGCTCAAGTTCTGAATTTGCAAGTGGTTTTCATAATCAAACCTGTGAGCTTTTACAGATTAGCTGCTGCTATTAAATATTAAAATGTTTTCCAAAAATTATGAGCTGCACTAAGCTATGCAAACACTCCCTGCCTTGAAAAAAACAAAAAGAAAAAGAATTAAGAATGTGGGACCTGTTTATTAAAAAAATGTTGATGCATCTTTCAAAGAAGAGAAGAAAACTACCAGCCATGGAATCAACCAGCTATGATTAACCATGATCTATCTAATGCTGTATAAGAGATATTTACAACCATGTCATTATTTTTTAACATGTTCACCATTGAAATAGTTTGAAGATGAAAAGATTATTTTTAAGTCTTTTTCTATGATTCAGTGCTGAAACAACTAGGAAAACGGGAGCTCCTTTGAAACACATCTTGAGACCTGTCAGCTTGAAAGGAGAGAGCAGGTCTCCTCCCTGCACATAAGTGGCTTTGAAGCAGCTCAGCCAAAGCTGATACAAGCTCCCATTAGAAGTGTTGTGAAAACATTGTAACCTAAATCAACTGCTTTTGTTCCCACATTTCCCATTACTTATAAGGATCCAAGGTTGACAGCAGTAAGCGCTCTCCTAGATCTAGAGATGACCACATTTCTCAGTACTGGTGCAGGAAGAATGAAACACCAAGCCAAAGGGCAGATGGAGGAGAGCGGCTGTACCCCAGCATCCTAGTACACATGGTAATGGGCGTCAAGTCCAAGTGTACTTGCCTGAGCTCATTAGATTACCCTTCATCCTTCAGTTCTCACAGCAATATGCACATCCTGATTTTGAAGAATAGTGCTCTCTTTGAAGGATATAATGTTTGAGCTTGCCTAAATACCATATGTCATTATTCATTTGTGTGGTTACAGGTTGCTTCAAGTTTTAAATTAATTGTTTTCCTTTACATATTTATGATAATAAATGAAAAATGCATGATGGGGCACATCTGTAATTCAGAGAAATGCAAATCAAAACCACTTTGAGATTTCATATTACACCTATCAGAATGCCCAAGACCAATAAAGCAAATGAGAGCTCATGCTGGCAAGGATGTAGTAAAGGAAAATTCATTCATTGCTGGTGGGACTGCAGACTTGTACAGACCCCATGGAAATCAGTATGGCTATTCTTCAGGATGCTGGGAATCGATCCACCTCAAGGTCTGCCTATATTATTCTTGGGCATATATCCAAAGGATTCTTTTTTTTTTTTTTTTTTGGTTTTTCAAGACAGGGTTTCTCTGTGTAGTCCTGGCTGTCCTGGAACTCACTCTGTAGACCAGGCTGGCCTCGAACTCAGAAATCCGCCTGCCTCTGCCTCCCAAGTGCTGGGATTATGGGTGTGCACCACCACGCCCAGCCATCCAAAGTGTCCTTAATCCCACCACAGAAACCCTTGTTCAACCATGTTCCTTGCCACTATCTTCTTAACATCCAGAAACTGGAAACAGCATAGATTTCTGTCAGTAGATGAATGGATAAAGAAAATGTGGCACATTTACACAATGCAGTTTTATGCAGCCATTATACCAAAAAATTAAATCATGAAAATTGTAGGCACATGTACTGACCTAGGAAAAAATCATTTTGAATAAGCTAACCCAGACGCAGAGTGACAAACACACTTTTATTCCCTTATATGTAGATATTAGCTGTTAAGTCAGTGATAACCTTACTACAATGTAGAACTGTTGATTAGATGTTATGTATGGAGTAAGGGGCTAGGAGGTGATAGATATCTCCTTAGGAAAGGGAAATAGATAGTTATGGATGGACAAGGTGGGAACAGGAACAGGAGGATCAAATGGTTAGGGTTAGTGTTAGAGGGGGAGGGTTAGGGTTAAGGATAGGGAAGTCGGGGAGAAGGAAGAAGTATAGGGAGAAATAGCTAGTGTTAAGCCATTTGAAGGGCTGTATGGAAAACTAATCCAAGCTTCCTAAAATCCATTAGTGTATGAAAGAGATTTAAATAAAATTGCCAAATGACAGAAGAGATGAAGCCTCGACTGGACATCTCTCATCACCGAATGAAGCTCTAGTGTCAGGAATGCTTATGTCTAATAAAGTTGTTGTCCAAAGGAGCCCCGTGGGAACCCCAAACAACCCAGGCTATTGCGAAGGCTACTCAGCTAAGGAAACAAGGTCCTCTAAACACGGCAGGACTGACACAGATACAAACTCACATAGAGTGTGACAGCACGCAGCGAGCCTGCGGGGATCTGACCCAGATGTGTCCCAGTGCTGAAAGGACCACAGCCCCTCCCCATCCCAACCTAGGAGATACTTCCAACTAATAACCACCCACAGAGGAAAAGTCAGCTCCCTCAAGGGAGTCTCACTGGGGATACAAACTCCTTGTAAGGCCAGTCCTCATGCTCAGCAGTAGATACTACAAACCAAACTCAGTAGCAGTTCTTAAAGGGCATTTTTTTAAAAATCATATAGGTTTTTTACACTTATGACTTCCAGTTTTGTTTAGTAATTCCTCTATATATGGAACATGTATATTGTTGCTACTCTAGCTGGTGGTGTGATCCTGGGAGAAGGAATCTTAAAGTGAGTCAGACTAAATTTTCATGTAGTAGCCAAGTTTATTGAGATCATCAAACACTATATACTCTGCGGGTAGAAAGTCAATTGAGTAAAGTATACAATCGCGAGGCCAAGCCCCACTGGGTTTTTCCATAGAGGGATCTGCTACAGCTGAAGGAGCACAAAAGCACATTCCAAAAATGATTCTATATTTTGAGGAAACAGGTCCCAAGATTCTTGTTTTCTTGGAGTTCTCTCACAAGCACTCAGAATTCTCACACAACTCCATAACTGGACTGTGTTCGAACTATATTCTATCCATCTACATGTGCATCTCATGCTTTTTCTTCAGTGCTTTTTCTTCTGCTTGTTTGTTTTATCGTATTACATTTTATTATTATTCCTTAGACACCGATGTGTTTTCTAAGGAGAGACAGAAAGGATGTGGATTCTAACAGGAGGAGTTGGCAAGCAGCTCAGAGGAGTTGGAGGAAGGGAACCATGATCAGAATATATTGTATGAAGAAAATATATTTCTAATAAAAGAAAAAAATAAAAACAAATTTAAATAAAAGGTAAATATAATGAAATTCTACATGTTAGATTGAATCAAAGTTAATAAACCAAATAACAAAAATTTTCACTTCTCAAACCACTCATTGCCATGAAATCTTTTAGAAGCCGTTAAAGTAGACAGGAGCCTCCCTGGTTATCCTTCAGTGGATGGGCATGCCTAGTCGGGACAACCTGATCTATAGCACGTTGAGCCTGCTCTTGATTGTGTTATTTTGTAGTTCCAGGTACTTTGTGTTTTAACTGCTCACTATGTTTCCTATTTAAATAACTCACACATCTTCTCATTCTATTCAAAGAAAATGAGTTATTATTGCATGTAACTAGACAGTTTTCTGCTAGATTTATTCAGCAGCCCTGACCATTGATATGTCTGTTGCTTAACTCTCCTTTGAACTGGTGGTTTTCTTTATTAGTTTGGTCATTAATAATAGAAATAAAATACTTTATGTGTTTATTCTGATCCCCACCTTACCACTAACACCTACTTGAACTTCAAAGGCTCTCGGAGGGAGGATGGGGGTAGGGATTGACCACAAGACAAACATGTGGTTTAATTAAGAAAATTCTTCATAGGTGTTCCCAGCCATTTTGGAGTTTTAGTTAATTCCATATGTACTCAAGTTGACAACCAAAATACTCATCCCAATAGCCTTGCTGAACAGTTTTTGTGGGATTTTTAGAGGATTCATTGCCTTGGTCCAGTCTTTGAAGAAAAGTATCCACTGTCTCACAGTATTGTATGTTTATTCACATTGATAGCTCACTTAGAGCAGACTAAAGAAACAATTCTACCTAATTCTGTGTTGACAATCCAGTGAGATTACTATGGTTTCTTATAGGAATCTGAGTAAGAGGTTATGTACAGGAGCACAGGTGACTCAGGGGCAGCTGCCTCACAACAAAAGCCAGCCACACTGTGGGTGACTCACAATAGCTGCATCACCTGAGTTTCCTTGGCTTCAGGCAGCTTCACTAAAGAAGCTCCTGTCAGTTGTGCAGAGAGAGCCTCATAAGCCTTGTATTTGTGTGCTTCCTGATCCTCCTATGTGCTGGAATTCTTGGATCTTTGGCACTTTCCAACTCACTTCAGGAGAGAACATTTCATCTTGAAAGAAATATCTATACTATATGCCATCCCTTGATTCATACCTTTGGACTCAGTCTGTATCTCCTGCAGGTGTTCCATGACCCTTAGAGAAAATGGTATGAGTATCTGTTATTTTCTTGTATTTGGGACTGAGCAATGGAGCAGTATTGCGTGTTTATTCACATTGATAGGAAAGGAGAAGTTCCCCTTCAGTTCTTACACAGGTCGGAGTGATAGTCTAAATGTGTAAACATGGTGGTCAGGTCAGTTTTCTCTGATACTAACTCTTCAGGCTCCCTCTTTTAGGGGATCTTTGATGATAGGCGAATCACCTAGATATCCCAGGTTAATATCACCTCAAGGTGTTTAACTTAATTGCACCTGTGGTGACCCTCATTATATAAGTAACTTAGGCTCAGGGTCCAGAGATAATAATTAAATATTGAGGATGGACTGTCAGTTCAACCTGCAATATTAGATTCCTAATCAGTGGACTCATAATGTTCAAAAATAACATCATTCAGTATGCACTAGGAATCCCAAAAAAGTTTGTCACTACCTTTTCACTATCACTCTGGAGCTAGGCATTTGAAAAATCTATCTCAGTGTTGTCTTCTATCTCAGTGTTGTCATTCGACATGACTTTTAGGCACTAGTGCTAAAGACTAAGGATATAAAAGGATTGATCTCGTGGCCATGGTTCACTTGGTAAGAATCCCAGCTCACATTCAGTCCGATTTCTTTGACCTGAGGCTCATATTTAGGTTTAGCTAAATGTATAATCTAATTCTTGAGATGCATAAGAATCCCTTAGACCAAAGCTATAGCTCCACCCACTTGTGGATGTAACCATTCTCTTATTAGCAGTGTCACTTGTCCTTGATCTTGATTAGTCTTGAAGGCTGTTTCTATGGCAGAGACTGGTGCTTTCTACTCAAGGGAGGCAGCAGTCTGATGGGTGATGTAAAGAAGCAGGAGGCAGGAGGCTTCGCTTTCTCCTGTTAACCTGGTATGCAGATATCATTAGAATCTCAGGAAATGGAAGTTGCTTAAATACCAGTCTACTGACAATCCTTTGATTCATGCACCCCATGCACACCACGGAGCAGCAACCTGGGAGCTGCTTAGACAAATGCCACTTCACTCCACATGTGCATGATTGTGCTCCCATACAGGCTTGGCTTTTCATATTAAGTACACAGATTTTTGTCTGTGAGGAACTGTTGATAATCAAATTTCCACTTTGAATGAGTTCTGAAATTGGCATTTTAGAAGGATTTTACTCAATGGAAACCAACATTTCTTTTGTATATTTTGTATACTTTGTCAAAAATAAATGAATATAATTTATTTTTACAAAGTTTCTTGGTTTTTAAACTCTTAAGCAGTCTAAAGGGTTTTCAAATACTGTGGTTATAAGCAAATTACCTTTTCAAGCATATAAAACTAAACAGAACTAAGTGTACACACACACACACACACACACACACACACACACACAAACTTCTCTTGGTTCCAGTACTGTTTTCTGTGTTTTAGAATTTGAACCAGTCTTGAACCAGTTTTTTCTTTTTTAAGACCTTACCCTTTTGTGATTCTGATGCGAGCACAAAGAACCAGCAATAATTTACTATATGCCATAGCATCCTGTGTTATTGTTAGAAAATTCCAAACAGTCTGACAACATACATTTTTGTGGTTGATTCTTGCCATTAAAATATGAAAACAATTAGTGGGCATTTGCAGAGAATATGATAAATGGGAGTTTGAGTGTATGCCAGGTTTTCATTGACCTGCGTTCAGGAACACGATTATAACTCAAGCTCGCCTCCCAACTTGTTTAACGGAGTTGATTTCCCAGTATTTATGTGGGCAGGTTGACGGATGAGTATGACTCCAGTGGAAGCTCAAGAGTCCCTTTCTATTTTCCCTCCTCCGCGTTTCATTTTTGCACTGATTCAGATGTGAGCCTTGTGCACTCAGCCATCCAGTTAATATATCCAGACAACAAAGCAATAACTTTCATGATTATGTGAATTGTAGAGAAAGAATCAAGAAGTGCTGTGAATAAACTTTGCTATGGGAACAGCACAGTGGGTATAATTTTCTTCTAGTCCCAAATAATAATTCCTTGTATTCTGACTAGCTCTTTCACATATCCTGACCCATCCTTTCTCTAAACTCAGTCATTAAGTCAAGCTTGATATTAATATGGAGGGATATCATTATCCACATTTTATAGATGAAAATTTAAAAGAAAATATTGGATGGATTGTTCAAGTCTATATAACTTAGTCCTTTGTGTACATATGATTAATAATCACTGTTCATTAACTTGTCTATTTCTTTAAGCTTTGAACATTATGAAAGAGCCTATCTCAAAGTCCTTTTCAAAGATGAATTTTCCCCCAAATTGGGCAGGCTCAAAACAAATAAGATAGAGAATAAAGACTTTGGCAATTAAAATCATGTAGGCATTGGCTAGGATATTTTTTCCACTGGTTGATCTTCTAGCACATAGTCCAGCATCTGTGAATTGCACTCTAATTTACACAGAACCTAAGCTCACTGTGACAGCTTGTTTCAGGAATGATTATAAAGCAAATGTTGTCATTCATCATGCTTCTCAAAGAAATTGTACCAAGAACTCAAGGGGGAAAAGATACATCCTGCATTGGAGGAGAAAACTAACCTGTTCAAAGAGGGTTTTGTAGCTGGGACCTTTTGGCTACATTGTCTTCTCCAGGTGGCTTTCTCAGCTGAGAGCTGCTATGATAATCTCTAGGTTGTTTGAGGTCAAATAGTTAATAAAGGGAATCTTAAAATGTTTGGAGACCACTAGGCCTAAATAAAAGTTAAGGAGGTGGGCTGCCAGCCCTGCAAGCCCAAACAGAGGTTCCTTCTCCTAAGAAAATGTGTTTGCACAAGTTTGAGTGGGTCTATGCATGCATATAACCAAGGTTTTTTGTAAAGTAAATTTTTTATAATCATAAAATGTATTTTGCTATATTCCAAAGAGTAATCACAGTAAAGATTACATGTAGAACAGATAAATTCTTAAGCTAATGGAAAACAGCAAAGAACTGCAAAGACCTTTCTTCCCTCTCGAGACAAGTGTCTAATTAAACCAACTAAAGAACACAACAGTGTCTGACTTCAAGATTATAAAGCAGCGAAATGACAGTTTTTCAGCACTTCAGACCTACTGACAAAAACTCATGTCTAGAGATCAGTTTAGAAGAACTTGCCATCTCCATTATTCCTGCCTTGAGATTTCCTTGAAATGTAACAGAATAAAAGGAAGTATATAGCTGTTTACTTCAGTACTGATATGAAGGAAAGATGGCAACAGGGCTGAGTTCTGACACCAGCAGCAGTGACTTAGACAGTACTATGAAGGCACATTGATTCTTGTCACACCAAGAACTAGTGGGTGACTACTAAGGCTTTCTTTATTTTGAGAACTGGTGAACCCACAGAGAGGGAATGCACCCAGATAATAAAAGCCAGGAGCTTAATTTCTTCCCTAGAGTCTTTTGTGTTAGCAGTCCAAACTTAGAGAAGCTGAGACAAGGTGAGAGTTGGGGACCTCTCTGGGAGCTGTTGGGGGTTCACGCTGCCGTGTATATTTCTTTTCTGTGTAAGTTATTTGTGACTTAGTTCATTGCTTAATGATGGCTTCGAGCACTGAAAACCTGGATGTGCTAATTATCTTTACATCTAACAGTCCATCTTGAAATAACAACTTACCTCTCTCATCCCTCAATAATGTTTGTGTTTCCTAGACATATGTGTCTTGAGGGGTTACTTATATAAAATTATCAAATGGAGAAGCATTCTGATTTTTTATTTAATTAGTGTGTGTGTGTGTGTTTGTGTGTGTGTGTGTGTGTGTGTGTGTGTGTGTGTGTGTGTGAGAGAGAGAGAGAGAGAGAGAGAGAGAGAGAGAGAGAGAGAGGTAAAGGTCCAAGGGCAAGCTTGTGGAGTCATTCTTGCCCTCCACTTGTGAATTTGGAGGATGCGACTCAGATCCAGCAGGTACCTTTATCCCCTAAGCCATCTAATTTACTTTCTGGGTTGTGTTGTGTTGTGTTGTGTTGTGTTGTGTTGTGTTGTGTTATTCTGTTCTGTTCTGTTCTGTTGTGTTTAGTTTTGTTTTGTTTTTAACCAGATAAAATTGTTAAGCAATTTTATTTACCTATTTAGAAAATTACTAACTTGCAGAGTATACGTGATATGTCTTCCCAGACAGAAAATATGAGTTGTGGGCAACTTAAATTTGGCAAACAGTTAAGAAATGTGAAAAATAAGACCTGTCCTAGTTCCACCAACTTGTGTCCTCCCACAGGCAATTTCTCTATAAGGACAAAGGTGTCTTAGTTTCCCACTGCATTGATGACAATAGGAACTAAATACATGGGGCTCATCTGTATGGGCACACCCACTACAAAAGTTGCATGGTGGGAAGTCTGGCTTTTTGATTATAAGACTAAGTGAATAGAGACTGGGGTGGCCCTGGCAGCCTTCTCATCATATTTGATGTTCCTGTAATTCTCATATGAATATAAACCACCATCACTTTCCCCACCATCCACTGCTGTCTGAAAAGAGTAAATGGATTAAGTCATTTCAAAATCTTTTCCATCTCTTGCATTATTCTGTGTATTTTATCCTACTGGAATAATTGCACTGTTTTGTTTTCCCAGGAGCCTCTTAAAGTATTTGACATTCAGCATTATGTCTCCATCACTCTCCCCTCATATCACATGACTTTATCCCTGGTGTTTCTGGAATATGTTTTGCCAATTTAAATCACACTGTACACAAACCAACCATGCTGTTCCTTATCAAGTGAAACATTCTTTTTTCTTTTGGATTCTTAATCATGCCAACCTTTCAGGGTCTATTTCAGGTACCGTCATCCTTCATGCATGCTTCTTATTCCTTTACTAACAGTGCATTGTCCTTGGATTGGATGCCCAAATGGATCTACTCCCAGTTATCTACTCCTAATTATCTACACTAATGCCATGTGTAACTTAGTAATTAACAACCTTTTAAATGAGCAAGTGCATTTTACCTACATGAATTCCGTAATGAGACAAAGTCAAAGGCACTATGGCAACAGGCAATGAAGCAGAAGTTCATTGCCCAAAAACCACAAAAGCAATTAGGATAATAAGGGAGAGGTTGAATTCTAAGTATGGAAATTCTAAATTATACTGCCAGGAATTGATACACTTTAAAGTGATGTATACACATATATGTGTACATGTGTGTATGTGTGTATGCTTTACTAGTCTTAAGCATGAGTGAAAGTGTAACACATTCCTTAACTTCAGACACACACACACACACACACACACACACACACACACTTGAGGGCAAGTGTCACAATCATCCAAATAAATAAATAATGAAACCAATTTTCTCATTTTTTTTATTCCTGAAACCTCTAATATTTTCCTAGTAAAAACATAGAAACAAAACCCCTCAGGGCATTATTGATGTGAAGATACTGGGGTTTTGTGTGTCCACTTGACACCGGCTGGAGTTATCACAAAGAAAGGAGCTCCAGTTGGGGAAGTGCCTCCATAATATACAGCTGAGGGGCATTTTCTCAATTAGTGATCAAAGGAGGAGGGCCCCTTGTGGGTGGTGCCACCCCTGGGCTGGTAGTCTTAGGTTCTATGAGAGAGCAGCTGAGCAAGCCAGGGAAAGCAAGACAGTAAGAAACGTCCCTCCATGGCCTCGGCATCAGCTCCCACGTCCTGACCTGCTTGAGTTCCAGTCCTGACTTCCTTTAGTGATGAACAGCTGTGTGGATGGGTAAGCTCATAAACCCTTTCCTCCCCAACTTGCTTCTTCATGATGTTTGTGCAGGAATAGAAACCCTGACTCAGACAGTATGTTTGAGAGTTAAGGAAGCCTCACTCAGCTCTTGGTGATCTTGGCTCACAGGGCTACGGCACCAGAAGACTCACCCATTCAAACTGCCCTGAGCCAGTGGCCTTCAGGTTCTTTTCTCTTGATTTTGCAAAATGAAATTCATGTAACAGAACGGGTGAGTTTTAGAGAGACATTTACTATAGATCCACAGATAGAAACCTATGAAGGAAAGAAGCAAGAAGAGATGGATCAATTGGAGCTTCTATACTGATGGTTGCGGGTTGTCCCAAGGAAATAGAGAACCATTAGAACTGCTAGACAAGGGGATTTTGACAGCTTTTAGTTGGAAACTGGGTGAGGCACAGGGAGGCATGAGCTGGACAGCCCACTTGTACACAGCCAGGAGGTGTCCACCTGCCCAGTCTCTGTTCCAGCTAGGTCCTCACATACAGCCTCTAGGCAGAGGTGCTTATTGGGGTAACAGATATCAAGGGAGCAGGAGCCAGAGCTCAGAACTGCTGGTTGGGGTCCCTGCCCTTGCTACCCTGTTTTTATCCTCTCTTCTCATTAGCTGCATTGTATCGGTATAAACATTGTCTTTATGTTCACATCGTGTTGTTTACTTTGTACACCAGACAAGGCCATTTTACATTCTTTACAGATTCTGAGATTCTACTCCCAGTCCTACTTAATAAAATCTTTATAATACTGATCCCTAACTGACTTTGATTGACAATGGAGCTGCTTATCAAAGCAGCCCTTGCTATCTATGTTTAGACCTTACTCATTTACTTAGCACAGTCAGTTGGAGGGACTAATTAATCAAGTGGTATTTTTCCTTGGGAAACTGCCAGATTGCCAGGTGAACAAGAAAGAGTAGATCGTGTGTTAAAGGGCAGACAGACATGAAACTGTACAATAAGAGGGAAAATCCTACAGGCTTCTAGTCAGAAGGCATCACTGGAAAGGGGAACTAACAATTTGAATGAGATGCAAAGAGATTAGAGTTGGTAGGTTTTCCTGAAGAGAGATTTTAGTCACTCTTTGTAAACCCAGAAACGCAGCCGCATTTTAAGTACACACATAAAATGAAGCCAGTCAGAGTCCCAGTAGTGATGGCTGAGGAGGAGATATTGGCAGTTGATAATGGCTGGGAAGAGAAAATCTTTTTTTTCTTTAGAGATACAGCCACTAGTGAGCTGCATGTTTCAGTGAACCGCACTGCAACCATGTGCACAGGGGCATCAATAATTGGATTCTGGGGCTGGAGAGATGGCTCAGTGGTTAAGAACACTCTCTGCTCTTCCAGAGGTCCTGAGTTCAATTCCCAGCAACCACATAGTGGCTCACAACCATCTAATGGGATATGATGCCCTCTTCTGGTGTGTCTCAAGACAGCTACAGTATATCATATGAATAAAAATAAATAAATAATATTTTTTTAAATCAGATTCTGTGAATGTTATCTTTTTAATTTAGGTATTTACTTTACATCTCAATCTTAGATTCCCCTCCCTCCTCTCCTCCCAATGCCTCCCTCTCACCTTCCATCGCCCTCCCTTTTTCCTCATAGAAGGGGAGGCCTCCTATGGATTTCAACTCACCTTGTCATATCAAGTTGTAGCAGGTCTGGCCTTATATTCTCCTGTGACTAGGCAAGGCAGCCCAGTTAGAGGAAAGGGATCCAAAGGCAGGTAAGAGCGGAGACCACTCCTGCTCCTGCTGGTAGGAGTCCCAAATGAAAACCAAGCTGCACAACTGTCACATGTATCCAGAGGGCCTAGGTCCATCCCATGCATGCCCTCTGGTGGTTCGGTCTCTGTAGGCCCCTATGGGCCCAGATTAGTTGGTTCTGTATGTTTTCTTGTGGTATCTTTAACTTCTCTGGCTCCTTCGATCCTTTGTCTTCCTCTTCCATAGAACTCCCCTGGCCCCACCCAACGTTTGGCTATGGGTCTCTGCAACTGTTTTCACTAGTTACTAGTAAAGCCTCTCGCATGAGTTGCACTAGGTACCTTCCTAGAAGTATAGCAGAATGTCATTGTATCGGGGCGGCTCCCTCTCATTGCATGGGTATCAAGCTGACCAGTCACTAGTCGGCCATTCCTCATTTTCCTCCATCTTTATGCCTCCACATCTTGCAGGCAGGACAAATTGTGGGTCTAAGGTTTTGTGGCTAGGTTGGTACCCCGGTTCTCTATTGGAAGTGTTTTCTGATTACAAGAGATTTCAGGCTCTGTAGCCCCCATTTCTAGGAGTCTTAGCCTTGTCACCCTTATAGAGTCCTAGAAGTTTCCATTGTTGTGGGTTTCCAGTTCATCTCAGAGATCCCTTCCCCTCCTCCACAGTTTCCACTTCTCTTTCCCAGTTCCCTGTCCCTCTGTCCTCCCCCAACTTGATTCCTCCTACTCCCCTTCTAAACCTCTCCATCACCCAGTTTCCTCCCTCCATCCACCCCAGTGTCTTTTCCCTTTCAAGATAAAAGTGTCCTCCCTTGTGCCCTCCTTTGTAGTTTCTTTGGGTCTGTGGATTGTAGCATGGTTATTCTGTATTTTATGGCTAATATCCACTTATGAGTGAGTGTATACTAAGTATGTATTGGTGGGTCAGGATTAGCTCACTGAGGATGATCTTTTTTTTTTTAAGATTTATTTATTATATGTGAGTACACTGTCTTCAGACACACCAGAAGAGGTTATCTGATCCCATTACAGATGGTTGTGAGCCACCATGTGGTTGCTGGGATTTGAACTCAGGGCCTCCCAAAGAGCAGTCGGTGCTCTTAACCGCTGAGCCACCTCTCCAGCCCAAGGATGATCTTTTCTAGTTGCATCCATTTGTCTGAAAATTTCCTGATGCGATTGTTTTTAGTAGCTGAGTAATATTCCATTGTGTAATTGTACCGCATTACCTTTATCCATTATTCAGTTGAGGGACATCTAGAGTGTTTCCACTTTCTGGCTATTGTGAATAAATAATATCTTTTATCCTCCACTGTTGGTGGGATTGCAAAATGGTAAAACCGCTCTGGAAATCAGTGTGGTGGTTCCTCAGAAAATTGGGCATGTCACTTCCAGAGGACCCTGGCATACCACTCCTGGGCATATACCCAGAGGATTCCCCTGCATACAATAAAGACACATGCTCCACTATGTTTATAGCAGCCTTGTTTATAATAGCCAGAAATTGGAAGGAGCCCAGATATCCCTCAAAAGAGGAATGGATACAGAAAATGTGGTATATTTATACAATGGAGTACTACTCAGCAATTAAAAATAATGAACTCATGCAATTTGTAGGTAAATGGTTAGATCTGGAAAATATCATCCTAAGTGAGCTAACCCAATCACAAAAGAATACACATGAAATGCAATCACTGATAAGTGGATATTAATGAGCCCAGAAGCCCTAAATACTCAAGGCACAATTAGCAAGTCAAATGACTCCCAAGAAGAAGAAAGGAGAGGACCCTGGGCCTGTAAAGATTGGATCCAGTATTGTAGACCCAAAACAGAGAAATCGTGGAGGGGGGAATGATTGGGGAATAGCTGGGGGGAGAGGAATTATGGGACATATGGTGGGGGGGACTGGGAAAGGGGAAAGCCTTTGGAATGTAAACAGAATATAGAAAATAAAAATTAAATAAAAAAAACAAATAAATACAAACCATCTGCTGGACTGGTGAGATGGCTTAGCAGTTAAGGACACTGCTTGCTCTTCTAGAGGTCCTGATATCAATTCCAAGCACCTATATGATGATGGCTCATGACCATATATAAAGGAATGTGATCCCATCTTATAACATGCAAGTGCATATGAAGACAGAACATGTATATTAAACAATATTATATTAATAGTATATTATATTTTTTAAATGTAAAAATGTCATGAATAAAGTTTCTATGAACACAGTTGAGCAAGTGTCATTGAGGTATGGTGGAACATCTTTTGGGTATATGTCCAGGAGTGAGTGATATAGCTGGGTATTGAGGTAGAACTCTTTCCCATTTTGTGAGGAACTACCAAATTGATATCCTATGTGATTATACAAGTTTGCATTCCCACCAGCAATGGAGAAGTGTTCTCCTTGCTCTGCATCCTCACCGCCATGTGCAGTCAATTGAGTCATCTTGGTCATTTTGATTAGCCTTTCTCTGATGACTAAGGATGTTGAACATTTCTTTAATTGCTTCTCAGCCATTAAACATTCCTCTGTTGATACATCTCTGTTTAGATAGTTAGCCCATTTTTTAAAAATAGGTTATTTAGTTTCTTGAGTTCTTTGTAGATATTGTTTTCTGTATATTACCTTTATTGAGTTTAGATGTGCATCCTGTATCTCTCCAAGACTTGTATCATAAAGTGATATTAGATTTTGTCAGAGACTTTTTATAGCATCTAATGGGATGATCGTGGTTTTTTTTTTTTTTTTTTTTTTTTTTTGCTTTCTTTTTGTTTATATGGTTGATTACATGGATGGATTTTTGTATGCTGAACTATGAAACCTACTCATTCATGGTGTATATTTTTATCTGTTTGGTTCTTAAATTCAATTTTATTAAGTATTTTTACATCAATGATCATAAGGGAGATTGGTCTGAAATTCTCTTAGGTGGTTGAAACTTGTGTGGTTTATGAATCAGGGTAACTGTTGCCTCATAAAATAAGTTGGCAGTGTTCCTTTTGTTTCTATTTTGTGGAATAATTTGAAGAGTATTGGTATTAGCTCTTCCTTGAAATTCTGGTAGAATTATAAACTAAAACCATCTAGCTGTGGGTTTCTTTGGTTGGGAGATTTTTAGTGACTGCCTCTATTTCCTTAGGAGTTATAGGACTATTTAAATTGTTTGCCTAATCTTGGTTTAACATTGGTAAATGGTATCTATCAAGAAAATTGTCCATTTCATTTAGATTTTCCAATTTTGTGGAGTACAGGTTTTATGATATAAGTCCTAATGATTCTCTGGATTTCCTTGGTGTCTGTTGTTCTGTCCCCCCCCCCGCCCCGCCCCCCCTTTCATTTCTAACTTTGTTTATTTGGTACTTTCTCTGCCTTTTAGTTAATTTAGCTAAGGGTATGCCTGTCTTTTTTTTTTTTTTTCCTTTTTTCTATTTTTCAACTAAGCAATTCTTGGTGGTGTTTGTTTGTTTGGTTGGTTGGTTTGGTTTTTTGAGACAGGGTTTCTCTGTGTAGCCCTGGCTATCCTGGAACTCACTCTGTAGACCAGGCTGACCTCAAACTCAGAAATCCACCTGCCTCTGCCTCCCAAGTGCTGGGATTAAAGGCATGTGCCACCACCTCCTGGCTGCTTTGTTCTTTATATTGCTTTATATTCTTCGTTTCTAATTTATTGATTTCAACACTGGCTTTGATTACTTTATGCTATCTGCTCCTCTTGGTGTGTGTTTGCTTCTTTTCTAGAGTCTTTTGGTTGTTTTTTGTTGGTAGTGATGAGGGTCTTTTGTTTTCTTTTGTTTCCTTTAAAAAAAAAACAGGATAAGAATTTGGGAAGGAAATCTTTGGTCAGAATTGGGAGATAATGTTGTAAGGTAATTATGATCAGAATATATTGCATGCAAACATGATATCTCAATGAAGAAATGAAAATATTCTTTTGTAAAAAGAACAGATCTTGTTTCTATCAGTTAAAGTATTTTTAGCGTATTTGAGAGGTGTTTTACATAGGCTGGGAACATACAGAAAGTATACTATTAGACCTTTTTATAGAACCATATTGGTTATAAGATATGTGCATATGGAGAGGTCTATTGATGTCTATGCCTGTGAGTAAATCACTTATCACACAAGCATGGACATGTGAATTTGGATCCTAGGACCCACATAAAGCTGGTAGTAGCCCATGTCTCTAATCCAACATTTCTACAACAAAATGGGAGGTAGATATAGGACAGTGCCACAAAGGTCATAGGCAAAAATACCTGACATGCGCAAGTCTCTGAAGATGGTGTCTGTCATACACATGTGTGCCATGACACTTTTGTGCCTTTACACACATACACACACACACACACACACACACACACACACACACACACATAAACACACACACATACACACACTTAGGCATACATACATGATTTAATTTTTAAAGGCATAACAATAGCATGATAAATGACATGCATATTTATCAATAAGTGAGGTAGGGTAACTTTGCTATGCCAGTCACTGTTCTCTAGCAAACTGAAAACAAATTTGTTACCCAGAAGTCAATAGCTATATTTTTCTCACACTCTTGTCAACAGAAAAATGTTTATCTTCACTTGGCCTGGTCTGAGCCTTTGTTGTTTGTTTGTTTGTTTGTTTGTTTGTGTTCTTGAGACTCATTACACTCTTAATAACGTATGAATGTCACTGATTGTCATGTGTATCTTCCCATCTTTGCCCTCTTAACTGCTCCTGTGAGCACAGATTTGTGGGATATAATCTTCCATCTGCCTTGTATATAAATTATCCCTTTGGCTAGAGTACCTGACTTAGAAATGTTGCTGAGTAAAATTTTATCAAATGAACAGTCTACAAAAACATGTCTAATGTTACACGACCGTCAAACAAACAGCTGGCTCTGTGTGCCATCTGGTTTACTCCCTTTCTCCTCCACTAACAAGGATGATGTGGTCTTCAACCTTCTTAATGCTACAAACCTTTTATTCAGTTCCTCATGTTGTGGTGACCCCTGTCCTTAAAATTATTTTGTTGCTACTTCGTAATGTCAAATTTGCTACTGTTAGGAATTATAATATAAATATGTGATATGTGTCCTTCCAAAGGGGGTCATGAACCACAAGGCATCATTGGGGGACTTAGACCAAACCCAGAGATGCCACAGACGGGGAGCTCCTGGGAAGGAATCTGACAGTAAATTCGAAATTATATCCTTTTTCTGGAATAATGTGGCCAGCTATTATGTTCTTCAGAGAGCCAACACATCTAATATCTTCAAAGGAGCCCTGTTCATCATGGTATATTCTATATATCTAAAAATGTTTTCCATTAAAATCAAGACTTTCACATATCTAGAAAGTCTGCCATCAGGAAGTACAGTCAACACCTCAATCCAATAAAATCATATGATTCATGTTCTTAGACTCTTTGTCTTACAGGTTATCCATAGTTTATGGCCAGTGCCTTAGAATGGGCAGACTATCTCATTTCCTAAAATCTACAAACTAAGCTGTCTCATTCCCACCTTATCTGTGTCTGTCTGTCTATCTATCTGTCTGTTTATTGATTTATTGATTTATTTTGGCTTTTCAGGTCTTAAGGTTTTCCCTTGTTCCTCTAAAAAGATATAAATTTTCATTTCCATGAATTATCAAGAATATACTGTCTCTCTAAGGGTCATGTATCTTTAAATTGTACTATTCTGTCTAGATCCCTTAAGCCCCTTTCTCTGACTGTGTGCCCAGTTTGAAGGAAGAAGTGGGTGATATACATGTTTTATTAATTGGTAGGCATTGATTCCCTTCCTTTTGCTGAAATCCTCACATCTCTGGAGTTGAAATGAAAGGGAAGTTAGCAGCACAAGACTTTATAATGGGTTCAATAGGATGGTATCTATATTGTGCCTGGTGCAGAGTGAAAAGTAGATATTGTTATGGTGATGAGTGCTATGGATACTCAGAATGTCACTCTGCACCTGATCTAAGAGTGGTCTCATCTAAAGGACTATCTAATATTCTAATGTTGATGATATTCTTAAATCTTGACTGTCAGGAGCCAGTGAATAAATGTAGTACCAAGAATTCTGCAGTGAATTCAGGCCTATATCCTTAATTAAGAGAAGTTAACAGTGGAAAATCACTTTTGCATCTTATACATAGGAAATTGGATTTCCTGATGGGTAATTTAAAATACTTTGGGAGCATAAATACACCTGGAGCACTTGAGCTGTAAGTCGGTGACTCAGAGAACAAGGGCATACAATCCTGAAATAAGCAACAGTAAATGGCCACTTAAGCTCTTAAAAGCAAATTGCAGAAAATAAATTAATTCTCTTAAATATTCATGAAGCTTTTGAGCGGGGAAGGTACTGAAATGGGGCTGAGTGGTTTCCTTTGTTATGTATGTTCAGAAGTATTAATAATGCCCCCATTTGTGCCATATACCATTTGAGTACAACAAGTCCCAGAATCTTTTGGTTTTTTAAAATTGTTCCTCAAGTAATTCACATTATAACTGGAAATTCTGCTGAAAGAACACGTTGGACTCATTGATTTGGAAATGTAGAGAGTGAGTTTATCATAGTTAGGATCCTGGGGGGAGTGGAAGGTGGCCCTGATTACATTGTTAGAAAAGAGCTTTACAAAGGCTGACATAACTTTGCAGAAACTTCTTCCAAGTTAGAAACTTACCAATAATTTTCCATAAAATATGATTTAACCAACTTCTCCTACACACTGTAGAAAGCAGTTTATGGTCTAAGATTCCTTGTGCTCAGTGTAGACTACAGGGTGCGTTTAGAATGTTTATCAGAATTATTACTCAATTATTTCTAGCCCTCGTCAGATCTTTTCATTTTCGCTATGGGAACCACAGACACTAAAATCCTGGTATTTTATGCCCTTGCATACTTAAAAACAAAGTTTATGGCTATATAATTGAATAAATAAGGGGAAAGGGGCCAAAGGGAGGAGGCAGAGATGCCAGAAACAGAAGCGGGAGCAGATTATCAACAAAGGGATGCTATGACTCCAAGCTGTTCTGTGTGTGCTTGGAGGAGAGCAATTCGAGGAAATAACTTCTGTGCAGCACATACTGGTTCTTGGGGTCACTTTCCTTGATGGCCGCATGTCATTTTGATGCCAAGTCAGTGAAGAGGAGTTTGGCAACTGAGCAAGGACTGGAACCAAGGAGACATTCACTGTGGGCAGATAAGGCTTAGGAAAGGAATTGGCAAGCGTGCTCGAGGACAAAAATAGCCGAAACAGATGCCAAGAGCCATCACACTAGGAGAGCAGGAATGTAAACTTGATCTTTTTTAAACGTGGAAAAATATTAAATCTGTTTTATCTGTTGTGACGCTCTTGGTCTCTATCAGGTTCTTTTACTGAATTTTTATTTTGCCTTGGTTCTGTGAAGAGGATCAAGTTGGGCAATTTTTTCTGTTGTGTTTTAAAGCATGAATATTCACATGCAGTCTGTATAACGTTTAACCTGTGTGTGTGTGTGTGTGTGTGTGTGTGTGTGTGTGTGTGTGTAGATATGTCTAAGTGTATGTCTATACTTGATTATTTCCATTTATGCAAAAGATTCATGTGTAAGCTTTATGGTTTTTTTTGTTTTTTGTTTTGTTTTGTTTTCTTTTTTTTTGTGAGGAAGATGGCTTGTCCTGGACACAAACAGCCTACAGAGATGACCCACTTTGAACAGCTATAAAGAGAAACAGAAGCCCATTTCCAGAGCCAGGGGCACGCTGTAAAATGCTCTCAAGTGTCTGTGTGGCTGACTTGTGCAACAGAGGACCTGGTAAAGGAGAGTTCAGATGAAAGGGTAGTTGGGTCCACTCACAGAGGGTGCTGTTGCTGCCGTTTTGTTTTCTTCAACGAAAGTCATCAGGATTGGCTCTACAGGCAAGGAACAGAAGTTTTTAAGCCAAAGGGAGAGAGGATTACCTTTGTACTTTAACAGATGTGACTCTGAAATGATGGCATGTGCTAGATTACAGAAAAGGTAGAGTCCATATCATTTGGTTGGGCTCTCTCAATTCTGCATTTATCTGAGTAAACACTACTTTTCAATGCTGCCCATTATCTGAATAAAGTCTCAGAGGAAGCAATTATCATAAAGCAATGATATAGTTGAAACATTTTGTAAAAGATCATCTCTCAATCACTCTTCTACAAATCATCCTTTTTATTGTATACTTGCCTTCAACATCTACTTTCATCCTATGTCTATGTAAAAGATATTTTCTTCGTTAGTTATTATTTATGATATCATTTGATCCAACCCTCCACCACTAACACAGCATTATAAGTGTCTCTATACTAAGGTCCTCTGAGCTCAGCCTTCAGAAAGCCATGGTTATAGGCCTAAGCTGTGCATAGTTTCAAACATTCCTTTCATTTCTGTAATCTAGTTTGTCCTCTTGTTATGTCTGAACCTGATGACACTGTTTAATGCCAAACACTTTGTTAAGAAGTAATGGGATTTCAAATGCTGGTGTAGTTCTTCAGTCATTGATGCATCATCCTGTTGCCCCCCCCACCTTTCTTTACATCTGCATATGTTACAGTACAGTATTGATAGAAAGATTACAGATACAATTCAAATGTAGCCTGAAAAATGGGTAGGTTACTATTTACTTATAGGGTCACTACATATAGCTGCTTCCTTAAAGGCATATATCATAAATTGAAAATCTATCATAAATAGAAAATCTGGATCTTCAAGAACTTCAGTGATGAAATGTTGTCAGAGCCATTGCTACATTTCTTGTTACTAACTTGCTTTCTTAATAACTCCCTGGAATGATTCTCTAATCAATACACATGATCTGTCATCAGAAGTAGAATTCCTAATTCTGAGCCCGAACAGTTGGAGGCCAACCAAATCAGGACCTTTAATAAGGTTTTTATAAGGAAAAACCATCAATCATTCATCTCACTCTCTAGTTCTGCATATATTGAAATTTTTGATCAAAGTTTTTGTACCAAAAATTACCCTTTTAAAAAATTTGAATAGTATACATATTTGAATAGTACACAGTATCATCTAATCAAAATTTGATTTGTAACAGTGAATCAGCTAATAAATTCATACTTTTAATCCTGCTAACAACTTCGAAATTGGCTGATAATTACTCTAGAATTAGAGGCTCTAATTTGTACATTGGTGATGTGTTTCCAATCACCAGCCAAGGTAACAAAAATAATAAATTACTCTCCTGTCTTTGCCAAAATTGTGAAAGACATCTGAGGAATAGAATATCAAACATTCCCGAGTATTAGAATCACATGCAGTTTCTCAAGATTCATCACCAGGTTTAGCACTGTGCTAGTCAAGGCCTAGTATTACTGTCAGCATCTTTACTCAAATTCTCCCTGTGTCTAAGAGAGACTCATCAGTATGGTCACCACTGGCAGCAAAGGTTCTTGAAAATCAAATAAATATGAAAGCCACACACTTGGCCAGGTAGATTTCCCCACATTTACAGTATGCATCAACTACCTACATGACCAAACAAGTCTCCAAAAGAAGACTCTAGTGTCCTAATATATCTCTCTGATGTGTTTTAAATCTGTGTGGTAGGAGTAAATAGCTTAGCAAAAGAGGTTTTTTATGCAATATTTCCTTAGGTTGCACTTTGCTCAACAAATGTTCCTTGTTCCTTACAGCTTAAAAAGTAACTAAGTGGTATTTATATTAAGCACAACACAAATGCTGTTATACTGATATCAGTTACCACACTGAGTTCCGGACGCAGTCCACATATTTCTAACTATATGACTCCTATTTTTTTCTGCAAGAAATAATGACTAGTAAGGATTACAAGACTATGAGCAAAAAAAGTACAGTCAGGTCAGATACTCCTGTGCATTGTTTCATGCAGTCCACACTGTCAAGTCCTATTTTGCATGTGTGGAGATGAGGTGTTAGGGTTACCTGATGTTATGTTTCAGATATGAAATGGCACCAGAAGCTCATGTGGGAGGTTTAGTCCCCAGTTGATGATACAGAAAAGAGGATCACAATAGAACTAAGAATGTCATCCAGAAATTTCCTTCACTTCACTTCTCTCTCACTCTCCTTCCTTCTTTACTGCCATAAGATGAACCTCCTTTATCAAACTTTGCATTCTAAAATTCGTCCTCATCTCAAACTCAATGCCATATGCCACCTGCCATGGACTAACAGCTTTGAACTCAGGAGCCAACAATCAGCTTCTACTCCTTCATGTTTTTTTCTCGAGTAATTTGTCATAGTAACAGAAATTTAATTAATATATAGCCATGGTCACAAAGACATTAAATAATCAAGAAAGCTGGGATTTTTATTCTGGCCATTTACTCCAGATCCATGCATTCCTGCTTTGTACCATCTCCTGTCTACAGTGAACAAAAACCCTCACCAGGATTTTCCCTTTTTAATGTACATAAAGAGAATTTGGCAAAGAATAGTCTATGACTTTCTAACAAATTAGTACCCAGGTAAGAGGTTTTGTCTTACCTTTTTTCACCTACTTCATTTTTCTTTTATAATTGGGTATTTTCTTTATTTATATTTCAAATGTTTTCCCCATTCCAAGTCTCCCATTCAGAAGCCCCTTATACCATCTCCCCTCCCTCTGCCCTCTGTGAGAGTGCTCCCCCACCCACCTACCCACTCCCATCTCACTGCCATGGCATTTTCCTACACTGGGGCATCAAACACCCTCCTCCTCTGATATCCAACAAAGCCATCCTCTGCCACATATGAGGCCAGAACCATGGATCCCTCCATGTGTACTCTTTGGTTGGTGGTCCAGTCCCCAGCTGCTACAGGGGCTCTGGCTGTTTACCCTGTTGCTACCCCCATGGGGCTGCAAATGCCCTTAGCTCCTTCAGTCCCTTCTCCAACTCTGATCAGGGACCCCTCGCTCAGTCCAATGGTTGGCTGCCAACATCTGCCTCTATATTTGTCAGACTCTGGCAGAGCCTCTCTGGTGACAGCCATATCAGGCTCCCATCAGCAAGCACTTCCCAGCATCCATAATAGCTTCTGGGTTTGGTGGCTGTATATGGGATGGATCCCCAGGTAGGGCAGTCTCTGGGTGGCCTTTCCTTCATTCTCCACACCACACTTTGTCTCCATATTTCCTCCCATGAGTATTTTGTTCCCCCTTCTAAGAATCTCTGAAGCATCCACACTTTGGTCTTCGTTCTTCTTGTACTTCATATGGTCTGTGAATTGTATCTTGGGTATTCCAAACTTTTGGACTAATACCCACTTATCAGTGAGTACAAACTATGTGTGTTCTTTTGTGACTGAGTTACCTCACTCAGGATGATTTTTTCAAATTCTATCCATTTGCCTGGTAATATCATGAAGTCGTTTTTAATATCTGAGTAGTATTTCATTGTATAAATGTACCACATTTTCTGTATCCATTCCTCTGTTGAGGGACATCTGGGTTGTTTCCAGCTTCTGGCTATTATAAATATGGCTATGAACATAGTGGAGCATGTGTCTTTATTACGTGTTGAAGCATCTTCTGGGTATATGCCCAGGAGTGGTATTGCTGGGTCCTCAGGAAGTATTATGTTCAATTTTCTGAGGAACTGCCAAACTGATTTCCAAAGTGGTTATACCAACTTGCAATCCCACCAACAATGGAGAAGTGTTCCACTTTCTCCACATCCTCTCCATCATCTGCTGTCACCTGTGTTTTTGATCTTAGCCATCCTGACTGGTGTGAGGTGGAATCTCAGGGCTGTTTTGATTTGCATTTCCCTGATGACTAAGGTTATTGAACATTTCTTTAGGTGCTTCTCGGACATTTGATGTTCCTTAGTTGAGAATTCTCTGTTTAGCTCTGTTCCCCATATTTTAATAGGGTTGTTTGGTTCTCTGGAGTTTAGCTTCTTAAGTTCCTTGTATATATTGGACATTAGCCCTCAATTTGATGTACAATTGGTAAAGATCTTTTCCCAATCTTATGGTTGCTGTTTTGTCCTGTTGACTATGTCCTTTGCCTTATAGAAGCTTTGCAATTTTATGAGGTCCCATTTGTGAATTCTTGATCTTAGAGCATAAGCCATTGGTGTTCTGTTCAGGAACTTTTCCCCTGTGCCCATGAGTTCCAGACTTTTCCCCACTTTCTTTTCTATTACATTTAGTGTATCTGGCTTTATGTGGAGGTCCTTGATCCACTTGAACTTGAGCTTTGTACATTTTCCCTACTTCTTGAGAAAGTATTTTTTATTGGATTTTATCTATTTGCATTTCAAATGTTATCCCCTTTCCCAGTTTCCTTTCCTCAAACCTATCCTTTTTCCCCCTCCCCCTGCTTCTATGAGGATGCTCTCCCACACACCCACTCATTCCCACCTCACCGCCCTGGCATTCCCCTAGACTGGGGCATCGAGCCTTCACATGACTAAGGGCCTCCTTCCCACTGATGCCAGATAAGGCCATCTTGAGGCAATATTTCAAAGTAAATTCAACTACAATAGCAGGGTTCTCAACCCTAGATGCAGTCACCTGGAATCTGTAACACATTCTGCTGTCACATGGAGTGGTCTCAGTGCTTCTTGGGAGCTTGCCTCCCACCTCAGCAAAATGCAAATTGTCCTGTGTCTACTTGTATATTCATACAGAGGAACACTGGACACATGGGACAGGCTGCCAAGATAAAATCACCCTAAGCCTTCCAGTAATGGGATCACTGAGGAGTCTTGAGCCTTTAATTTCTTCATCACATATAATTTCCAGAATCAAATGATGCACCAAACATTTTCAAATGGATCTTTGGAAAACAGCCTAGGGCTCTAATGCATCAGACCCCTAGCTTAATGCCTTACTTATGATGTGAAAGGAGGGAAGAGCTGTGTGCCTGGGAAATCACTGCTCAGGTGCAGGCCTAGAAGTGGATGTCTCCAATACAGAGCTTCTGCTTATGGTTATAAGCCAGAGGTGTGAAGGAAACTGGCCCTCACGTCTTCTGTAACAGCCTAGTTCCCTGCTGCTGTGTATACCACATGCAACCCCTCTGTAGACTTTGACAGCTAAATGATGAGTGTCCAGGGAGGAGCTCAGCCATGGCACGTATAAACAAGTAAATATAATGATTTTGATGCCCATCACTGAATTATTACTTGCCAAGGAGTGGGCAAGTTGATTAGTTATTTTCTGTGATTACATGCAGGTGCAATTATGTTTCCATCTACAATAATTAAATGCATTAAATGCATTCCCTTGTTTTCTAGAAAAAAAAAAACAGACTATATCACCAAATGAGTTTTCATTTTAGAAAACAAGTGATCGTTCATGTAGGACATAAATCTAGCCCCACCCCCGAAAACACACACTGTTCACAGAAGAAGAAGAAGAAGAAGAAGAAGAAGAAGAAGAAGAAGAAGAAGAAGAAGAAGAAGAACAACAACAACAACAACAACAACAACAACAACAACAACAACCTTAAATTCTTCCTCCCCAAATTTTGATGTCTTGTGTTGCTTTAAGAATAGTAATTGTTTTGTTCTGGTAAATTCATTGCTATGTTGAGTGTGATCTTTTGTAAGTTGCAAATTAAAAATTATATGGTTGCTGACTCGACTTGCTAACTTTCTCCTTTCTACATCCAGAATACAATTATGATTATTTTTTTACATAAGTGTACATAGATACATTTTCTACCCCCACCATTTAGAATTGGGTTACAGCATGGAATAACAGAATCTTTGAGGTCAAAAGGATAAGTATTCCCTACAGGGTCACAAATTGGGAAATATCACAATTGTTTGCTTCCATTAGTAGTCTACAGTGAACCTCTTCTAGCTGGGGGGCAGAAGGTGGAATTGTTTCTTGGTCAGATGTTGCACACCTGTCTTAGGGTTTCATTGCTGTGAAGCGACACCATGGCCATAAAAACTTTTATAAAGGTAATTATTTAATTGGGGCTGGCTTACTATTGAGACAAGCTTGGCTGACTCCATAGCAAACTTCAAATTGGCAGTCCAGAAGACTAGGCCTTAATCTCTGTTTCCAAGAACTGGGCAAGTCCAGGCAAATCCAGGCCTCAGATGCTGGCCTGAGGTAAGGACAGTGAGTTAGCAGCAGCTTCCAGACTTCCTTAGTAACAGTTTCCAGACATCCCCAGCAACAGTTTCCAGCCCCCTGTTCCAGCAGTGGTTCTGAAATGCTCTAGAAAGAGCCAACAGATTGAGGTAGAGGTCACACATCCCTCCCTAGAATCCCCCTAATGTATTTTAAATTGGGCCTTTGAGCTCACTCTGGCCCTCCATGTTGGAAGAGATAGGCCTGCATGCTGGAGTTCTACAGAATAAACTGCTCTTTGCTGTCCCATACTATTTGAATCCGGGCTATCATTCTTCATTAAACAATGAACCCCTCAATATTTTGGGGATTTAGTCAATTATCATCAGGGCAAAAAGCATGACAGAATGCAGGCAGACATGGTGCTGGCAAGAGAGCACTGAAAGTTCTTTATCCAAAGGTAACAGAAGGAGACTGTATACCACACTGGGCGTAACTTGAGTATAATCCTCAGCCAACTTCCTCCAACAAGGCTACACTTACTCCATAAGGCCACACCTCCAAATATAGCCACTCCCTTTGGGCAAGCATTCAAACACATGAAAGGTCTGTGTGAGCCATTACTATTCAGACCACAACAACACCCCTGACCCCAGAACTGCTGGCTATAGATGCAAAGAGCACTTTTTGTTGAATCAAAAGAGTTGATTGTGAATGTCTTAATTGAAATATGGCAAGGAAGGTGCTATAGTCAAGAGTGTTGAATGGTTCAGTGTCCCCATCTGCAGACACTGTTATTTTTTTTTATTTTTTTTTCTTTTCTATATTCTTTGTTTACATTCCAAAGGCTTTCCCCTTTCCCAGTACCCCCCCTCACCATATGCCCCATATGTCCTCACCCCCTACCCACTCCCCACCTCCCCAAGCCCCCCACCCCGCCCCAACCCCTCCACCCACCCCACCTATTCCCCAATCACCACCCCACCATTTCTCTGTTCTGTTCTGGTCCTCTCCTACAAAACTGGATCCAATCCTTTCAGGACCAGGGTCCTCTCCTTCCTTCTTCTTGGGAATCTTTTGACTTGCTAATTGTGCCTTGAATATTCAGAGCTTCTGGGCTCATTAATATCCACTTATCAGTGATTGCATTTCATGTGTATTCTTTTGCGATTGGGTTAACTCACTTAGGATGATATTTTCCAGATCCAACCATTTGCCTACAAATTGCATGAATTCATTATTTTTAATTGCTGAGTAGTATTCCATTGTATAAATATACCACATTTTCTGTATCCATTCTTCCTTTGAGGGACATCTGGGCTCCTTCCAACTTCTGGCTATTATAAATAAGGCTGCTATGAACATAGTGGAGCATGTGTCTTTATTGTATGCAGGGGAATCCTCTGGGTATATGTCCAGGAGTGGTATGACAGGGTCCTCTGGAAGTGTCATGCCCAATTTTCTGAGGAACCGCCAGACTGACTTCCATAGTGGTTGTACCATCTTGCAGTCCCACCAACAGTGGAGGAGTGTTCCTCTTTCTCCACATCCTCGCCAGCACCTGTTGTCTCTTGAGTTTTTAATCTTAGCCTTTCTGACTGGTGTAAGGTAGAATCTCAGGGTTGTTTTGATTTGCATTTCCCTGATGACTAATGATGTTGAACATCTCTTAAGGTGTTTCTCGGCCATCCGCATTTCTTCTGGTGAAAATTCTTTGTTTAGCTCTGTACCCCATTTTTGATAGGGTTATTTGGTTCTTTGGGGTCTAACTTCTTGAGTTCTTTGTATATATTGGATATTAGCCCCCTGTCGGATGTAGGGTTGGTGAAGATCTTTTCCCAATTTGTTGATGGCTGTTAAAACCCAGGATAGCTAAAACTATTCTCAACAATAAAAAGACTTCTGGGGGAATCAATATCCCTGACCTCAAGCAGTACTACAGAGCAATTGTGTTAAAAACTGCATGGTATTGGTACAGCAACTGGCAAGTAGATCAGTGGAATAGAATTGAAGACCCAGAAATGAACTCACAGACTTATGGTCACTTGATCTTTGATAAAGGAGCTACAACCATCCAGTGGAAAAAAGATAGCCTTTTCAACAAATGGTGCTGGTTCACCTGGAGGTCAACTGCAGAAGAATTGACCCACTCTTATCTCCTTATACTAAGATCAACTCCAAGTGGATCAAGGACCTCCACATAAAACCTGACACACTGAAACTAATAGAAAAGAAACTGGGGAAGACCCTGGAGGACATGGGCACAGGGGAAAAGTTTCTGAACAGAAAGAACACCAATAGCTTATGCTCTAAGATCAAGAATTGACAAATGGGACCTCATAAAATTACAAAGTTTCTGTAAGGCAAAGGACATGGTCAGAAGGACAAAACAGCCATCAACAAATTGGGAAAAGATCTGTAGACATTGTTAAGATGTGCATTCAAACCTGAGACACAGAGAAAAGTAACAGCACTGTACTGACAATTTGTTTGTGAGTTTACTTATTCATGCTGTTATATGCTGGGTCTTTTAGAGCTCTGATTCCCTGTTAGATTCTTTCTGCCATTTCAACATCCTGTAATTGAGAAGTAAAATCTCTGCAGTCAGTGTGAGGTATTAAGGGTCAGAATTGATACATTACAGCCTTCTTGTCCTTCTGTCCAAAGTACCACTCTGCTTTCTCATCATCTTGGCACCTTCCTGCTTCTGGATGGAAAGCATCTGTCTTTCTATTTTCCTCCACTCTTGATTTCTGCACTGTGTTTCTTGGGCCACCTGGGCCATGAGCATGAGAGGTTTCTTGAAGCAATAAGTTCTAAGGAGAGGATAGAAAGAGGGCATCTCATCTCTTCCCTGTCAGCTTTGTCAAGTAAGTGACTCAGACAAAGGTCAAGAGAAATTAACTGTCTCCCATGGTCTGGGTGACTGTCAGCTACAAAAGTTCAACAAAGCATCTTGTTCAGAGCAGAGCACAAATAGAGGGCAGGGACTGTAGGGTTGTTTCCGCTCAGCAGTGTACCTGTGCCAAGAATGCCGTCACTCCTCAGCCTTTGCCTTGATGCTCATAATGAGTAACTGTTAGTCTTGCCCCCAACTGTATGTAAACAGTTTGCCTACAAAGAAACACTAGTCCAAAGAATATAATGCAAAATAGCTCCTTAACCTTGACATATTTTGTTGATTTGAGTTTTGCTAGAAAAATAAAAAGTCAAGAATTGGGGGAAAGGTAACACACTGCTTCTGTGGATCCACTTGTACTATTTTTTTCTCCTTATATGGCCATTAGTGACCCCTGCAAAAGTGCTAAAGAGTCATCAATACGAGATGACGTAAAAATATGGGTTTTGAGACTAGAAGTATTGTTGACCTTTGTATTTCCTCAGTGCTTGGGCCAGCGTGCTGCTGCTCTGTGACACACGCCCCTTCCTATCTTCGCATCAAAGTCTGATGTGAAACAACTCTGTCTTCACCCCTCATCTGTCACCTTCAGCAGACCTGAAACTTGCCTCCTTGTAGAGTGTTGCTTAACTTCCTGGGCCAGACAGTGCAATTTAAATGCCATAAAAATTGTTCATTTGGTACTGTGAGATCAAGTATGCACAGTAATGCTTCATTATCTTTCATTCTATCAATGAAACTTTTTTTCCGACCTTGGAAACCAGCATCGAACTATACTTGACAACACACTGAAAGAGATACCACAGAATAAATAGAATCGTTTTAGCGGCCCAGCCTTTGTGGGACATACTACATTCTAAGGAAGTGTTTAATTACATTGCAGACTGGAGTTGTGTCCTGCAGTTGTAAATGAGGGCTGCCGCCGCTCAGTGATCGCCCTCAGTGATGCGGGTTTCATGCAGTACAGAATGAAGCTAGACAGTGATGGCAAGACTGGGAAGCAGGGGATCATTGCTGGACCTGCAGTGCCATCTACAGAGTACACTGAAGAATGTAGACGCCAGCGCTCATGCTCGTCCAGTTAACATTTCCCTGAAGAATTGAGATTTGTATGTTTAGATTTCCTGTGCGCAGGAATACTTTGTTACTTTGTTTTATATGTGTATATGTGTATACATATATGTATGTATATATGCTTATAAATGTTGTGTTTTCATATTTACATGTCTAATAAGTCTCCTAAGAGAATGAATATTACATTATATTTTATCCTATATTAATTTGATTACCTACTTTTTCAAGACTTTTCTTTGATAACCCTTTTGAAACATAGCATTTGACTCCCTGGTTACTTCCAACAGACATCGGACTGTGACCCTGTCTATAACTGTGCTCTCTCCCCTTTTAGAATAACTTCACAGTTCTTAGAAAGAACCCTTCTTACTTACTAGCAACTCCAACAATTCAGAACTCACACGATCATGTATATTTAATGCTCCTCTATGTTAATGAGTTTCTCTGACGACTTGGAGAGAACAGTACCTCAGAGCAAGGAACTGTTTAATGCAATAGATGACTGCAGTCTTTTGGATTGAGTGCTGATCCAGCACGGTGGCTTGAGCGGTGGCACCAGAGCTGGCACCGGCGTTCTCGGTCCTCTCTCCTCCATCTCTCTTTGGTGAACTTTTTTTACTTATTCATCATATCCACAAACTATACAGTGGGAACGCTGCTGTCGGGCTGTACAAGGGATGCTAAATCCCAGATCTGCCTCCAGAGGGCTCAGCATCTGGACCAGTTCATAACAGTGCAGGCGACTTTATGTGTGCACAGAATAAAGTGATAAATGAGGTGATGGAGGGGAAGCGCTGAAGTCATCAACTGAAAAGAAAGTCTCGCCTCATTTGTTTCTTAGAACAGAAAGGCTGGAGAAATATTTTGCATTACTAAGCCTTCATTACTTTTCCAAAATATCCTGCAGCATGCTTACTAATGTATTAGGAAATTCTCTTGAATAAATAACTTAAATGTCACATTCACAAATGTGTGAAAAAAGAACAGATTTTAATGTTTTTTAGCATACTTCATTTTGCATATTACCTCCAAGAATCATATGTGTGTGTATACAGTTAGAGATATTTATAGAATTGATGTTCCATAAATCTCATTATTCCTTTAGATATAATGCTTAACTGTAGTTGAAAGTAGTAACCCATATCTATTGCTATAAAATATTTTAAATGGAATCTAGTTTCATAATATGTCTATGGCAAATGTATTTGACAACCTATAAATATGTTTACAAAAACAATTTTAAATTATACAGTTTCAAAATCTATTCATGTTAGAACTCCACAGGCAATGGAGTTCTTTGCAGATGGCTTGACCATTAATGGTTATTGTGTGGGTTTCCAACTATCTAAGAAAATCTACTTGCCAAATGTTCAAATCATCAGGGTTAATTTTCCTTTCAGATAAGGAACATTTTAAAATCCAAGCTCTAGAAACATGTTTCTGTAGTGCTTGTTTGATAAGCAGTCACAGTGTTTATGTGTGTATTTCATCTGAAGAACATGAAAGTCCTGTGGAAAAAGAAAGATTCTTTGCATAAGTAAGGAGAAAGGCCTATGTAGTCAAGAAAATTCCCAACCTAATGAATGTATATAGAAAATCACCATGGTTTGAGAAGACTTGATGGTTAGATTTGAGTTGAACAGGACCATATCAGTAGTTGAATACAAGAAAGGGGAAGTGGGTGTCCCTGGCAGCATATGTTAGGAGTGAAGATTTGAGCTCATGCAGTCCACCTTCACCTTTTCCTTGAAACATCTTGTAACCTAATTACCACACTATCAGGTTAAGGACAACCCTAGCAGGCATCCCAGCAATGGCCATCTTGGTGTTGTTTCTATATGACAGTCCAGAGGAGTACAGAGGTGTCAGCATACGGAGAGGTGTCAGCAGAGGGAGGACCCGGTCCAAGTGTAGGACTGAACAAGTGAGCAAACAGTAAACTGCAAATAGCATTTGAAGTCTTTTCCAAGTTTGCAGTTGCTTGAGGATTGTGTCAACAATGATACAATAGCAACTGTTTGTTTTACCTGAAGAACAAAAGAAATGTATTGGTTTCAGTATAACCTGGCAGCTAATCCGCCCCTCCCCTCTTCCTTGCCTTCCTTCAGCTCCCTGAGCTTAGTTAATACTATAAACATGCAAAGCAACAAGATGCTAAATTCCTCCTCAACACCTTTATGGCTATTTTAACATAATCCAGTAAAGAGAATAATGTAAATGACCTTGGCATCAGTGAACTATTCTACGTGCTTCCATGGGACATAGAAAATCCACATAAAACACATAACATTTTCAAATTAAAGATCAGGAAACACAGATAGAGAATTTAAGAACTGTAAACCATTTTCTGTACAATAGAAAGCAAATGAGCAGATTAAATATGTAGTGAGAGGTAAACAGAAATCAAACCAGTGTAGCCAATGAGGTGTGACTCTTCATGTGTGTGCACATATGCACATATGCATAATCATTAATCAGGATGCACCAGACACTCCCTAATAATATCAAAATGGAAGGTTGTTAGCCCCCTGTTGGTAATTGCCTTTGGTAATGTTATAATCTTCAACAAGTGGCAGTTATATGTGAATGTGTATGAGGTTTGAGAGATGCATTAATTTATGGGTATAATAAAAAGTCATTAGTATTCTGTTTAATGCTATATCCAGAGTTCGAGTAATAGGTTCTCCCTAGAGCCTGTGACCTGCTGAGCCACAAGTATGTGGCCCCCAAAACTACCTGGTATGAATCCATCTCTCAAAACTCAGAGCTAAACAGAGACTTTTCACCTGAAGAAATTCCGATGGCTGAGAAACACCTTTAAAAAATGTTCAACATCATTAGTCATTAGGGAAATGCAAATCAAAACAACCCTGAGATTTCACCTCATACCAGTCAGAATGGCTAAGATTAAAAACTCAGAAGACATCAGGTGTTGGCGAGGATGTGGAGAAAGAGGAACACTCCTCCACTGCTGGTGGGAATGCAAGCTGGTACAACCACTCTGGAAATCAGTCTGGCGGTTCCTCAGAAAACTGGACATGATACTTCCGGAAGACCCAGCCATACCACTCCTGGGAATATACCCAGAAGATTCCCCAGCATGCAATAAGGATATATGCTCCACTATGTTCATAGCAGCCTTATATATAATAGCCAGAAGCTGGAAAGAACCCAGATGTCCCTCAACAGAGGAATGGATACAAAAAATGTGGTATATATACACAATGGAGTACTATTCAGCCATTAGAAACAATGAATTCATGAAATTCTTAGAGAAATGGATGGAGCTGGAGAACATCATACTAAGTGAGGTGACCCAGTCTCAAAAGAATACCCATGGTATGCATTCACTGATAAGTGGATATTAGCCTAGAATCTTGGAACACCAAAGACACAAATCACATACCAAGTGATGCCCGACAAGAAGAAAGGAGTGGACACTGGTGCTAGAATGGACCAAAACATCATTGTGAGGGAGTACAAGAACAGGGAGGTGGGAGCGGGTGGATGAGGGAGCAGGGGGAGGGAAAAGGGCATGTGGGACCTTTGGGGTTGGGGAACCAGAAAAAGGGAAATGAATTGTAAATATAGAATATATCCAATAAAAAATAAAATAATAAAAAAGAACTCAGAGACTTCATTTTTTAATAAAATAGCTACCAACACAGAGATTCACAACTGGCCAAGATACAAAGAATAAGAGAGTGTGGTGTGCTCAGTCCTAAATGGGAAATCTATTACACCAGCACCACCTCCTAAGACTCAGGCATTATTGTGATAGATGGGAACAGAAAGTATATAAGAGCCAGAAATAATGAATGACCCAAGGAAACAGTGTTTTCTGAACACAGCAGGGCAGTTGTACATAAGAATCCATAGTGGCTGTGTCAACATGTACACAACCTGCACACACTTAAACATACAACACCCTAGCATGGAGGACAAGAATTGAGCACAAAACAAAGTCCCACCAGCTGAGAAGCTATTAGTAGTTAACTCCCAGAACAAGGAGAGTTAGCTTTCTTTAAGAGTGTGGTCCCTGGTAGCTCTAGCATGTTTCAGTAGATAACCACACAGCTAAGTGCACATTGGCAGCACAAATGGGCCCAATGCAGTAAAAGAAAATATGAGGACTGTCTAAGTTAGGGTTTCTCTTTCTGTGATAAAACACCATGACCGAAAGGGAAGTTGGGAAGGAAAGGGTTTATTTGGCTCACACTTCCATGTTGCAGCCCATTATTGAAGAAAATCAGGACAGAAACTCAAACAAGGCCAGAACCTGAAGAGAGGAACCAACGCAGAAGCAATGGATGGGTACTGCCTACTGTCTTACTCCTAATGGCTTGTTCAACCTGCTTTCTTATAAAACTTAGGACCACCAGCCCAGGCATAGAACCACCCACTAGGGGCTGAGTCTTCCTCCAGCAATCACTAATTGAAAAGATGCCTTACATGCTTGCCCACAAGCCAGTCTTATGAAGGCATTTTCTTAATTGAGGTTTCTTCCTCTTAGATGATTTTAACGTGTGTCAAGTTGACATAAAATTATCCAGCACAAGGACCGAAATTTGAGTGGATCTGGAAGAACATGGGGGTGAGGATAAATACAATGTATGAAATTCTAAAATAATAAAATACAAAAAATATACAAAACTGTCAATGTCATTTCTAAACTGGGAAAGAAGCAGATATAGAAACTGAAGAAAGACAAGCAACTACCAAGTAAAAGCATAGTTGGAGAGATACACCTAGAGTAGCCATGCTAACAGTTTTGCATAAGGATGCAATTTCTGTTATTAGCCAAAAAAAAGGGGGGGAGGCGAAGGTGGAGGAAGGAGGAAAGGGAGAGAGGAAGGAAAGGAAGGGAGAAAGAGAGAATATCCATTAAACTACAGTTCTAGGAATTAGAAGCTCAATGAATTTCTGCCTTTGATCGTTTGAAGAAGCAGGCATGTCATTACCAAGACAATCTCATTACTATAGAGTATTTTGCTCTCTTTTCCCTCAGTATGTGTGATGTGACCAAGACAGAGCATGCATTGTTCATTTAAATGAAACATGAACAGGGCAGCCATGTGTATTAGATAATGCGAGAGTATGATAATCACGCTGATGTGTCTGTGTTAAACTGATTTTGAACTGTTAGTTGGTGGTAGTTTCTGCAGGCTGTGGTTAGATAAATGGATGCAAATGGTAGTTGTAACTGATGAGTGATTGATGATGGCTTCCTGTGCTTCACTTTGCACCCGTGGAGACAGCCCAGGGCCAGCCAGAAATGGAACTGCTAATACGTGAACTATGATCGGTTTGAAGGTGCGGTGCCTACTGAGTTTCTTAGAGTGAGTGGACGGGGTGAGCAGCATGTTCTAAGAACAGACAACTCTGGCCTTTCCTCAGTTGGCTGGGGTTTTTGTTGGTTTGGCTTGGTTTTTGGTTTTCTTTTCCTTTTCACTTTCTGGGACAGACAATTGATAATTAAAGCTTAAAACAACCAAAGAAACACACAACAAAAACTAGAAAAATCCTGTAGCATGATTGTTAGGTTTCAAACCAGGGACAAGTGGCTGAGGTATCTATTAACATGTCAAGGCTTTGACCTCCTTTTGTTGTCTAACTGCTCTGGCTAGGACTTCTAGTACTATATTGAATAGATAAGAAGAGAGGGGGCAGCCTTGTCTAGTCCCTGATTTTAGTGGGATTGCTTCAAGTTTCTGTCCGTTTAGTTTGATGTTGGCTACTGGTTTGCTTTTACTGTTTAGGTATGGGCCTTGAATTCCTGATCTTTCCAAGACTTTTATCCTGAAGGGGTGTTGGATTTCATCAAATGCTTTCTCAGCATCTAATGAAATGACCGTGTACTTTTTTTCCTTGAGTTTGTTTATGTAGTGGATTACATTGATAGATTTCTGTATATAAAATAGGCTTTCCCTGACTACTGAAGCACCAGGAGTCACTGCACCTTGTCTGCCCAGTGTAACTCAGTCTTAATATCACAGCCAATTTCAGCGTGGTAGTCAACTTGTGGCAAATTGTAATCCATGTCTCACAATTTCACAATTGGTATCTGAGAATAAAAAGGTCAAATAAAGATGTCATACTATTAACAAAAGAAAACCTATCAATGCAAACTCTGTCCACCAGCATCTCTCAGTTCCCTACCTGTTTACAGGCTCCTGCTAGCTGACATATTCTGTCCCCTACCCTAAACTTCTCTAGCCCAGGAACCAGACTGGGCTTGCCCCAACCCCAGCTGCTCTTACTCCCCCTATATAATGGAACCATTTTGGCTATACCAGTCCTTTTTTGGCCTTTTGACTTCTTGCCATCTTGGCTGCTGCTCCAGATTCCGCTCTCTTCCTCTTCCCTCTCTCCGCCTCCCTGTCCTCACGTGACCAGCCTGCTCAGTCTGCTGGCAAGGTCAAGTCCGGACTCTTCGGGACATCTCTTCCTCTCCGGCTCTCACATGTCCATGATAAACCTCCAGCCTTTCGGAGCAGTCATGTCCTCCTCCTTATTTTCTTTCTTTTCATTCACTGGTGAATTGAAGAAGCTAGACAAATAGTCCTTCAGAACTGATAACTGCTGTCTCAAGAAAGCGGGCCTGTGAGGGGACACTACCAAGTGGTAGACATGGAGCCCTGCCTTGGGGCGGAGACTCATACTTAAAAACTATAGTACAGTAGTATATTTCCTATAAAGGTTATAGCTGATGCACTGACTGTCCAATGCACTGCGATTAATTTGGTTTCTAGGTGTCTCATAGTTATACATGTATACATGTGGATTTGGGCAGCATGTTCTTTGGTTCTGTAAATTGAGTTTCTCATTAAAATAAATAAATAACAGGGGCTGGAGAGGTGCCTCAGTAGTAAGAACAATTACTGTTAACAGAGGACCTGGATTTGTTTCCCACACCCCCAGGGCAGCTCACAGCTAGCTGTGGCTCCAATTACAAGAGATTCAGTGCCGCCTTCTGACCTTTTCAGATACTTCATATACATGGTATATAGATATACATACAGGAAAACTACTCATCCACATAAAATAATTTTTATTTAAGAACATAAGCAACATATATATTGGAGTGGGAAACAAACTGAAGCATAAAAAGGAAATTTTCTTAAGCTTCTGACATGCTGGTGGTTTGACAGAAGTTTCATGGATATTATCTGACACTGCTGTTTCCTCCTGCGTCCAAAGTGCATAATGCTCTCTGTGTGGACCGCCTCATTCCCACTGCTCCTACTGTGCAGGTCACCTGAGAGGATCATATGAGATAGGACTTAGAACTCAGAGTGTTGAGAAACTGACTTGTATTGCTGTGACTGTCCTTGTGCTTAGAAGAAGGGCATGGGAAGAGGCAGTGCGACAACATAGAAGTGGGCCTGGAGTGAGGATGGCCAATATAGTAACACCGCCTTCCATGGTTACAGTGTGTGACCTGATTCACTAGTGTGAGACTGTCACACCGTGGTCTTCTTTGTTCCATTAAGAGTCTGGTAGTATTTATTTAAGCCATCAAAATAAACCCAAATAGACAAAAAAAAAATAAAAAAAAAAGACAAAACAAAACCACCCAGAAATAAATTAACCACAAACATTTAGAACAGAATCAATAATATAAAGTACAGGAATAAAAAAATTAAATAAAAGATAACATTCATAGTAATTTCTACATTCTGTGGGTGGGCAGCATTGCAGATAATCACAAATCGACTGGCAAAATGTAGACATGGATAAGGTACTATTTACAAAAGTTTTATTATATTTTTATTGGTCGTAAGACAGAAATTTAAAAATATTTGTTTATTTTATGTATTTTATTTTAGGATAAATTTAAGTATTCCTTAATAAGTTAAGAAGTAGTGATTTCATGCCCAAAAAAATTTGTGGGAAAAGACCATATCAGCAGGACAAAACACCCTGCCTGTCTTCTGAACTCTGCAGTACATTTTTTATATTTGGTTTCATTGTATTTCTGAAACTGTTGGATCTGAGTCTAGCGTTTCTACCATAAGCTGCATGCTTGAGGTCAGTAACATGGCTTTATTGTGAATTCTTTTATTTTCATCATTTTTTATTCTTTGACAGTTTTATACATTTGCATAATGAGCTTTGGTGGTTTTTTCTCCTTCCACCAGCTTCTCTCTTTTTTTCTTTCTAGATTATCTTTTTTTTTCTTTTTAGATTATCTTTTTTAAATTTTTTATTGGATATATTCTATATTTACATTTCATTTCCCTTTTTCTGGTTCCCCATCCCCCAAAGGTGCCACATGCCCTTTTCCCTCCCCCTGTTCCCCCATCCACCCCTTCCCACTTCCCTGTTCTGGTACTCCCCTACACTGATGTTTTGATCCTTTCCAGTACCAGTGCCCACTCCTTCCTTCTTGTCAGATATCATTTGATATGTGGATTGTGTCTTTCGTGTCCCAAAAGTCTAGGCTAATATCCACGTATCAGTGAGTACATGCCATGGGTATTCTTTTGAGACTGGGTTAGTATGATGTTCTCCAGCTCCATCCATTTCTCTAAGAATTTCATGAATTCATTGTTTCTAATGGCTGAATAGTACTCCATTGTGTATATATACCACATTTTTTGTATCCATTCCTCTGTTGAGGGGCATCTGGGTTCTTTCCAGCTTCTGGCTATTATAAATAAGGCTGCTATGAACATAGTGGAGCATGTATCCTTATTACATGCTGAGGAATCTTCTGGGCATATGCCCCGGAGTGGTATGGCTGGGTCCTCCGGAAGTATCATGTCCAATTTTCTGAGGAACCACCAGACTGATTTCCAGAGTGGTTGTACCAGCTTGCAGTCCCACCAGCAGTGGAGGAGTGTCCCTCTTTCTTCACATCCTCGCCAACACCTGATGTCTCCTGAGTTTTTAATCTTAGCCATTCTGACTGGTATGAGGTGAAATCTCAGGGTTGTTTTGATTTGCATTTCTCTAATGACTAATGATGTTGAACATTTTTTAAGGTGTTTCTCAGCCATCCAAATTTCTTCAGGTGAAAAGTGTTTGTTTAGCTCTGTACCCCATTTTTGGATAGGGTTATTTGGTTTTCTTGGGTCTAACTTCTTGAGTTCTTTGTATACATTGGATATTAGCCCTCTGTCAGATGTGGGGTTGGTGAAGATCTTTTCCCAATTTGTTGGTTGCCGATTTGTCCTTTTGACAGTGTCTTGCCTTACAGAAACTTTGTAATTTTATGAGGTCCCATTTGTCTATTCTTGATCTTAGAGCATAAGCAATTGGTGTTCTGTTCAGGAATTTTCCCCCTGAGCCAATTTCCTCAAGGGTCTTCCCCAGTTTCTTTTCTATTAGTTTTAGTGTGTCTGGTTTTATGTGGAGGTCCTTGATCCACTTGGAGTTGAGCTTAGTGCAAGGAAGTAAGAGTGGATCAATTCTCATTCTTCTGCATGTTGACCTCCAGTTGAGCCAGCACCATTTGTTGAAAAAGCTATCTTTTTTTCCACTGGATGTTTTCAGCTTCTTTGTCAAAGATCAATTGGCCATAGATGTGTGGGTTCAATTCTGGGTCTTCAATCCTATTCCATTGATACACCTCCCTGTCACTGTACCAATACCATGCAGTTTTTAACACTACTGCTCTGTAGTATTGCTTGAGGTCCAGGATATTGATTCCTCCAGAAGTTTTTTTACTGTTGATGATAGCATTAGCTATCCTGGGCTTTTTGTTATTCCAAATGAATTTGAGAATTGCTCTTTCTAACTCTATGAAGAACTGAGTTGGGATTTTGATGGGGATTGCGTTGAATCTGTATATTGCTTTTGGCAAGATTGCCATTTTAACTATATTAATCCTGCCAACCCACGAGCATGGAAGATTTTTCCATTTTCTGGGGTCTTCTTCAATTTCCTTCTTCAGAGACCTGAAGTTTTTGTCATATAAATCTTTCACTTGTTTGGTTAGAGTCACACCAAGATACCAGCTTCTCTTACACAATGTTCTGTGTAGGAGCTACAGGCCAATGACAATCTTAAGATGTCTAGCTCAGAGCTAGGCAAGGTACTCTAAACTAGACTGAACAGTCCACACATATATGCTTTGCTGCTGTTCGTTTTAGAATACTACAGTTGTATGGAATTCAACTCTAGATTAGGAACATCAACCAGCCACTTACTAAACAGTTTCACTTAACTTACACCAAACTAAAACTCTTGGTTTCCTGTGAAACCAAGTATGTACAGTATCTTTCTAACTATGAACTGTTACTAATCTTTTTAATTCAACCAGGGTCCTTATTTTATTTCATCCTGATCAACCATCCCAGACTGAGAGAAAATTGTTTATTTTTTTATTTAGTTGGCTTTTGGGTTTTTGTTTGTTTGTTTGTTTGTTTGTTGTTGCTGCTACTGGTTGTGGTGGTGGGGGGGGTGCACGGGCACATATATGTCTGTGATACCTAGCACATGGTCACTAGAGAAAATTTGAAGCAGCAAGAAAAAATGAGGGAGGACTGGAGAGAAGGCTCAGCAGTTAAGAGCACTGACTGTTCTCCCAGAGTTCTTGAGTTCTATTCCCAGCAACTGCACGGTGGCTCACAAACATCTGTCTTGGGATCTGATGCAGTCTTCTGCTGTGTCTGAACACAGCTACAGTATACTCATATAAATAAAATACATCTGAGGAAGGAGAAGGAGGACAAGGATGAGGATGAGAAGAAATAATAATGAGGGAAATTCTATAGTCAGAAATACAATATAATATCTCATCATGCAATTTTCATGTATTTCTTCTCATGCTTCCAATGTGCATAACAATGCTGTGTATACATTAACATACTATCTTTGGACTTAAGGCAGATATAACAATATGCTGGTAGATGGTGCTCATGAAGGTGTGTAGTCCTTGAGTAATATTCAGTGGAGTATGAGCTCACATGTTCGTTTCTCTTGGAATTATATGCTCTTATCGTTATGAATAATGGTGTGACCATCACATACATGCATAGTGTTTGATTTCTATGTGACTTTTTTTTTAAAGATTAATGCTCAGAAGAGAAACTACTGAGCCAAAGATAATGAATTCTGCAGATGTGATTTTTACCATTTAATTAGAAAATAAGAACAGAGACAAAAAGACAATGGATAGGCAATATCCTGGCCCCAAGGCTCCTGTAACACTCTTTAAGTCTCTTTTCATTACACATGTAATTACTTCCTCAAAGATGCCTTCCCCGGGAGCATATCTACCAGAATCCATTCCACTGGAAGCAGGCCCAGAAGAGCAGTAGCTCAGATGAAGGACAGGTTCCTTTCACAAAGGAATGTGCACTGGACTCAGTCAATGGGTGAGCTGAGTTTAGAAGACTGAGTCTTCCCCCGCAGTTGTTCCTCAGTTCCTACATGGCCTCTGCTCAGGGCCAATAAGTGGAAGTGCTTCCCTTCAGTATCCCTGTGGCCCCCTGGGATGGGAACCTTTATCAGCTCTGTGTCTAAAGGAATTCCCTGTAAGGAACTAGCAAGTTATGCACACACATCATTATCTACAACTTTCTCTGATAGGTTTGCCGCCCTAAAAATGAAGTAATGTTCCTACTTGCGCATCTTTCATTGTTTTGCTTGGGCCATTCATGTCCAAATCCACCCTTTAAATTCATGGATTTGCAAACAAAGGATAAGATGAAATTGATCCATCGGAAATGACAGACCTAAGAAACCAAATGGGCATTTTAAATCCACCAATCATGACTCAGAGAGAAGAACCTTTGCTGGAAGTCAGGTAGGGACCCTAAATAGCGGATTGCCCCTCCCTTATCATGTGACTATGAAGAGAAGACAGTGCTTACAAGTCTCCTTCCTTGAATCAAGATGCCAGTTTGTCAGGATGTGAGAGCTGTAAAGCAGACTAAACTGGTCATCAGTGGCCACATCTGCAGCCAGGTCCTTGTGTACTTGGGCGCTGGACCTGGGTGTGGGAAGGTTGATGTCATCCTGGGACGAGGATTACAGATTCCGAGGCGCCACTGCGCCCCTCCTCAGCTGTCCGCTCACCTGCACAGGCCCCTGGCCTGAGCCCCAGCCTGCTCAGTTCCTTTAAAAGAAATTTATTTGAAAGCTTTTCCAGTAAAATTGACACCCTAATCAAGGTCCAGAAATAAAGAGCAATTCTATATTCTCTTCTGCTTATCATTGATAAAGACATTTAAAAGGAAATTGTGGACTTCACTGTTTAATGTTTTACTCAGCTGCTACCAATGATTTTTCTATTTCTCACACTATTCAGGTTTTGTTTCTAACTTTTTGTCTTATTGTAATTACTTCGTACAGAATTATATATCGCTTCACCTATATAACGACTTCAGAAAACGACGACGCCAGTTTGGTCTTTGTCAACAAATTAGCACATAATCCTGAGAAAGATAACCATAGGTAATCCCAGACCCATGACTTTTCAGAGTTCGCTCTCCACACAATGAGATGAGCAATAGAACCTCTACCCTAGTTTGTTCCTTTTTCATTCATTCATTCATTCATTCATTCTTATTTCCTACTGGACTGTCTCGAACCCATGAACCACCAAATAATGACACATAAGGCCTAGACCTTACAGCTTAAGCTTGTTCTCAACTAGCTTGGTTAACTTAAATTAACCTGTTTATTCTAATCTATGTGTGGCTTGTTACCTCCCCTCAGTACTGGCACCTGTTTCTTCCTCTGAGTCTGGCTGGTAAATCTCCTGCTATTTCCCAGAGTTCCTTTCTCTGCCTTTTTGTCCCGCCTATCCTCTCTTGCTATAGGCCATTCAGCTCTTTATTGACCAATCTGAACGGGATGGAGAAGACAGACCACTGAGGTGATGCTTCATAAAAGTAGGAATACCGAGGGTCCTGTACTCAACTCAAAGAGTACAGAAACCAGCATTTGAATAGTACAGTCAACCACTACACAAGGCACAAGAGATAATCCCAACAATTTTCTCCCTCTCCCCTTTCTGTTTCAAATACATTTGCACAGCTGTCTCCTGTAGTGCTGGGATTTTTACCCATTGCTGACTGCTTCCTCTGGAATCCTAAATCATAATATTTCACTTCATGAACTGGCTTCTAAGTGCACCTGCCTTTGAAAGTATGTAGCTCTTTTCTACGTTAGTAATACTTTTAAACAACCTACTTGCATTTCCTTGTCAAGTCAGATTCAGGATACTTAATAAAAAATCCTGTTGTTCACTGTGAGCAGGAAGATACCAACAGATGTCAGTTAAAATAAAAACTATATAGGCAAACGTGGCCTAGGAATAAAGGTATAGTGACTTTAGCCTTGTTCTTTGAAAGATGCTCTAAGGTTTGAAATATAGCTGCCAGCAGATATTTTGAAAGCTATCATAAAGTAAAGCAAATAAAGACTGTCTTTAGAAAGGAAGATAGTAAGAACTGCAGATGAAAGATGAAAATCTAACACTGGATGCAGTTCTGTTTCAGGCCCCGGCATTGTCTGTGCTCATCTGAATGTTAAACTTCTTTGAATTCTTCCTTTATTGCTGTTTGCAGCCATCACATTGATCTAAGCAAAGCCAGTGGGGCAGTTAAAATCCCATTCCAAATTGGAACAACCTCTGGATTGATCGGTGGTGATGGCTGAAGAGGAAGGGACAGTGTTCCTTTCTTACTGACCAGAAATGTGTTTATCCAATTCGTCTGTGCCAGGGACAGAAGCAGCAGGCGCAGTGCTGAGGGATGTGGCAGCTGAGGGTCTGTGCTGCTTTGGAGCCGGGGGACCCCTGCCCCAGACTTATGACAACTGACTTCCAACTGATTCCTCAGCTCTACTACTGGACATTAACTCATCCTGACAATTCCATTCAAGTCAGAAAGCCAGTCTTTATGCACAGCTCTGAGAGCTAACTTTAAAGTACTTGTTTGGATAAAAACATCTGTGTAAAGTCCACATGAGATCCACTAGAAGAGAAGCGAGACCAGAAGTCTCCAGAGCAGAAGCACGTGAAGACGGCTGCTTGTTGTGACCGTCAGTGTGCAGTGCTCAGTTCATAATAAACTTCATCCGAGAAGTGAGGGGTTTATGCAAAAGAGTGTTTAGTTGTGACGTGGATATTTACATGGAGAGGCAGTTGCTAGAGAGTGTTGTTCACCCACATTGTGTTGTGCTTCTCTCCCCACCTGACCCCTGAGAGTGAGTGTGTGTGTGTGTGTGTGTGTGTGTGTGCAGGCTCCTGTGTTTGTATTTTGTGGACACAAATACAGATATATGTCTGTATGTGTGGAGGTGAAAAGTCAGCTGTGGGTTTTTTTAGAAGTCATTCACCCTGTTTTTGAAGCATGGTCTCTCATTTTGGCCTAGACCTCACCTATTCAACTAGACCAGCTAATTCTTTCTCTCTTCCTCCCCAGCACTGTGGTTACAAAATACTTAGGCAACTGGGGCTGACTTTCTATGTGAATGCTAGGACTTAAACTCATATCCTAAGTCTTGTATATTGGGCATTGTACCAACTGAGCAATCTTCCCAGTGCCTTTCTGAATAAAGATTTAACTCAAGAAGATAAAAACAGAGTGTGACAGTAAACATAGACTGTCAACTAAATTAAAGATCAAAGAGAATTTCAGAATTACAGACTCATTGATCAATTAAAAAACAACTAACTACTTTTAAACAGAAGAAGAAGGAATTATCAGTAAGCTGATTTAAATCTTAAACAAAAGAACACAAGACAGAAAGTTCCCATATACCACCCTGTAGAGTTTATCAGCTTTCAGGGTCTTCATTAGAGTTGTACATCTGTAACAGCTCTTCACTTTGCTTTGCATTATACATTCTATGAAAAAAATCTGCACCCTATGAAAAGAGAGAAATCAGTAGTCTGGGCATCAGGAAACAGAAAAGGAGAAATCAAAGAAAACAGAATTATATGTTTAAAAAAAAAAAGGCAAACAACATAGTCCTCTTAGACGTTAGTGACTGGAAATAGTAATAATTTTCAGTTGTCTGACACAGCTTTGGAACTATAAGTACTTCAGCAGGAATGTCTCAGTGTGGAGTAGAAACTGACCTGAAAATTTGACCCAGTCACTTGATAACAGAATCAAGAAAGAAGTGTTAACAACACAGAGTTACTCCCCTCTCTCCAACTCCATCCTCTTAAAAGGTCACATCACTATATTGAAGAAGACTGCCTCTCAGTGATATGTTTTTAAAATTTTGAAAAAATGGACCAAAAATCCAGATTTGAAAATATATTGCTGTGGCTGAATATACCAAAAAAATTAATTATACGCATGAAAAATTAGTATAGGAAAATATATTTAATTTAGGTATGAAGATTATGGGTGGGTTTTCTTATGTTCCATCTGACTAAAATTGTATGATAATAAAATGTAGAAAATATTTGTCTTTGTTACTTTTCTGTTACTGTGAAGTGACACTATGACCAAGACAACGTATAAAAGAAACCATTTGACCGGAAGCTTGCTTGCAGTTTCAGATGCTGAGTCTGAAACTCATGACCATGACCATTGTGGCAGGAAGCTAGGTGGCAGGCAGGCATGGCTGTAGAGCAGTAGTTCAAAGCTTGCATTCTGACCACACGTTCAGGCAGAAAGTGTGCCTGGTGTGAGCTTGTGTGATCTCAACGCCCACACTCTTCCAATGAGGCCACACCTCCTAACCTTCCCATCAAAGCCCCACCAACGGAGGAGCGAGCATTCAGAGTGTGAGCCTATGGGACATTCTCATTCAAGCCGTCAAAATAGTTTACTGCATAGGAGCCAAATTTTCAACAGCTCTAAAGTCTTGTTTCTTTTAAATGAAGGGGTCAGAAACGGATCGTTGATAGTAAGATCTAACTCCTGCAATCGTTATCAACTGCAAAATGTCAGATATGAGGGAGGCAGTTTTTCTCATTTGCCATCTAAAGTGAGCTATTTCTTTGGCGGAATACACTTTGTAGTAAGCTTCCCAGGAAGACAACCCATTGAGAAACCTGACCTTCACCCTGAGTTTACATGTTCTGTGGGACAAATACTAGTAAATTAGCAGGATAGGTCCCAAGCAAGTCTCTTGAATTCATTTAAATAAATCAAACCAAGAGCACTATGGGTAGTATGCTACATGGATGCTAGAGTGGCCTTGATCTTGGATGATAAAGAGAAATAGCTTGAGATGATTGCCACTCTGGAACAGAAAAAGCAAGCAAACTTGCTCCCACATACTGAGACTGTGCCTTTGCATATTTGTTTTGAAAGCCAAACAAATTGCCCTCTTAAGATGCCTTAGAAATTTGTTGAGGTTGGCAGTGGTACCATTTATCAAGTAACATCATGAAAATTTCTCATTTGCTTCCTATATTGTGTTTGTGTAAGCTATGCTATCTGTTTTATGATACAAAGGGAGAAATGTTGTTCTAGGTTTTGGTTATATTTCATGTGTCATTCTAACCTAGTGTTGGTAATGCTTGGAGGATTTTGAAAAGAGTCCTTCCAGAATGTTTTTGCACATCATTAAAAAATATTTATCATGTCAAGAATATAAATGAATTGATGAGTGTTTACATGAAATATGACCTTCTCTCAACATATATACAAATATTTAAAATAATGTGTTCAAGTAAAAGTATAGGAACTGTTTCTCTTGTGTCTTTGTAGTTCCTTCTTAGAAGGGATAGTAGCAGCCTGAGATAAGTTTTAATTCACATCAGTAAGTACTTCAGAGTTGCTATGTCAGAAGGAAATTCTATAGATTTTTCCCTAAAGAAGCATCTATACTCTTCAATTACTTTCTAGCTACCCTTAAATAAATTAAGTAACTAAAATAGAAAAATGTTGATGTCTTATTACAGTCAAACTTTTATGGATAACTGTTTCTAAAATTACAGTATTTACCTCTTTAAAATATTTTCTGTCTTTGCATTTCTCAATATGTGTGTTTTTAGCCAAAAATGACAGTAATGAATGTTCTTCCACAGTTACTTTTTCTACTTAAAAATATTTTCCTATATCATTAAAAATATTACCCATATGCACAGCTCTAACTGATTTACAGTGTACAAAGAGTTGTGTTATAGAGAGTTAACTATTTTAACTAGTGCATGTGTGTGTGTGTGTGTGTGTGTGTGTGTGTGTTTGTAAAAAGAAAGAGAAGATGAAGTGGAGAAGAAAGAATAGGGGGAGACACATAATACAGAACACATAATCTGTGTATTTCTGAACTATCTGCCTTAGTGTAATGAGCTATAACTCCATTTAATGCAGATATCATGATTTCATTCTTTATTGCTGTATAAAATCCCATTGCATATACATACCACATTTTCTTTATTCATTCATTTCTTAGTGGATGACTAGGATTTGCTAGTGAAGATTGGGAGAAAGAGGAATATTAGTATCAATACACTATAACGAAAACAAAACACCTTGATCACATTTTCAGATTTGAAGACTTCTCCAATAGTAGAGACCATTATATATGTATTTGTTTTATCATATTGATATTTTTATATATTGCATAATTTTATCAGCCTCTTACATTTAATAGTTTGTAGTTGATTGATACAGGTTACATGCTTGCCACCTGTACATCTTGTGTTGGAAAGCCCTAACCAAACCAGTAGTCCAGGGCATTTTCCCACAAGACCTCTTCCAAAGCCTTGGGACATCATTGGATGTCATTCTGTATCTGTCTAGAATGTGCCAGTATATGAAGAGCTACCGTTTCCTCACAAGATTCTCAGTTACAGTGACAAAAAATGAATATGTAGCTCAAAATCTCAATCATTCTGCAGTTGAAAAGCATGGTTTTGCCCAGTTTTTTTTAATTGTGTGCTTTCTAATTAATGAGTTCTACTTTCTATTTTCTGCATCTAAGCCCTTCTTAGAAGAAGAGATTGTTTGCACTTCCCAGTGTGTGACTCATTTCACATGCTTAATTTTTTCTTTTAAGGAGCAAACATCCTAACAGAGTTGAAGTTATTGATATCCTAATTCATTCATTCTCTTTGTCTGGTTTAGGAATGCTTGTCTAACACAAGAGGTCTTTTATTTTTCTTGTATTCCTGAAGTTTCACAGGTTTTGCTACTAAACTTAAATCTATGGTATACTTCTATTTGGATTGTATGAATGTGTTGAAGTGTGTAATTTTTTCCATAGGACTAGCCAATGGAGTCTTAACAGCCTCAGTTGAAATCAGTCATCCACTCATGTCTGTGTCTGTTTCTGAATTTTCTACAGTGATTCACTGTTCCCAGTGCCTATCTTCTGCCTATACTGCATGTCTGAGTTAGTGTAGCTTTGTAAGCTTTGAGGCCAGATAATACAAACCCAGTGATCTTCTAACAATATTGAACACTGTGAATATGAACATTTGTCTCTTCCATTTGCTGAGGATTCTTTACCTTCTCTCAGGAGGGTTTTTCATTTTTACCATTTTTAGCTTGTGGTTCCTACACATCTGTCAAATGTATGCCTACTTACTTTTTGTTTTTTTTTTTGTTTGTTGCTTGCTTAGGCAAGCACTCTAGCTGTGACTGAACTACATCCCCAGCATGTTGGAGGGGAAGGGGTTTGGTTTGGTTTGGTGTGGTGTGGTGTGGTTTGGTTTGGTTTGGTTTGGTTTGGTTTGGTTTGGTTTGGTTTGGATTGGATTGGATTGGTTTGGATTGGATTGGTTTTGTTTGGTTTCATTGTGGTTGTGCTTGTGGTTTCTCAAGATAGGATTTCTCTGTGTAGCCTTGGCTGTCCTGTAGCTCATTCTGTAGATCAGGATGACCTTTTGGATTTAGAGATCAGCCTGCCTTTGCTTCCCAAGTGCTGGAATTAAAGATGTGTACCACAGCTACCTGTCTCACTTTGTGTCTTCCACACAGAATCTCACTGTGTATCCTAGAAGGACCTTACATTTGCATGGAAAATCTCACATTCCTAAAGGAGCCTGTCTCCTCCTCCTGAGTGCTGGCATTACAGGCATGGAGACAGCACCATGCCTGGCTCATAGTTCATAATGCTAGCTCAAAGAGATTTCTCAGGTTCTGATGTTAATGCTGGATTAGCACAGACAATATATAATTAGGGAGTGTTTTCTGCCTTTCTGCTGATTGTTGACAATGTGAAAAAAATTAATAAGTGGAGCCATTACATCCCCAATACTCACTACTGACCTTCTAATCAAAAGCTGCTCACCATTTGAGAAGAAGCTTGTATCACCTCTCTGTGCAGTTCTAGTGTAGTGGATTATGAAGCAATTACTTCTGTGCAACTCATTTGACATACGTACTAACTTCTAAAATGTTCTAAATGTATTGAATCATTTACTTAAAGTAGTTAAGCTCCTCACAAACTTAAGTATGTCTCAACTTTCACATCTCTTACATCTTGACGTTGTTCTTTAGAGATTTCAGCATGCTGTATAAGTAGGATAAAGAATTCAGTCAAGAATACCTGACTAAAGATAGTTTCCATAACCAACCTTAAGTTATTTTTCCTGAGGTAGAGAAATTAGTTTTCATAATAATATTGCCTGTAGCTATAGTCCCAAGTGGCTTAGGAATCAGAGTACTCATTGATCACGAAGGGCAAGGCACTGTTTGGTTGCCTCTCTGTATACATGTGTTTCCTGTAGTTTCTCTTGCTGTGTAAGCACCATGACCAAAGGCAACTTAGAGGAGAGACGGCTTTTTGTCTTATGGTTCTAGAGGGTCTAAATTCAGAGTGTTATAGAAGGCATGGCATCAGGTGGCAGGAGCAGGATACTGGTTCATCACGCTTTCCTCCACATACTAGAAGTAAGAGAGCAAGCAGAAACTCAGGTGAGGCCATCAACCCGCCGGACTCCGGAAGCACCCTTCCTCCACCAGCTGCACATCCTAAAGGGTCCATAGCCTCCTCAGACAGCATCACGTATTAGCATCCTTAATAAAGATACTTTGAATTTATATTCAAATGCTAAACTTGTGTCAGACATGATTAAAATAAAATCTATTTGCATTAACTTCATGTAAATGTAATCTATATACAGAATATTGGCTCATACAAGCAGGTTGGGTGTGTTTCATACTGGAATAGATATTACTACTGAGAAGATAAAATGCCTAAATTTTGTTTTAAAAGAAATCAAAGCAGGCCGGGCGTGGTGGCGCACTCCTGTAATCCCAGCACTTGGGAGGCAGAGGCAGGCGGATTTCTGAGTTCGAGGCCAGCCTGGTCTACAGAGTGAGTTCCAGGACAGCCAGGACTACACAGAAAAACCCTGTCTCGAAAACAAACAAACAAACAAACAAACAAAAAGAAATCAAAGCACAAAACAATTAGTCCTAGAGAACATATCGTTTTTTTCTATATTCATTGCTTACATTCCAAATGATTTCCCCTTTCCCAATTCCCCACTCCCCATAAGTCCCATAAGCCCTCTTCCCTCTGCCCATTCCCCTGATCAACCCCCTCCCACTTCCCTGTCCTGGTAATCCCCTACATTGCTGCATCATCTCCTTCCTTCTTCTTGGGAATCATTTGATATATAAATTATATCTTGGGTATTCAGAGTTTCTGGACTAATATTCACTTATCAGTGACTGCATTCCATGTGTGTTCATTTGTGATTGGGTTACCTCATTTAGAATGATATTTTCCAGTTCCAACCATTTGCCTAAGAATTTTATGAATTCATTGTTTTTAATTGCTGAGTAGTATTCCATTTTGTAAATATATCATAATTTCCGTATCCATTCCTCCATTGAGGGACATCTGGGTTCTTTACAACTTCTGGATATTATAAATAAGGCTGCTATGAACATAGTGGAGCATGTGTCCTTATTGCATGCCGGGGAATCCTCTAGGTACATGCCCAGGAGTGGTATAACAGGGTCTTCCAGAAGTGTCATGCCCAGTTTTCTGAGGAAACGCCAGACTGATTTCCAGAGTGGTTGTACCATCTTGCAATCCCACCAGCAGTGCAGGAGTGTTCCTTTCTCCACATCCTCACCAGCACCTGCTGTCTCCTGAGTTTTTAATCTTAGCTATTCTGACTGGTGTGAGGTGAAATCTCAGGGTTGTTTTGATTTGCATTTTCCTAATGACTATAGATGTTGAATATTTCTTAAGGTGCTTTTCAGCCATTCAGAGTTCTTCAGGTGAAAATTCTTTGTTTAGCTCTGTACCCCATTTTTAATATGGTTATTTGGCTCTCTGGAGTCTAACTTCTTAAGTTCTTTGTATATATTGGCTATTAGCCCTCTGTCAGATGTAGGGTTGGTAGAGATCTTTTCCCAATTTGTTGGTTGCTATTTTATGCGATTGACAGTGTCCTTTGCCTTACAGAAACTTTGTAATTTTATGAGTTCCCATTTGTCAATTCTTGATCTTAGAGCATAAGCTATTGGTGTTCTGTTCAGGAAAATTTCCCCTGTGCCCATGTACTCAATTCTCTTCTCCACTTTCTTTTCTATTAGATTCAGTGTGTCTGGTTTTATGTGGAGTTCCTTGATCCACTTGGAGTTGAGCTTAGTACAAGGAGATAAAAAAAAAATGGATCGATTTGCATTCTTCTGCATGCTGAGCTCCAGTTGAACCAGCACCATTTGTTGAAAATGCTATCTTTTTCCACTGGATGGTTTTAGCTCCTTTGTCGAAGATCAAGTGACCATAGGTGTGTGGGTTCATTTCTGGGTCTTCAATTCTATTCTATTGATCTACTTGCCTGTCACTGTTCCAGTACCATGCAGTTTTTTAACACTATTGCTCTGTAGTACTGCTTGAGGTCTGAGATACTGATTCCCCCAGAAGTTCTTTTACTGTTGAGAATAGTTTTAGCTGTCCTGGGTTTTTTGTTGTTGTTGTTGTTTTGTTTTGGTTTTTTATTGTTGTTTTTTTTTTGTTATTCCAGATGAATTTGAGAATTGCTCTTTGTAACTCTTTGAAGAACTGAGCTGTGATTTTGATGGGGATTGCATTGAATCTGTATATTGCTTTTGGCAAGATGGCCCTTTTTAATATATCAATCCTGCCAACCCAAGAGCATGGAAGATTTTCCCATTTTCTGAGGTCTTCTTCAGTTTCCTTCTTCAGAGACCTGAAGTTGTTGTCATACAGATCTTTCACTTGTTTGGTTAGAGTCACACCGAGATACTTTATATTGTTTGTGGTTATTGTGAAGGGTGTCATTTCCCTAATTTCTTTCTCAGCCTGTTTAATCCTTTGAGTATAGGAAAGCTACTGATTTGCTTGAGTTGATTTTATAACCAGCCACTTTGCTGAAGTTGTTTATCAGCTGTAGTTCTCTGGTGGAGTTTTTTTGGGTCACTTTTTAAGTATACTACCATATCATCTGCAAATAGTAATAGTTTGACTTCTTCCTTTCCAATGTGTATCCCTTTGACTTCCTTATGTTGTCTAATTGCTCTAGCTAGAACTTCAAGTACTATATTGAAAAGATACGGAGAGAGAGGGCAGCCTTGTCTAGTCCCTGATTTTAGTGGTATTGCTTCAAGTTTCTCTCCATTTAGTTTGATGTTGGCTACTGGTTTTGCTGTATATTGCTTTTACTATGTTTAGGAATTCAAGGCCCATTGAGAACATATCTTAACAAATACACTGCACCACTGAAAATACCATGGAATTTCATGGAATGGGCGTTTTAACTAAGGACTGAAAAATGAGCATGATAGTTGGCTGGCTGGAACATCCCCAGGGACATGCCAGACTAGAGTGCAGACCTGCAGATGCATAAGTTGTGCAGGTCTGTATCTAGATGCAGCAGTGCAAAAGGTGTCAGAAACCATACAAGTGAGGATTATGGCCTTAGCAATTAATTTCCACACTGAAGAAATCGTTCGAAGGAGAGACTGAGGCAAGTGAAGGGAGATGCAATTGGGATGAAATGGACAGTCTCCATAAGAGCTTCCTGCCCTTTTAGTACTCACCATTTCCGGACCATTTAGACTATAAACCCTTACTTGGATAATCAGAGGCAACCCTTGAGAGGAAGTTCTTACTGGTCTAAAATGTGGGACCCAGAGCCTGGGGATATTTTCGGCCACTAGTGGAAAAGAAGCTGGTGAAGGTCACAAATGCACTAAAATATAAAAGATTTTCACAGTATTTTTTGCCACTGAACAGGAGAATCTGATTTGGCTTGATAGCTTAAGCCATTAATATTCATAATGAATAGGAAAAATATAGTATTTCATATTTGAAAATAATGAAGATAGATTTATCAGGACTCCAGAAAGCCCTGAGGCCGCCATTGGATAAACAGTATATTATTAGAAATGGGACTTATCAGAAATACAGTTTTGGCATATCTTTTATAATTGTAAAAGTTTTTTTCCACTTTCTGTACCTTATGTTATAATTAAAACATAAATATACAATTATTTTAATAACATCATTGTTTTATAGTAGCAATAATTACCATAATAATGATTTATATATTTATTTAGCCTTATTTATCTTTCAAAAGCACATAGAATCATCACTGCTTTCCTGGTGGAAAAGTGCTCCTAAGTACTTATTTTCACTGATTCCTACCCCCATTTAGCAATGTGTGTATTGTCTGCCATGATTATCCCTTGATAATTTGTAAAATAAGCCAAATAACTCTGGAGAATTAACCACTTACTTAGTTTTTTGTTGAGATAATTTGTTTTATCTCACTTTCTTTTTTATAACTTTTTAAAATTTATTTAGAGCATTAGAAATAAGGCAAAACTAACCTAAGGCTAACTGACAAAAGTACAGCTGACCTCAGGCATCCTCTGTGTGGACAGTCAGGCCTATAAACACAGGGACACAGATCCAGTTATGTCCTACCTGGTACAGGGAGGCAGTGACATCCCCCCCCCGCACCCCTCCCTGCCCCATATACACACACAGAGTCCATATCTGCACACTTTGGGTGAAAAGCTATATGTAGAACACTGGGTCCATTTGTAGGTTTGTACCAAACAGGTATACTTAGTTGCTAACAGAGTTTTTAAGTTCTGGAGAAAGGAAGGGTAGTATCAGCATTATCTAGATCCTGCTAAGGATCTAGTTCCCAGGGGTTAATTGTCTGTTTGTCTAGGAAGCAAAGAGCCAAACTTCTGAGAGGCACAAGGAAGGAGCCCTGGGGAGAGCAGTCTGCAGTGGGGACACGTCATGATAAGGCAGCTTGGCTTCCCCTGGTTACCTGTACTTAGGTGTCCACAGGGACTTTTCCTGAAAGCTGACTCCAGGAGGGAGGGATGCTTCCAGGTTTTGCAGAAACAAGCCTCTGCACATGGTAGCTTAGGCTAGAAAGCCAAGAGCTATACCTAAGATCCAACTACCTAAAGCCATAGACCCAATATTAAAATACAAATGACTCTTTTTAAAAAGAGGTACTTTCAAGAACCCACACATGATTATCTACAACTAGGAAACAATGTCAGCTAAGGTCAGTGGTGGAAGAGCTGGAGGTCTGTGTGAGCCAAGACAATCCCCAGTTCGTCACACGCCTCAATCACAACCTTGTCAGCAGTTGATCCAGATGGAGTGACAGTGTAGGCCACACCACTCCTTTTAGCTCGGTCTACATTATCGCTGAAAGGAAAGAAGGCATCAGAGCTGACAGACACAGCACTCGGCTTGCCGACCCATCCCTTCTTCTCTGTCTCCGTGGGTAACTCAGGAACCCCTTCGAACAGTGCTTCCCATTTCACCAGGTCTTCCCCCCACCAAGGCTGCCAGTCACATACTGCTCAATGGCATTGGAGATTTCTGCTCTCTTCACCCAGGCTTTAAACTTCATGGATAGCACTGGTGGGTGGCATTGAAGCCACCAAGAGTTTGCCTTATCATCTGCAAGGCATGTGTGGTTTATCTGAGACTGTTGTCCTGCTCCAATGCCAATAACCTGCCCGTCCTTGGCATAGCTCACCAAATTAGACTGAGTATACTTGACAGCAAAGGTGGTGACAATGGGGTCTCCTAGAGCAGACTCCAGCAGATCTTTATTCTTGGTGACAATATTACTAAATAATGACTTGTCAACACCACCATTATTTCTCTTCTGGCTTAAATGAGGACCAAAGAGCGTTCAAAGTTCATTTTCATCTGGTTTGTATGACTGGTCCATCTGAAGAACATTAGTTTCCATTTTTCTTTTTAGAAAGTATTTTCAAGGCTTCTTCTTCATATCCCAGGGCAACAATAGCATCTGACTCTTCTCTGGAGATAATTTTTGTAATTGGGAAATCAGAAATGATGCAATAAATGTAACAAAACCACCGAATGAAGACATCCTATCCGCTCCTCTTGTTCTTGCATATGCAGTGGCCAGGGGTGTGAGGGTGGAATAGAGGACATAGACCATGCAGATTCTGGCCTCTGGCCTGGTCCTCACTGAGTGTAACCCCAACAACAGCGCCTGCTGGGCTGACATGTGTGAAAGAAGCTGCGGTTGAAATGTCTGCTGCTCCTCTCAGTTCTGTCACCAGACGCCAGATATGCAAAGCATCATACAAGTTTATGAATCCTGGGTCTCCATTGAGAACTGTGATGGGGGCTCATCCCTTACCTCAAGGGCATCAGAGAAATTCCTTTACTGTACTGTTTCCTGAAGTAATCTAGAATCACTTCATCACACTGAGTGGTATGAGTGAATGCATTCAATGCCAAGTGACGCCTGGTCTCCAGGGAGGAGCCCTGCATCTCTGCAGTCTCCCGCCACATAATTCTCTGGTTCACAGATGACTGTCACTCGAGCACTCGAGTGTGGTTTTTGGCTGCGGCTCTCAGTAAGGTCAAGCCACCAATATCAATTTGCTCAACAGCCACCTCAACAGTTACATCTAGAGAAGCCACAGTCTTCACGAAGGGGTACAGGTTATAGACAACAATCCTTGTAAGGTTGAAACCAAGCCTGGCTGGGTCAGCAGTTTCTTCTGGAATATTGCGTGCCAAGATTCCAGCACAGTTTGCAGGATGCAGGGTCTTCCCACGCCCCCCCCTAACGGGGAACCCGTTAGCTCAGACACACCTCTGACTGCCGGGCCAGCATCTCTGGTTGCTTGTGTCATGCCCCTGGAAGCGCCCATACTCAAACCAAGAGAAGCAAGGTTTCTGGCAAATTCCACGAGGCCAGTTTTGTCAGATACACTGAACAGGGCAAGCTGAGAGGGAGCCATGGCTGCTGAGATGGAGAGGCCATGTGCGTAGGCAGGCTAGACCCCACGGTTCCAGAACTCACTTTCATTAGAAGGCTCAGAGAAGTGTGGGAAAACAAAACTCCTTAGGTAGATTTAAAAAGAACAAAAGTCAGGAGTTCTTTTGTAGAACCTTAAAAAAGATATTTTGAAAACCACCAGTCCTCACACCATGTCCGACACATCAGTATACATACACTCATGTAGACTGAACTGACTCCCTCTTATGTGTCTTTCACACCCCACACCAACCCCTATAGATCTCAAGGATGCCAGTGACATGTTTCTTTTTGAGTCTGATTTATGAACTCTTCCTTGTCTGGCCAGGTACCGGCCGTATTCCACAATTCATAATCTGTCACCAGGAGTAATGGCCTGTTTCCAAAGGTGAAGCGTGACAGTTCTTTCAGCATGGATCAGGTAAACAGATTGTGTGGCTGCTAGGCGATCTGTCAGAAGAGGGCTGAAGAGCACATTAACCTTTTGGTACACCCCCGTTTTCACTGTGCTTCTTTTCTTTTATGCTCACCATTTTTCTTCCTAAGAGGCAGACCTGATGAATAGCACAATATCCAATCACAAGTGAGCGGGTTGCTCAGAGTCCGTTCTCGTTCCTTGCTGTACAGCATGCCTTCAGAAAGTCACTGGATGGAGGACAGGCTGGTTCTATTTTGTCTTCTGGTTCCTCATTTTCCCAAGCTTATTTGTGACACTGGATGGTGATGAGTCTCTTGGCTTCCATTGATGCTTTAGTCCTTTTCTTCATTTGTAATACACCACTGCACACAGGGTAGCCATTCTGAGATTCAATTGGCTGTCCTCATGAATTTTGTGTCTGTGTACTACTTGTGTGATGTTTCTATCTTTGAAGGTAAGTGCAGTACTTAGGATGCTGCATTGTGGGTGATCCTGAATTTGTATATAATTAGAGTGGGCACACAAAAATGGAAAGGCACCACATGCCTGCAGAGGGCATGCATTTTCACTCAGTTTAGTAACCGTGGAAGTCTCAAGAGTTGATCCAACCTCACCAAAGTAAAGCATTTATATATATATATATATATATATATATATATATATACATATATACATACACTAATGAGTGAGAGTGCATACACATGCATACACATGCATACGCATACATGCACATAACATAGTTGTCCAACTATGTCAGCATGGAAGTCAAGTTTCAGAGTTTTAAAGAAGAAACGAGAATCAAATGTAAAGAGAACAGGGACATAGCATTAACCAAGAACATGGTAAGCAGGGAAGCCAAAGTGAGATGACTTAGGAGCTAAAGATATACCAGCCATTGACGGGGTCAGCATGTTTTCTCATTGGTTCCTAATAGTGGATCTGGGTTGTTTGGAGAAGGGAAGGGAAGAGAAAGGCTTCAAGGAGACCAGCGGTGGAGAAGGGGGGAGGGGGCGGTTAAGTCATGAACCAGTGTCTCGCACAGTAGTTCTCACATTGTTCTGATGTGGGAGGTAGGGTGAGGCTTGGGACCCTGCCTTCCTAGCAAGATCCCTCTGATGCTAAAGCTGCTGATCAGCTGACATACTGTGGGTAGCAGGACCTACAGTGAAAGGGAGCGAGAACCCTGACACAGGGTTAAGGTGGTATGCTGGTCAGGAGTGCTGCTATATCATCTTACAGTGACCAAGAGAAAGGTTAAAAGATAGCAATTTGTGAAGGGCTGTAAAGGACAGAAAGCCAATAGTGTTTTATCACCTAGTACCAGTTCTAGATAGAAAAGAAGAAAGTTGTGAGGATGATGAATAGATAGAATGGAGATATTCTGGCCCCAAACAGATAATAATCTCCTGATTGTTCCTGTTCTTTCATTCATTATTTACTTTGGAAGCCCCACCCCTGCATGACAGTTTAGCATTCTGCATCTTTGTGTGTGGTCTTTTTCACTAACATTCTGATAAAAATTGCAATGCAGTGTTTTGTGGGCAATTGACACTGAGTAATAAGTGTTGATTTAGTGAGATGTCCTGAATTCTAGACACAGACCCACTATTGGCTCCTAGCTAATAATAAATCAGTTAGACTTTTTCTGCCTCAGTTTCTTTGTTTATAATGAATGATAATTTTCTTTTCGGGTCAATTGGTTAGAAAATCTCATTTGCCACATTAATTCTCCATGTGTTTTGGGAGGCAGGAGGTATCCTCTATAGGCAGCTTCTGGTCTTTACAGCAGAGGTGACAATACTTGTAGTTTGTTTACTACAGCTAAGGACCACTACACATTTACTGACAAATAAATTTGCAAATATGAGGAGGGATTATAGACAACTTTGGTCTTGTCTCCATGTCTTTGGGTAGTGGAAGTTCAGCTGATAATGCCAGGGAGCTTAACAAAATTGCAAATTATTCATTCTTAATGAGTCAGTTCTATAGCCGCTAAGCTGTTATAATAGTAGAGGAAAATAACTCAAGATGGGCATTATGAATAGCAGTATTAAAACTGGATTTCTAAATATAAGATTGGTAGGCAGGTAATTTCATTGAGGGTAGCTACTTGAGGTCAGGCAAGCTTGGTCTTTAACATTAAGTGGATCAGAACCCAGGTTTCAGTTGATTTACTTTATTAAAAACTTCCACTGGAATTCAACTCTATCCCTCACATTAGATTTAGTGAATAGATTAAAAAAAAAAGTGTGGTAGCATATCTCAACTATACCTAAAATGCAAATCGATACGAGTTTTAAATGAAAAAAAAAAAACAGTGCTTATCATGTCCAGAATAGCTTAAAGAATTGTGTGAATGTGTGTGTGTGTGTGTGTGTGTGTGTGTGTGTGTGTGTGAGAGAGAGAGAGAGAGAGAGAGAGAGAGAGAGAGAGAGAGAGAGAGAGAGATTTACCAAGTGATAACAGCTTTGGGAACATTTTAAATCTATTTCTTTTCAATCAGTTTGCTGCTCTGATGTAGCAAATTATAACTATTACATACCACTAGTAATAAGAATATTCTCCCCACCTAATTCTCTTAGATGCTACCAGAAAGATAGAGACAGTGAATTCAGGTAGGTCTTTTCTTTGATGCAAAGGAAAGTGAAATGGTGCACAGGCTGGCTTGCTTAAGCTAAGTGTCCTCACCTCTTCCTGTTTTCTTGCAAAAGTGATCAATTGACACACCTGACAGAGGAGGAATGATCTCTAAGATAAAGAGAGTAGCACAGGGATACTCTTCTGATATGCATGAAATCTGAATTTTTCTCTCTTTGTGCACCAAGGTGTCTTTTTTGTTCTGAGAGATCTGTATTGTAAAACCTAAGATTACTATTAAAGAAGGCAGGAGGCAATTTAAGAAGTGCCCTATCTCCCTGTGACAAACGCTTTGCAGCTATGAAAAAAATTATGTTGATAAATTGCAACTGTCAGAGCGTCCACTGCACTTCTTGGGATATGTCACTAACTTTGCGTTTCTCACTTATGTGTGTGTGTTCATGTGTGAACTTCTATTTGAAGAAAGCACCAAGTATTTGCAGATATTCCCTAAATTGCCACAGCTTAGCCTTTGTAACATTAAACAAAGTCAAGGATGATAAGAAGATTGTAGTTCCTATTACTCATCCTTAACTCCACCCAAAGCCTCTTCTTTTCTTTTGCTTTTATAGGCAGGTTCTCACTGTGCAGCCTAGGTTGTACTCACACTTAGCACCTTCCTGCCTCATCCTCCTGAATATTAGTGTTACAGCTATGTGTTTCTAATCAGTCTTAGGTGGGACAACATGTTAAAGAAATACACCATTATTTGACTGAACTAAGTATCAAAATGTGTAACAAAAATTAAAAGGAGTTCCCAAGCATAAAAACATACATATTAGCAAAAGTATGCAAAAGTGTTGTGAGCACATGGTCCTAACACTCCAAACTACAACATACAGAACACTACAATGGAATAGACATACAGTCACAAACCTGAGTCATACATTGGACGGTATCAGGGCTAGACCACAAAATATGATAGGTAAAACTATGCTCAAACCCTACAAACATTGATTTTAACCCAATTTCCTGCTTTATCATCTGTTGCCATGAAGAATTTTGCTTTAAAACTCAGTGATTTACCCAAAGATAAAAGCACTTGCATAGATATGCAAATGATAAAAAGACAAAGGGCTCAAAGCATACTACTTCGTGAATACAATATTTCACAAAGAAATTGGTAAAACTAGAAGAAAAGAATAGAGGATTATAAAATAATCTGTAAAAAAATAAAATGTCTACAGTAAGTCTTACCTCTCAGTAGTTATTTAGAATAATGGCAGAGTGGATGAATGGATTCAAAACAAAATGCAACATTTCTTAGCTTAAAGACATATGGACTGGGATAAGGTGAGGGAAATGTAATGTCACACATTCTGTAAGTACGGTGGAAAGGAGAACATCAAAATGGAGACAGTGGATTTGAGCAAACACTAGACCTGATAAAGCTAAGAGACGTGTGGGCCGTACCAGCCAACAATGTAGAGCACATGTTGATCAGAAACACATAAAGAACATTCTATAATAATATCTTGTTAGCTCCCAAACCTCCTTACCGCAGGGGTTTTAATAGTTCAAGGTCAGTAAACTTAAGGTTCGTAGAAGAAAAGAAATAATTCTGACTAGAACATCTGAATAGATGTGGTGGTTTGGATGAGAAATAACCCCTTTAGGCTCATGAGTTTAAGCACTTGGTTCACAGTTGGTGGTGCTGTTTGAGAAGATTATGAACTTTTAGGATGAAACCTTTGCTGGAGGAAGTATATCACTAAGAGTTGACTTTGAGAGTTAATAGTCTCATCCCACTTCCAAATCTCTTCTTCTTATGTGTGGTCCAGATGTGATAACTCAACCTTCTGCTCTGGTCATCATCTGTCATAAGCTCCCTTTGCAACAGCAAGCCAAAATAAAATCTTCATATAAGCTGCTTTTGGTCATGGTATTTGAACACAGCCGCAGAATAGTAAGTAAGACTATAGAACTGACAGAGTTGAGGTCCTAGAAGGATGTGCAATGGTGATTAACCCCATTGGGAAACCTCTTCCCCAGTGGACAAAGGGGAAACACTGATCAAAGGGTTTGGACTGGGCAGGAGAGCACCTTGATACACTCACACAGAACAGTGCTTGTAACAATTAATAATGCTGTACATTTCAGAATTGCTGAGTGCTTTAAATATCTTCACAAGAAAGTGTGTGAGGTGGTTGATTTGTTGTTAGCTTGGATTATTCTACAATGTAAATATGCATCTAAATATCGCATTGCATGTATCTCATAAATATCAAAGGTGCTAACTTGGTGGTATAAAACATCCCCTGTAGAGTTGCAGCTGAGGGAAGATTTGGCTATCTGAACCTGGATCTGTTTCCACAGCACCTGGTGTGGGGCTCCTCTGCCAGTTAGCACACTGGGTTAGACACCCATCTTGGCCATGCTCCTGGTGTCTCTCTTGGACTGGATATAGCATATTCTTCTCACATCAGTGTAGTCCTAGAAGGGAAGAAAATGGAGCCTCACTGCGGCTTAGAAAATGCTGTTTGGTTGTGTACTTGCTTTATTTTGCAACAAAATTGTTAATATCCTGAATGAGTGTGTTAGTGGCCAAAGACAGTTATTGTTAGTTCTGAGTTCCTTTCAGGACTAGACCCTTCACAGTCCTAATTCCTCAGCTCCCCAGGAAACATGCTTTTCCTAGATAGTCTTTGGCACAGTTCCAAGACCCCATATGTATTGAGGGTAGCCCACTCCCTTCTTAGTTGCCCATAAATAAAAATCTTCATTGTATTGTGGAAAATGGCTAGCCTATACACATGGTCTTTGTTTTCTTCTCTGTCATGTCGCTAAAGCATTGTAATTAACAGAGAAAGTGATAAAAAATCATTTTGTGAAAAAGTAATTGGAGAAGCAACAGCATTGGGGTCATATCAGACATCTTACCAATGACATGCACTCTAAGAAAAGTTACTTGCTGAAATTTTTTCCCTTACCAGCACCAAAAGATAATAATAAAGGACCTCCAAATTTGGTGTCTAGTGTAAACACTGAGTAACACCAATAACTTGGTTTTAGTGTGTGTAAGATGTCAAGACATTGCTAGAATGTCTATGTAGACTACAACTCTATTTTTTTCCCTCTAGGTCAGTTATCCTAGAGAGACAGCAGCAGTTGAATTTGCTGCTGTCCTGGGTGTCACACTAATAAAATACTATTTATCTAATCAAGATGTCTAGAGTAATCTAGGTAGATGGGAAAGGTATATATTTAAAAGTATATAACAATATAAATAACTCAGAATAGCACATTTGAAATATACTTTTACAATGGATTATTTGAGCATTACCTTTTATCTTTAAGTTGCCTAGGGGTAGAAAGGGAAGAGCTCAGGATTTTTTTCCCTCGATCCTAGAATCATGAAGGACAGGATATTAGACATGAAATTAATAAAATAAAAAGATCATAATTCCCACATACTTCACTAATCCAGCGACAGTTGCTGACTGTTAATGTTGTTTATTTTGTCCTTGTGGTTGTTCGATAGATAGATAGATAGATAGATAGATAGATAGATAGATAGATAGATAGATAGAGGCCGGAAAGATGGCTTCAGCAATTAAGGGTACTGACTGTTCTTCTAGAGGTCCCAAGTTCAATTCCAAGCAACAACCTGATAGCTTACAAGTGTCTATAATGTGGCCTGATGTCCTCTTCTGGCATGCAGGGGTACATGCAGACAGAAAGAGTACTCATAGACATAAAGACAGACAGACAGACAGACAGACAGACAGACAGACAGACAGACAGACAGACGGTTCTGAAATGGTAAAAGATGCACCTATATTTAGTATATCTACTTGAAGATTATGTGAGGTTTGGGGATTTTTCTGTCATGTTACTTTATGTAGTGTTTTTATTTAAGGACAGCTTTTATGTACCTGCAATATACCAAGTGCTACGTTAGATGTTGAGGGTCCAGGACTTAGAAAACTTCAATAACCCATAGACTGTGCTGTGGCTTGTGTCAAACTCATCTTCTCATGTGCTGCTGCTGTCACTAATTAAGCAGTGTGAGCTTTTCACTCATACCTGTGGCTTTATTTACAGTTTTGAGTTAAAATCCCCGTGTTGCTTTTATCTTACATAACTGTATGTGTATTGATGTATATGTACAGATGTATGTATACTAAAGTCTAACTCACATACCATGAAACCCACCTTGTCTAGTGCTGTGGCTTATAATTATTTCTTGATGATTGTTTTGAGTCTTGCTTTTTCTTTCATTTGCTCTGGTAATATTTATTGTGTACAGATGACATGAACAAAGTAGAATGAGATTGCCCAAGGACAAAATCTCACATCACTCGAGGCCATCTCAAAGATCTGCTAATAGATACCCATTGGGAAGATATTCAACACCCCCCAGTCATTTGCAGTATGATACACATGTCACCAAGCTAAAACACAAGAGTAAAGCTCTCCTCTTTGAAAAGGAAACCTCCACTCCTGAAAATGATTAGTTGGACTTTCTTTTCAATAATTAGTCCAGCAAAGGACTTCAGTAGAACCTGTGCCTAGAACCTGCTTCCTTGCTTTGTGCTATGCCATATACTACTTTCCCTCTGGAAACTGGAAGTCAAGCAGGGCTCAGGTCACAGATATCAAAGCCTGTTCTCCCAGCAGAAATAACTGTGCCTTCTGTGCTTCGTACAGAGCTGGCAAGTCCTTGGGATATTAGTTCACAGTTTCTGTCAATGTGACCTTCCCAAACTCTGGCTTGTTTCTTTTCCTGTTTTTGAAAGTATCCACACTTCTGTTTCTATTTATTGGTCCTTTCTTCTGCTCTGTAGAGTTGGGAACATGTTTACTGTCCATTTATATGTAGGACTCAGCTATAAAGAGTGACCCAGTAAGCTATCATGGAAACATCAGCCCTTCCTCCTCTTTCCATACAGCATCCAAAAGTGTGCTGCCTCCATCTGCGTCAGCGCTTCTCAGCCTTCCTAACACTATCACCCTTTAATACAGTTCCTCATGCTGTGGTGACCTCCAGCATAAAATTATTTCCTCGGCTACTTCATAATGGTAACTTTGCTACTGATATGAACCATAATGTAAGTATCTGCTATGCAGTAGGTCATAGATCACCCTGGAAAAGGGTCATTCGACCCACAAAGGGGTCACAAACTACACATTAAGAACCACTGGTCTATGCAAACTACTTGAGTACTGTATCTTCACATTCAAAATCTAAATTTAAATCCTCATTACTTAAGTTATAGGTTTCCTGGCAGACATTTTTTTTCTTTCTTTTAAATTTTGTATTGGATATATGCTATATTTACATTTCATTTCCCTTTTTCTGGTTCCCCGCCTCCCCCAAAGGTCCCACATGCCCTTTTCCCTCCCCCTGTTCCCCCATCCACCCCTTCCCACTTCCCTGTTCTGGTATTCCCCTACACTGATGCTTTGATACTTTCCAGCACCAGTGTCCACTCCTTCCTTCTTGTCGGACATCATTTGGTATGTGGATTGTGTCTTTGGTGTCCCAAGATTCTAGACTAATATCCACTTATCAGTGACTGCATACCATGGGTATTCTTTTGAGACTGGGTTACCTCACTTAGTATGATGCTCTCCAGCTCCATCCATTTCTCTAAGAATTTCATGAATTCATTGTTTCTAATGGCTGAATATCCATTGTGTATATATACCACATTTTTTTGTATCCATTCCTCCATTGAGGGACATCTGGGTTCTTTCCAGCTTCTGACTATTTTAAATAAGGCTGCTATGAACATAGTGGAGCATGTATCCTTATTGAATGCTGGGAATCTTCTGGGTATATGCCCAGGAGTGGTATGGCTGGGTCCTCCAGAAGGATCATGTTCAGTTTTCTGAGGAACCGCCAGACTGATTTCCAGAGTGGTTGTACATTTTTAAAGGCCTATCTTGTTTGCTTCCTGTGCTGGACTGCTGTACAAACCCTTCCTGTCACCCTTCCTGTCACCCTTCATTAAGGCAGTGTGGACTACTGTCCTATCCTATCACCCTTCAATTAAGGAAAGAAGGTTATTCTAATTGCTAAGCAAGTTTTGATAGTATTTTTGGACTCAGCAGTGGCTGTTTTCCTAGGGACATAACAATATTTAAGTGGAATGGCAAAGAGACCCTCCTGTTCCTGCAGGTATTTCTTAGGAGCTCTGAGAGAGCTAGGATGCACGCCAAGTCTCACTCTGGGTCTCTCGCTTGGCTCAGTTAGAATTTGAGAACTCTCTCTCTCTCTCCTCTCCCTGTCCCTCTCCCTTTCCCTGTCCCTCTCCCTGTTCCTCTCCCTCTCCCTGTCCCTGTCCCTCTCCCTCTCTCTGTCCCTCACCCTCTCCCTGTCCCTCTCTCCCTCTCTCTCTCTCCCTCTCCCTCTCCCTCCCCCTCTCCCTCTCCCTGTCTCTCTCCCTCTTTCTCCCTCTCCCTCCCCTTCTCCTTCTCCCTCTCCCTCTCCCTGTCCCTCTCCCTGTCCCTGTGCCTCTCCCTCTCCTTCTTCCTCTCCCTCTTCCTCTCCCTCTCCCTGTCTCCCTCTCCCTGTCTCTCTCCCTGTCCCTCTCCCTGTCCCTCTCCCTGTCTCCCTCTCCCTGTCTCTCTCCCTGTCCCTCTCCCTTTCCTTCTTCCTCTCCCATTTGTGCTAATACCTACTGTTTTTCCAGATGTCTCTGTCCTCTGTCTGATGTAAATTGCCTCTGTGAGAAAAAAACAATGCAGTAAATCTAAGTTCTTACTTTCCCTTTGTTTTGTTCAACTCTAATTATACTTTACAATCCCAAAGCAGCAGATTTCAAAGTTAAATGCCAGGGATTTCAATATTTATACACATAAATAATAGGAAACAGAAGACTTAACAACTCTGTCCCTCAGTTCATACCACAAACTAATATTGTCCAACTGTGATAAAGGCAAATAATAGAGATTGCCAGATAACACTATAAGTCTTTTTAAAATTAGATAAGTGGCTTTGGTGGAAACGAGACTGACTCTTCTTATTCCTCACTGAATTCAGTGTAACCAGGTAAAATCTCTAGAGGCCTCAAAGGTTGAAGCATTTTTAAAATCCCTACTTGCTTTTAAAGGAGACCACATCTAACAGAAGTCTTTCATTATCTGAATATTGTTATTATCTTACTCATTACGTTTATTCCATGTGTCAGGCACTGCCTTAGGAGATAGAAAATAGTGATACCCAGCAGACAGTGGGCAGTTCTCCATGTTTCTGAATTCATGCTAAGGATGGACAGTCAGGGTATTTTGCTACAGGATGCTGATGCAATCTCAGAGAGGAGGAAGAACAGATGTGCAGTTTTTGTTTTTTTGTTTTTCTTTTTTGTTGTTGTTGTTTTTTGTTTTTTGTTTGTTTTGGTTTGTTTTCTTTTTTTGCAGGCCATGAAAGACCCTCTGTGAATGGGTTTGCAAAACAAAAATGATTCTGAATCACACTTTCTCCAGCTTGCAGTGAGGGTAATTCTAGTAAAGCTACAAACCAGTGCTTAGCTCTGACATCTCTGATAAAGACTAAGAAGCCCAGAAGTATCAGATTCTCCTACATGCTCAGTCACAAATTTGGACACTTAGAATGCATGTTATATTGGGGAAAACAAAGCCCTTGGTGATCTTAGTCCAGTTAAATTGAGTAATAAGATGGAACGTGTGTTACAGCAGACTGGCGGTTGTGGGAAGAGAAGAGTAGAGAAGTAATTACAGTGCCCAGGTGCTAACATGCGTAAGGGACTCACAGCAGAGGCCTGGGCAGAGGGCACTAAGTGAGAGCGATTAGGGGCTGAGAGCTCTGAACACCTCTAACTACTCAGAAAGGTGAGATGAGCAGACATGAAGATACAGCTACGAGTGGCCAGTAATCATAGTCACAAGAAGACTGGGAAACAGGCATACAGAGTACTGGAAACAAGAGGTGTCTACTTTGATGTTGCAGCAAAGGACATATCAGGCATGCAGAAGTATAGGGAATATTGTAGGTTTTGAAATAGACACAACCAGGAGCTTAAAAATACACAATCATTTGAGGTCAGCCTGGTCTACAGAGTGAGTTTCAGGATAGTCAAGGATATACAGAGAAATCCTGTCTCAAACCCCCCCCACCCCCAAAAAAAAAAAATACACAAGTCATAGTGTTCGAAGTTTAGTGCTTTCTCTTTTTCTCATTTACTGTCCATGTGGAGATACATAAAGATCACCACCAACAACCCCAAAAATGTCAGAGACCATATTCAGAGTCACTTTGGCAGACTCAAGAGAGAAGAGGAGTGACATAGCTTTCTAATGGAAAGCGGCAGGCAGGAAAATACTATGAGTGGGTTCTTCAGGCAGGGTGCAGGCTGTGGAGGGTCCCAGGAGCATAGTGCACTTCTATTGTTGATCCTAAAATAGGACACTGGAGCCAAAAATAGGAAAACTATTCATTAATCAAGCCCTACCCATTTAAAGCTGATGCTTAGAGAAATTATTGTTTTGCTTCCTGGATTATTAATAGAAACAGTGGTCTAACTTGTAACATGTCTGTCATCAAGCTAGTTTCCTAGGCTAGTTATGTTCCCTGTAGATTCTTACAGATGATAGATCATAGTCTTTCTATAATATGATGTGGACTGTGTACATGCTCAGAGCTCACCACCTTGTTCTGATTGAAAGGTGAGGTGATTTTACATTCGGAGTCCAGTGTTGCTTTAGTCAAAAGAATGTGGAACCTGGGATACGGAAGGGACTCAGCAGTCACTAATGATGCCACAAAGATAGGGAATTTCTAGAAGTAATGTAAGAAATTAAAATTAAGTTGAACATGTCTAAATGTTTATAGAAGGCAGTGAGAGATGAGTAGACCTGAAAATATAATAAAAAGGTACCAACAATCAAAGTTATATCAAGGCTGGGACAACAGACATCCAGAGCACTGGAGAGAATGTGTGTAATGCATATATCACAACGATGAGCAGTAGACTAGAGGCCATGGATTCCCACCCGAGTTCTGAAGAAGACAGTAACTACATTGTTATTCTGACCCTTGGAGGAAACGAACTCTAGCAGTGAATGCGGAGCTTCAAGCCAGTCCCTCTTTCAGACGTGTGGCTACAGGAGAGAAAACCTTGAAAACTAACCCTACATGGTCTTTACATCTGCAGAGTTTCAGCACAGGCCAGATGCACTGTGAAGTTAGTGGTCTGCCAAGTCAGTAGATTCTAAAAGTTTTTATCTAAGCCTTCACAGCTACTTAGTACTAGACTTTTTTTCAAGTTCTTTTTAAAATTCTCACTGATTAGCTTCATTTGACAGCTCGGCACGCGTATGCAGCAGACCCAGTGTTCTCTCGTTTTCACTGATCTCACAGTCACTGCCAGTCATACTGCGAATTTCTTTCTCAGATATGGAATTGCAGAGTTCAAATATGGCATATTAAACTGAATATTAAAATGAATTATTCTACAGAACTGTCGAACCTACCTCTTATCCGTACTAGTTATTTAGGCTTCATAGAGTTTAAGAATTTCACCTTATAAAAATGTACTCTAGGGCATGATAAATGTTATGATTAATGGTTTGTCAGAGGGTGTGTATTTGGAGAATTTTTACTATTTCAGAAACTCCCTTGCTTCTAGCAGATAAGGGAAACAAGGGTGTATTACCATTGATTGATCATATGGTAAACCTTCACTCTGTCTCTCTTCACATAAAAACATTTCTCTTTTCATCACAGTCTGATGAGAAATTTTAATGGGGTGTTTCCACCGGTGGTAAATCCACTGAACCATGTAGAAAATGCTTTTTGCATTTAGTGAGAGAAGGCACCTTTTTGTCACCTGGGAGAGTTGTGGCTTCCCCATTAATGTTATGTTAAATTTCGAGCCTGCAGTTTTGCAGGAGAGTAAAGACTAAGGAAAACCCACCATGGAGATTAACATTCAAAAGAAGCCAGTTGGTGGAAAAAGACCTGAAGCTTTATACAGCAAATGTAGCATGCACGATGCATGAACCGGAGTGCAGAGAAAGTCATGGCTTCAGCATGCAGAGAAAGCCTTGCACTTACTTACTTACTTACTTACCTACTTACTCACTTTATATCCCAATGGCAGCCTTGCTCCTTCCTCTCCTCCCAGTACCACTTCCCCTTCTCTGATGAGAAGGGGAAGCCCCCATGCACAGATACGCACTTACCCTGGGACATCAAGCTGTCCACCATGAGTACCAATCCTGAGACATCAAGTTGCATCATGACTAAGTGCATCCTCTCCCACTGAGGCCAGCCAAGGCAGTACAACTAAAAGGATCCAAAGGCAGGCAACAGGGTCTGAGACAGCTCCCTCTCCAGTTGGTAGGGTATCCACATGAAGACAAAGCTGCACATTTGCTACAAATGTGTAGGAGACCTAGGTCCAGTCCATGCATGCTCTTTGAGTGGTGGTGCAGTCCCTGTGAGCCCCCATGGGCCCAGGTTAGTTGACTGTAGGTCTTCTTGTGGTGTCCTTGGCCTCCAGCTCCCTCAATTTCCCCTCCCCCACTCTTCGACAAGACTCCTGGAGCTCCACCTGGTGTTTGGCTTTGAGTCTCTGCATCTGTTTCCATCCACTGTTGTATGAAACCTCTCAGAAGCCAGTCATGCTAGGCTCCTGTCTACAGGAATATATGGCAGCCATGTTTCTTTATCCCCTATGCCCTGAACATGTCATGTAATATAACCTGGATCCAGCATTAAATAAACTCTGGAAAACCCAGGACTTTTAAGCTTCAATCAGAAGCATCTGTTTAAGGAAATACCAAGCTCTGAAAGAGGAATTTGTGCTATCAGTTAAAACCCCTTGACCTGAGAACTTTGGGCAAATGAGTAATACCAAAGGAGAGTGGCTTGATCTGGTTCCTGGCTCTCTGGGTCAATCTGCCAGAAGCAGACTTGAGAGATCTAGTCCAACTTATTATTATAGACTCATCAATCTTTACCCAGATATTCAGTTGTTCATTCAATAAATGTGCCAAATGTAGTTGGTACTAAACCCAAAGTTAATTACACGGGTGAGCCAGGGATGCCAGCTCTCTTCTATCTCAGGAGTGAGCAGACTAGAGAAGTGTTATCTTCAGTGATGGTACTTTGTGCTAATGTGAACCAGATGGGGGAGTTTTTTAAGAGTTACCTGATGTGGGATTTCTAGAATTATCTGATTATATTGATCAAGAACAGCTCCCATGTGAATATAAAACAGCTGTTGCTTCAAAAGGCACAGCTCTCGCCTTAAAAAGAGTAAGAGTTTCCTCTACATCCAGTTTGAGTGACTATGACTTAGGAACACAGATTTGGGTTACCTCAAATTCCATGTGACCACTTGGCAGCTGTTTCATGACATTTTATGTATTTACTAAGAAAAGTCATAAATCAAGGAAAATTAAAAATACATTCATCAGTACATCAGTGAGGCAATTAAAACAAGATGGAAGCAGCGTTTCTCTAGGCTTAAGGTGCTGTCCTATGACATTCTTAGCTTTTGGGTTGATTAAAGCTAGTGGTCTACTAGGTCAAGAAATTCCAAAAGATGTTTATCTTTGTCAAAGAATCTTAGTTCACAGACAATGGCAAGAAATGACTATTTGGGGGCTGTGCTAACCTGAGAAGGGGTAATCAGCCTCTAGGCCTGCACCATTCCAACTCTCCATGTCACTGAACTTTTAAGTAATCCATCTCTTCTTTTGTAATGAACATAACAAAACCCACAACAGTATTGTGAGACATTACACAATAAACTGTGCACTTAACGAAGAGGATAAGCCCTTACGGTTTCTATCTGTACCCAGAGATGATCCTGTAGCACAACACTCCATACCAAAATACAGCCAGGAGAGAGCAAGACTCCCAAGAATGTGGACATGCCTCTGAGCACAAGAAAGCCCACTACTTCAGCTCAGAGGGACCAGCCCAGATCCTTCTGGTTTCCATTTGCACCCAGAGCTTATTCTGTGCCACAGCTCTCCTTACACCCAAATACCACCAGGATAGAGCAGGTCTCCCAAGAGTGCTGAAAAGCCTGTGAGCACAGGTAAGACCACTGCTTCTGTTCAAATTCCTGGCCCAAGAGGGACCTCCCAAACACCACCATGGAGTCCTCGGGACACAGAAACCAAGGAACTGCCGAGGGCAGGATCCTTGCGGTTTCTGTCTGCACCCCAGAGCTGAGCCTGTGCCACAGCACTCCATACACAAATTCCTCTGGGAAAGAACTGGTCTCAAGGAGTACTGATATCCAGGCTTGCAGAAAAAACAAGCCACAACAAGACCAGCTAACACGAGAGATAACCAGATGGCAAGAAGCAAGGGCAAAAACATAAGTAACAGAAACCAAGGCTACTTGGTATCTTCAAAATCCAGTTCCCCCACCATAACGATCCCTGGATACCCCAACACACCAGAAAAGCAAGACTCTGATTTAAGAAGGACATAAATAACTCCCTTAAAGAAATACAAGAGAACACAGGTAAACAGATAGAAGCCCTTAAAGAGGTAATGCAAAAATCCATTAAACTATTGTAGAAAAGCACAACCAAACAGGTGAAGGAATTGAACAAAACCATCCAGTAAATGGTTTACTAAAATGGAAATGGAAACAATAAAGGAATCACAAAGGGAGATAACCCTGGAGCTAGAAAATGTTGGAAAGAGTTCAGTAGTCATAGATGCAAGCATAACCAACAGAATATAAATCTCAGGCACGGAAGATACCATAGAAAACATTGACAGGACAGTCAAAGAAAATGCAAAATACAAAAAGCTCCTAAACCAAATGCATACAGGAAATTCAGGACACAATGAGAAGACCAAACCTAAGGACAATAGATATAGAAGAGAGTGAAAATTCCCAACTTAAATGGGCAGTAAATATTGACAATAAAATTATAGAAGAAAACTTCTGTAACTTAAAGAAAGAGATGCACATAAACATACAAAAAGACTGCAGAATTCCAAAAAAGATTGGACCAGAAAATAAGTTACTCCTGGCACATAATAGTCAAAACACAAAATGCACAAAACAAAGAAAGAATATTAAAAGCAGTGAGGGGAAAAGTTCAAGTAACATATAAAGGAAGACCTATCAGAATTACACCATATTTCTCAGCAGAGAAAGCTAGAAGATTCTAGGCAGAACTCATACAGAGCTTAAGAGAACACAAATGCCAGCCCAGGGTACTATACCCAGAAAAACTCTCAATTACCATAGATGAAGAACCAAGATATTGCATGACAAAATCAAATTTACACAATACCTTTCCACAAATCCAGCCTTACAGAGGATAATAGATGGAAAATGCCTACACAGAGAGGGAAACTACACCCTAGAATAAATAAGAAAGTAATCTTTAAAAAAAAAACAAAACAAAACAAAAGAAAATAGCCTCACAAACATAAAAATAACATCAAAAATAACAGGAAGCAACAAACACTAGTCTTTAATATCTCTTAACATCAATGGACTCAATTTCCCAGTAAAAAGACATAGACTGGGTATATAAAGGGGATAGCATTTTGCTGCATACAAGGAATGCACCTCAGTGCCAAAGACAAATACTACCTCAGAATACAGTACTGGAAAACAATTTTCCAAGTAAATGGTCCCAAGAAAAAAGTGAGAGTGGCCATTCTAATATCTGATAAAATTGACTTTCAACCAAAAGTTGTCAAAAAAAAAAAAAAAAGATAAGGAGGAACAATTTTTATTTATCAAAGGAAAAATCTGTCAAAATGAACTCTCAATTCTGAACATCTATGCTCTGAATGCAAGGGCACCCACATTCATAAAAGAAACCTTACTAAAGCTCAAAGCACACATTGCACCCCACACAATAATAGTGGGAGACTTCAACACCCCACTCTAAACAATGGACAAATCATGGAAGCAGAAACTAAACAGAGACACAGTGAAACTAACTAAAGTTATGGACCAAATGCATCTAATAGATATTTATAGAACATTCCACCCTAAAGCAAAAGAATATACCTTCCTCTCAGTAACTCATTGTACCTTCTCCAAAATTGACCATATAATAGGTCACAAAACAGGCCTCAACAGATATGGCACCCTATCATATCACCATGGTCTGAGGCTGGTCTTAGGTTCAAACAAAAACAATGGAAAACACACATGCACATGGACTTTGAACAATGCTCTTCTCAATGATAGCTTGGCCAAGGAAGAAATAAAGAAAGAAATTAAAGACGTTTTAGAATGTAATGAAAATGAAGCCACAGCATACCCAAACATATGGGACACAATGACAGCAGTGGTAAGAGGAAAACTCATAGCTCTGAGTGCCTCCAAAAAGAAACTGAAGAGAGCATACACGAGCAGTTTAACAGAACATCTGAAAAATCTAGAACAAAAAGAAGCTACTACACCCAAGAGGAGTAGATGGCCAGAAAGAAACAAACTCAGTGCTGATATAAACCAAGTAAAAACAAAAAGAACTATACAAAGAATCAACAAAATCAGGAGCTGGCTCTTTGAAAAAAATCTACAAGATGAATAAACCCTTTGCCAGATTAACCAGAGGTCAAAGAAACAGTATCCTGCCACAGTAGCTCCAATAGATTCTGTGAGACAAAGTTCTACAGACTGAGACGGGAAGTGTCTCTTGTAGCCTGTGGAACTCCCCTAATTAGAAGCCAAAGTCTCACTTGGCAATTTGCTTTGCTCCCAAACTTCCCCTCTTCCTAGTAGCCGGGACCAAGAAAAACCAAGCAAATAAGATGTAAAAGAATCCTTCTTGGAAGTAAGTCACTGGCCAAAAACCTTTTTTCTTAGAACTGCTAAGCTTTGCCTCAGTCGTTTACATAATTACATTTACCTCCCAACAGTATGTAAATGAGAGTGGCTCTGACATTATGGTATGAAAAGCATTGATTAGCACAGTGGTATAAATATATTTTACATGTCTTGACTATATATAGAATATTGGCTTATAAGTCACTGGACATAATTTAAAAAGTACAATGTTACTAAGAAAAGGTTAGTTTTACCAGTGACACTTGGCCTAATGCAACACATGCTTTATTCGCTTTTTTATAATTGGTCTTAAAAGTATAAATATGTTCTGCATGTTTTAACTAAAGAGTATTGGCTTATAATTAGGATAATTTTATGAGGGATAAAGGTTAAAAACATCTATGGCATGTATGGGCCTATTGCCATTTTTTCACAAGTTTATTGGCTACAGTGGTAAAAACAAAATTTACCCCCCCCCCAAGATTAAAAAGGAGATCTCAATGGAAATATGAAACAATGAGTAAAAAGTATCCTAAAAGTACAAGTTCCTTTTGTTATTCGACCCTCATACAAAGTCCTTAGAGGACAAATGGGTTTGGGTCTGGTTTGGGACAATAGGCTCAGATTAGAAGATATTTACATTTGAGGAACCTCATACTATGTCCTTGCCAGACAGGCAGGTGTTGGGCAGGTTAAATTTACATTTGAGTCAGCGCAAAGCTCAGAGCTTCCTGGATGGAAGCTTGTGAGGAACTGCTTTTTTCTTGCAGACCCCACCTAGGGAGTTTTTGGCCAAAACAACATTCTTGACAGACTTATCCAGGTATGGTTCAAAAAGCAGTTCAAACTTATGAAAGTTTAATAAGGCTATGTAGAACTTATGAAGGCATTAAAATTTGGCCTGCCTACTCCATACAAAATTATTATAGATTTAAAGGTAACCTCAGGTTTTTACAGACAAAAGCTCAGCTCGGTGTCAGGTAAAGTTTACTCATGGAGACTCATTTAGACTCAGGGGGTGTGACAAAACGTCCTTTGAAGTCTCTTTAAAAGTATATATCAGGAAGATTGATGTTGTGTGTTTGAGCTTCTAAATTTGTTACACGGGAAACGTTTCACCTGATTGATTTTACATTTCCTTGTGCCAAATGGTTATACTAATTGTTCCTTGCGCCTGCTTTACTGGATACATCTTTTGATATGTAAATGTCGATCCGTCTTGCTTAAAGGCTCTTGCCTCAAAGCAGTAAAATACATTCAGAGTCTAAACCACCTCTGTGTTTGGTGTCTGTGTGTCATTCACTGAATCCGTACCTTCCTGGACCAAAAGAACCCTGGTTTCCCGCAACTACAATTCCCAGCTGAGTTTGGTCTGCGGCAGTATCCAAATTAACAAAATCATAAATGAAAAAGGAAATATAACAACAGAAACTTAGGAAATTCAAAAAAAAATCATCAAATCCTACTTACTAGAAAAGCCTATACTCAACACAACTGAAAATCTGGATGAAATGGGCAATTTTCTAGACAGATACCAAATACCAAAGTTAAATTAGGATCAGATAAACCATCTAAACAGTCCCATAACCCCTAAAGAAATAGAAGCAGTCATTAAAAGTTCCCCAACAAAAAAGAGCACAGATTTTAGTACAGAATTCTATCAAACCTTCAAAGAAGACCTAATGCTAATAATCTTCAAACTGTTCCACAAAATAGAAACAGAAGGAACACTACCTTATGTTTCTATGAAGCCACAATTATGCTGATATCAAACCACACAAAGATCTAACAAAGAAAGAAAACTTCAGATCAATTTTTGTTATGAATATTGATGCAAAATACTCAATAAAATTTTTGCCAACCAAATCCAAGAGCACATCAAAACATCATTCACCATGATCAAGTAGGCTTTATCCCAGGGATGCAGGGATGGTTCAATATACAGAAATCCATCAATGTAATCAACTACATAAACAAACTCAATGACAAAAACCACATGGTCATTTCATTAGATGCTGAAACCGCATTTGACAAAATTCAGGATCTCTTCATGTTAAAAGTCTTGGTAAAACCAGAAATTCAAGGCCTATACCCAAAACATAGGAACAGCAATATGCAGCAAACCAGTAGCCAACATCAAACTAAATGGAGAGAAACTTGAAGCAATCCCACTAAAATCAGGACTAGACAAGGCTGCCCTCTCTATATATATTTATTTAATATAGTACTTGAAGTTCTAGCTAGAGCAATTAGATAACAAAAGGAGGTCAAAGGGATACAAATTGGAACGGAAGAAGTCAAAGAATCACTAATTTTAGAGAATCTGATACTTAAGTGACCCCAAAAATTCCACCAGAGAAATCCTAAACCTAATAAACAACTTCCGCAAAGTGGGTGGATATAAAATTAACTCAAACAAATCATAAGCATTCCTATTCTCAAAGGATAAACAGGCTGAGAAAGAAATTAGGGAAATGACACCCTTCACAGTAGTCACAAGCAAACAATAGAGTCACAGTATCTTGGTGTGATTCTAACCAAATAAGTAAAAGAGCTGCATGACAAGAACTTCAAGGCTCTGAAGAAAGAAATCAAAGAAGACCTCAGAAGATGGAAAGATCTCCCATGCCCCTGGATTGGCAGGATTAATATAGTAAAAAATGGCCAGCTTGCTGACAGCAATCCATGGATTCAATGCAATCTCTATCAAAATTCCAACTCATTTATTCTTAGAATTAGAAAGAGCAATTCTCAAATTCATTTGGAATAACACAAAACCCAGGATAGTGAAAACTATTCTCAACAATGAAAGAACTCTGTGGGAATTACCATCCCTGATAGTGATAAAAAAAAAAAAAAAAAAAAAACCTGCATGTTATTGGTGCAGTGACAGTCAAGTAGATCAATGAATTGAAGACCCAGAAATGAACCCACACACCTAAGGTCACTTGATCTTTGAAAAAGGAACTAAAATCATCCAGTGGGGAAAAAAAGACAGCATTTTTAACAAATGGTGCTTGTTCAACTGGCAGTCAACTTGTAGAAGAATACAAATTGATCCATTCTTATCTCCCTTTACAAAGCTCAAGTCCAAGTGGATCAAGAACCTCCACATAAAACCAGATACACTGAATGTAATAGAAGAGAAAGTGGGGAAAAGTCTGGAACACATGGGCACAAGGGAAAAGTACCTCAACAGAACACCAAAGGTTTATGCTCTAAGATCAAGAATTGACAAATGGAACCTAATAAAACTGCAAAGCTTCTGTAAGGCACAAGACACTGTCATTACTACAAAATGGCAACCAACAGATTGCAAAAAGATCGTTACCAATCCTATGTCAGATTAGAGGGCTAATATCCAATATATACAACGAACTCAAGAAGTTAGACTCCAGAGAACCAAATAACCCCATTAAAAATGGGGAACAGAGATAAACAGGATTCTCAACTGAGGAAACTAGAAGGCCTGATAAACACCTGAAGAAGTGTTCAACATCCTTAGTCACTAGGGAAATGCAAATGTAAACAACCCTGAGATTTCACCTCACACCAGTCAGAATAGCTAAGTTCAAAATTCAGGTGACAGCAGATGATGGTGATGATGTGGAGAAAGAGGAACACACCTCCATGGCTGGTGGGATTGCAAGCTCATGTAACCACTCTGGAAATCAGTTTGTTGGTTCCTCAGAAAATTGGACCCAGCTATTCCACTCCTGGGCATATACCCAGAAGATGCTTCAACATGTAATAAGGACACATGCTCCACTATGTTCATAGCAACCTTATTTATATTAACCAGAAGCTGAAAAGAACCCAGATGTCCCTCAACAGAGAAATGGATACAGAAGATGTGGTATATTTACACTATAGAATACTACTCAGCTATTTAAAACAATGACTTCATGAAATTTGCAGGCACATTGAAAGAACTTGAGAATATCATCCTGAGTGAGGTGATTCAGTCACAAAGGAACAAATACGGTATGTACTCACTGATAAGTGGATATTAGCCCAAATGTTCAGAGTACCTAATGTTCAATTCACAGGCCATATGAATCATAAGAAGGAAGACCAAAATGTGAATGCTTCCCTGCTTTTTAGAATGGTGAACAAAATGCTCAAAGGAGGAAATATGGAGACAAAGTGTGGATCTGAGACTGAAGGAAAGGCCATCCAGAAACTGCCCCACCTGTGGATCCATCCCATATACAGCCACCAAACCTGGATGTTATTGTGGATGCATGGAAGTGCTTGCAGATGGAAACCCGATATGGTTGTCTCCTTAGAGGGTCTGCCAGAGCCTGACAAATACAGAGGCTCACAGCCAACCATTAGACTAAGCTCAGGCTCCCTGATGGAGGAGTTGGAGAAGGGACTGAATGACCTGAGGGGGTTTGCAGCCCCATGGAGGGAGCAACAGTGTCAAACAGCCAGAACCTAAACACACACACACACACACACACACACACACACACACCCTGCTCCAGTGCTCCTGGGTACTGGGCCACCAACCAAAGAATACACATGGAGCAACCCATGGCACTGGCCACATATGTGGCAGAGGATGGCCTTGTTGGACATCAGTGGAAGGAGAGGCCCTTGGGCCTGAGGGTGTTTGATGCCCCAGTGTAGGGGGAATGCCAGGGCAGGAGGACAGGAGTGGGTGGGTGGGGGCGCACCCTCATAGAGGCAGGAGGAGAGGGAATGGAATAGGGGGTTTCAAAAGGGGACATCTGAAAAGGGGGAAATATTTGAAATATAAATAAGGAAAATATCCAATAAATTAAAAAATTTCAGAAGATAATCATCCATCAAAATGACTAATGTAGCAAATAAACTATTGATTCCTTTTATATGTATTTAAATACTGAACAAAATAAAACAGAAATAAATAAGTAAGTAAAATATTGAACAATATCCACACCTCTCTCTGGCCAAGTGCTAGCATGAGAAGGGGCTACAGGCAGAAGGCACAGCAAGGTCCAGCTGGATCCCAGGTGTGTCAGACTCCTGGATACAGGAGTAGCATCGATAAATCCTCCTCTGGTCCCAGCTGTTTTTACATAGTCTTAGATGAAAAGGAACGCCTTAGTCTTGGGGACAGATTTCTGCTTGATAGAGACATGGGTCATGAGACATCAAATACAATACATAGAACCCCTGAGCCCATGGGGTCGCTGTGCTATCTTGGATGAAAAGATAGTATAACTCAACTTTTATAGAATGGTTTTAATATTAAAATTGTCTTTCTTCATTTCTTTATTTTGTTGTCATTGGTGGAAAATTTCTTGAAAACCTGAATTTTTATTTATTTAGTTGTGATGATTTTTTTTACACCTCTTCAGACAACACCACCCATGTCCCTAGAATTACAACAGAGGCTTTTAAGTAAGTCTTTTTGTGCCTTGAAGTGTTTTTCCCATGTTGAAAAGTGAAGATAGATGACTGCATTTCACCTTTAATTCTTTTTGAAAATGTATTTATCTTTATTTTATGTGCACCAGTGTTTTGCTTTTGGGGTTGGCAGAGCGCCTGTAACTTGAGTTACATACAATTGTGAGCTGCCATTTGGGTGCTGGGAACTGAACCTGGGTCCATGTCCAGCCCCTTTATAGGTCATACACACATTACAGATGAAGCAAGATTTCTTTCCCTCTCCCCTTAAGACCACATATTATTCCTGCATTTACTTTTTGTCTTTTCTTATGCCAGAGTGGAGCACTGGCTTTCACAACTTCCATATTTTCATGTTCCCACAGAAAAACTTAATCCAGATGCTGCCACCACATAGCATAAGCCTGTTTGCCTGCGAGGAATCCATGATAGCAGGTGCTCTGGGCACCTGAGATCTAGCCTTCTGGTTGTGGGGGCAGGGCATCCCCGCCATGAGGCATTAATAGGCTAGTGGAGGGTCCAGTAAATAGACTGTTTCAAGCAAAATCTTTGTCAGATAAGTTTGCTTTGCGTTAGCTCTTCACAAGATTGTCTCTGATTTTCCTCTCCCTTCTCTCATTGCTCTGATCTGAGGAGATAGTTAGCATCCTGCACTAATAGTCCTTGGAAACTCCCTCTTCACCCAAATACTGATACTGGTTATTTTTTGTTTGCCTGTGTGGGGTTAATTGGCTTCATTATTACATTCTAAAGAGCAGGACTTCCGCCTCCTTCGTTCAGTGGGCTTACAGAGCCACTGTAGACGTGGCATTGTGCATTCTTTCTGGGCTCCCACACATCTTCCCATCTTTCTTCACTTTTCTGTGCCATTTGGATTTTTTGAGATATTCATAATAATCTCAGTTGGCATTTGAAAAATGGAAGCAAATGTAACTTCAAGGCCTCCTTGGTGTGGATGAAATGATGCTATAATATAGACTTTCTGTGCTTTTCCAGAGAAATCAGCGCTGTGTGCAGACATTAACTCATTCGTCTTCACCTTACAGTGTGAGAAATAACAGTGACAGACATTATTGGCATCTTCTAAATGGATGCTGAGGTCGCCGGAGGATTTTTCCCACAAAACTCATGGGATATTAGAATAGTAGAAGGGAAGGTTGGGCTCTCTGTTCTCGAGGGTGGCACCAAGGCCCATTTTCCACACCAAATGACTGCCCTGTTCTCCAGCCAGGAGCCCTGGGATGAGAACCTGGACCTGGACCTGAATGACACCTTTGCTATATGCTGTCATACTTCTCATATTTATGTGGAGAGTTTCCAGCACACCAGTGACCACAGGAGGCTGTGCCGAGTCCCAGATGCTGAGTGCAGAAGAACAGCCCTTTTATAGTCAATCGGTGCTCTCTGTGCACACAATGAAAACTTTCTGGCAGTTTTAGACAGTTTAACCCAAATAATTACTGCAAACTGGTCACGTTTTATGGACATGGACTGTCCTTTTTCTCTTATAAAGCCAGTGGTCTTTTCTCTTTAACTTCTGTAGAGCCTGCACTAAATAGAATATACTATTGACGTAACATATTGGGGAATGTATTTTAACAAAGAAATATGTTTTTTTGCTGATTTTAGGCAGAACTAAGCATTGGGAAGTATTGATCTTGGAAGAGAGATTCAAACTGGTATAATTAGTTGTGATTCCAACAAATAGCAGAACTTCTCTGATCTAATTGAGTTTGGGGATAGCAGGCTGAATAGAAGTAAAAATTAAAATTAATTAATTAGTGATTGGGCATCTGAAGCCCAGGCATCCATCATGCAGGGGTGTGTGGATGTATGACTGCTGAGTGCATAGATGGATGGAGGAGGCACACGGCCACTGAGAGGTGATGCTTTGACGCATGAAGAGTCCTTGTTAGGCTGCAAAGGGGCTGAGTGCTGACCTCAGGAAACGTCCAGTGGTCAGAGTTTGGGGAGATAAAGTTCAGAGGGAATGCCCAGTGTGACTATTATCAGAGGCCGGCATAAGAGCAAGTTTCCCTCGTCATTGCCTCAGCATAGGGCATTCTCCTGGAAAATGCAAGTTAATATCAAGACCCTGTTGCATCAAAGTATAAGCAAAGGCTTTGCTTGGACGTTGCCTCATCCCAGGCTGTATGCTCACTCCCTGGAGCTCCTCTCAGAAGCCGAATCTCAGGTACACAACCTCTGTCTGGATCAGACAAATTTTCTTCAATTCAGAATGGCCTTAGTGCAAATCAGTCAGAAGCTGTGGCGTTGACTGAGCATATGCGGAAACAGGTGAAGAGAGGACAGTGCTTCCTTGGGACCCTGTGGCCTTTCCTCCAGTCTCCTGAAGACCAGCACATTTTCCACATCACCACTGCCCCAAAGTATACATTGATAAGACAGAGGCACTTAGACCAGATGCATACATGTGTCCAATTGCTTTTTATCAAGTGTTTTAAATATTAGACCTACTTTTTAAAAGTTATATGTTGTCTTTAATTGACATGCCTGTTTGCTTTGCTGAACCAGAGAAGTCTCCCCACTAATTTGGGGGTTCATGACACTATTCTGAGGTGTCCTGGCTGCTAATTTCTTCACCACCCACCCACAATCAATACTTATCTGTTTCATTATCCATTTTCAGATTCAGGTCAAGCAGTTTGAAGCGAAAAGTAACACTTACATTGTACTGCATTCCTCGTTAGCATCAGCTCAGGAGGCATGTAACCACTGTTTGTCCTTTAATTACTGATGCTGCTTGATCATTGATCATCTGGCTAAGATCTGAAGGTCCCGAGATCTGGCTGTTCCCTTTATTCTTCTGAAATTGAAAACAACATAGGAGTGGCACGTTGATACTGTGATCATCCGCTCGCCAGCATCATTTCAACTGGTGATTTAGCACTAATGGTTTCGCCTGACCCAGTTATTACACTGCTTGCTGCAAAATAGTGACTTTCTGTCACTCTTCTTTAGAGTTGACATTCTTCTGTAAAGAGATTTTCTTCTCTCCTCCTGTCTTTGGGGCTTATTTATTAAATGTATTGTTATATATTTCCCTAAGTATTCTTTTCTACCTCAAATTGACCCAGCTACTCTGTCCTTGTGACATGCCTAAACAGGTTTTTATATCATTTTCTTATTTTTGCAACAGAATGCTTCAGGCTCATTGGATACTTTTTATGTCCTGAACTAGAATTCTAAATAGTCAGCATCTAATACTAAGTGTGTTCTAGGGAGGGGACCACATCCTTTCCAACCAGACAAACAATGGTTAACTTAGTCACTGCAGGGTGGAAAATACAGGCTAAGGCAGGACCTGTGAACTCTGATTGTGTGCATCCAATGTGCAGACTTCCTAGAGGGGACCCAAATTTTTCCATAAAAATGGGAGATGCATGACTTACTCAAGGAACAGGCAGCTCCAGAGAATGACTGGCAAGTAGGTAAGAAATAGCCAAGTGATAGAGTCCTAACTGACATGCCAAGATGTGTGGCTAGGTAAAGGGAGGTATTTTGCTTTTTCTTCCATTGGACAGCTATCCCCGTTGCAATTAGAATCCAACATCAGGTGTTCTTCCCGATAGGGATGGTATGATCAGATGTAAGGAAGAGAAGGACTAGACAGCGCCTTAAGAGGAGTGCACGAATTGCACGTACATTAACTGCCACAAGCTCAGGCAGTATTCTACCCTTTCATTAGCCATATCAGATACAGGGTACATGCCTTTGATACTTTCAAGTTTGGTTTGTTTTAAGCTTTGCATTTTGTTTTGTTTTTTGTTGTTGTTTTTTTTTTCCAGTAGTCTTCCTACAGCTTCTTCTAGGTACTCCTCTGCCTGAAGGGCAGTGATCACAGCCTGTGAAAATGAGCATATTGAGACTTCACATATCTATTGACCTATTCATAAGGTTTAATCTTCCGAAACAACTTAGCTTACACCAAGAATCATGTGCCTTTTATAAACTGCCATGCGAGGCTGTGGAACCACATGTGGAATGATAATCAGAGTCTGTGTAATCAGACTCAGAGGCACAGTTCTCATGGAATGACAGATGACTGAATCTGTCCTGTCTTGTCACTTTTACTAAAACATGAGACCTTTAGGAGCAAAAACACTCATCTTTAATCCCTGGTAGCTGCTGCATTCAAACTCTGATAGAGGGCATTATCCCTCTATGCCCGTGCTGGCTGGTCTCAGGGCTCTTCTGAGTGGTTCTATGAAATCCCCTTCTATGAAATCACACAGTATTTACAGACAATCTATACATACCCTTTATATTCCTTAAGTAAGCTAGGGTCTTCACAACAAAGTATAGATTGCTTATAATATCATTTATAATATAAATACAATAGAAGTTGTTTCTATAACTGTACTTTTCAAGAAATAATTCTAAGAAAAAAATAGTCTGTATATGTCTAGGACAAAGATGTGTTCTCCCAAATGTTCAACCCATGGTAGTTTGAATCCACAGATATAGATGTCACATATTTAAAGAGCAAGTTGTATGAAAACAAAGGCATACACATACATGAGTGAGGTGGTATTCACAGAAGCAGCTTTAACAAGATAGGAGTTTACTTCATTCAACCCAGGCAGCTACATGCTAATAACTTGTATGAAAGTATCTGCTAGCTGCTTAAATAATTATACCCATCTCGTCTCACTGTAAGAGGCAACCCTAACCTGTTCTTTAAGGAGAACAGCCAGAGAAAACAAAATGAGGTGGAAGTTTCCTGAGTGCTTATTTTACGTTAGAAATCTGATCCTGCATTCTCTATACCAACACTTGTGAAGCCGGGGCTGTTACTCACATTCTGCACTTAAGGAAACTGAGCCCACAGTAAATAACTCAGCCCAGTGAGTCAGTGAATGAGAGAGCTGGGCTTTGAACTTGGGTCTACCCTTCTGTACTCCCCACAAAAGGGTCCACACTGTTTTGACAGAGAGAAGCTTTGTCTCTACAAGCTTGCGGTTCTCATCCTTACACCTGAAAGAACTTAGAACAGAAGGTAAAAACCAATATGTCTATGAGAATGTTTCTTGTATTTCTGAGGTCTACTTCTCTACAATATGACACCCAAATGTTAAGCTCGGCCTCGGCCAACACCCAACTGTATCACCTGTGAAATTTCAGTAGAATAGGAGCTCAACTGGCCTGTGCTGTCAGGCCTGCCCAACAACCTGTCCTCAGCACCAGTGAGGAAGATGGGTGGGAAAGAATAGAGATGCAGTAGTTACATTTGCACAAAGGCCAAGCCCAGGTACTGTGGTTGCTTGTAATCCCATTGTGTATGTGTGTGTGTGTGTGTGTGTGTGTGTGTGTGTGTGTTTTCTTGTCCTGTGTTAGAAGCAGTACTTTCTCTGAATGACTGGTTGATTCCTGCATCTCTGTATGGCTCCCTTTACTCTACAGTCCTGAGAGGGCAATATCTGAACTTGATTCTTTTTTTTTTTTCCTGAATTTGATTCTAAATGGTCTAAAAACTCAGTCTTGTTCTAGACAAGTTCTCTAGTGTGAAAATAAGAAAATGTTTATTCTCCAGCATACATGAAGCTTACTTACTCTGCTAGTTTCTTTTTTAGGATGAGCGCCCCTAATCTAAAAATCCAAAGTATCCATAATATAAAACTTGTCTGCACACAGGACACCACCAGTGTATAGTTCCACATCTGTCCTTGTGTGACAGACAACAGTTAAAATGCAATGATTATACTACATAAGATATGAAGTTAACATTAGCTTGTGTGTACATAGTATTAAAAATGTCTTGAGATATATCCTCAAGGTAACATTATTTATTTATATACTCTGAAATCTGAAACATTTATAGTGGTATGTGTCACAGATCAGGGAGGTATTCCACCTCTTCTGTATTTCAAGATTGAATCCTTAGATATTTGGGGGTGAAGAGACTCCAGTCCTAACTCAAAGTGTCGCTCAAAAAATTTTTCTGTGAGGATTTTATTGTGGTTTTCAAAATAATGATTTTCTTAGAATTATATAGTAAATTTGTTGGTTTTTAAAGGGTTTTATTAGTGTTTACTTATGATACATAATGATGAGATCACTATGACATGGTGTCTTAGTTAGGGTTTCACTGCTGTGAACAGACACCATGACCAATGCAAGTTTTATAAAAGACAACATCTAATTGGGGCTGGCTTACAGGCTCAGAGGTTCAGTCCATTGTCATCAAGGCAGAAACATGGCAGCATCCAGGCAGGCATGGTACAGGAGGAGCTGAGAGTTCTACAACTTCATCTGAAGGCTGCTAGTAGAAGACTTCCAGGCAACTAGGTTGAAGATCTTAAGCCCACACCCACAGTGACACACCTACTTCAACAAGGCCACACCTCCTAATAGTGCCACTCCCTGGGAAAAGCATATACAAACCATAACACATGGCTACATGGATATAACTTATTTTAATCATACTCTCCCATTATTTTTTCTTAATCCCCACTAGACCATCCCTTCCCTTTCCCCTACCAGTTATTCCCCCTTCTACTTTCTTGTCATTTGTGAGTATGAGAGAGAGATTGAGAGATTGAGTTTAATTAGGTTGCTGGCATAGACATACTCAGAGGTAATGGGCAGAAGCCTGGACTCCTAACTGCACTGTTGAAGAAAATGTTTCCCTCTCCTCTCTCAAGGATAAATCGTCAGGGGGCCTCATGAGCACCTCCCTGTCTATGGTATAATTGTTGATGGACCCAAATTTGTACAGTCTTTGCAAATAATGAGTTCAAGAGAGCAGTGGCCACACCATGCGCAGAAGACACAATCCCACGTCCTCTTCCCCCAGCTCTTATCATCTTCCTACCCTTTCTTCCAGGACATTCCCCGAGCCCAGGGGCAGGCAGGGAGGAGGAGAGGGCTTTGACACAGGTGTCCCATACTGGGCTGAGCATTCAGCCATCCGTTCATTCTCAGCACTTGACTGATTATGAGCTCTGCAGGAGCCACCGCCCATTTCAGAAGGAAGCTTCTGTGACCAAAGAAAATAGCAACGCTAGTCTATGATGGCTCGGAAGGCTACAGCATGAGAAGGATTCTGCATGCACAGCATGCCCATTTAGCAGTTCCCACTCAGGCCTTTGACGCTGGAAGCTTAAATGGACTGTCCTGTTTCAGCTTCTTCATGCTAGTTTCTACTTTCAGTTCAGTTTCTGTAAACTGGGACATTATCACACACACTTGGTGCCATTAATTACCATTGCAGGAAAAGCCAAACTAAACTGTTTTCTGAAAAGTCTGCATTCCTATGTGTTCTAATACATACAGGTCAATTAATTTCCCATTTGAAAACTAATTAGGATATATCATATCTTACAAAAAACAAATATACATAATATGGTTTTCTACCTCTGAAAGCCTGGAATTCTTAGATCTCAGAAATCAGAAAGGAATTCATGCACATCTATCAACCACGACAACACTTTTATGCTGTAATCCTTTGAGGTCAGTTAAAACTAGTATTTTCATCTAATTGGTTTCTAGACTTAAAACATGTTTTGTCACTGGGCAGTATTCCAGCTCTCAAGAGGCAGAGGCAGGGGCAGGTAGATATTTGAGTCCAAGGCCAGCCTGGTCTACAGAGTGAGCTCCAAAACTGAACAAAAACAAAAACAAAAAAACGGAATGCAGTCTTATCGGTAAGCAAGATTATCATTTGGTATTAGCAAGTGTACCATTGTAACCCCACCATGACGCCCACTCAAACATCATTGTGCACACCATGTATAACTGTCTGAATCTGGAAATACTGATGTGTATATCGCCATCATTCAAAGTCTGCATATCCCAGAAACTATATCCCAGAAAGCTTTAGTTGAAGAGGTAGGAGCTTCCCACAGTGCACTGCATGTTACAGTACTAATCATAGGAAGGTCACTGCATTCCTGGACAGTTCTACCTGGTGGCTTCTCCTTTGCATTAGGAAAGATGTTGACAGCTACAAAAAGCAAATAACAGAAATTTTCATAAAGAAAAGTCAGCTGCAGTAGTAATGCTGACTATATGTTGACTTGAAGTGTGGTTTCCAGGGTTTAAATTGCATGTCCAAGATGTCCTCTGGAAAATAGCAGGCCCCTATAGTGGGGAGTGAGCCTTCTAATGGAACTATTCCCCCTCAAGCACTGAACTGTGGAGTTAGATTCTCAAGGAAAGGGCAGTTTCGGCTTTATGTTGATTTATGTTTCTCCTCACATTTTAACCCTGAGAATTCTGTTCTTCAAAGGATATTTGCAAGAGAGCTATTTGAAGTCACAGTGGCAAAATGACATGCTATGAAGAAACACTTTGTGCCAAGGTGTTAACCTATTAGGGAATAAAATACACATTTACATGTGGATGCCTGTAAGATTGATAAACATACAAACTCGAGCTACATGGTTCAAACTTACACGTTGACTCCCATAGTCAAGTGCTTGAAGGGCAATCTTATCCCTTGCCTTCGTCTTGAGCTGAGTATGTAACTTAGACAGTATTGCACATCTAAAAGTCAGCTTTGACCTTCGTGTTCCCATTAACTTTCCAGAACACAAGCATGCTCACCATGGCATTCCTTTATGAGACAAAAATAATGACACAAACTCCACGCTTTTTTAGGTATCTAGTTCCCTGTCCCCTATGACCTGTACTGTGCCTTATAGAGTTTCATGGTTTTATAAAATTTTATCTCAGTGCCATCAAAAAATAAATAAAACCTTCCTGGGCAAGCAAGAAAGTAAATGGCACATGACAAGTATGTGTTTTGAGTTTAGAATTAGTAAAGAAAAAGAGGAGGGTGCCAATGAAATTTATTATCAATAATAATGTGTAGCCCCAAACGGTGAATGGTAGTGGCAAGTCGTGAGCGGACTGGGCAGAGAACACTGTGGAAAGTCTTCTTTGAAAACCCGGCACCTGTGTTCCTCCACACCTTTGTATGACTTCCATCAAAGTATGTGATCAACTGTGTTACTGTAGCTATTGACAAACTCGGTATCCCCTGTGAAAATTTCTTTTCACTAATTTGTTTCCTTTTTCCCCACAGCAAATGATGTGCTTGGCTTTGGAACACTGGTCAGTACTTCTAACACCTACGATGGGTCCGGCCTTGTCACTGTGGAAACTGACCAACCACTCCTCTGGACCATGGCCATCAAGAGCTAACCTACAGTGTGGCATCCATCTTGTGCCTGTGCCTTCCCTTCCCTGCCCACTGGTTCATTGCTCAGCAGGAACAATCACATAGGTGTGCAGGAATCTAAACTCCGTAGGGAGCCACGAGCTTTCAAGGTGTGAGGGGTTGAGGTGTAGCTGAGCAGCAGAGACTTGTTGCGTGTGTACAAGGCCTTGGGTTCAACCCTCCATACCACAAAATAAAGATGGTGGTGTTTAAAGATTCCAGGGTATTCTATAAATGATATCTCAATGGTATATTGAGGTAAAAATTATGGTCTATCAAAGGAAATAAGCTGTATTATACAGCTAGTATAGCTGATGTGGATCATTACATTATATAATTCAGTTTTGATCATTGTAATTTAATTAATCAGCCCATTTACCTTAAGAGTCTTGTTTTAATTTTGAAGCACCAGGAGCTGTTTTGTGTTGCCTTGGAATCTGGCACTTCCTTAAGTGCCTGACAACAAGGGCTGCCTCTTCTGAGTATGTCCTAACATCAGACTCCGCTCTGTAATGTACATTATCTCCCCGAGTGCTGCAATAGAATGGCAACAGTTCACTTTGACGTCATCTTTTAAAAGATAAGAATCATTGACGTAATTGTTAGGTTTGAAAGCAAGCAGCTACATGGACTGTGGGTAACTGAGAAATGGGAATTCAGTAGTCACTACAACATGAACCCCTGAAAATTTGAAAGCACTCTACTCTAGAAATGTGGTGTCCTTATAAAAATTGTGACACACCCAAAAGCATTGTGCTGAGAAATGGATCTTAAACCTGAAAATTCAGTCATTTTTAACATATTTTACACTAGGGACTGGAAAGATCACTTAGTGGTTAGGGGCACTGGTCACTCTTCCAGAGGTCCTGAGTTCAGTTCCTAGCAACCACATGGTGGCTCACAGAATTTGTCATGGAATCTGATGCCCTCTTATGGCATGTAGGTGTACATGCAGATAGAGTACTCATAGACATATAAATAAATACATTTTGGGGAAGAAACACACTTCACACTAAAAAACAAAATATTAATTCATGGACCATATTTACTGACATCACCAGAAATTCGTGTGCCTATGGAGATAACTGAAGCCTGTTACTGCACCCCAGTCAACCATATGCCTGGTTCCTGAACTGTTTCTCTCTGCTGTATGGTAGAAGGGGGTGGTGTAATCACTGAGTGTGTGAAAGAACCACAGATATAAACTCTAAATGCTAACATGTTGCAGGTGTAGATAATACAGTTCCTGTCTCAGGCTAAGCTTGCTGGTGCATTAAAATTTACTCATGTTTCTTTCATGAGCTCCCCTCCTGGTCTTCCTACCCTCCCCTGTCCCATTTGTTAAACTGTATCTTGCCAAACAAACCATGATTTAAGGCAACCTGCAAACCATGTTGCATTTATCCAGTGGTTATATTATATTACTGTCTTCTTGGTGCTACAACAGTATGAAGCTTAAAACAAATAGAGGAAGAAAGGGGATCAGTTGAACCAATACCAAGTTCTTAACAGAAATAGTTAGAATCATTGTTATTATCTTATGCAAATATATGATTCTGAAATCTGAATGTCAAATAAAAAGTTATCAATGTGCATGTCTGTAGTGGGTTTCTTAGAAAATGTTTAATGTTATCACTTGTATTTTAATATGACTAATCTCTCATAATCAGTGTTTCTGCTCAAAAGATGGCTTAAGATGTGTAATTCATAATTAAAATCTCAGATCTGACTTCAGATAGTAATCCAGTAGTATTAAATTCTTCCCCGAACCTATTCCCATGGACATAGAGACCAGGTCATCTCTAGACAACCTGGACCAGTGATTTATATTTCATCATTTTAGACTCCTCTTGCACTTGCTATAAAAAGAATTGCATGTCTTACCTTACCATTTCTCACATTGTAAAAATTAGAAATGAAAAAAATAAAGATAATTTGCATCCTAGGTGTCTAATTGCTGGAGAAAAGGAGCCAGTAGAGAGCTACATGTCTTCTGGGGTAGAAAAGACAAAGAAAAGTTGTGGAGGAAGACATCTGAGAAGCAGGAAGAGATAGGGTCAGACAGTTGAAGAGCACATTGATGACAGGTCCTTGACTAGGATCTTCTGCATCTTCATAGTTCAAATGCAGCTCTCAGAGGCCCCCATGTATCTCTTCCATTCCCAACAGTTGATAGAGGAGCAGCGAAGATCCTTTGCTGACTCATTTAACTCAGAACCTCCAGCAGGAAAGCCTGAGCAGAACGTCTAGTCGCTGCCTCAGACAACACATGCACAAATGAGATTAGGAGGGGAAAGGAGAGAGGACCAGAGCTTGTGTACACAGCATCCTCCTCACCACCACCCTTCACCGCTGCAGAGTAGAGGCTCAGCCGTGTCTCCAGCTTCCATTTTGCAGACTGCTGATATGTTCATAACTAGAAGCGTATTCATTACATGCAAAAGACATATGTCCATCATTTGAAATATTTACTCTCTTACTCTCAAAGAGTACAGGTCTTATTTAACATGAAAGCATCCGTGTGTATATTTCTGTGTGTGCATCTGTGTTTTAATGAACCTCGGTTAACGTGTAAACACTGGAATGTGTGTGGTGTGGATACTTACCCCAGACTCTCACCTGTGAATTCTGCCAGAAATATTGGACGTCCAACTCAGAGATTATCTCAAAGCAAAGGCCGCCATTCCCAATTCCTGCTGACAACTGAAGAACTGCTTGCTGGTGTTACAACGACATCTTCCTGATCCTTGAAACTGCGTAAGGGCAGTCTCCCTTTGTGTGCTATCTGACTCTATCATCTAAACAAACACTCACCTTTTTTTAAAAAAAAAAATACCAGCCACATGAGCCTGCACATGATGAGGGCTCAGGTGAATGGGTGAAAGTCAACCCTTCAAGGAATTCCCTCTTAGTCACGGTTCAGGTCAAATCCTGACCTGCAGCCTGTGGCTATAATGGGAAAATTCAAGTCAGATCTGCAAGGAAATGCACTCATGCCTCTTGGACCTTGACTTAGTTCAGTTCCTTCCTTCCTTGATCAGTTTGTAGCTTCGGTCATCTGTTGACTATTGCCTAAAATGACACTTGGCTACCCAAAGCACCAGCTTGGTCTAAGCAGACATCAGTCACATTTTCAACAACTGGAGTTGCATGTGACTGTGAGATGCATCATGGGGGAGTAGGTTGGAGTCAGGTGTGGGTCTGCCAGGAATACAGTTTGATCCTTCATTTCTGAGAAAGGACTGAACAGTTTTCACTGGGGTTGAAAACTAGGACATTAACTCAGAGAAGCAAGGAGGAGGTGGCATTGCCTGGGTGTTTGCGAAGCTATAATGCTAGTTTTGCCTCATGTTTCTCTATGTATGGCCTGCACCTCTTGTCATCTGCCCCTCTGTGGGACCAGCCTTTCTTACTACGCCTGCTCATGCACAGGCCTCCCTGGGCACTACCTGAACTGTTGAAATAAAGCAACCATAGCTTTGATGTGACTAAGGCTAATGGGATGCACCAAACCACGTCAGTGAAGAGGAAATGATTCTTCCCTCCCCTACGGTTGTATGATTATTATACTCTCAATGGCGACTCTCAAACTGTGTTTACCATGACCCACAAAAAATATATTTGCCTTATAATCCAGTCTGTAAAGAAACACATGTGCACACTGAAACCTGCAGTATGTTTTAACTTAAGTTAAAAGGCATTTATGTATAAATACATTTGAAAAGCATGCCTTGGAAATGAATAAAATACATAAAAATATGGGAGTTCTGCACTGAAAATAAACTAATTAATTTATGATAACAATGTCACTTTTTAAAATGTATTTCTTTGTACAGAAGAAAATTTAAGCTGCAAGGTCAGTTCCTCCCTAGAGAGCCCCTGAGAAGGGCTGCACAGACCCTGCCGTGTATAGGTAGCACAAGTTTGCCCTTCCCTGCCCCTAGCAGTTTCACTCATCAGTCACAATTTTCTTTTCTGGTGAGCCCCAGCCAAAGCCTCAAAATCCATCTCAAAACAGTTATCCAAGCAGATGTGATTGACGATGCTCCACTGGCTCAGAGCTAATGTGTTATTTTCCCACTGTATACAAAACCACTCTGCTGACAGCCCAGGAAAGAGGCCATGCACACATCACACTTACTCAGAGCTAATGGGTAAATAAACACATCCAAGGACTTGTTCCCTGTGTGCTAAAAACAAGGGGTTTGTGCGCAGCAAAAATAAAACCTCTGTTCACCCCGAAAATAATTTGGAAAACATGAACTAGCCTTTGTGCTCATTCATACCTGAGAAGAGTCTTCGGAACAGACCAGCTTCTTCCTGAAAGCCAGAATCTCTAAGGTACAGTACTAAGCCCAGATATTTAAAAGGAATTTAGAGCTAAAAAAAAAATTATAACTTGTACCTTAGCAACAATTTATTTTAGAAATGGGAAAAAGTCCAAAGATTTTGTGAGTATTTAGTAGACAGAGCTTGGAGGGAGGGAGGGAGCAAAAATGAAAAATTATAAGTCTAAAATTCTCCGTTCCATCTGAATAACTGGTTTCATGCCAAGTTGATTAACATTATGAATCCTTCATAGACTGTAAACCCCTGGGGACATGCACATCTGTCGTCCTTAGGCGTCCCTTAGCTCCTGCTCCTACGATAGGACCTGCCTGCTGCAGGAGGTCAGTGGAGACATGTGATTGCTGCTGTGCTAGCAAATCCACATTGCACCACACTGAGAAAACACACATTTCCACCCTACTGTTCTTCTCTTCCATGGTCCTGAACTGTCTGTGCTAATATTCCTCTTACATATCCTAATTCTGCATTGGAGAGAGCTGGTAAACTCATTGTTCATTTTCCTGCCTAAGAAGGAAATAATTTTTACAAGGCCAAGTTCAGGCTCCAAACACTAATCCAAGGCAAATATTTTGATAAAGGTAAGGAAAAAAATCAGAAGGCCAACAAAGGACTACAGTGTTTCCTGAAACAAGTGAATAAGGGACCGGAAAAGACACAAAACACACAATGACAGAGCCTGGGACAAATGGTTTGGCTGAAAAGGACCAAAGACATAAGAGTGAAAACTAGGGGCTGGTGAGATGGCTCAGTGGTTAAAAGCACTGACTGCTCTTCCCAAGGTCCTGAGTTCAATTCCCAGCAACCAGATGGTGGCTCACAACCATCTGTACTGGCATTTGATGCCCTCTTCTGGTGTGTCTGAAGAGAGCTACAGTGTATTCATATACATAAAAATAAATAAATCTTTAAAAAAAAAAAAAGTGACGACTATCTCTGCCCAGTGGGAAAGGAACGCAGAACAACAAACAAGTGAACAGAGAACTCGTTCTGAGTTGGAATGGCAGAGCTTTAAGACGGGGTGATTGCTGTCATTAGCTAAGGGAGACCAAGACAAAAATGCAAGCTGCTTCTGACATCTTAAGGATATGCCATTCGATCATGTTATCTCTATTTGTATTTAAATCTACTTGTTCCCCCAAATTAAGCCTATGAAATTGATTTGAGCATTTTAAGATCATGTAGTGAGATATATTGTCCCCAACTGATTTGACCACACTACACTTCATTATTTGTAATTTTGATTTGTTGCTTGATAATGAATAATCTATTTATATAGGACAAGCCTACTTTAATTTAAGCTCGGTGCATACCTATAATTCCAGCACTTGCGAGTGAAGACAAGAAAATCACAAGTACAAGGTCATCCTCAGCTAGATAGCTTGGCCAAGGAAAATTGTTTTCAAAAAAGCAAAACAAAAAGTAACAACAACAAAAAGCCTGTCTCGTCAAACTATATCACTCTTACTAATGTACTTTTATTAATACCCTTTGTTAATAATATTAATATGTGAAGAATTCATGCAGACTTCTGTGTTTGTAGCCATCCTTTTGCCTGTCCTTTCTTGCCAATTTTCCCTCCTAATCACACCACATCTTATTGGATAGACCCAATATTTTTATTGTCATCTTACAAAATTTAAAAACCAGTTATGTCCTTATGACCAAACATATGAAAATGCTTCAAAATAAGGAATTTCTTAGAATAATGTAAAAAGCTTCCATTTCCCATTCTATAGAAAAGACGTAAGTGCCCAATGGCATTCTCTACTTCAGGTACCCTATTAATTTAAGAAATCCCATTCATTCTGCTACTAGTTCCCTATTCATGAAAAACACTCCCTTGGCCCCAGTGGGCCACATACTGCTCTTTTATTTTCACTCCTTAAAATTCAGGGAAAACTATGTGAATAATGAGGCAGAGAGAAATGGTGCAGAAAGTTGCCAGGATCACTTTTAGCCAGGGAATTTATTATGGATATTTTAAAATTGACCTTTTAGTCCAAGTTTTTATTCGATTCCAATGCAAGAAATTAAGCAGCAAGGTCAATGCGAATATTTGTATGCCAGTGGCAGTGAAAGGAGATTCATGAATAATAATAAAAAAGATTAAATTGGTAAAAAGTCAGTAGATTCTTTTTTTCTAACAGCAAGTAGAAAAGCAGGATTTGTTTTTAACAAAGTTAAGCTTTTTTACATCACAAAACAATTGTCCTTTGGGGAAAAAATGCCGTAAATATGAAAAAGAAATGTTTACATAAATCATATATATAACATCTAGACCAGGTATGTATAGAGTGATGCATGCACACAAGTATATAGGTGCTATTCATACAGGTGCTGCCATTCCACAGTCCCATCTCAGGGGTTAATAGCTTTCCTCTCATCACTGTAGGGCTCTGCCTTCTCCTTAGGTTGATATCATAAGTGTTGAGCTCCACAGTACTGAAATCATGTATGTATCTCATTATTCATGGGACAATGAATAAGTGAGTTGACTATAATGAATTAGGAGGTCTCAGGTTACTAGAAATATTCATCTCAGAAAATATCCCCATACCAGCAGGCCTTTGCAGACTTGTCGGAAGTATATTCCATCTTGGCAGGTTCCCTAGACTAGTGGTATTCAGTCTGCTCCTGGACCAGCCCTCTGCAAGATCTAGTCTACAACATAACCTACAAGGCCCCATGTTGATTGACTTTCTGGGAAAATGAAAAATTTTTTACCAGTATGACTTCTGAGGAGAAAGGCACCTATGTATTCTATCTTCTAGTGTCTCTGCTGCTTTGAGTAAAATCACTAGAAGCAATCTCAACCTTATTGCTTTCACAGTTATTTTCTTGTGGACAAATTAAAATATTACTGATGTTTCATGTTCTAGTATTGTCTCCTATGTGAAGATGGACTTGATTTGATATTTGATTTATGGAAGAATATGGAAAGAATAATATAGCTAAAAATTAACTCCCCTTATTACATACAAATTCCAAAGATACTAATCCTGTAACAATGAGTTAACTTTAAATAAAGGAGAAAATACAGTTAAATGGAACATTCCAGACTGGCATATAGCTCTTAAACATAAGGTTGAGTGCCCGCTGTAAAACAGACACTGGGGTAAACAATATTTTTTCAGGGCTTACCTGACTCAGTGGTGAACAGGTCAGAAAGCGTTGCCCCTGTCCTAGTTACTCCCCCAACTCCTTCCCTGATGTTTCTCATATTCAGTTAATAGCCTAGCCTCACCATGAAAACCACAGCCATCAAAATGAACTCTATAGAGACCTTGTGTCTCCCCGACATACAACCAACACTTGGCTCTTCCTCCTACCCACACCATTTTCCTACCTGTGACCAGAGATGAACCGTTCACATCCTTATCATGACTGACCCCTGTACCATGCACAGCTCCTTAGCTCCCCTAGAAAGGTCCTTCTGCAATATGTCTGCTCTATGTCTTTCTACTGATGTGGGGATATTTTCATCCAAATCACTCTCATTAGCAAACAATTACTTTTTAAGTGCACTTTTACACTCTCAGCTACCACCCAACTTTGTTATTCTTTTGTCCAGTCACTAAGCTCCTTTAAGAACCTGGTTTAGTCTATTATGTTCTATTGCTGTGACGTGACACCATGACCAAGGCAACTTGTGAAAGAAAGCATTTACTGGAGGGCTTGCTCGCAGGTTCTGAGGGTTAGTCCGTGACCACCACGGCAGGAAGCAGATGGCCATGGTGCTGAAGCAGGAGCTGAGTGCTCACTTTCTGACCTGCAAGCATCCTTCCCCTTGTTCTTGCCCACACTCTTCAGACAGGATTGTGTTTCTCTCTGTATTCGAAGTGTGCTTAGGCTCTCACCACTTCTCCCCAGGCTCCCTCGCATTCCCATGCCCAGTCCCAGCATAGCCTCCCACCACATCATGGTTGTCTCACCTCTCTGCCTTGTCTTCTTCCCCACCTTGAGCCACATCCAATCAATCTTCTACTTGAAGCCCTGCAATGACTTCCAGGGGAAATGCAAGTGTTTACAGTCAACTAAAATGCCCCTGGCCTTCCCTAACCTCATTTTATATTCTCCCCTGCACACTGTGTTCAATTTCTCAGCCTCTTTGCCAGGCTTTTTATCCATTATCACCTTTCCCAAGGGCTTCTGCCTCATGCCAGAATTCCAAGCATTCTTAAACCAACATGTGAAAGTGAAGTCGCCCTAATGATTCCGTATATAATTTATGATTAATGAAAATGAATAGAATACACTGGTGCTCTATAGCCTCTCAGCAATCCCTCCTCTACATCTGTGAAAGTTCCAAGTAAGAATACCTCCATCAGGAACATCCCCCTAACATGGGAATCAAGTCTTTATTCAATAATTATCTGGACTAAAATCTTTGCATGCCCATTTTTTTGTAGTTCTGGCAACAAATTGATAACCTCAGGGCATTTTTAATTAGCTGCCTTTTAAAGATGGCTTGCTAAATTAGTCAACTATGAAATCACCTCAACCAAACGATTAATTTCAGATTGCATTTCCAATCCATCGCCTGCTTTTACTGTATGAACATACTGTCACTCCAGGATTGTTAATTACAGTGTTTATCTACCTGTGTTTTCTTACGTACATAGCACAGTGTGTAGCCAGTGCCAGCTGGCATGTCTCTTCCCTACTGTTTGAAGTGGCCTGCAAGCCACTGGGTGTTGACATTCCGATAGTCAGAAATAGTACTGCACTGCCTCCATTGTTTACCCAGGGGAGATGGTATTTAAAGATAAGCGTCCTTCTATGCAGGCAAGTTACCTGTGCCAGTGGACAGGAGGAGAGCTCCAGCCTGCCTTAGAAAAGCATCTGTTTGCCATGCTCAATTAGCATGGCAGCTGTGCTGATTCCTGGGAAGCCACACACCTCCTCATGCCCTTCACACCCAAACAGGATTTGTGAAGCCACCGCTATTAGCTAACATGTCCCTATGACCTTATTTATACCTCAGATTTACCCTAGAAGCCACGAAGTAGTTTTAACTCTGCCTCATAGATGTGAATACAGAACACAAAGAGGCTTAAATAACGACAGAACCTGAACAAGCTCTGTGACACCCGACTACAAGCCACCTCCCACACCTCTGCTGTCACCACTGACTCCAGACACATCCTTGCCTGCCTCATCTCTATCACGTCACGTGGGCTCAGAGACTCAACTGTCCTTCAAGGTCCTGCTCCATGTGTTCAACTACTGGGATACTTTCTAGGTTTTTTAACTGTTCCCCTGGGTTTTTCCTCATGCTCATACCTCTGCAGTTTCACTTAGGGTTATCATGAGAAACTAGGATTTCAAGAGAGCTAATGAGAAAGTTGAGTCTCAGGGACTTCACGGATGACTTCTCCCTGGGAGAGAGAGTATGGCAACCGTGGCCCTGACTGGACCTCTAGAGTGTAGTCTATCATGGCACTGACCTGGTACCATAGATCTGCCCTGCCATAGAAGCTGGCCTTGACTCTGAGAGAAAGCAAGTGGCTGTGGTATTGAGGAGGATACTCTGTGATGGGATGCTGGGTAACAAAAAAATCATGGACCTTATTGAACAACTCAAGATATAGAAGTGCAATTACATATTTGATTCAATAGAACTTAAGGACAACTCATCAGAGGCTTTGTATTGCTGAAATTTCACCTTCTACTCTCCTTATATCACATGCTTTCCACTTACAGTTGATAAAGGAGAATGAGGATTCCATTGTATGTAAGTTAGTCCCACCAAATCTGTGCCAAGAACGGCGTGTTGATTAGGTCTCTACATCTCCATTCTAACTCTTACTGACAGTAAGGATCCTTGCCATTCTGTCCTAGATTTATTATCCAGAACTATGCATAGATGAACACACTCTCATAGCTGGGAACAAGCCTAGAAGACCAAGAATCTGATGCTTAAATTTTTTGTTAATGTGAAACCAATTTGCAAATAGCAAAACTTTACATCACATCTCACCAGAAACACCATTACATTTAACTTAGCTTATTACATATTTAAGAATATGCTCAAACATTCAAACCCAGAATTAACTAATTTGTTCATAAGATATACATGATACACATATATTATGATTTCTTCCACCAGGTGGCAGCCAAGCCTTACAAAAATATAACATAAGTAGTCCAGTTGACTCCTGACCACCTAACAACATAAAAAATCACTACCATATTGTCCACTCAGTTCAGGAGGCCCACCACCTTAAAACTCTATACACAGTATTGTAATGAAAACATGGGTATTGGAACTACTGGTTTTGACAGGGTTACAGGGTACCTACTGACAGGCAACCTGTATTTCTACCTGCCTGATAACGTTCACTGCACTGCATTGGTGTTAGGAAACTCCAATTGTGGAGCACTGAGGCAGCCATGGATACGAGTTGTCCACTTAAGCCTCAGGTACCTCAGAGCAATAAATCATACGTGGCATCTCAGCTTTCCCTGCCACTATACTACACCCATATAAAAGCACTGTCCTTGACTGCGAGCACACATAAATAATGGAAAAAGATAGACTCAGACACAAGATGAAAACAAAGCAAAAGAGACTGTCCCTATGGACATCTCTGCTCTCCTTCCCCAGACAAAGTCCTTGAGTGCACAATAGAAATATTAATAGCATAAGGCCAGTATATTTAATCTTTCTTTAAAAAAAAGAAAAGTAACATAGTATGATAGCAATCCATTCCATAGACCCAAGAAAGGTGGAGAATAGACTGTGGGTCATAACTATTCCTAAGCTGCCACCCTTGCTGCTGGCTGGGGAAACTGTACATTTTATAGGGCAGCAAGGAAAGAAACGGGGCTTTCTGCTTCCCCATGTGTTATTCTTTAAGATTAGTTCACTTTTTAATTATATGGATATTTGTGAATCTGTGTATAGGCCTGTCCATGTGTGAGTGAAGATGCCTACAGAATCCAGACTTGGGCGTCAGACTCCCCTGGAGCTGGGGTTACTGGCAGTTGTGAGGTTCCCAACATGGGTACTGGGAACTAAACTCTGGCCTCTGTAAAAACAGTATGATTTCTTTTGTTTCCCCTCAATTTTTTTATTGAATATATTCTATATTTACATTTCATTTCCCTTTTTCTGGTTCCCTGACCCCCAAAGGTCCCACATGCCCTTTTCGCTCCCCATGTTCCCCCATTCACCCTTTCCCACTTCCCTGTTCTGGTATTCCCTTACACTGATGCTTTGAGCCTTTCTAGAACCAGGATCCACTCCTTCCTTCTTGTCGGACATCATTTGGTATGTGTATTGTGTCTTTGGTGTCCCAAGATTCTAGGCTAATATCCACTTATCAGTGAGTGCATACCATGGGTATTCTTTTGAGACTGGGTTACCTCACTTAGTATGATGTTCTCCAGCTCCATCCATTTCTCTAAGAATTTCATGAATTCATTGTTTCTAATGGCTGAATAGTACTCCATTGTGTATATATACCACATTTTTTGTATCCATTCTTCCATTGAGGGACATCTGGGTTATGCTTTCTTAACTGAAGGAGTCATCTCTCCAGCCCCATACTTTTTTGTTCTAATCAGTTTTCCTGTAAAATATTTTTATCTCTTGAATGTTGTCCATGAGTCAGTTAGCCAGTAAAAGACAACAGGAGAGGTAAGCTCTTTGTCAGCTATAGTGCAGTATGTGTGTGACTAAGTATGTTGGCACATGAAAGAAATGTACTATTCCTACCATTAATGGGCACTGGGAAGAGATATCTACACTGCTGGTCTGAGAAGATGAGGGACACAGTCACAAATAAACTAGGTGAGTTGAAATGCTGCTCATCACAATATTCTCCCTAACATGAATAAAGGTTTAAAAATGAAACATAAGAGCAGAGATAGTTTGGGGTGTCCATCCTGTGGTCATAGGCTGTTAACCCAGAACAGCTATGGATGCAGCTCAACAGAAAATTATAAAACTCTTACACAGAGAAGCCCTTAGAATTGCATGTTGATTGTTCAGCCAGTATAGAGAGATACAGACTATTGAAGTAGAAACTTAAGGGTTCTTTGGAAAGTCAGTTAGACATTGTTTTGCTGGGGAAAACACATGAAGGAACATTTCATTAAAGTAGACACAGGTGTAAAAGGCTAAGACAGACTCATGAAGGAATGTTTCACTAAGGCAGACCCAGGAGAAAGGATGTTCTGCTAAAGAAAGGATGTGAAAGGACACATGATAAAAGATTCTTTATTAATGACACATATGTATTGGTTCACCTTACATTGTGTAGTTGAGCTGCATTTGTTGGAACTCTGCAGACTTGGGCTGACTGGTTGCATGTGCTGAGGCAAAACCCATGCTAAGGCAAGGCACATGGAGGACACATGATGTTCGAAGGGTATAACTAGCTTGTCTTGCTCGTATGGCTAGCTGTGCAATGCTTGTGGGTCTCGCATCTTCACATCTTTGCTGATCTTTGCTTCACTGAGAGAGGCATAGCTGAGAACTCCTGTTGTTCCCGCTGGTCCCTACTGCGAGCCCAGGCTGAGGCCTGGCTCTCTCTGTTAGGTACTGCCACCCTGCTGATTCATGTTTGCTATCCTGACTCTACCAAACTGGACTGCTGGTATATCCAGGAAGTGTTTGCAAGGGGATCAAGCTGCTGCTGACTGGAACTGCCGATTTCCAGACAACACAGACAAGAGTTGCTCCAAAGAACCTTTCTCAACAGGTCCACTTCTGCCATATCCATTCTTTTTTACTACCTCTGGGAAGTGGTGGGCTAAAAGGGAGATTAAGTCATTTAAGAACTATCATTAAAAAATAGGATTTGAAAAAGTTAATGTTACACACCATAGTGAAGAGTAGACTGGCACAGTGAACATGAAGATGTTTTTCTTTTTTAAAATTTTTTTTTCTATATTCTTTGTTTACATTCCAAAGGCTTTCCCCTTTCCCAGTTTCCCCCTCACCATATGTCCCATAAGTCCTCCTCCCTCTGCTCATTCCCCAATCACCCCCCCTACACACACACACACACACACACACACACACACACACAATTTCTCTGTTCTGGTACTCTCCTACAATACTGGATCCAGTCTTTTTGAGACCAGGGTCCTCTCCTTCCTTCTTTTCTTCCCTCTCCTTCCTTCTTCTTAGGAATCTTTTGATTTGCTAATTGTGCCTTGAGTATTCAGAGCTTCTGGGCTAATTAATATCCACTTATCAGTGATTGCATTTCATGTGTATTCTTTTGTGATTGGGTTACCTCACTTAGGATGATATTTTACATTTCCAACCATTTGCCTACAAATTTTGTGAATTTATTATTTTTAATTGCTGAGTAGTATTCCATTGTATAAATATACCACATTTTCTGTATCCATTCCTCCATTGAGGGGCATCTCGGTTCTTTCCAACTTCTGGCTATTATAAATAAGGCTGCTATGAACATAGTGGAGCATATGTCTTTGTTGCATGCAGGGGAATCCTCTGGGTATATGCCCAGGAGTGGCATGACAGGGTCCTCTGGAAGTGTCATGCCCAATTTTCTGAGGAACAACCAGAGTAATTTCCAGAGCGGTTGTACCATCTTGCAATCCCACCAACAGTGGAGGGGTGTTCATTTCTCCACATCCTCGCCAACACCTGTTGTCTCTTGAGTTACTAATCTTAGCCATTCTGGTCAGGGATAATGATTCCCCCAGAAGTCCTCTTATTGTTGAGAATAGTTTTAGCTATCCTGGGTTTTTTGTTGCTCCAGATGAATTTGAGAATTGCTCTTTCTAGATCTATAAAGAATTGAGTTGGGATTTTGATGGGGATCGCATTGAATCTGTATATTGCTTTTGGTAAGATGGCCATTTTTACTATATTGATCCTGCCAATCCAGGAGCAAGAAATATTTTTCCATCTTCTGAGGTCTTCTTCGATTTCCTTATTCAAGGACTTGAAGTTCCTGTCATACAGATCTTTCGCTTGTTTGGTTAGAGTTACGCCAAGGTACTTTATGTTGTTTGTGGCTATTGTGAAGGGTGTTATTTCCCTAACTTCTTTCTCAGCCTGCTTGTCCTTTGAGTACAAGAAGGCTACTGATTTGCTTGAGTTAATTTTATAACCAGCCACTTTGCTGAAGTTGTTTATCAGCTGTAGAAGTTCTCTGGTGGAGTTTTTTGGGTCACTTAAGTAAACTATCATATCATCTGCAAATAATGATAGTTTGACTTCTTCCTTTCCAATTTGTATCCCTTTGACTTCCTTATGTTGTCTAATTGCTCTCGCTAGAACTTCAAGTACTATATTGAAAAGATATGGAGAGAGAGGGCAGCCTTGTCTAGTCCCTGATTTTAGTGGGATTGCTTCAAGTTTCTCTCCATTTATTTTGATGTTGGCTACTGGTTTGCTGTAGATTCCTTTTACTATGTTTAGGTATGGGCCTTGAATTCCTGCTCTTTCCATGACTTTTAGCATGAAAGGATGCTGAATTTTGTCGAATGCTTTTTCAGCATCTAATGAGATGACCATGTGGTTTTTTTCTTTTAGTTTGTTTATGTAGTGGATTACATTGATGGATTTCTGTATGTTGAACCATCCCTGCATCCCTGGGATGAAGCTTACTTGATCATGGTGAATGATCGTTTTGATGTGCTCTTGGATTCGGTTGGCAAGAATTTTATTTAGTATTTTTGCATCGATATTCATAAGAGAAATTGGCCTGTAGTTCTCTTTCTTTGTTGGATCTTTTTGTGGTTTAGGTATTAGCGTAATTGTGGCTTCAAAGAATGAGTTGGGCAGTATCCCTTCTGTCTCTATTTTGTGGAATAGTTTGAAAAGTATTGGTGTTAAGTCTTCTTTGAAGGTCTGGTAAAATTCTGCACTAAAACCATCTGGTCCCGTACTTTTCTTGCTCCTGGATTTGCAGGATCAATATAGTAAAAATGGCTATCTTACCAAAAGCAATATACAGATTCAATGTGATCCCCATCAAAATCCCAACTCAATTCTTTATAGATCTAGAAAGAGCAATTCTCAAATTCATCTGGAGCAACAAAAAACCCAGGATAGCTAAAACTATTCTCAACAATAAAAGGACTTCTGGGGGAATCAATATCCCTGACCTTAAACAGTACTACAGAGCAATTGTGTTAAAAACTGCATGGTATTGGTACAGCAACAGGCAAGTGGATCAATGGAATAGGATTGAAGACCCAGAAATTAACCCACAGACTTATGGTCACTTGATCTTTGATAAAGGAGCCACAACTATCCAGTGGAAAAAAGATAGTCTTTTCAACAAATGGTGCTGGTTCAAATGGAGGTCAACATGCAGAAGAATGCGAATTGACCCACTCTTATCTCCTTGCACTAAGATCAACTCCAAGTGGATCAAGGACCTCCACATAAAACCAGACACACTGAAACTATTAGGAAAGAAACTTGGGAAGACCCTGGAGGACATAGGCACAGGGGGAAAATTCCTGAACAGAACACCAATAGCTTATGCACTAAGATTAAGAATTGACAAATGGGACCTCATAAAATTACAAAGTTTCTGCAAGGCAAAGGACACTGTCAGAAGGACAAAACGACAACCAACAAAGTGGTAAAAGATCTTCACCAACCCCACATCCGACAGAGGGCTAATATCCAATATATACAAAGAACTCAAGAAGTTAGACCCCAAAGAACCAAATAACCCTATCAAAAAATGGGGCACAGAGCTAAACAAAGAATTTTCACCAGAAGAAATTCGGATGGCTGAGAAACACCTTAAGAGATGTTCAACATCGTTAGTCATCAGAGAAATGCAAATCAAAACAACCCTGAGATTCCACCTCACACCAGTCAGAATGGCTAAGATTAAAAACTCAAGAGACGACAAATGCTGGCGAGGATGTGGAAAAAGAGGAACACTCCTCCACTGTTGGTGGGATTGCAAAATGGTAAAACCGCTCTGGAAATCAGTGTGGTGGTTCCTCAGAAAATTGGGCATGTTCCTTCCAGAGGACCCTGGCATACCACTCCTGGGCATATACCCAGAGGATTCCCCTGCATACAATAAAGACACATGCTCCACTATGTTTATAGCAGCCTTGTTTATAATAGCCAGAAATTGGAAGGAGCCCAAATATCCCTCAAAGGAGGAATGGATACAGAAAATGTGGTATATTTATACAATGGAATACTACTCAGCAATTAAAAATAATGAATTCATGCAATTTGTAGGTAAATGGTTAGGCCTGGAAAATATCATCCTGAGTGAGCTAACCCAATCACAAAAGAATACACATGAAATGCAATCACTGATAAGTGGATATTAATGAGCCCAGAAGCCCTAAATACTCAAGGCACAATTAAATTAGCAAGTCAAATGATTCCCAAGAAGAAAGGAGAGGACCCTGGGCCTGGAAAGATTGGATCCAGTTTTGTAGAGAAACTGTGGGGGGAGGGGGAATGATTGGGGAATAGTTGGGGGGAGAGGAACTATGGGACATAGGGAGGGGGCAACTGAGAAAGGGGAAAGCCTTTGGAATGTAAACATAGAATATAGAAAAAAAATTTAAAAAAAAAAAAGATGCCAGTGTGAATAAAAGCCATTTTTTCTATGTTCTTTCATTCTGAAGGGTATATTGTGAAAATGGTTGGGAAAACCTCAAAATTCAAAACTGTGCTCAGGTGGGTCTGAGTCACAGCCACACGCTTTTGACCTTTCTCTCCAGACATCCTGGGGGCAGCTCAGTGTGAAATTGTCATTGTTCCCTGTCTTCAACTGAGTAATAGTCTTGTCTAAAGTGACGTGGTCACTGAGACCTGGCCATTTTAATTATGAGTCCAAGTCAATGCCATTCACTGACTACACCAAGCTACGTGCATTCATCATGATGGGATGTCTTGCAGGATTGAGTCTATTGAAAAATTGGCCTAAAACTGACCGAGGACTTAGGTAGCAAATGACTCCCAGGAGTCTGGTTAGCCCTCTTATAATTTAAATTATCTTATGTATCATAATGTTTCTGCGAGAGCCGGGTACGAGCAGCTCAGCCAAGGACACGCGATGCTTTCAGCAGGGGCAGCCATCTTGCCCCAGACCCCCGCGCGCAAACAGCGGGCACACTGGACGCAGTGAACGGCTGGAATCAGTCAAAGAAAACGCAAAATCCAAAAGGCTTGTAACCCAAAACATCCAGGAAATCCAGGACACAATGAGAAGACCAAACCTAAGGATTATAGGGATAGATGAGAGTGAAGATCTACAACTTAAAGGGCCAGCAAATATCTTTAACAAAATTATGGAAGAAAACTTTCCTAACTTAAAGAGAGATGCCCATGAATGTACAAGAAGCCTACAGAACTCCAAACAGACTGGACGAGAACAGAAACACCTCCCGTCACATAATAATCAAAACCCCAAATGTACTAAACAAAGAAAGAATATTAAAGGCAGTAAGAGAAAAGGGCCAAGTAACATATAAAGGAAGACCTATCAGAATCACACCAGACTTCTCTCCAGAAACCATGAAAGCTAGAAGATCCTGGGCAGACCTCATGCAGACCCTAAGAGAAAACAAATGTCAGCCCAGACTACTATACCCAGCAAAACTCTCAATCAACATAGATGGAGAAATCAAAATATTCCATGACAGGACCAAATTTACACAATATCTTTCCACTAACCCAGCTCTACAAAGGATAATAGGAGGAAAACTCCAACACAAGGAAGGAAATGGCACCCAAGAAAAAGCAAGACAGTAAACTTCTTCCATCAAACTCAAAGGAAGATAACTACTCAAAAACAAAAATAACTTCAAAAATGTCAGGAAGTAATAATCTCTATTCCTTAATATCTCTTAACATCAATGGACTCAACTCCCCAATAAAAAGACATAGACTAACAGACTGGATACGGAAACAGGACCCTACATTTTGCTGCTTACAGGAAACACACCTCAGAGTCAAAGACAAACACTACCTTAGAGTAAAAGGATGGAAGACAATTTTGCAAGCAAATGGTCACAGGAAGCAAGCTGGAGTAGCCATTTTAATATCAGATAAAATTGACTTTCAACCCAAAGTCATCAAAAGAGACACAGAAGGTCACTTCCTGCTAGTCAAAGGAAGAATCCACCAAGAGGAACTCACAATTCTAAACATCTACGCTCCAAATGTAAGGGCACCCTCATTTGTAAAAGAAACCTTACTAAAGCTCAAAGCACACATTGCACCTAACACAATGATTGTGGGGGACCTCAATACTCCACTATCTACAGTGGACCGACCAGGAAAACAGAAACTAAACAGAGACACGGAGAAACTCATCGAAACTTTGGAGCAATTGGATTTAACAGATATATATATAGAACATTTCACCCTAAAGCAAAAGACTATACCTTTTTCTCAGCCCCTCATGGTACCTTCTCCAAAATCGACCATATAATTGGACACAAGACAGATCTCAACAAATATAAAAAGATCGAACTAATCCCATGCCTCTTATCAGATCACCATGGAGTAAGAGTGTTCTTCAATAGCAACAAAAACAACAGAAAATCCCCATACGCTTGGAGGCTGAACAATATTCTATTCAATGATACCTTAGTCCAGGAAGAAATAAAGAAAGAAATCAAAGAATTCTTAGAACTTAATGAAAATGAAGGCACAACATACCCAAATCTATGGGACACAATGAAAGCAGTGCTTAGAGGAAAACTCATAGCCCTGAGTGTCTCCAAAAAGAAACAGGAGAGATCATATACCAGCAACTTAATGGCGCACTTGAAAGCTCTGGAACAAAAAGAAGCAATTTCACCCAGGAGGAGTAGAAGACAGGAAATCATCAAACTCAGGGCTGAAATCAATCAAGTTGAAACAAAGAGAACCATACAAAGAATCAACAAAACCAGGAGCTGGTTCTTTGAGAAGATCAACAAGATAGATAAACCCCTAGCCAGACTTACTAAAGGGCACAGAGACAGTATTCAAATTAACAAAATTAGAAATGAAAAGGGAGATATAACAACAGAAACTGAGGAAATTCAAAAAATCATCAGATCCTACTACAAAAACCTATACTCAACACAACTGGAGAATCTGGAGGAAATGGACAATTTCCTCGACAGTTACCAAATACCAAAATTAAACCAGGATCAAATAGATCGTCTAAACAGACCCATAACCCCCAAAGAAATAGAAGGGGTCATAGACAGTCTTCCAACCAAAAAGAGCACAGGACCAGACGGTTTTAGTGCAGAATTCTATCAGACCTTCAAAGAAGTCCTGATACCGATACTCTTCAAATTATTCCACAAAATAGAAACAGAAGGAACACTACCCAACTCATTCTATGAAGCCACAATTACCCTGATACCAAAACCACACAAAGATCCAACTAAGAAAGAGAACTACAGGCCAATTTCTCTTATGAATATCGATGCAAAAATACTAAACAAAATACTTGCCAACCGAATCCAAGAACACATCAAAACGATCATTCACCATGATCAAGTTGGCTTCATCCCAGGGATGCAGGGATGGTTCAATATACGGAAATCCATCAACGTAATCCACTACATAAACAAACTCAAAGAAAAAAACCACATGGTCATCTCATTGGATGCTGAAAAAGCATTTGACAAAATTCAGCATCCTTTCATGCTAAAGGTCCTAGAAAGAACAGGAATTCAAGGCCCATATCTAAACATAGTAAAAGCAATATACAGCAGACCAGTAGCCAACATCAAGGTAAACGGAGAAAAACTCGAAGCAATCCCTCTAAAATCAGGGACTAGACAAGGCTGTCCCCTCTCGCCATATCTCTTCAATATAGTACTTGAGGTACTAGCTAGAGCAATTCGACAACAGAGGGAAGTCAAAGGGATACAAATTGGAAAGGAAGAAGTCAAACTATCACTATTTGCAGATGATATGATAGTTTACTTAAGTGACCCAAAAACCTCCACCAGAGAACTCCTACAACTGATAAACAACTTCAGCAAAGTGGCTGGCTATAAAATCAACTCAAGTAAATCAGTAGCCTTCCTATACGCGAAGGATAAGCAGGCCGAGAAAGAAATTAGGGAAATGACACCCTTCACAATAGCCACAAATGATATAAAGTATCTTGGAATGACTCTAACCAAACATGTGAAAGATTTATACGACAAAAACTTCAGGTCTCTGAAGAGGGAAATTGAAGAAGACATCAGAAAATGGGAAAATCTTCCATGCTCGTGGGTTGGCAGGACTAATATAGTCAAAATGGCAATCTTGCCCAAAGCAATATACAGATTCAATGCAATTCCCATCAAAATCCCAACTCAGTTCTTCATAGAGCTAGAAAGAGCAATTCTCAAATTCATCTGGAATAACAAAAAACCCAGGATAGCTAAAACTTTCACCAACAGCAAAAGAACTTCTGGGGGAATCAATATCCCGGACCTCAAGCAATATTACAGAGCAGTGGTATTAAAAACTGCATGGTATTGGTTCAGTGACAGGGAAGCGGATCAATGGAATAGGATCGAAGACCCAGAATTGAACCCACACATCTATGGCCAATTGATCTTCGACAAAGGAGCTGAAAACATCCAGTGGAAAAAAGATAGCCTTTTCAACAGATGGTGCTGGCTCAACTGGAGGTCAACATGCAGAAGAATGAGAATTGATCCACTCTTATCTCCTTGCACTAAGCTCAACTCCAAGTGGATCAAAGACCTCCACATAAAACCAGACACACTAAAACTAATAGAAAAGAAACTGGGGAAGACCCTTGAGGACATTGGCTCAGGGGAAAAATTCCTGAACAGAACACCAATTGCTTATGCTCTAAGAGCAAGAATAGACAAATGGGACCTCATAAAACTACAAAGTTTCTGTAAGGCAAAAGACACTGTCAAAAGGATAAATCGGCAACCAACAAATTGGGAAAAAATCTTCACCAACCCCACATCCGACAGAGGGCTAATCTCCAATGTATACAAAGAACTCAAGAGGTTAAACCCCAGAAAACCAAATAACCCTATCCAAAAATGGGGTACAGAGCTAAACAGAGTCTTTTCACCTGAAGAAATTCGGATGGCTGAGAAACACCTTAAAAAATGTTCAACATCACTAGTCATTAGGGAAATGCAAATTAAAACAACCCTGAGATTTCACCTCACACCAGTCAGAATGGCTAAGATTAAAAACTCAGAAGACATCAGGTGTTGGCGAGGATGTGGAGAAAGAGGAACACTCCTCCACTGCTGGTGGGAATGCAAGCTGGTACAACCACTCTGGAAATGAGTATGGCGGTTCCTCAGAAAACTGGGCGTGATACTTCCGGAGGACCCAGCCATACCACTCCTGGGAATATACCCAGAAGATTCACCAGCATGCAATAAGGATACATGCTCCACTATGTTCATAGCAGCTTTATATATAATAGCCAGAAGCTGGAAAGAACCCAGATGTCCCTCAACAGAGGAATGGATACAAAAAATGTGGTATATATACACAATGGAGTACTATACAGCCATTAGAAACAATGAATTCATGAAATTCTTAGAGAAATGGATGGAGCTGGAGAATGTCATACTAAGTGAGGTGACCCAGTCTCAAAAGAATACCCATGGTATACAGTCACTGATAAGTGGATATTAGCCTAGAAGCTTGGAACACCAAAGACACAAATCACATATCAAGTGATGTCTCACAAGAAGAAAGGAGTGGACACTGGTGCTAGAATGGACCAAAACATCATTGGGGGAGAGTACAAGAACAGTAAAGTGGGAGGGGGTGGATGCGGGAGCAGGGGGAGGGAAAAGGACATGTGGGACCTTTGGGGGTGGGGAACCAGAAAAAGGGAAATGAATTGTAAATATAGAATATATACAATAAAAAAAATCAAAAAAATGTTTCTGCATTACAATAAAAATCTTTTTTGATAAAAAAAAATCTTAGCCATTCTGACTGGTGTGAGGTGGAATCTCAGGGTTGTTCTGATTTGCATTTCCCTGATGACTAATGATGTTGAACATCTCTAAAGGTGCTTCTCAGCCATCTGAATTTCTTCAGGTGAAAATTCTTTGTTTAGCTCTGTACCCCATTTATGATAGGGTTATTTGGTTCTCTGGGGTCTAACTTCTTGAGTTCTTTGTATATATTGGATATTAGCCCTCTGTTGGATGTGGGGTTGGTGAAGATCTTTTCACAATTAGTTGGTTGCTGTTGTGTCCTTCTGATGGTGTCCTTTGCCTTACAGAAATTTTACAACATAAGGAAGTCAAAGGGATAAAAATTGGAAAGGAAGAAGTCAAACTATCACTATTTGCATATGATACAATAGTATACTTAAGTGACCCAAAAAAACTCCACCAGAGAACTCCTACAGCTGATAAACAACTTCAGCAAAGTGGCTGTTATAAAATAAACAAGTAAATCAGTAGCCTTTCTGTACTCAAAGAACAAGCAGGCTAAGAAAGAAGTTAGGGAAATAACACCCTTCACAATAGCCACAAACAATATAAAGTATCTTGGCGTGACTCTAACCACACAAGTGAAAGATCTGTATGACAGGTACTTCAAGTCTTTGAAGAAAGAAATTGAAGAAGACCTCAGAAGTTGGAAAAATATTGCATGCTCTTGGATTGGCAGTATCAGTATAGTAAAAATGGCCATCTTGCCAAAAGCAATCTACAGATTCAATGCAATCCCCATCAAAATCCCAAATCAGTTCTTCATAGATCTAGAAATAGCAATTCTCAAATTCATCTGGAATAACAAAAAACCCAGGATAGCTACTAAAACTATTCTCAACAATAAAAGGACTTCTGGGGGAATCAATATCCCCGACCTCAAGCAGTACTACAGAACAATTGTGTTAAAAACTGCATGGTATTGGTACAGTGACAGGCAATTAGATCAATGGAATAGTATTGAAGACCCGGAAATGAACCCACAGAATTATGGTCACTTGATCTTTGATAAATGAGCTACAACCATCCAGTGGGGGAAAAAGCCTCTTCAACAAATGGTGCTGGTTCAACAGGAAGTCAACATGCAAAAGAATGTGAATTGATCCACTCTTATCTCCTTGTACTAAGATCAACTCCAAGGGGATCAAAGACCTCCACATAAAACCAGACACACTGAAACTAATAGAAAAGAAACTGGGGAAGACCCTGGAGGACATGGGTACAGGGGAAAAGTTCCTGAATAGAACACCAATAGCTTATGCTCTAAGATCAAGAATTGACAAATGGGACCTCATAAAATTACAAAGTTTCTGTAAGATGTTTTTCAAATTATGTAAATACATGTCTAGGTGTGCATCTGCCATAGCTATTGAATGAATGGTAGGCACTCAGAGTAAATTCCCATTTCTATTAAGTATTTGCACTAATCTCCTAGTTAGACAGACAGTTTCTTCATTTGATTGGGAAGAGGTAGAGTTACTGCCTAGAGACAAGAGGACGGGGCATTGCATGTGTTACTGTCGGTGGCTACTTCATGTTCCAAGACCAGGAGTGGGAATCAAGTTGTTTCACTTTTGGCATTTAACATTCTTTTAAGATTTATGATGTAGATGTCCCCCAGATCAAGAGATATGTTCTCACCCTGAGTCTCTGATGCTTTGCTGAAGCTATCCACTCTCCCAGAGGTCAGAAGTCTAGGAAACCCAGGCTTCCCGCATCAGCTCTTAAATTAAAATCTACAAAACAATAAAAATTCAAAGTGAGACAAGACATAAAACTACTCTAACATGTAAAATATAAAAGCAAAAGATTCTATGGCACTCTTAACTTTAAAAAAAAAATCTGTCAGTGAGGAGGAAGGCAGCCTCCTCATGGGAAGCCAGTTCTCCTAATCCCACTTCACTGGACAGGAAGCACAACTGCCCGATTTGAGCCAGAAGAGGGAAGAATGGAGGAATTGTTTTTGTAGAAAGTCTCCAGGTACTCAGTAACCATTTGAGAAATTAGGTTTGGAAAGAGGGGATTCTGAAAGGAGCGCGTGCTCACCCTCCATCCTCCTCACCTTTGTACAGTGTCTCTCAAGCTGATACAGAGTGTCACTTCTGATTAGATTGGCTTACGAGCCAGCTGAGCTGCCTAAGGGAAGGGCTGTGAGGCTGCAGAAATGGAAGCCCAGGCACCATGTGCTGTGATCAGGATTCGGGCCAATTCTGCATGAGGCATCTGTTAATCACAGTTAGTGTCCACTCTAATTGGCAGTGATCTCAAACCCCACCACCCAGGGGCAAACACAGAAAACCCAATTTCTGAAAGTACAGCCAGGCCTCAAAGGAAGCAGAACACAGCAGGCAGTTTCCCTGCTCTTCCTGATGTTATCTCCACAGACTAAGCAGGGATGCTGGTGGGAGGTTCTGTATCAGTGACAGATAAAACGGTAACGTGCAATGGATAAACTATAAAACCTGGTAATGGGCAAAGCACACTTGAAAATAGCCTTTGTGATAAAGGAGGCATATTGATTTATGAAAAAAGAAAAGAAAAACTTGAAGATGTTGCAGAGAAATATTTGGCAGGCATTCTCAATAGATGGAAAGCTTGTTTCTCAAGCAGGACTATTTTCAGAGATGCTCCTGGACCACCAGCAAAGATGGAAGATTCCTAGGCTCCACTCCAGGTCAAAGGTCTGAACTGAGAGAGAGATAAAATGAAGCTGCATTTTAACTAGTTCTTTAGCAGTCTGTTTCATTTGCATTTAATTTTTGATACAGTATCTCACATTAAAGTTCAGGCTATCCTGGAACTCACAGTGTAGCCAAGATGGGCCTCAAACTCATGTCAGCCTTCCTGACTCATCCTTCAAAGCATGACTCAGGACACTCAGACCCTCTAGACAGTCCTAAATGTAATGTCCTTTGGGAGAGAAAGAAAGATAACGTACCCAGTCTTAATCCTATAAGCACAAAGAACACAACATGATAACAAAGCTTGTCAGTAGTCTTAAGGTCAAAACTGGAACTTTAGATTGGAGAGAGCACAAATTTCCTGATAGTAGGCAGGTAATGACAGTCAGAAAGATAAATGTGTTCCTATTGTCAGAACCACATGAGCCTATTTTGAAAGAACTATCACTGGGGGAAGTTTAGAGGGAACAGATTCTTCATTATGAGAGTAGTTTCTGGTGCATGCCATATAGTGATGAAGGTGTGGGCATATACCAAGCATAGGCCAATTAGGAGTTTTGTTCAGGACTTGAAAGACTGTGGATGCAGACAACTGAAAAACCATTCACAACAGTGAGTCTATAGCACTGAATGGAACACCCATGAGAATGTTCTACACAGCCTCTTAGCTAAGAACTTGGCTTTATTTATTTTATTTTATTTTATTTTATTTTATTTTATTTTATTTTATTTTATTTTATTTTATTTTATTTTTTTAGAGTTCTTGCTTTTCTTTTTTTCTTTTTTAAATTGAAATATTCCTCATTTACATTTCAAATGTTATACCCCTTCCCCATTTCCCCCCTCCCAGAAAACCCCCAACCCATCCCCTCAAACCCTGCCTCCAAGACTATGCTCCTCTAACCAACCTACTCCCATGACTCCCCCCTCCCCAATTTCCCCATGCTGGGGCATCTATTGAGCCTTCACAGGACCAAGAACCCAACAAGGCATTCCTCTGCCATTCTTTTGGCTGAAACCATGTGTATCCTTTGGTTGATGGCTTAGTCCCTAGGAGCCCTGGGGTGTCTGGCTTGCCTACATCGTCGTTCTTCCCATGGGGCTGCAACCCCCAAGCTCCTCCAGTCTGCCCTCCAACTACTCCATTGGGAACCCCTCGCTCAATCCAGTGGTTGGCTGCTAGTATCTGCCTCTGTATCTGTAAGGCTCTGGCAGGACCCCTTCAAAAGACAAATATAACAGGCTCCTTTTGGTATGCACTTCTTGTCATCCATAGTAGTTTTGGGTTTTGGTGACTGTTTATAGGGTGAATCCCCAGGTAAGACAGCCTCTGGTGGCCTTTCCTTCAGTCTATGCTCCACATTTTGTCTCCATAGTTGTTCCTGTGAGTATTTTGTTCCCCTTTTCAGAGTAACCAAAGCACCTTCACTTTGGTCTTCCTTCTTCTTGAGCTTCCTGTGATCTGTGAATTGTAACTTGCTTATTTTGAGCTTTTGGGCTAATATCCACTTATCAGTGAGTACATACCATGTGTGTTCTTTTATGATTGGGTTACCTCACTCAGGATGGCACTTTCTAGTTCCATCAATTTGCCTAAGAATTTCATGAATTTATTGTTTTTGATAGCTGAATAGTACTCTATTGTGTATATATACCACAATTTCTGTATCCATCCCTCTGTTGAAGGACACATGGGTTCTTTCCAGCTTAAGAACTTGACTTTAGCCATACCATTTTCAAGTCAGTTTTGTCATTCCTATCTTACTCTATCACCAATTCACATATTTTTGATAAATTATTTTTCTGCTTAAGTTTATAATATTAGTAGGACAAAAATGGACCCATAATAAAAATTTTATACATAATCAAGAGAAAAAACTGCACAGACATGAGACAGGAAAGCACATGTGGAAACAAAAGTCCAAAGGCTTGCCCAAGGTAAGGATTCAAGAGAGCACAATACTCTAGAAATTCAGAAGAAAAAAAAGAACACTCTGTGGTTGAGCTTTTCCTGTTATGTCCTCCCAAGTCTCATAGATCATTTGTCAAATATGTGGCATATATATATTTCAATGCACACACACACACACACACACACACACACACACACCACAAAAAAGGAGAGTGTGAGGTAGAAACAGACATTTTCAGTAGGGTGGTAAAAGGAAAATGAAAGAGTGGACTGGGATGCATGGGACATGAAGAAAGAAGTGGAGCTGCTAGGAGGAAGAAAAGGGGTGCAGGCAAGGCAGAGATGAGAGTGGAGAGGAGAATCAACAAAAGTATGTATGAAAGTGCCATAATCAAACCATTGATTTGTATGCCAATTAAAAACCATTTGTTATCATTAGTGTATGTGTATATAATGTGTAAATGCAGGTGTGTGTGTGTGTGTGTGTGTGTGTGTGTGTGTGTGTGTGTAGTCAGTTCTCTTCTTTGACCTTTATGTGGGTTCTGCAGATGGTCATCAGGTTTGCATTAGAAGCATTTTCCCTGCAAATCCATCTAGCCAACCCTGATGTGCTAATCATGTAGGACTATCTTCTTTCCAAGTTCTTCCAAGGGGCTCATATAAGTGCATCAACAGTAGATTTTTCAGAAATATGTGAGGAAGGCACTAAGAGGCGTGGGAAAAAAGAGGTGAGAATGTAACAATAGTGTCTGTGAGCTTCCTGATGCCAGTGTCTGAGTGTTTCACTTCCCTGAGAAGTTTCTTGGGACTGGGTCCCCTCTACATCCTCTTCATTATTAGGAAGTTTCTCGGCTTGCTCTGTCCAAACCATCATTCATATATGTGCCCCTCTTCTCCCGACCAAACAAGCCTCTTAATACTCTTTACACTTTAAGAAAAAAGCATATGAACCTTTCTTTTCTAGGAGCAGCCTGCCCAGAAATAAAAGGCCTTGGGGGGGTGGGGGAGGGGTGCGGGGGGGTGGTGGTGAGGCTAAAATGCCAGGGGCCAGCCATGACAGGATCAGGTACTGAGGTGGGACACAGTATTGGACAAAGCTCAAGGGTGGATGACCCTGGCCTTTAAGTCTCTCTCTTACTGTTCTGGGGAGGCAGAAGCTGATGGCTATGGGCAATTTCACAGAGAAATGGAAAGAAAGAAAGAAAGAAAGAAAGAAAGAAAGAAAGAAAGAAAGAAAGATTCTCTCAACAAAACTGACCACCTGTTTTATCACTTTCACAACTGAATATGGATACTTACATATATACATATATACCTACATATGTATGTACATACATATAGACTGATAGACATATATGCACATATACATTGGAGCAGAGCCCCAACAGCCACTGTATTTTCCTCTAAGCCTTTTTATACCTTCTTAGACAAAAGTTCTTTATAAAATTACCTCATAGATAAAATGTTAAACAAAAGGAGAGCTACTGAAGGATGTCAACAGCAAGTTCGAAGCAGTGCTTCATTCTATAAGTTCAAAGCAACAGTTACACATGGCCTTGCTTTATCATAGTGCACACCTGTGACCTCATCCTTGGACCTGACCTAAAATGAATGTTTTTACTTGATCACAAATTTGTCCCAAGCCTATTTCTCTTAGTGCAATTTATGAAAGCTCATTGTATTACTAATTATGTAGCCTTTACCTACTATTCTATGAGGAGGGGGCACATTCTATTCTTGATTCTAACTTTACTACACCTTTCTAGCAAAATAGCTAAAACCTTCTCCTTAAACTTTCTTCCTAAAAATGATTTGAATCAAATCTATAATTTGATTCAAGTGTATAATACATATAACAGCATTAATTCATGAAAGTTCACTGTCATGTTGATTTGCAGGAAATTTGCCCAATTGGGTGGGCTATCACCCAGGAAGTAATCACACCAGGCAGAGAGGAATCTCCTGGTATCCACTCACACGAAGCCAACTACAAAAGGAGTATAACAATGACAAACATGAGAAAACCCATCAGTAGCAATCTTCAGATGAAGTCTCTGGCGTCATGCCTTCCCAGAGAACACCCTTGGCAGCTGAGCAAGATGGAGCTTACTTGCCGGTGACATCTGTCACTACACACTGGGGCTTGAATATATGCTAAAATTAACAAGAAGGAGGTAAATGTACAAATCTAAAATGAATCTCTCCAGGAACTACCTCAAAGTATCTCCTTCCTTCCCATCTTCATGACTAACGATGACAGCCAAAGGGTCATTTTTCACTGGCATCACTCACAGCCTCAGCATCTAGCATTGTGCCTTGCACATAGAATGGCTGGATGCACAGGACAAAATGTCTTCAAAGAGAAAAAAAGGGTATCAGTACAGAGAGGTTATTAACTGGTTGATGGGGAAAAAAATCTCACAAAATTATCATAGGTTTTGTCAATTAGAGAGTTAGGGAGGTCATACTGAGAACTATGAGGTTTTTTCTCCCCATTTCAGATCCGAGGAAGAAGACAGTTGCAGAAGGCGAGCACCCTCTTTCAGATCACAAGATGCTGTGAAGCTGAAGTGGACATTCAGAGTGAAACATTGTGCCCTCTGCTCTTAGTTTCACAGTGCTTTTAGTACAATGAATTAGTCTGCTAATGTGTGTGAACATGATGAGGAAGCAGATAATATGTCTTAATTTTTAGATCTTCATATCAGGAGGAGCCCAGTCCTATATAGCACTCAGTGGATTTGGTGCCAGGTACATTAATGACACAGAACATTAGGTTGTCACTAGACATGAAGAAGAGGAAATCATACATATCATAAATATTAGTGCATATATATAACATATATATGTTACATATATACATTTATGCCATATATGTATATATAAAATTTTCTATATATGATTTATACATGATGTACATTATTATATATACATATATAATGATCAGAAAAAACTGGGGCATGGTTAGTAACATTCATTCACCCATTTTCTCACATATTTCATAGTGTCCTTGCAAATAAACAAGGCCTGTTACTGGATGAGATGAAAGCAAAGTGCTGGTTACTCACATTGGCAAGGCTGGGGAAGGAGATAAGCCTTCCCATGATGGAATAGTAAGATAGCCAGCAATGACATGATCCCTGGCTGTAGAAAGCAGATGCTCTGCTAGTCAGTGATAGACAAATACTGTGAGTATCAAGACAGCCTCATTGAGAGTAGGAGTGTTTTCCCTATCTTACATATAAAAGTTGTTTTGAAAGTTGTTTTCTAAAATTTCAGCTTCTAAGAAAGTTAAAAATCTCAACTCTTCCACTTCTTTCAAGGGTGTGGCCTCTGACTGGCCTACCATTCTCCAGTGGAGAGCTCCACACACATGAGTATGTGGGCACCACAGACTGTACTTGGGCTATTTAACAAAAGAAACAGACTTTAATTTGGGAGGGAGATTAACAATGAGTGGAGATTTTGGAGGAGATATGGAAGATTAAGTATATATATGTATGTATATATGTGTGTGTGTGTGTGTGTGTGTGTGTGCATTTCTCAAAAAATTAACAATAATACTTTCTAAGAAAGAATCTTAACTCTTTGATATATAATACTGAGTGTACATGTTCCAGACTCAGGGAACAGCTGAAATATGAATCCCTTAGGCTTCAGTCAATGATAAGGGTGCTGATTCTAACACATTCTCAGAGTTGAAACTGGTGCTTTGAATGTGGATATTAAAACTGGAAAGTTTATTTTTTGCCAGGAATTGCTTTGTTTGTACATATCTTAAGGAGATAAGTCACAGAACTCCATCCTTTATTAGAGAAAAGAATTCAACTTCTGACTGATTTATTTTAAGAATGAGAGAATCCTCACAGGAAACTAACATCTGCCTTGCATCTTCTCTGATTATTAAGATGTAGAATACTTAGTAGACTATGGAATATATTCTACTCCATTCTTTATTTACAATTTGCTACTTATGAACCCCATGTCTTCCAAATAATCTATCTGACATTATCTTCAGAAAGAAAAGTTATACATTTATGAGAAGTTACTCGATTGTGAAGTAAAGATTCACATAAAAATTTGTTATTGACATTTTGGTATGGAGATACTGTCAGCAAGACAAAGGCCATTGCACCCTAGTGGAGCAGGAGATCTTGTCCAGGGTCAGAAGTCCAGGGTCACACTAAGGCAATTCCTGGTGCAGCCAACACTGAGGTCTAGACAAGTTAATAAGAAAGATTGAGTATTGACGAGCAATAATTTTGCCAAATGGAGAACACATTGAGAGACAATCTTCCTATGTAGGGAAAAGACAGGCAATATACTAAGATTTGAAAAATAGAGACATATAGATTTGGTAGGCTATTTAGAGTTATTAAAAGTGGAGAATGTGAGGGATTTGAGAGATGGAGACTGATGGAGAGATGGAGTTCTGGCTGCTCTTTCAGAAGATCCAGATTTCATTTCTAGCATCCACATGGTAGCTCATAAAATTCTGGTTCCACAAGATCCAATGGCCCCCTTTTAGTCTTTGTGGGCACCATACATGCATATGGTACACATACGTACATGAAGCAAAACACCTATACACATTAAATAAAACAATTAAAATCTTTTAACTGTGGAATATAAGATTGAAGGGTCAAGAGTTCAGAGTGTAAGCCTGGTGGTGGTGGTGCACGCTTGTAATCCCAACACTCGGGAGGCAGAGGCAGGCAGATTTCCGAGTTCAAGGCCAGCCTGGTCTACAGAGTGAGTTCCAGGACAGCCAGGGCTACACAGAGAAACCCTGCCTCAAAAAAACTGAGAGAGAGAGAGAGAGAGAGAGAGAGAGAGAGAGAGAGAGAGAGTTCAGCATGTAAAAGACTAAGTTTGCCAATATCCTTTAAACCAAGGAAAGAAAACTAAAATGTATAGGGTAGTTTTTCAGTCAATACTAGAGACATTTTCATCAGAAGCTCCCTATAATCTTAAGCATCAGTAAGAAACATGTCAAATGTTGACTTTTAGCCATTGGCCCATGCTCATGACAAGACAATCATACCCAAGAAGAGGAAAACAGGAGAAAGAGGTGAGCTTCACAATGTTCTCAAAATTTAGTCTCTGGAAGAAATTTCCAAATTCTAAGATAGACACTGGTATTGCAGAGTTTGGGTACAAAGAATTTAAAATTCAGGATTTAGTATCTAGAACTCATTGGACAGTGTTGAAAAGGAATGACTACACACAAAAGAGAACCAATGGAGAGAGGATGCTGAGAGATGAACAAACCCCAATCACATACCACTGATTCTCAGCAGGGTATGACATCTTGGGCGTTCAGATGAGCCACTTCACATGCTGTATCTGTGTGTGTGTGTGTGTGTATGTATGTATGTATGTAAACTGCACTGGGCAGGAAAAGAACCAATGGGAAAAAAGATAAAATCACAAGTGAAAGACACCTAATTCCAAGAAAAATTTGATTCCTATCAACCAGAGATATACTGGACATCACATAGTATGTCTACATAGTATTCATCAGGATCATATCTCCATAATAGGTAAAATGACCTTATATTTGAAGTATTTTGGGTTTGTCAAATTTAAAATGAGCTTCAAAACAATGAAAGTACTTTCCAGTCATAAAACTCAAGTCACACACATACACACACACACACACACACACACACACACACACGTTTCTCCTCTGCATCAACGGGAGATTGTTTCTGGTAGTTCACACCCTAATTTCTGTATATACTCAAGGCTACTAGATATAACAGTACAGTATTTCCATGTTAACCATTCATATCCTTTCACTACCCTATATTCTAAATCACCTCTAGGTTGCTATAACACCAAACATGATGCAAATATGTAAGTAGTAGTTACCCTGTATTGCTTTGGGAATAATGGAAGCATATCTCTGTCATAAACTGTATAGACCACATTTAAAAAAAATAATTTATTGCATTCTATAAAATATGTTCCTAAAGAATTCATTGATAGAAGATACATACATACATGCATACACACATGCATACATACATACATACATACATACATGCTTAGCAACACAGTATACTATAGAGTACCAGTTAGTGGCATAAGAGCCACAAACAATTGTAAACAATCTTATATTGCTAACCTGGGAAAAGATCAAAATTAAGAATACAGTTTATATTTAACATGAGCTGCTTTTGTACCATTGTAAAGTTGGAAATCTTAAGTCAAACTTTAAGTCAGAGACCAACAAATGCCTATGTGTAAGCACACACACACACACACACACACACACACACACACACAAATTTTTTCCAGGCATACAAAGAAGCAGAGAAGTTTGTTTCACAACTAAGATAAAAATTATATTAATTGAAGTATTCCAAAAGAAATAATATCATTAGAATCATACAGTTGTACTATATAGAAGATGAAACTCAAACAGAATAAAAATTCAGAATAAAATAAATTACAGAATAAAAAATTCAGTTGACTGTGATTACAAATAATTAGACACAAGTAACTGCAGGTGTTGAAGAAGAAAAAATATAAAACATTTTTATAAGATAAAAGCTTTTCAACGTGATGGAGAAGAAAAGTCTGAAAATCATACATGAAACATTGGAGAGACAACCTCAGAAGGATTATGTTAGTAAACCTGGAGCCCTTGAAGAAAAGAGAAGGGGAGAGGTGATAGAAACATTTAAAGAAAGAATAGCTGGCAATGTCTTCCAATTTGACAAGAATTGTAAGGTTATGAAGCCAAGGCACTAATAGACTCCAGGGGGTGAATAAAAAGGACTGCAGTGAGAAATGATGTACTCAGACCACTTAAAACTAGTGAAAGAAAAAAATGAAAACAGAATAAGGACACAAAAATACAAGGACAGACCAATAAATGTTAAGAATGGTATATTTTTCTTTAGGAAAAATGTGTTTAAAAGAGAGAAAACTGACATTTTGAAAGAAGCCAAGGGACAAAAAGTATCTGCTGATTTGCACTTATACTTACCATCATGGGTAGATGGACCCATCATAATACTTTAATTGAAAGGAAAGTAAAAAAAAAAGAAATAAATTTCCTTTTATGTGGCAATCGTGCTTTATGGACATCAGGATCTACCTACAGGACTCTTGAACACTGAAAAGTCAAAACATGTGAAGAGAAAATAGAACACTGATGTTTCTCATTCTGAAAACATTTTATAAGATAATGGACTGTTGAATGCCAAAATAATAACAATGCCCTCTGAAGATGCTGACATGTGCAGAGAGAAAGTGTGTGGTGTTGGGGCATCCTGCTGTAGACATATGTGCTGGGAAGCTGCTGGGATGGTCTTATGTTTAGTAAAGTAGCACAATGTTACTTGAAGGTGGATTGTGATAAGCTGAATAGATGCTTTGTTGCCGCGGAATCAAAACTGGGGAATTAGGGTTTTTGGTATCCAGGAAAGCACAGGTACAGTGGTGACAAACAGACACAAACACAGAGGCAGTTTGATTCTGAATGAATTTATTTGATGTTGGCTGTATGTTTTGATGTATACTGGTTTGCTGTATATCGCTTTTATTATCTTTAGGTATAGGACTTGAATTCCTGTTCTTTCCAGGACTTTTAGCATGAAAGGACGCTGAATTTTGTCAAATGCTTTTTCAGCATCTAATGAGATGACCATATGGATTGTTTTATTTTAGTTTGTTTATGTGGTGGATTACATTGATGGATTTCCATATATTGAACCATCCTTGCATCCCTGGGATGAAGCCTAATTGATTATAATGAATGATCGTTTTGATGTGCTCTTGGATTCGGTTGGCAAGGATTTGATTTAGTATTTTTGCATCAATATTCATAAGGGAAATTGGCCTATAGTTCTCTTTCTTTGTTGGATCTTTGTGTGGTTTTGGTATCAGCGTAATTGTCGCTTCATAGAACGAGTTGGGCAGTGTTCCTTCTGTTTCTATTTTGTGGAATAGTTTGAAGAGTATTGGTGTTAGGTCTCCTTTGAAAGTCTGATAAATTCTGCACTAAAACCATCTGGTCCCGTATTTTTTTTGGTTGGGAGACTTTCTATAACTCCTTCTATTTCTCTAGGGGTTATGGGACTGTTTAGCTGATCTAATTGATCCTGATTTAATTTTGGTATTTGGTATCTGTCTAGGAAATTGTCCATTTTCTCCTGATTCTCCAGTGCAGCTCTCAAGCCAGAGTTTTTAAGCATGGGGGGGGGGGATATTTCCATTTTAAAAGATGTATCCAGTAAAGCAGGCACAAGGAACAATTAGCATAACCATTTGGTACAAGGAAATGTAAAATCAGTCAGGTATAATGTTTCCAGTGTAACAGATTTGGTTTGATACAGAATCACTTGTAGTTAACAACAAACTTTTAAAGAGACTTCAAAGAACAATTGGTCATACCCCCTAAGTCTTAATGAGCTTCCATGAGTAATCTTTATCTAACACCTAGCTTTCATCTTGTAAAATCTTTTTGAGATTCACTGTACTTAATCAATGCTTTTCATACCACAGTGTCAGAGCCACCCTTATCTACATAGCCATATAAATTTACATGTTGTTGGGAGATTAATGTAATTATGTAAATGACTATAAGGCAAAGTGTTGCAGTTCTAAGAAAAGAGTTTTTTGGCCAGTGATTTTAATTAAAAGAACGGACTCTTTTACTTCTTACTTGCTTGGATTCTCTTGGCCCCGGGTTACTAGGATCATTTTGTAAAAAAAAGGAAGAGGGGAAACTGGAAGCAAACAAGCTGCTGTGAGACTACAGCTCAGGTTCAGAATTATGTTCTAGCTAGGAGAGTTCCACAATCATTTCCAGGATACTTTCCCCTCTTTGGAGTCTAGCACCTCAGTTTGTGGAACTTGTCACACAGAATCTACTGGAGTTGCTGTGGCACTCTGTAAATCCTAAGAGTAGTGTACTGAATAAAGTGGGATTTCTATTACACAAAATAAGCCATAAAAAGAGGATTAATGAGTGTTTCTAACATACCTGACTGTGAATTTGTGCCACAAATCTGATTATTTTTTTCTCCCAACTAAGAAGCCCATATTCTTATTCATTAATGAATCCATTCAACAAGGAGATAACACTGTGATCAGCCACTATAACAGATATGTGACACACATGGGTACGTGTTGGTGAAACAAAGCAGTAATTTTTATAGAAAAGAAAATTAAAATAGTATAGAAGATATGGGTAAATGAACTTTGGTTATGTCTTGTGTGAAGTGTTTTAATAGTAACAAAAAGAAAATATTACACAGCAGGTTTACCTCGATAATCCAGCCAAAGGAGTCCTTGCTGCAGGACAATGGTTAATTATTTATTAATAATAATAATGAAGATTGAGCACAAGCAAGACCACCAAGAAAAGATGGAGATGCATCTCAGCACAGTAAGATTGTGTGTGAACACCTCAAAATGATAGCTTTGGTGGTTTAAGTACTTGGACATTAACAACTAGAGATGAAGTTGCAGAGCTAAGCTGGGGGATGCCAGACAGTACATAAGAGAAGGTTTTCACTTTCTTCTAAGCACAATTGGAACTGATTTAATGATACACAGAGAGCAATGACACATTCGGCCTGATTCAGAGCTCTCCTGCTTTCTTGCCAGCCTGGAAGGAGAGTAACAGGTCAGAATGCCACAACAGTGTTGCCTATACACTATGGGGAAGAGAGAATGAAAGGTGACAGCTGGTTGGGTGACACAGAAGAGAAGAGAGTTGCAGATTTGGAGAGAAGAATTGAACATTTGAGAACCATCTTTGTTCAACAAATCAACAGATAACCTAAAGAATTAACTGGGAAAATTGGCTCAAACCTATCCTTGGGAGAAAATTGCTCTGAGTTAGAGTTCAAGACCAGCTTGAGCTACAGAGTGAACCCATATCTCAAGAGTCCAAAAGGAAGCTGGCAGTTGGACCTCTAGTCACTGCTGAGCCCACTCCCCTCCTGACGAAACAGCCCTCATACGCCCTACTAACAAACGAATAAGCCACTCAGCCCCCATCCCAGGGCTCAGGGCAGTAGGTGTAAAGTTCAGATTAGACATTTGAAGTGTGTGTCCTCCTTGCTGGCTTGTGCCTTGCCATCCAGCATTTGTGAGGCTGCACCAGGGCAATAATGACTTCAAGGCCAACCTGGGAAGTGGAGGGAGAGTTTATTTAAACAATAAAGCAAAAACTCAAGAAAATAGACTAGAAAGTCCAGATCAGGGCTTTATGTTCTATCATGCTCTTTTCCCACCACTAGCACTGCTCTGAATGACCCCATGACCAGAGTGTCCAGGCAAAATTCCTCCCAGGCTTGAATCAAGTTAATAACAACTTGAGTAACTTAGCTGGAAAAGCCTCTTGCAAGATGAAGGCCAGGCCAAGTAGCCTATCCAGTTCTGTTACTTCCTACCAGCAAACTGAACGACAGGTTTAGCAGGCTGAATTATTTCCCAGGTAATCAATCTAGTCTGCTATTGTTTAATTCCCCTGCCTCAACAAATGCAAGCCTCTCATTTCACCATCACCCTTCATGGCAAAGGAAGTTACTCCTAACTTATAACCCACATTAATGATCTTGCCCTTGATCATTATCAAGCAGAGTAGACATTTACAGATATAGTCTGGGCATTGTTAGTGGGAAAGATCTAGAATTGTTAGCATAGTACTAATAGGCAAAAAGCTTGTTACTGCAAAAGGCCAGAAGGGCCTGTGACACAACATGACCTTTTATACGCTATTCCTCAGTCCTGAAGGGTACCTGGGCCACAGGAAACAAGGAAGCTATCAAACATAGAGGTAGAAGGGCTCATGTCTAGGCAAACCCAGCAAAACTGGGGTAAGGGTGCTCTGAAAGGAGGGATGCCTCTTCCCAGGCATTGAGGTCTTCCAAAGTACATCCTGCTGGGAACCGCTAACCTAGGCCTGGAGAAAACCTCTGCAGCCACCAGCAGAGATGACAGGCCCAGAATGAATGAAGTCTTCTTCAGAGGCACCTCTTGCTCCTCTATAGCTGCTCCACTACACTGCAAAGCACATGGCCACAGTTCTGTGACCCTTCCTAGATGGTACAGTCTGGCATTTCACCCACCTGCCAGGCAGACCATTCTGACAAATGATCAAACTACTCGTGGACTTGAAAATAAGAAACAAGATATTATAGGTCAATAACAAAGACAAAACAAGATGAGAAAATAAGAAAAGAGGAAAGGAAAGGAAAGGAAAGGAAAGGAAAGGAAAGGAAAGGAAAGGAAAGGAAAAAAGAAAAACAAGAAACTATCGCAAATTCTCCTTTTTGAAAAAAAATGAAAAAAAAATGTAAGAACTGGAGAGAAGGCTTTGCAGTTAAAAGCACTGGCTGTTCTTGAAGAGGACCTGCGATTCCCAGAACCCACATTGGGGCTCATAACCCTAAGGGAGCCAATACTCTCTTCCAGCCTCCATGAGCACCATGCACAGGAGTCTCAGATATAAATGCAGACGAAACACTGATATACATTAAATACATAAATGAATTAAATAAACAATCTTAAAGTAAATACATTTCAAAACGTAGACATTACATTAAAATGCTTCTCTCCTACTCTCTGTAAGGCCCTTGCATTATTGTGTGGCCTCTCTAAAGCCTGCAGACTCTGCAGTGATGCTGAGCTGTGCTTCTCATAGTGCCTCTCCAAAGAGAAACGCCTGAAATTACACAAACAGAGTAATTATAATCATGACAGATATTAAAAGCCAACACAAAGCAAAGGCGCAGCAAGGAAATGCACCAACATGCTCATGACTAATACTGTCATTTCAACAAAAATAATGTATTTTCTAGGGCAAATTGTTACATATTTACCATTAGTTTCCTAATAAATTCACACTGGAAGACATATACTTTGTTTTATCTTTAAAGTGAATGGGGTGTAAACATCTCTGATTGCCTGTCCACAACCCTGTTAGGAAAATTAATAAAATTTAAATCTCTATTTAGAAACTATTGTCAATAAGGACATGAGATGAGTAAGCAGGTAAGGGTACCTGCTAGACAAGCCTGGTGAGTGGAATTTGTTCCTCTAAACCTTGGAAAGGTGTGAAGATAGAATTAGTGCACCATTGTCTTCTTACCTCCTCACAGCACTGTGGAATGCAAGGTATACATACAAAGCAACACACTGAGCCAGCAAGAGGGCTTACTTGGAAGAGGCACTTGCCACCAAACCTGATGGCTAGAATTCAGATGCCTGACACCTACATGGTAGAAAGATACAGCCAGCTCCCTTCTACAGGTTGTGCTCTGACCTCCTCTATAAGTGAGTTGTGGTAGTCTATACCCACACAAGCATGCACACATGTGCATACCACACACACACACACACACACACACACACACACAGAACATAAGTAAATCTTTTAAAAATTAGCACTAACAAATTAACTTAAAATTGTCAACAAAGCTAGCAATATAACTACCTATAAAATACAGTGTTTATACTTACATTGAATTATACTTGAATATAATATATAATATAAGTATAATTCATATACATAAACATGAATTATATTAAGTCTAAATGATCTGAACTTATGATCATAAATGAGGGCTTTGTTTTTCTTCCTGCTTTTTACTCAGAAGTGGTTAGACTATCATGTGGTTGTCAGAAGCAAGAGAGATTGCATACATCCCTTACCCAGCTTCCCCCATGGCACATCGTGCTCAGCTCCAGTGAAATGCCACAAGGAACCCCCAGAACTTACATGTCTCACTAGTTCTTTCTGCACCTGTGTGTGAGTTTAGTTTTGTGTAGTCTTATCCCCTGTATAGACCTATAGAACTTCCACGGCAGTCAAGAGCCAGGACAGCCCTATCCCTCTAGGGCCCCTTTATAGCCATGGCCATCTTTCCTGTCCAACAGCCTGACTGCTCGCATTGGTGACCAACTTTTGATCCAATAAACAGTTATTATTCTCCCATATGCAAATCAGTCTACCAAGCACAGTGATTGATAGTCAGGTAAATAGTGTAAGCGGATGCTGAGGAGTTCAGGAGGGAACCTGACCGACCGGGTTCCAATCTTGATTAGCCGCCGTGCCTTTGGGAAAGTATTGAAGAACAACACAGTTTGTTCTTCAATAACATCGGGCTAATAATAGAACTGTACAAATACATGAGAGTGATTTGTTTTTAAGCAAGTGGAACTGTCTAACGTACAATAGATGGATATTATCATCTAAGAGCTCAAGCCTGTGGAGGTTGGGCAAAATTCTAATCAGGTCAGCGTGTGTTAAGTAATGCTATGCAAATATAAACACAGTATAATTCAAGGACAGCGTGAAGGAGGAGCAATAAATTCTGGCTGACTCAGGCTCCACAGAAAACTGAATGTCTGTGCTGCCCTTTGAAGTGTGGGGCAGACTGAAATGGGAGGGAAGGAACGATGTTCCAGGCTGATAACCAGCTCTTCTGCAGCCGGAGGCGTGAGAGGGCTTCGGCCACTCGGGACGGAAGGGCAGCAACGGGGGGCTGTTGGGACAGAGGGGAGCCCAGCCTGGGTAAAGGCTGGAGCAACGCTTTGGGGATAACTTACAGGCTGAGCTATAACTGGCCCTCCAGCTTTGCAATCCCATGATAATCCAGCAGATGTAAAGGCTTTTTCTAAATTGCAAATCTTAGACAGTGGAGGTCAGTTACAAACAAGAGCAGTCACTTGCCTCGCACAGTCGGCATCCTTATCTCGGCCACCCAGTCTGGAGCATTCTAAACAAAGGAATGAAGATGCCCTGTGTGGATTCCCACACCCACTCTGATCTGGCCTTACCAGAGCAGTTCTCTTTTCACCCAGGTGTCTTCAATCCCTTTCCCCAACAGCTCAAACCATCCTGTCCCTGGCTTTTTGGGGGCAGCCCGAGGCTGAAGATGGTCGGTTCATCCATTCTTCCCCAGTGGCTGGCAGCGTCAGCTTCTAGGCCTTCTTCAGGTTCTGGCGTGCTGATCTCTAACCCTGAGCCTGCATCAGCCTTTCTCAGTTTTCCTGCTTCACTTCAAAGCACCTCTTCTGGGGCCAAGCCTCCCTGCCTGCTGGGAAGCTGGTCTCACTCTCCTAGGCCTGTGGCGCGCTCCAGCTGTCTTTCACAACTTAACTCCTGTGTCTCTGGTCTCAGTTCTCCCAGAGACCTTAGGTGTGGCACAAAGAACAGCTGCTTTGAAACATATGTTTTGCCATCGATCATTTGTGGCTCTCATTAGATTAAAAAAAGGGGGAGGGGGAGGGAAGAGAGCTTGCTTTACTTGCTTACCCCAGTTATAAGGTTAGCTCTACACAGACTGGGGGGGAAACTGACAATTTTCTAGTAGCAGCTGACACATTTCATTTGCTCTTTCATGATTATATCCAATAGAAAAGAAGAAAAGGAGGAGAAGGAGGAGGGTGGAGGGGGAGAAAAAGTGGAAGGAGAGAGAGCAAAGAAAGGAAGACAGAAAGATATATATTGTAACAAACAGTTCTTACATGGTGAGGGCTGGTGTGGTTTCTGGTTTGGGTCTGAAAACTAAAAAACAAATAATAAAAACTTAAAAAGCATGTGCCTTCCTTCCAAACACAGTTGAGTATATCAAATAGTCAGAGAAGATGAAATGTAGCCAAACATGACTTGGAAGTAAATACCCTTAAGAGACCCTGAAACAGCACCTTTCCGTCTCCCGTGTAATGGAGATGTCCTTCTTGTCTGGGAAGAGCGTTAACTGCCAGGATACAATCTCCCCACTTCAAGTTGTCCCATCAGAGGTAAACGTAAGAGTACGTATTGTTAAGACCACACCTTCCCACCAAGCAGGCCATGGTGTACATCCAACACAAAACCCACGTGTAGCATCAAGCGCAAGCCATTCATGTAGATAAAGAAAACATTGAACTGTGTCATTTGGAGAAAAAGAAGTCACAATAATCCCAGATTGGCAAGAGCAAGGGAAAACAAAACAAATTTTATAGCCCAATTAATTCAATTGTGTGTTTTGAAAAATAACTATTATAACCCCCAACACCCTAAGCAAACCTTTTACACAATGAGGCCCTTGTATCTTTTACTGTCAGAGGTAACTGTGATGGTGTTTTTCTTACCTTCACCCTGGTGGGGTCAGCCCATGAGAAAAACACAATAACAGGGGCAAGGACTCAGAGGGATGACACACTTTTTATTTAATGTGATAGGTTCGTCGATGTAAGAAACCGTATCCTGCTTCTCACTGCAAGGAGACACCGTAGAAGAGGGTAAAGCTGATGTCCTTGTCCCATATGGGCCACCATCCCCTTTAGCATCCACATTTATCCCCAAGAAGGGTGCTTTTGCTTTGCTCTGCAGTGCTGAAGACAAAAACAAAACACAACCCAAATAAATAAATAAATAAATAACCCCAGAGCCTTGGTATGCCAAACACAGCACTTCTGAGATTTACCTGGAGTCCTTTTTGGGGAGGCTTTTAACTGACTACTTTTCAAAAGACTGAAAGCGCCTTACTGTACGAGGCCTAGTAACCCCCCAAGGCTCTTGTTAAAGTGTGTGTTTGGGGTTCCTCCTTGGACCTAGTAATAAATAAGATTTCAGAGGATGAGACCTGCAAGGTGTATTTTAAACAAATTCATTACAAAATCCTGGTCTGTGGCTGGGTATCAGAATACTTTCAGAACCATTAGCTCGGCGTGCTCTGAATAGCTGCGTGTGGAGCACAGAGGGTCAGCCTGGGGAGGCCCTGACATCAAGGTCAAGGCCCTGCTTGCTGTGTGGATTTTTAGGGAGGCTGGGACATGGTAAGTCACACAGCTTCAGCAAAGGGGTCAGCACCTCTAAGAAGTGGTTCCTGCGCCAAGGACAGACTGCTGCTCACTACCCTCGGCTGCCCCTACTCCGTGGATAGTGACCATGTCGGGTCGGCATGGCCCGTTCCACTGAACTACTGCCATAATCTGTGACTTCCAATCGGCTTCTGAGGGGAAGGCAGTCTCCCCACCCCCACACCCCGCCTCCACCAGTTCGTGGTAAATGTATACTCCAGAAAACCACAGTGTTCCGGCCACAACCAAATGATGCTGATTTTTCTTGTAGTGAACACCTTCACTGGACCCACACCTTGCTAACCTGACAGAGTGCTGCAGGTAGTCTAGCACAGAAACTGGATATTGTGTCTAAAATTCTCTTTAAACAGTGTCAGTCTTCTGCCGGGATAGGAATGAATGGCAGATGCCTGAAGTTCTAATTATATTGTGACGACTTTGTTTAGTTTACATTGTAATCTTTTAAGTTGTATTTATCAGTATGTGTGTGTGAGAGAGAGTGAGTGTGTGTGTGTGTGTGTGTGTGTGTGTGTGTGAATGAGTGTGAGGGCCTCATGTCAACATCCCAAGACATCCCAGGGTATCAAGGGATACCTTTCAGGAGTTGGTTCTCGCCAACATTTTACTGGGTACAGAACTCAGGTAATCAAGTTTATAAAACAAGCACTGTTTTTGCTTTGTTTTGTTTTGTTTTGTTTTGTTTTACCCACTAAGCCATCTTACTGGCCCTCAGTTGAATTTGTATATTTTATATTTTACATTTTTACGTTTTATGTTGCAGAAAGAACTAAGACTCCTACTCCTTTCAGAAGCCTCTCAAAAGATGGTCTTCAGACACAGGGAAATGTCCCGGGAGCTGATTATGTAATATGGCAGGAAAGCGCCCTGTGTCCAGAAACTTGGAAGCATCTAAACTGCAAACACGTGCGCTCTGGTCCGACCGCGCGTGCGCCTCCGCCCAGCTCGCCCAGCTGCTGCAATCCGGCCGCGCTTTCACCCTCACACCCCCCCCCCACTCCCGTGCTAAGAAGCAGTAAGAATTTTCTAATTTTGCTGTCTTTTTCCTAAAAGAAATAAACGTTCAATGAACCGGGAGTCTTTCTTATCCTGGTTCAACATCCAGAAAGCTGATTGATATTCAGTGGGCAAGCCTAGGAAGAAACCCTGGGCCAGCTTGAACCTCATCTGTACTTGCAAACTCGGGCGGGGTCCGAGAGGTCCAGTCTCCTCCAGGCCTGGGGTACTTTGGACTCCGTTCCTGTCTTTTTGGCCCGGATCTGTATGTTAAGGTTACTCAAGTCAATTCAGACTTTGAGGCCCAAGAATCCTTGAAGCAAGAAGTAGCAAGGACAGCCTCGTAGTCAGGGACAAGGGTCAAGAGCGAACCATAACCATGTCCATTCACTGTGTGGGTTAGCCTGGGAGCCTCCACTGCTGTCCTGCTCCCCCGTCTTACAAGGGGGTGACCAGTATCTGATGCCCTTGGCACAGCACTGAGGCACACAGGGAGCTGCAGGCTGGCTCTCCCAGCCCCCACGCCAGGTGTGTGGTGCCTCGCCCTGGGGGTGGGGTTGGGGGCGCAAGCTCCGGCTGCGCTGTGGCCTGTGCAGACTCCACACACCTGGCCACCCCACGGACCGCATTAAAGCTGCGCCTGTGGCGCCAGGGTGAGCTGCGCCGGAGTGGGAGCCTGGGCCATGGAACCTACCGCAAAGCTCTGCAGGAAAACGCGGGGTGAGCACGCAGGCAGGGGGGGGGGGTGGCCTTGGTGAGGAGGGTTTGCTGAGCCCCTAAGGTCTCCTGGTCACTCTGCCAGCCTGAAGAGTATGTTTAGGGCTGTGAGTGGACATGGGAAAGGGAGGTCGGTCGCCTTGCCACATCCTTCCATTGAGGGATCATCTCCTGTGTCCTGCGGATAAAGCTCCGTCCTGTCCTGTCCTGTCCTCTGTCTCCAGCACTGCTCTCATCTAGGTTCTCGCCCTTTTCGCTCCAGTACATTAGTGGAATGAGCTTCCGAGTTTGTCGAGTGCCTACTCCGTACCATGCTTTTTACTGTGCCACATGTTAGTTACTGCTGTGAAGCCTATTTGTCCCAGTGACCCTCGACACCGTTACTGCCTTCACCCTCTGGCTGGACCCCTCTCCACCTCTCCCAAGGGGTTCTATGGTGTATTTAGAATCATCTGGAAGAGGCTCCTGGACCAGGACTTGCCCCCAGCTTTATTATTAGAGGTTTTGTTTGTTTGTTTGTTTGTTTGTTGTTTTTTTGGTAGTGGCAATATCAAAGGCTCCAGTTAGCATTTACTTACACATTTTCTGGTTTCGTTGGAAATGACAGCAACTCCCTGAGGTGAGTTGTCTTTTGTTATAAGTACTTGAAGAAAATAGGAGAAGTGTGTGGATTCCTGGAGGTGGCTGGGGGCAGTCTGAGCCCCTGCGCCCCATCTCTGTGTGAATCTTGGGTTGATTATTCAGCAAGCCCAGCCCCTATCTCTTCACCTAGGGAGAAGTACCTGCGGGGTGGGGGGAAGGTTAAATGGTTCTGTGCTCCTGGTAGGATCCACAGCAAACCCATCTGTAACGGGATTGCCAGCGTCGGGGAGGGTGAGCTTCGCAGCTGGTTGGAGGGGTTTTTCCTTCCAGATGGGTGCTTTTCCTCACCTGCAGAGGAGTTAGACTGGGTGGAAGGAGAGGGGGGAGGAAGGACTAGGAGGGGGAGAGGGAGTGGGGAAGGGAAAGCCCTCATCATTCCTGTCATCTGCTCAGATGGCCTTGGTAGTGCCTGTGCTGTGGAGATCCCGGGCCCTGCTTTATCTCCTCTGCAGGCCTCAGTGCCGCCCTTCTGAAACAAGGGCTCGTCTGAGGAAAGCCAGAATGGCAGTCTGCCTGCTTCTCTTCCTCTTCACCCCTCCCCAACAGTTGTCTATTAGAAATAGCAAACAGATGCTTGTCTCCTGAGCTTGCTTGTACCTCTGAGGTCTGGGGAAATTTGAGAAATTGTGTACCCGGCTTTCCACTGTTCACACATTAAGACCCCGCAGAGGTGCAATCGTTGTTTACATTTGGATTATTTAATCCAGTGGTTCTCTACTTGCGGATCATGGCTGCTTTGGAGGGGCAGGAAGACTCTTTCACAAGGATGGCCTAAGATCACGGGAAAACACAGATACTTATATTATGACTTATAACTGTAGCAAAATCACAGTTATGATGTAGCAACAAAAATAATTTTATGGTTGAGGGTCACCACAGCATGAGGAACTGTATTAAAGGGTCGCAGGATCCGGGACGGTTGAGAACCACTTATCTAAGGCATGCTCCTGACTGCCCAGTTAAGAGGGCAAGCCTGGCGTTCAGGCCTCATTTGGTAGACAGGCTGGGTTCCAACAACAGGTCAGCGACAGGGAGGAAGGGGTTCCCTGTAGTGATGGGGCTAGTGGATGCTGCTCTCCACAGGCCCGGAAGCGGGTGACAAGCCCAGGACTGCTGCGCTGAAGACAGAGGGTCCACTGCAGGATCCTGCGCCACTTATCCGAGGTAGCCAAGACAAGCGGTCCTCACTCCCCAGGGCTGGCTCCGCAAAGAGGCCACTGTCAAAGACCTCTGCGGAGTTAACCGCCGCGGACACCTGCAGAGTGCACAAAACCCCCTTACCAGCTGCATGTAGTCCCCGACCCCAGGAAGAAGGTTCTTCTCTCCCAGAGAAAAAGGCAGAACCAGGGAAGCCAGCCATTTCTGCAGTGCCTGGTAAGCCCGGAAAGCCGGCCACCACGGGCTGGGCGTCACCAGCTTTCCTGATGGTGCTCAGTATGTACTATTCACAAACCTGTGCTTTCTGAGTCAGGCCAAGCCGCTGGTCCCCTCAACTCACGAGAGGGGGACCTGAAGAAAGAATCCCTAGAAGTGCCCTGTCAATTTCGGAAAAAGACTCGAACCCTCTACCGCGCAGGTTAGTCCCCAACGGTGGAGGAAGCAGTATGAACTGTGCAAACAGTATGGCCCAAGGAGATGATGACACGTGGTTAGTCACTTTGCCCTCAATGTTTCTCTTTGTCTATGGCAATGCCAGCACTTCTGACCCCTGACGGGAGGACCAGGCAGGCTATCTTCTTGTCTTAGACCAGGATAGAAGATTCAGAAATTCATATATCACACTGTGCTTTAGGGTTGGGGACAATGGCCTTATTTGCTACAGGTGCACAAAAGGCATCTCCTTTCTTCTCTCCTGCTATGGTGGCTGGCTTCCTCCATTAAGTGTCTTTTTTTTTTCCAGACCAGCTGGAAGAACTGGAGAGGATTTTCCAGGAAGACCACTACCCTGACAGTGACAAACGCCATGAGATTGCCCAGATGGTGGGGGTAACCCCCCAACGAATCATGGTAAAAGGGACCCGATAATTGGTCAGAAGAGTAATCTGGAAACTGCTGGTTAGAACTCTCTAAGAGAGGCCTTGTGTTCAGCCTCAGCTGAGATAGAGGCTGAAGTTAGTCTCAGATGCAAGGGTGTCCCACCAACTGTGCCAAGGGCCACAGCTGTAACCAATTAAAAGAGGAAGAAAGACACTACCCAGATCATCTTACACTTCTGAGCTATAGGTAGCTGAAAACCTAGGAAAGTCTCCTCCACAGTCATGCCCAAGCCTTTGTCTCTGCAAGCATTGTCAAGTTGAGGTGCCCCTTCTTTGTCTCTGCAAGCATTGTCAAGTTGAGGTGCCCCTTCTCTATTCCTAGGTGTGGTTTCAGAACCGCAGGGCAAAGTGGAGAAAAGTGGAGAAACTGAACGAGAAGGAAAATAAGAATGCTCCTGCTGCCCCCAGTGCTGACAGCAGCCAGCACAGGTGAGAGTGGCCTCTGGTTGTTGGGTGTCCACACCAAGCGGAAGTGGAGTCAGCACAGGAGTCCTGGGGTCTTGAAGGAGAATGTTGGGCATGGGGAGTAAGAGCCAGGGATGTTGACTAATCCTTTAAGGGATCTGGGCTGGGCTGGGCTGGGCTGGGCTGGGCTGGGCTGGAGACAGGAGTTTCTGGTGCCTTGTAAGTGGCCCTTTCATTGCACCAAATCCGAGTTCTACGTTTAATAGTCTCAAGATACAGTTTTCCTTCTTTCTGTCTCCAGATCTGCTCCTGAGCTCCTAGATCCTATGCCTACAGACCTAGAGCCTGGCCCTGTTCCTCCAGAGCACATTCTGGATACCTTTCCTGGTGAGCTCCCACTTTCAGAAAGGTTTGGGGAGTGGGGATGGAAGCTAAGAAGACAGTTGAAACAGAAAGTCCACTCCATAGGGGGTGGTCATGACCGAAGCTCTTCAGGGTTTTGTACCAGCGAGCCCTGGGCATTGACTGCACTGTCTGCCATTCAGCAGTGACACAGCTGTCTCCCTGTCCCCATCTTCTTATGCTGAGTGCTCCTGTTTGTCCTATTTTCCTAGAGCCCCCCATGCTGCTGACTTCTGACCAGACACTGAACCACTCTCAGTACAATGAGGGTGCGGAGAGGGTGGCAGTGACTCCACCACTCCTCAGTCCCCCACCTATTCGAAGGACCAACCTTCCTCTTCCTCTGGGTCCCGTTCAAACTCCTCAAGTACTGCCTCCACTGAGGGATGTTCCTGGAAGTGACAGCATATACAAGGACAAGCCCTGTGTGTCCTGGGGCACTAGGTATGGGACCTAAGTCCATTTGTAACCTTAGAAGAAAGGAATGGTGGTGTGGAGAGAAAAGGGATGAATGGGTCAGGAAGTGGCTCATGGTTGGGGAATGAAGCCATGTGTGGGTTTGAGTAGGGAGTGATCTAGCATTTTATAGCAACAGAAGAGAAACAAGGGGAGCAGTGAGCAGGGGCTGGGAAGAGGAAGAGGGAAACATGCCACCCGAGGTTTGAAGTTGCCGCAGAGATGGAGAAAGGAGTTAGGAGGGAATGGCCTCTTCACTACGTGGTGGGAATGAGGTCACTATTACAGCTCATTAAATACTCCTCTGTCCTCCATAGCATCGCCTCACCACCCACCTACTCAACTTTGGAAGACCTGGGGCCCCAGGATTACCAAGCAAGCAGCCAGTTGGGTTCATTCCAGCTCCCCCAGCCTCCACAGCCGCCCCTTTTCCCATCCCTTCAGTCCCAGTTTCCATATCTGACCCCCTTCCCTTTCCCCATCCCAAGTTCGCTGCCATTTCTACCACCAGAAGACTCTCTGTTTTCACTTCCTTTTGGCTTCAGTGGGGACTCATCACAGGATTATTGCCCAGGGCCCCCACCAGGTCAGATCTCGATGCAGCCACCTGCTGAAAACATGGGTGAGTTTTGGCTGGGAAGAAAAATAATCCCTGATCCTGGGGGGTGGGGGTGGGGGAAGAGACTAGTGTTAATGTTTCACTTAGACTTCCAATAGAAACCTAAACACATGGTCCCAAGGAAGTAAAAGAGACTCTTCCAGATTATTCAGGTGTTTGATGTTTTTAATTCTGTCCAATAATTGCCATGTTCTTTGACTTTACAGGTACAGGACCCTGGAGTGGCCTTTGTTTGCCAGACCCTCCCTTCCCTCATCCACACTACCCACAGGCTCTGGGACACCCCCTAGAAGCAGAGGGCTACTTTCCTGACCTGTTTCCAACTCCATATGCTCCAACTATGAGCAAGCAGCCTTCATTTGGCTTCAATGGGCTTCTTGAAGGCACTAGACCAGAGACAGGGTCCTCACTAAGCAAAATGCCAGATGAGCAGAATTCCTCTTCCTTTGAGCAGCCCACACCAGAGGAGGTTAGAGACAAAAATAAGAATAGCCAGGCCACTGGAACTAAAGAGTAAAGAGAAAGTGTTATTGGAGGCCTGGGGAGGGGGTGAGCAGTGGAAGATTTGAGAGGCTATAAACTGGCCTGCTATGGAGGTCCAAGGCCTTCCCAGCCTGGGCTTAGAGAAGGAAGAGAGTTGTATCACATTTCCCCCTTTACCCCCTTAGGAATTCAAAGGAAAGAAGGATCATGTTACTCCAAATGTTTCATGTCCATCCTAGACAGTGTATGCAATAAAACATTGGGTGTTTGGTTTTGTGAATGGAGAGCTGTGCTGCTGCTTCCTTGGCTTCCTTCTCTGTTCGTTAGATGGAACCCTCCCCGGAGGTCCCCTCTGGGCATTCCTATGTGCAGCCTGGCATTTTCCGGGCCCAGTTCTTCATTAAGGGAGGTTTGGGCACCTTATACCTTCCCTTCAGTCTTGTCACTAACTTAGTCTATTCTTAAACTCAGAACTGAAAGCCAGTCTGGGCCCCTCTTTCAAGTCTTGTAGGGATAGTCGCAAGAGAAATGTGAGTGGTATCAAAGCTACTGAATGTCAACTATTTATTTTTGTGAATTTCAACTTACTTTTCCCTCCATTTTTTGTGAAGGGTGAGGATAATAAGGAAGAACAAGGTGTATGTAATAGGTACCTAAAACAGTATGGCAAGTAGGGCTGGCTAGGATGACGTCATAGTACCTCTCCTCTCTAATAGACATCTCTCTGGGTTGGGATAAAGGATCCAAGGATCTTTCTGTCTTTGTCACTATAGCTGGGAAAGGACCCAAAAGACCTATGAGTAGGTTTGTGGAAAGAATATCTATGCTAAAATGACTATAGTTTCTTAACCACAGACTGAAAATTCTCAGCCTTTATTTATGGCTACTATTTGCGGTTGGGGACTAATCTAGGCAGTAGTCATTTAAGGTATAGGAAGAAGATGAATCATACCTAGATGACGGGTCAAGAGCTCAGGAATGACTGGGCAGAGCGTGAGGTCATGCCCGTGTGATCATGCCCACCCTCCAATCCATTGCAGATAAGCTTCATATCTGGGTAAAGCCTAAATAGCTTCCTTCTCTCCTATGGTGAGCCAACCTGGAGAAATGACAAATTCCACAACAAAGGAAGAAATAGTAGACCCTACTGGTTCTGTACATAAGCTCCTGATTTATTATACAGATAAGATGGTGGGTGTACAGTCAGGTTGAAAAGGTAAAGGGTGATAGAGATGCCAGACAGATGACTCCAAATGGGCGAAAAAGGGAAGTAGAAACTGTAGGAAATTACAAAATATGGGCTGAGTGATAAATTTCATTTTTTGACTACCCTCTTCTCAAATTTTATCAAAGAAGAAAAGTGAAGTCCAGATATGGAGATAGTGAGGGAAAGAGATGGCAAAGTCCAAGGTAAGGAAGAATAGGTGATGACAACCCGAGAACACACTGGGCAGGAGCATGGAGATTCCGTGTGAAAGGAAGTCAAAACTGAAAATATGCAGAGAAAGCTGGGGGTTCACAGCTTGAAAAGGGGGAGGGGGATCGAGAAAGTTCGGAAGAGTTCTAAAGATCAGTATTCTCACCCAGAAGGAGGTTCTGAGGATTTAAAAAATGAGTTAGGGAAGCTGAGTGCAAATTTATCATTCAACAAGCGAAAAATCCACCAGAGAAATGCAGATGGTGGAAGTGAAGAAACGAGGAGTTGACTTGTATGTGGTAGGAAAGTTTATACAGAGAGTAAAAAGAATGTGAGGGAAGGATTATGAGTGAGTTCTGGTTGAGTAGATACAAAAGGGCATGTAAGAAAGGAAAGGGAGCTAACTTAGAACATGGAAGAAGGTGTCAGGATAATGAAGTCAGGAGGAGGGACCAAGGAATAGTAGGAGAAAGGTAACAGAAGAGGGGGGTGTCTGGACTGTGAGGAAATGGATGGTCACTGTCAAGTCCACAGTGTGGGAGGCAGGTGGATCTAATGACAGGAAAGGACAGCTCTGGCTGTAGAAGCTGGGAGAGGGTGCCCCTGAAATAGTGCACTTTTAGTAGGAAAGTGCGGGTGACTTGAATAATATTCAGAAATGGCAGAGACATCTGGCAAATCACTACTATTGCAGCAGGAGTTCAGTAAGGGGAAGGGGAGACACAAGTGCTGACTGTCAGGGAGCCAGTACTGTGCATTAGTGTACGACCGGGCATTTGTCTACACCAGTGGCAGAGCTAGAAGAGTCGAGGGGTAGGGAAAGGTCAGTGACTATGTTAAGATCACCTGTATTTGCTATTCTTCAGCACTGAGTTGCTATTGGATTAAAACAGAAACATTTTAGGGAGGTATCTGATACTCAGGAAGCACAGGAAAAATTAGTCTTTTTTTTCCTGCCAAGTGTTTTGAGCCATGACTCAACCTCCCTGTAAGCTGAAACTATATTTAGCATCCAACTTTGGTAAACTACATACAATACTTTCTAAATTAGGATTTGCTATGATTATTGGATAAATATTTTTCCAAAGAAACTCACTCTCATAGTAGATTGTTTACATATCTTTCAAAATAGTTCTTGGTTCAGTTGCTATAAGAACCAACAAGGGGCACTGTTTGGAAGTAGAAAAGAAATATCTTTGTTACAAAACATCCTTCTCCATTGATCTTTGAGGCAACCCTTCAAATTCATGGAATAAGTACCCATAGATTCAATCATCAGCCATTCAAATATATTTGGAAGAAAATGGTGTATAGACTATGCATATGTAAATCTTTTCCTTGTCATTTAGGAATGTTTTACATAGAATTTTCATTGTTTGGGGCATTATAAATCTAGAGATGAGGCAACAAATATGGGAGAATATGTATGGTTTATGTGCAAACCCTGTGCCATTGCAGCTGAGGGACCTGTACATCTGCAGATTTTTGCATCCAGGGGAATCCTAGAATTAATCCTAAATCAATACTGATGGAAAAATGTACAGGGGTCTACAAATTAAGTTAAAAGCCCAGTGTAGTATTGTTATTATCACCTCCTTGCCACTCAATAGTGATAGTATCAATAGCAGTGTGTTTAACTTAGGGGCTCAAATGTATTTCCTGCAATATTTATGTCTTTTATTATGTGCACGAGTGAGTCATTTAAAGGAGACAATTCACAAATCCTCTTGCTTTACACTCTGTCTCAAGAGGCTCATGAGATGAGCAACCTTGAAACAGATAAACGAGAGAAGGAAGACTTAATCAGACACCAGTTGTTTTCAAAACTCAGCCTTTTTAAGATATAATATAGTTTGCACTCTGGGTATTTTCCCATAGCTTAGACCTGGATTGGGATACCATCTTTCAATGACTGGAATATATGGATATATACATATATTCCAACAAGGGGCACTGTTTGGAGGTGGAAAAGAAATATCTTTGTTACAAAAAATCCTTCTCCATTCTCATTCTCTCTCTCTCTCTCTCTCTTTCCTCTCCTCTCTCTCCCCTCTCCCCTCTCCCCTCTGTTCTCCCTCCCTCCTCCTCTTGAATGAGAGCATGAGTGTGTGTATATATATGTATATATATATATGTATATATATATATATACACACAAATTTTAAACACTGAAATATGAGCTTCTGGATGTATCATTACATACAAATCAAACTATTAGATAATCTAAGTATACACTTGTTTACTAAAAGTAAACTTAAGTATTGGGAATGAAAAATGAAATATGGCTTGAAGAAAGAAACTGTGATAAGCATGATCTAGAGGCCTAGAACCTAGAAACTGAAGAGACTTCCTCGGCTAACAAGCCTGAGCTACTGACACACTGCTACCAGCCATCGGTGACTCTACAATATTCCAACAGTCTGGGCCGTTGAAGTTTCTATTCCACAAAGGTTTTGAACATATTTCTTCTCAAGTTCTCAACTCTGGGAGGAAACAAAATAGTTTCACTAGATAGAGGTTTTTTGTTTTTTGTTTTTTGTTTTCTATATTCTTTGTTTACATTCCAAATGACTTCCCCTTTCCCAGTTCCCCCCCCCCCCAATAAGTCCCATAAGCCCTCTTCCTTCTGCCCATTCCCCAATAAACCCCCTCCCACTTCTCTGTCCTGGTAATCTCCTATAATGCTGCATCAAGTCTTTCCAGGATCAGGGACCTCTCCTTCCTTCTTCTTGGGAATGATTTGATATGTGAATTATGTCTTGGGTATTTAGAGCTTCTAGGCTAGTATCCACTTATCAGTGACTGCATTCCATGTGTGTTCTTTTGTGAATGGGTTACCTCACTTAGGATGATATTTTCCAGTTCCAACCATTTACCTAAGAATTTCATGAATTCATTGTCTTTAATTGCTAAGTAGTATTCCATTGTGTAAATATACCACATTTTCTGTACCCATTCCTCCGTTGAGTTTCTTTCCAGCTTCTGGCTATTATAAAATAGGGCTGCATGTGCCCTCATTACATTCTGGGGAATCCTCTGGGTATATGTCCAGGAGTGGTTTAGCAGGGTCCTCCAGTAGTGTCATGCCCAGTTTTCTGGGGAACTGCCAGACTGATTTCCAGAGTGGTTGTACCAGCTTTCAATCCCACCAGCAGTGGAGGAGTGTTCCTCTTTCTCCACATCCTCACCAATACCAGCTATCTCCTGAGTTTTTAATCTTAGCCATTCTGACTGATATGAGGTGAAATCTCAGGGTTGTTTTGATTTGCATTTCCCTAATGACTAATGATGTTGAACATTTCTTAAGGTGCTTCTCAGCTGTTCAAAATTCTTCAGGTGAAAATTCTTTGTTTAGCTCTGTACCCCATTTTTTAATAGGGTTATTTGGCTCTCTGGAGTCTACCTTCTTGAGTTCTTTGTATATATTGGATATTAGCCCTCTGTTGGATATAAGGTTGGTGAGGATCTTTTCCCAATTTGTTGGTTGCCATTTTGATCTTTTGACAGTGTCCTTTGCCTTACAGAAACTTTGTAATTTTATGAGTTCCCATTTGTCAATTCTTGATCTTAGAACATAAGCTATTGGTGTACTGTTCAGGAAATTTTCCCCTATGCCCATGTACTCAATGCTCTTCCCCAGTTTCTTTTCTATTAGTTTCAGTGTGTCTGGTTTTTTGTGGAGGTCCTTGATCCACTTGGAGTTGAGCTTAGTACAAGGAGATAAGAATGGATTGATTTGCATTCTTCTTCATGCTGGCCTCCAGTTGAACCAGCACCATTTGTTGAATATCTTTTTTCCACTGGATGGTTTTAGCTCCTTTGTCGAGGATCAAGAGCTCATAGGTGTGTGGTTCATTTATGGGTCTTCAATTCTATTCCATTGATCTACCTGTCTGTCACTGTACCAATACCATGCAGTTTTTAACACTATTGCTCTGTAGTACTGCTTGAGGTCTGGGATACTGATTCCCCTAGAAGTTCTTTTACTGTTAAGAATAGTTTTAGCTATTCTGGGATTTTGTTTTGTTTTTTAAGATTTACACACACACACACACACACACACACACACACACACACTGTGTGTGTGTACCCTGCTGCTGTCTTTAGACACACCTGAAGAGGGCGGCATCAGATCCCATTACAGATGGTTGTGAGCTGCCATGTGGTTGCTGGGAACTGAACTCAGGACCTCTAGAAGAGCAGTCAGTGCTCTTAACTGCTGAGCCATCTCTCCAGCCCCTGGAGTAGAGTTTTGTTTTCCATGTTTCACAAGTGAGGCACCACAGGAATAAACTAACTCTATGAGCACAGGAACATGTGCCACCCCACAGCTCTGCATTCTGCAGGCGTGCTGGAACCACTTTCCTCAGCCCTCACATGGTTTGGGCTCCAGGTCCCTTGTCTCTTGCCAGGTGAATGTGAGCCTCTAACATTCCTCTGAGGAATGAGGTGATGTTGGGTCTGGACCTTACCTCTGCTAAAGGGCTAGGGGTGCTTATTGAAGACTCCATCTGACAGAATCTCTGCTAGTGGTCTTTTTAATGGAAGACATTAGTGTTTTGTTTAGCGCTACAGCACATTTATATTCTTGACAACTACAGCCTCCAGGATATTTTAATAAAATATGCTTTGAGCCCAGTTCACTCCTAATTTGTACTTGGAGAAATAACAGCCTAAATCTAAATACATGGAGATTTATATCACCTGTTCAGCTTTGTTTGGTTAGTTTTAACTCGTTATGATCTTGTTCAGATGAAATATCATAACAAAATGTCATCTGGCTTGGAGATTTTATCCAATTTGAAAATTGGGTCAAAATTTCAGACATTTATATTTCAACTGTTGCTAAGTTAATAAGCAGGATAACGGGTATATAAGATATTTTGGCATTGCCTTGGAAAATAATCTATTAATGGCAATGGAGAGTTAAGCTAGCCATGAATCCTCAACTGTACTATCATACAAAGCTATCCTTTGCTTTCTCCTACAATAACATTTTTTAAAAGAACCTACTTTTAGTGGCCTAATAAAATAAACATCTTCTGTGGTGCAACCAGATAAGTAATTTCTCCTGCCAAGCTAACTGCATAACAAGTGCTGTACACTTAGAGGACACCTACTGTCTCTTATGTCTCATAAGAACATTGTCATCTGAATGGCTCCCATCGGTTCATATGAATGAAGTACTTTCTGAGTTTGCATTACCTGATTTAGCAGAATACTTTCTAGGTTATTCATTTTTCTGCAAGTTTCAGTTTTGTTTTACACATGGGAAAACTCCCATTATGTATAGATACCACATTTTCATTTTTTATTCAGCAGACATCCATGTCCTTGTTGTAAACAATGCAGCAATAAGCATGGATGTGCAGATGTCTCTGTGGTAATATTAAGAATCTTTTGGATGTGTGCAGAAAGTGGTATAGTTGAGTTGTTACATTTATTTTATGCTTTAAAAAAAAAAAAAAACCTTCCATACTGCCTTCCATAATGGCTGCACTAAGTGACAGTCCCACCAGTAGCAGACATGGATTCGCCTTTTCTCACATCCTTGCTGTTTGTTGTTATTTGATTTCTTTGTTTGGTATGTTTTTAAAAACTGTTTATAAATTACATTTCAGAAATCTCTTATAGATGTTTATAATAACTTTAAGTATATTTTCATGAAAATAAGTTCTATAGAAATTAGTATCTATGGCTCTATTAGGTCACAGGGACCCTCTCCTGTTTGTACTAGAATAGCGATGGAATTATTGAACCGAGCTCTAATGCCCTAGTTTGGGCTCAAAGGCTTTTTATTATTATTATTATTATTATTATTATTTTATTTTTCTTAAGCCAGCGGCGGTTTTCAACCTTCCTAATGCCACAGCCCTAAAGTGCGCCCACATCATGCTGATCCCAACCATAAAACTATTTCCATTGCTACTTCACAACTTCATTTTATTTTTTGCCACTGTTATGAATCATAATGTAAATACGTTTTTTGGAGATAGAAGTTTGCTAAAAGGATCACGGATGGCCCACAGGTTGAGACAGCTGGTTTAAACCTGCTAATTTCTAGAGCGCTTTCCTTTCCTAAACCAACCAGGCTGAAATAAGAATCAGGGATTTTTTTTTTTTTTTTATAGCCATCGCGGGTCGCCATGGTGACCACTGTGGGGGCGACACTTCACACTGCTCTTTCCTAGCTTCTCTAGCTGGACCGCTGAGTACCCTCTTTTGGGAAGTTCTAGATGACTCTTGCCTATTGTTTTTCCTTGATGGGAGCCACGTTTCTACAAGCTGGAGAGTTCACTGGCCCCTCTAGGGCAGTTCACCTAGACCTCTAGGCCATCATCCTCCAGACTCACTCCAGCACCACCCTCCCAGTCATCCCTGATTGACATCATCTTCTAGCCCTGCAGCTTCTGCTCCTCAGCACTCTGCTGTTATCCAGGGCACCACCCTTCCTGTAAACATCAGAGACATTTGAATAAAGTAAAAATAAAACCCAGCGCCCATGTTTAATTTCCTTACAGCTTTTATCCACTAGATGGCAATGCACCACCATTTTCTTTGTGAGCCTAGAATTTCTGGTTAAGTCTGTGGGGATAACTGTTCAGTACTTTCCCTTCAATGCCCCACGAGCCATTCTATCAAAGACTTCGTTATCAAAGGCATTTGGGTTTCAGTTTGGCCTTTTCAGGTAAATAGCAGAATCAGAGCAACAAATGATTTTTTTTAAAGGATAGACAAGCTGTATTTTAGGGTCTTGGGTATTTGATCTACTCAGCCTAGCATCCCCATTGCTCTCAGCTAAGGATATGTGAGCCCACAAAAGGCATCTTCATAAGTCAGAGACCCCAGAATCTGCCTCTGTGTGTACTCAGCCTCTTGCATGCCAGGCTTCTGAGGAGCCCTATGCTCATTGCTAACAATTCCCTGCCACCTTTCTGCTCCTCTCTGATCCCACCTCCTACAGGGTTTTACAGCCTTATAGGCTCGTGCATCCCTCTATTACACAGGCTCCTGTTTTGTGTGTGTGTGTGTGTGTGTGTGTGTGTGTGTACAGGCGAGCACACATGTTTTTTTCTTCTAGAAGTTTTAAAGCCATTTGATTCCTATCTTTTCTTGTCAGCTGAATATTTCATGTTGTTTATGTAACTTATGACACTGAATAGACTCCAAATGTCTACTTAACTATGATCTGATTAATGGAATATGGGATGGAAACAGGTTACAAAAGTCAATTTAGCTGGAGTCTTAAATGGCTATGGTTGGTTACTTAGGAATACATTTCATTCCTGGGAAGGGAAGCTTTTCTCTGCTTACCCAGACGTGGTGCTTGAGCCTGGGGGACACTGAAAGAAATTTAGTTCTTACATTTGAGGCTTAGTGTATGCTGCTCTGTCATAAATACCTTTCCATTAGGAACCCATAACAACGCCCTGAGAAATAAGGGCAGGCATTTGTTCCAGCAGTTAAGAGGGATTTATAGGCACCAAATGTACTTGATGGATACAAAGATGAATAAAATGTCTTCCTAGCTTGCTGGGAACTGCTAGTCTCACTGTTCAGTCTGAAAGACAGAGGTCCAGGTACAACCCAGGGGGCAATGCTGATGGGGGTGGGTGGGGCTTTCCATGAGAACAAAGTGAGCTGGGGCACTAATGAGGGGCAGTTCTGTCTGCTAGGGCAGCCTTGAGAAAGCGTTGAGCATACTTACAGAGCAGCTACGACAGGAAGAGCAGGCTCAGATAAGCAAGGAAGAGAAGGTGGTTGTCTCAGCAGAAGCCCGCACAGGAGCACTGATGTTAGACGATGACCAGCTCAGGGTGGGGCTGTGTGTTGGACCAGCTGTTTGAAGGCTGTGAGGGAAGTTGAAGGTGGTGAGGGGAACAGAGAGGGGCTTTACATCCCGGGTCCAGGTATTCCACTGTACTCTTTGCACAAACACAGGCACTGGCTCTTTTAACATATGGGCATGCCTATGTCCAATCTGTGCTTTCAAAAAAGAAAAGGACAGTGAGACCCGCATATTTATAGAGGAAAGTAATAAGGATTCAATCCAGAGGGACTGAAGTAGCCTCAGAGATAACCAGAGCAGGTGAGGGAAGAGGCGGAAGAGGCAGGAGACCTGGGGAATGCTAAGGCTTGAATCATTGCAACATGGTAGGAAATTAACTAAAGGGAATGAGGAGAAAGGGAAAACTAAATAGCTTTATAAGTAAAAACTGCTATAATGAGAAAAGAGTAGAGATGAAGCAAATTTGTATGAATGAGGATACTTTGTGTTTGCTAAGGCTGAGTTCATATGTGAAAAAAAAACATGGAATTGGGGTCAAAGAGATGAGAACCAAAGACAGCTTGGGCTTGTGTGAGGTGGGAGAAAGTATAGTTGAGGTCAGGAGACCACACAATTGTGTCCATCACGGCATGTAGTGAGAAGAAAAGTCATTCTGAGATGGACTCACTGTTTTTGCTCTGGAAACATCTTGGAGAAGGAGAACAGGACAGTGGACTGGTATTGAGGTTGTCTAGTAAAAGGTAGTTTTAGGGCAGAGGTAGAAAGAGCTGGAAGAGATGTTGGGTTGAAAACGATCCAGAAGGGGCTGGAGCGATGGCTCAGTGGTTGGGAGCACCTGCTGCTCTTACAGAGGACCTGGGTTCAATTCCAAGAACACTCATGGCAACTCACAATGGTAACTCGAGTTTCAGGACAACTGGCACCCTCACACAGACATGCACACAGGCAAAACATTAATTTGGAAAAAATAAATTATATATAAAAACAGAAAATTATCTAGAGCTCAGTGAGAGCTGTAGGTCCCAGAGAAGTCAGACTGGTAAATGTACAGGTAAGGCAATAAGTATCCTGATCTACAAAAGAGAAATCATGAGATATATTTCCAAAAAGTCGCCTTAGCCAAACCTGCATTAATATCTTATGATTTTAGTTTACTCTTCAAATGCAGATAGCAGGGTCTTGCTTCATTAATGCCAACCACTTTAAATTTGGAGCTTTCTTAGATAAAAGGCCGTCAGTCATAGCCTGCCCTGATTTGTGTGTTTATGTTTTATAAGACTGTGGGGAGCTGAAATGACTTATGTGCTTTACCTAGAAATTGGGTTTCAAATGAAATATTAATGGTAATGATAAACAGTGTATTTAGTATTCATTGTGCAACTAGCCTCTCTGATGAGTTCATTTGAAAGCAACCCTGTAAGTAATATGTATGTGCTAAGTAAAAATGTGAAAGTCAAATGTTGGGAAGTACTCCAAGTTGTAAGAAGAATAGATTTCACATAGGCTTCCTGCCCAGGCCATGAGACGTGCACATCAATAAGCGAGGGCTACTGAGAGGCTAGGCATGCGTGTAAAATGAATCTACGCCATAACAGAAGTGGAATCAAGTCCTCCAGTAAGGCTCACTTCTATGTCTCTCAAAAATGTAACTATTCAGCACTGCTCTGTTTGTCTTAAATAAAAAGCACGATTACCTGGAGAGAGAAGAGGGAGGTATAAAGGGGACAGGAAGGCTGACCCTCCCAAACCAGGAAGCAAATGAGAGTTCAGAAAAACCCAGGCAGAGAAAAGAGTGAGCGTATGTGTGAGGGCTGGGGTTTCAGGAGAGACAGAAGGACTTAGACGGGTCCTTGTGGGATATATGCATGACATCTGTTTGGGTTCATTAGTGGCGAGACTTAGTAGTAATAGGTTGGAAGTAGGGAGATCATTTCAAATTTGACATCAAATCTAGAATACACTTCCAGAAGAATGACGGGTGATAGGACTGTGAGTCCACGGAGCAGTGAAGTCATTCTCGTGTCCAGGAATTAATTGCCACAAATTATGTTTGTTTTGGTGGTGGAGACATGAGACAATATAACAACAGATTAAAAAATAAGACTCTCTGGAGTCAGGGAAATGGCTCAGTTGGTAAACTACTTGCTGCAAGAGCATGCGTACCTGAGTCTGATCCCCAGCACCCACAGAAAAATCTGGGCACACTGGTGCATCCTGTAACGCCCATGGTGCGAGGGCAGACACAAGAACCTCCAGGGCTCCCAGCCAGCCACTCTAATGAGCAAGTTCCATGCTCAGCGAGCGAGCAAGACTGACTCCAGAAATAAAGTAGAGCACAGCTGAGAAAGCACTCACAAGTGCATACACTAGCATCTGCTCAACTGCCAAATGTCTAAAACACTTTCCATTTGCTTTCTACTGATTCCCTGTAAAGGAGATCCCTGTTTCCCTTTGGTTGGTTAATTCTAACATTATTTTATCCAGAGAGGGAATCTATTATCCTGCATCAAATCTACCTTGTCCAAAAATTCTTTTTTTATGCTTCTCCTCTAAATTTAAACACGTACACAATCATACACACTAGCGCGTGCATGCATACATTCACACAAGTTCTCACTAGTATCTGAAGGCCCACTGTGTAAGGATAATTACTTGGAGACCACACCTTGACCCTTGTTTCCAATCTGTTGCCCAATCCAACTCAACAGCACCACCTGCACCTGCTTATTAACCACCCATCCGTGAGCACCTGCATTCCCGCTCCCTCACAAACCCCTGGCTGCCCATTCTGTCTGTTCAACCTAGCTACCTCACAACAAATCCCCTTCAACCTTTTATGAAAATAGCAAACTCCAAAGGCAACTTGCTGAAATCTCAGTGGGAGAACATGGAGCTGTTTGCACCTGTAGCTCCTAATTAATTGGCTGTGTGACATTTAGCTAGTCTCTTCCCAACTCCAGCTCCACTAAGTCTGTCTAAGGACAGGACTGAGGCTGTTAAGACACAAAGGTCTTTAGGTGTTTTCAGCACCAATAGTGAATCTCACTCCCATCACAATTTGATCTTAAGAAAACACCCAAGAACTGGCTGGCTGGGTCCCATCTCATTTTCCTTTTATCCCATGATTGCTTACTCCTTTGGTGGCCTTCAGTCTCTGTGAGTCTGATCTGCCATAGCTGATGGTCTGTTGATCTTGGCTACCTTCCCTGAACAGTCTGAACTTTCTCGTTGGTGTTCGGGAGCCCCTCAGTCTGCAAGCCGATTTAGAGTTTCCATATTAGTGCACGCACAGACTGGCTCCTCCTTCACAGTTTCCATTTGCATTATTCAGGAAGAGTTCCCTCTCTGAAAGACTCAGGTAAAGTGCCAGGAAAATATTTATCTGCTCATTGGTGCTTCATTTGTGGCCAGACTTAGCCCTTCCCTATTGCAAGTTCTGCCCTCAGGCGCTGTGACTCATTCACCAAGCAGCAGGGATCAGCAGTCCCCTCCTCCCTTACCAGCCCGGAAAAACAGCTTAGAGCTCCTTTCTTCCCCAAATTCCCTGTCCACTGCCCACCCAGAATCCACACTCCCTGATCACAGTTTGCCATTTCTTTTTGTAACATTCTGTGGCAATTAGACTGAGCACCCTTACAAGGAGCAAGGGAAATTTCCAATCGTAACTGTCATCTTAAAAGCAGGCACGTTGGAAAGATGGGTCAAAGGCTACAGAGAATGTTCTATATCAAAGCAAGAAGTTTACTTGACTCCTGGTTGAGTTTGGCCCATCTCTCCAGATCAGCTGCTTTTAACCTTTGGCCTTTCCACACACCTAGTTTCAGAGTGAGAAGGTTACACTAAGCTGCTGGCTCCTGTCCTACAGTCATACAGCTCCTGAGTCATGTTTACAGCTAATGTGGCTTCAGGGGCATTGGTCTGTGGTAGTGATAAAACCAAGTCATCACCACTTAACATATTTACACAGAGGTCTCAAAGCCAAGCCCAAACATGCGCAGTGCTCAGCTGTATTGTGGGGAGGTGGATTAGCAAGTAGTGGCTGTCCATAAGGGCTATTAGACCAAAACTCTGGTTTTTACAATTTGATCCAGAAAACAATAAGAAAGGAAAGAGCACTAAATACCTAGTCACATAATTAAATACATAATATGGGAAATACCATTGAAAAAGCACACATTACGTGGGTACGTCAAGAGAATCCAAATTGTAATCAGGTTTACTTCTAGGAGATAAACCATGTGTCATAGGAAGAACGTCAGTATATATAATCTATTTAGACCCTTGAATAATATTCATCCCAAAGGGTAAGTTTAAGTGGAGGTGAGTAGTGGAATGGTGGCCTCCCAATCAATGCTCTGAATTTGAGCCCCAGACCTGAAAGAAAAGGGAAAAAATCCCCACAGGCTGCTGTTATAAAAACTCATTCTAACTAATGAATTAAATAATATGCAATAAAAATCTTAAACTCATAGTTAACCTTAACTGAAAGTGGGTGGTGAACATCAACTTTGAATAAGCAACTCACAGGAATTTGTAAGAATGACCCAGTTCGGTGTGAACAGCTTCATAAAGGACCCAATTCCGTATTCATTTACTTGATTGCAAGCTCCGTGTCCATCTCTGCTCACATCTGTAAGCGGGCCTGTTGATGACAGCCCCTGCTCCCGTGCACGACTTGACTTAGAAAAGCAACAAAAAGCTGAATGCTCCTGAAGTTTCAGTGCAGGTGTTCCTCACCTTCTCATCTCAACTGTTGGGTCTCAGGGCCAGTGACATCAGCCGGGCAAATTCTTGAGAATCCGGAGAAAGGGACAACCACTGGGTCTGCATATACACCTCTTCCCCAAACTCAAAGTCTGTAGAAAATTCAGTAACTGAACTGGAAATTACCCATGTCTAGTTTTTCCTCCCTCTTTTCAACCAAATACTTAAGTTTCTCTCTTTTAAATTAAGGACCATCTGATATGTAGAAGCCAAATGTCTTTTGGTTTTCCAGATTAGATAAGAATAATCCAATGCACATATATATCTTGCAACTGAAACAATCAAGACAATGTAACAGCTACCTACACATCAATCATAAAGAAATGGGTTATTTATACTTCTAAAGAAAAACTAGACAACTTGCCTGGAAATTGCAAAGTTGCATGTAACTCTCTTCATGTTGTATGGTCAGTACTCTAATATTACTTACACAGATAGTTTGGAATGCCATTAAATTACATATTACTATACATATATAAAATATGTCACAATATTAAAGTCAGTTGTGAACATATCAACTGGGCTTCCCTAAAATTATCCCTAATGTAGATTAGTACTTATTCTGTCTCAAATAAAATATTACTGTATTTTTAAAAAGGCAAGCAAGCTTACTTGAATTTTAGAATGAATTAAAAAAGCAATGTGTTGTCAAGAGTTAATATTACTATATTAACATATATTATTAACTAGTTGCTAATAATTTGCTAATTAAGATTATTTAAATTATGTTATTAACACATTTTTGCTTCATTCTTACTTTTGTGCAAAGCTGCAATGCAACTCTGCCCTTGAGTCCTCCTAATCATAAAATATAATAGAATGACTAAGGAAGGACTATAATGATCCCGCTCAAAAGATGGGACAAAGGATGCCATGTGTTGTCACATGGGATGCTAGACAAACAAAGGTGGCCACATTCTTCAACTGAGAAAGGCAATGTTAAAGAGGACAGAGAATGATTCATTGTTTGCTTGGCTCGGACTTTGCAGGGTATTGATGGGTGCTGTTTAAGGATTTTGACTGATTGACTCATGGCAGCATGGTCACTGGATCGTAGGACTCTTTCCACTGCCTTTCACAAAGATAGAACACCTAGGTTGTCATCTTCATTGCAATTAAAGTCACAACAGAAAGTCATAAGTGGTTAGAATAGCATTTGCCACATCCACCCAAATTAACCTATCTGTGTCTATGGACGTGCTAAATTATTTGAGTCGGCTCTCTTTACTCACTTGTTACTTCAAACTCCTTCTATAAGTTCTGAAGCTACAATAAGCAGAGCCACTGGCCCAAGCTCCTAGGTCTTATTAGAAGAAGCTAGTAGCCGATATAATTTATGCACCAGTTTGGTCTTTCATGACATGTCGTATAGGCTAGAGTTCTTATGAGACTGTGCATTGCAATCTGAGAAGAAACCACCAGAGAAGTGCCAAGTTTATTAGCGTGAGAGAATGCCACCCTCACATTGCCACCAAGAAACAAGGACTGCAGGGGCACATGCACTGAGGACAGTCTCAGATTGGAAGCTATTCTAGAGGTCACCAGGTTCACCTTGCCACCTGATGTGCCAATCCCCATTAAACACCTCCCTCCAGTGAGTGGGCTGAGGTCTATCTGGTAACATATGTCCACAACCTCGCATCCGGCCAGCTCTGAATCTGAACTGTAGAAGCAGATGATGTACTAGGACCATCTGGTAGTGGAAGTACAGCACCAAGGCTCAGGCCCCACAGTCCCTTTTCCTATGAAGAAAGGTTCCCAGAATCCAGGGTGCAGTCACTCATTATTTCCTAACAAGCACAAAATGCAAAGAAGTACTGGGGCAAAGGACTGAACTCATTCTTGGGATTTCAGAAGACCAAGTTCTTAGTCCCCAGAAGGCTTCTGCAGCAGGTTTCTAGGACTAGCCATTTCCAGGAATGCTTGTCCATGAGCTCAGAAGACTCCTCACCAAGAACAGTTAGACTTGCTGTTCTACCAGCTGCAGTTTGGCAGTCTTGACTCGATGGGCTTCCTTGAGGTTCTGAGCACGGACCTCTGAGTTTGAAATGAACTCTACCTGTTGGACAGGAAACCAGCCTTGCTCCCCATCTGAGAGTCTTACACCCTCCAGCCAGCCTGCAGTATACAGTAAGAGGAAAGAAGAGTTAGATGTTAAGGGTTCATGCTAGCTTCTTGGACCTCCTTGATGAAAATTAATCTATATCCTGAGGCTGACTAGACCAGGATCCTCCACCACAAAGAGCCCAGCTATGCATATTATGGAAAGAGCTGCCCTAGGCTTGCTGAAGTCTACAGTCTTCTTCCCTGCTATCAGCTGAATTTTGCCCATCAAAGTATTTATAACTTAATACCCTGGTAACTTGAAATCTGTTCTTATTTGGTGTGGTGGTTTGAATAAAACTGGCCCCCATAGGTCCATAGGACGTGGCACTATTAGGAAGTGTGGCTTTGTTGGAAGAAGTGTGCTTTGAGGTCTCAGAAGCTCAAGTCAGGCCTCATGTGGCATTCACTTCTGCCTGTGGATCAAGATGTAGAACTCTCAGCTGCTTCTCCAGCACAGCGACTGCCTGTGTGCCACCACGTTTCCTGCCATAATGATGATGGACTCTGGAACTGTAAGCCAGCCTGATGAAATGCTTTCCTTTATAAGAGTTGTCTTGCTTGCAGGTGTCTCGTCACAGCAATAAAACTTTGGGATGAAACTGCTCTAAATACAACTAATAAAGTTACACTAAGGCCATGTGGAGTCCATCAATCAGCCAGAATTGTCTCTTTACAGAAAGGGTAATTTAGATCCACACAGAAGGAAGAAAGCCACAAAGATATGTATGCAGAGATTAGAATTATACAGTCATTTTGAAGTCTGTGCGATTGAGACAAGGTAAAAACCCATCCTAGAAGCTTCAGAAGAGCCAATTGACACTTCGATTTGGGACTCAACCCTACAACCTTGAGAGCATAAATTACCTGCCGCTAAGCTTTCAGTACTCTCTTATGATGGCCCTAGAAAGCTGGTGTACCCCTGTCCAGCCTCTGCTGACCCACCTCTGGCTCAGGATCTTCCCTCTTACCATCACTGCTTTGCTGAGTCACCATCACCACATCCGCTTTCTCTAGTGCCAGCTCATCATTCTCTCGGGGCTTATAGGCGCGGAGGCACTGAACTTGCGGGGAGTCTTCAGAAGAGAAGAGTGTAGTTAGGAACCATGTAAGACACACGTTATAGGCACGGAGGCACTGAACTTGTGGGGAGTCTTCAGAAGAGAAGAGTGTAGTTAGGAACAGTGTAAGACACACATGAGGGATTCTGAGGGAACTGTGGGACAACTTGAGGTAGACACAAGTGTGGGATCATTAGATAATGGAAGCCATTGGCTGGCACGTTTAAACCCAACACTTAGGAGGTAGAATCTTTGTGAGTTCTACACATGCCTGCTCTACACAGTAAGGTCAGCCAGGGCCACATAGTGAGACCTATCTAAACATACAAATAAAAACGAAAAATTAAAACAAACAAAAACAAACAAAACCCCCCAACAACAACTAAGAGGCGTTTGAGACAATCTTTATCTCCCAGGGATCAAACAAGACAGTAAAGAAACACAAGGATCAGTAGGAAATCTAATTTTTACAAGCTCTGCTTCTCTAGGAAAGATGCCTGGAAAACATCATGTGGCCACATTTAATTAATCATCATGACAAATACGTGAGGCTCGGCTGAAGATCCATCTTCCTCCTAAGATGTTCCCTGATCCTTCTGCCTTCAATGGAATTTGAATTCCTTACAACTGACTGTTGACGGGGAACCAGGGATCCCTTATCTAACTGTTCTACGCACATGGTTTAATTTGCTAGTCCAAAGCACAGACTGTGCTCTAAAGGCAGCAAGAGGTAGTATGTTCTGAGCCAAATACAAGTAACCATGACTTGGAAGCATAGACTCACATTGCCATGAATGACACATTCCACTGTGGAAGAGTTACTTCCATGGTCAGAGAAGAAAAGCAAGGCATGAATAATATATTTGACAATACACTGGTGAGGTCCTCGGGTAGGCAGATTATAGCAGAAAGGAAACATCTCTCCTAGAGGTTGTAGACATTATCTTAACAGACTTAGCTTTAGGGCTGGAGAAGCTAATGGGCTATACTAAGTTTAACAATACATTCACAAGTTTTACATATTGTTCACAAGACTGTCACGCCAGATAGGGAATGGTAATAAAGGCTACTAATGGGACCAAAGACGGCACATGATAATTTTGGCTCTTGATCTGTGACATTGCATCTTCACAATCACAAATTTCAAGTGATCACTGGTATCTTCAGCATAGAACTCAGAATTTAATTCACAGCCTTTCCAACAAGATTCAAAATTGAAGTCTATGAATCTTGCATCATTTTCTTCCTTGTACCAGATAAGGGATCCTATGCCTTTAAAAATTGCCTTCTATCGTTAAACTTTCTGGATGAACTTATGTGTCCTTGCTCCCTTTCGGCCTCAGTTTCCTCATCTGTAATTGATCAAGATCATCCTTGATCAAAATGATTCATGAGGAAATTCTACATGCTTTCTTAAGAGCTGGGCAGCATTTCCATAGATTGTAATTAAGTTCAAGATAACAAAGTTCAAAGTATGCCTATTCTAGAAGCAATCTATCTGAGAGGGACTTGTCTTTACACTTTACTTCCATTCACTGATTTTGCAGAAAACAAGTGGAATGAACGCTACAGTATTAGCAGTGCACTTCTTTTTCCTAAAGCTCATCCTTCTTGCATCCACAGAAGTGAAACGCTCTAAGTGAAGTAGTTCCCCGCTACCTTCTTTACCCACCACAAATGAAGCTAACTAATGAACTGCACGGCACGTAAATAGCATGGAGTCTCCTAGATCCTTTTCTAAGGCTCATTACACAATATTATTCTTTTATCCCACAAAAGCCCAGCGTTCCTTTGATACCCTCTGGGCTCTGGCCACTCCTAAGTGCTCTGGGTAGGCAGACTTAGCTATCCTGCAACAGTAAGATCAAAGGCGTGCAGCTCCTCAGTCATCCCCTTTGCGGCTACACTGCCTCCTCTTATTTCCCTCTGACATCTTCAACCGGTAAAATTAAGTCAAAATCACAGCAGATATGACTTAAAGGAATATATATTTTACAAAGAACAAACATTTGCCTAAGGCAGTGAATGCTCAAGGAAAGGGACTGCCATAGTGAAGGACAGTTGTTAAACAGCTGTATCATGAGAATTTAAGCTTCTACCTTCAGCAACCTACCATGAAATAAATTCTAAGGAAAAATAATAAACAGAAGCCTTTTACAGTTACCATCTAGCACACTACCCTTCATCCAAAGGAGACCACAGACAGACCCTGCCATTTTCTCTGTTATATCCTTACTCACCGTAACACTCAAGCAGGTCCAACTCCTCTCTGGGCATGGCCAAGGCTGAGATCCACCGAAGCTTTTCACTTCTGAAAATGCAAAGGAAAGCCTTAGCCTCAGTGTCAGTCTAGGGGCACATAGGCTGAAGGCCAAGGGTGGAGAAGGCAGGTGGCTACAGGAAGGACCTGTCTAATCTAATGACTCCTAAAAGGCAATGGGATGCTGCCTGGTTGGAAACACAGTGCGATCTTGTAATCTTGCACTATATGTTAGTGTTTCGTGTTTATCCTTCCTTTCTCCCTTCAGGCATATCTTTCAGAAAGAGTCATAAGGTGAACTGTCAGTCATACACATGAACATTTTCCAATCTGGAAATCATACCAAACAAATCACTCATCTGTTTAGACATGACCACTTCGCATGGCTCTTGATTGTCACTTACTTCCCTTCAAGCAAATATCTAAGTTGAAAATTAATATTTAATACTAATTAAGCCAAGTCATTGTTGTTGTATAATGTAATCTCACCCTATATTATCCTCTGCTTCATAATGTACCTAAGTTATTGAGAATGACACTCACTTTTCCAAACGGATGCTACCCAAATCTCTACAAAAGAACACAAATCTACTTCTGGTTCTTTATCATGGATGAAATCCAGAATACACTACCTTCTCTGTTCCATGAGTAGAGATAGAAACTATTGCTCTTACTTGAACTGTCTTTCAAGGGATCAGTCTGAAACGTATCCATATCACATGGAGCCTTAAGCCACAGCTGTGTTTAATAATCTTACAGAGAAGCTCTTCATGTGTATCTTATAGCACCAGGAAAGCTACTGGGTCTTCTTTAGTTTGCTATTTTGTATGTCACATTCTATAATTATCATTTCAACTCTCAAAATTGGTATGTATACGTGAATGTATTCATTTGTTATTATCATCGGAAAGATTACAACTCATATTTCTTAACACTATAGATTTCTGCTCAATAGAGGATGAAGCTAGGAGCCTGAGGAAAAGCAGATAGCATACAAGGTGTTTTGTATTCACATAAGTGCCAGCCAGCCTCACAAACACAGTAATCCAATTATTGGCTCATTCCACGCCAATTCAGTTCCCTTACATCTCCCAGACCTTGTGCTATACAAGTACAGGCTATAAAGCAGATGTTCAGTTGTGGTGGCAACTTCACATCTTCATCGCACACTAAATTTTTTTCAAGTTATCGCTTAGCTCTAGAGCTTTGGGTTTCTATGAATGACCCAGAAATGCTGAATCATCGTCTGCATAAGTTTCTTTCCAGGGACATCCACCCCCAACTCCTGTGCCCAGCCCCATCTCACTGAGTCTCAGTGCGGAAGAGGAATTCAGCTTGGGTGCCCTGTGCGTTGTGTAGGAGAAAGAGACGGAAAAGGTTTTTGTGAGGTCCATCCAGCTTCATTTCACACTTCTCCCCTCGGATGGAGGAGAACGGAGCATGGTCAAATACCAGAAACCGGCTGCCCCTGCAAGATAGAAGTCTTTTAAGTCAGAGTCTATAGTTTGGTATTTCAACCACCCTCACCCTCTAGTCTTGGGCTCAACCTCCCTGCCCTTAGATTCTACAGACTATATTCACATAAAAGCTGCATGAGTGACTCAACTTGCTCTGAATATAACAACCTTGGTGTCTCAACCAACTATTTACAGCAGTAGTGATATCCACTACTTTAAGAAGTTGAACCAATTGATTCTTAAGAAGAGATAAGAACCAATATTAACTTTATAAGGTCTTAATGACCAGAGTTTCAGCTCTGAAATTAGCCAAGAAGCTATATCAGCTATTATGCTGGGCACAACCCAATGAAGCCACAAATAAACTTATTTAAAAGATGACATCTCTTTGCTATAGTTTACTCATGTCTATAACACAGGACAGGTTTGGTAACACTATTCCTACTTCTGTCTCTAAGTTGACTCATGACTCAGACTGTGAGTTGTCTAACTGAAAAGGGATTCCATTTGATGTCCCTCTGGTCCTATCCCATTCTTTCGTATGCCCAGGCCTCCCATTCCAGCCACTGACTCTCGGGGCCGAGACAGCAACAGACAGTCATTGAAGAGATGTAGGTGAATTGGACGAGTGGTCAGTTTCCGTTTCAGCCCTGGGGAGACACTGAACTCAAGGGCCGTCAGCTCCCCACTCTTCACCAGCCATCGGGATTGTGAAATAAGTGGGAAAATCTACAGAGCAGGAAGAGAGCAGGGGTAGGTGATGAGCTTCCTGTCAATCCTGCCCAACCTCCCATCACCAATTCCAGATGCTCCCTCTTGCTCTAAGGCGATGGCTCTCAACTTTCCCAAGGCCACAACCCTTTAATACAGTTCCTTATGTTGTGCTGACCCCCAACCATAAAATTACTTTGTTGCTACTTTATAACTGCAATTTTACTGTTACGAATTAAAATGTAAACATTAGATATGCAGGATATCTTATATAAACCCTCCTAAGAAGGTTGTAACCCACAGTTTAAGAACCATTGCAAACCAAGCAATCCAGATTGTTTCTCTTAGAACGCTCTAACTATACTGTGCTAGTGTGGATTCATGCTCAGAAGAAGATCCACACTAGCACAGTATAGTTGTGCTAGTGACTTGTGACTCTGACCTAACAAGAGATGATATGGGAGCAGAAGTCTGTAAGCCCGAGCAGAACATGTCAATAAACAGTCAAGGCACAATACAGCATCATGAAAACCAAAGAGGAGGGGCAGTTATGTTATCTGCTCTTTCCTTAATGATGGTCAGAACCAAGACAGGCAGAGTTGGAATCAGGCTGGAGTTGAGGATAAGGAGATTAAGGTGGGGTCTGCTGGAGCTGGGTCCTGGGAAAGAGCTCCAGTAAAATGTAGAGGAAGTCTTCTGTTTGTTTTTAGGGATGTAATGATGTTATTTGTAATGCACTGCAATTTCCATGTTGGAAATCAGTTTCACATTTGTTTAGATAAGAGATTTTGAGGTTTACGGCATGTTGCTTTGCTTAGGGTGAACGTAATATGATAAAATAAGAGAGTCAAGAAGCATTCCTCACCCCTAAATTTTTATATATCCTTATGCTGGGAAATGGCGGCTGTCCATGTGTTGGGTGTTCCTCCTCCTCCAGTAACTCCTGCCCCCCTGCCCCTCCCTCTTTTCTGATTATCCTGACCATTTCCTTATGCACATACACACAAATATATCTATAGATCTGCATCCTCTATGTTTACACCAATATGTAATAAAATCCACAAATAATTCTATGCTTCCACCTATCAACATGTCTGGTAGAATGAAATGATCATTTGCATATTCCAGAAATGGACAGAAGGAGAGGTAGAACCAGTGGAGGCTGTGTTAGAGGATGGTCTGTAGGACATGCTAAAGAGGTGCATAGGCAGGGAGGTGTGCAGGGACAGCTCACCTTGCACTCAAACTCAATCTTCTGGCTCAGGTAGATGAGCTCCTCTGTCCGCCGCATTCTCTGTACATTGCTGTTGCAGTCTCGAATCAGCTGTGAATGGAACAGGGTAAAGGAAGGGGAAGATTATTGTGTTAGTCTTGCCCTTTAAGTCCCCTTACTGGAAGGATGCCTGAAAAGCTCAGTCTACCAGACTGGAATTGTGTAAAGCAGCATCAAAGTCATGCGCTGGGATGATGGACTACTTTACATGACCCGAGAGAACATACTGGGATGAGAGACCGTAGTATTAGGAACATAGTTGCTAGATATGGACTGTGAAGAAATCAGTTTGGTAGATGCCAGAAGGTGGCTGACCTCTCCCCATAGTATGGGCCCATCTTCCTTGCTCTTTTCAGTCATGAGTATTGGGGGAAGAGGGAAGACATCTCCCTGAATGGTTATTTATCCCTTATGGGTTAGTGGATATAATGGCTGCCTACCTTCTCTACGGCATGGTGTGCCTTTGTGGCCTCTGCTTCTTCTGAGGAGCCAGGCTGGCTTCTCTTCAGAATGTTCTGTGGAACAAATAGTGGACAAGAGCCAGAGAGGAGGAAGGACAAGTCAGGGACATAGTTCCAAAAGCAATGAGTTCTGAGAAAGAAAGATGTGGACAGTTGGGAAACTGTTCACATCCTCGACATGATGTGGAAACTTCACAAATGAACGAATGATCTTTCGCCCCCAAGCTTTCCAAGATCATGTCTGAGTCAAGGGAATTGAACCAAAGAAGTATCTGCCACACCTGGAGCAGCAGCTTGAGACGTGTGATGCGTTGAAAGGGCAGTATCAGAAAGGACTTGAGAGACAAGCGTTGGCAGATGGGGTCGCTCTCCAGCTTCTCCAAGACCTCTCGGAAACTGCTGTTGCTATTCCTGTGTGAGAAGCAAGCCTCGGGTGAGAAGCGAGGCAAAGAGTAAAGGGGGCTCAGTGAAGGCATGGGAAATGGGAGCCAGTGAAGGATCCTGGATTGGGAACGAATGGGAAGAGCCCATGTACAGGGTCCATATATGACTACAGAGAAGATCTGATAGGGAATGGGCTGAGACTTCAGATAACATAGTGGGCACAAGAACATATATTCATGGGAAAGGGCTCTGGGCTGGGATTGAGTCAAGGTCACTACAGTGCCCACTAAAGGAATGAAGAGGGATCGTTCTTACATCAGACTTTGAAAGGTGCGTTCCTGATAGGTCTGGTTGGTGACATAAGGCAGGTAGACTCGGTGGAAGTCTGTGGCATGATTCAAGACAACATCACACACTTGGAAGGAGAAGATGTTGTTCTCAAAGTTTTCTTCTAGGTCTGAAAGGAACCTGTGTGGCATTTAAACAGTCTCATGAGCTATTGGATCCTCAGGCCAGCATCTCTCTCAGTCCTGTAGATTCTGAATATGCAACTAATTTCATGAATCACTAACTTCTCCTGACTCTTCCTAGCTGTGTGTCCTTGCTATATAGTACCATCCTCCCCTAGGTTGTTACTTGTTTATTTCTGATGTAACCTAAATAGAATTCTACTATTCTAGTTCTTTTTCTTCTTTTATTGTATCCTGATTTGCCAATCCGTCAGTGGTTCTTATAGCTTGTGTCCACTGCAGTACAAACCCAGAACTTAGGTTAAATCTCAATCTAGGAAGCACGTCTCACTCATCTGAGACCCATGACCTTCCACACTCGCTCCTCTTCTTAGTTCTTCCTATCCCCCTGCCTACCCAGGAAGGAATCATGGAGGGAGTCCAGGCCCACTTTTATCCAGAGACTCTGACAAAGAGGTTTCTAAGTGGGACAAAAGCAGCTGAACCTCAATGGCTAAACACAGCAAGGTTGATAGAATGGAGTTTGGAAGAAGTCTCACGTGGTGCTGACATCTCGTACATCCTGCAAACGAGAGAAGAGCCACTGATGATCCTGGTTGGACAGGGTGGCCCGCAGCTGGGCTGAATGTTGGAAATGATCTACAGCTATGTTTAAACTGCGCAAGTAAGATGCCTCTGACACAATCAGCTCAAACTTGGCCTAGAAGATTGGAAAAGAGGAAGATTAATGAACACTTTTATGAACTGTCTGGTAGATGAAAATTGCTGAACAATGTTTTAGGGTTGAGCACTGAATTAGCTACATCTTTTCATTAGTCACAGAAATGAAACTTAGTCTAGGAGAGGCACAAGGACGATTTGAGTATGCCAGATTCAACTTAGGGGCTAAATAATGGGAACATAGTCTTTATGTTTTCAAGAAACTTACAGATACATTCATACCCATACACAAATAACTGTGATATCACAGATATGCTAATTTACCATGTGATAGTAAAAATTTTACCAACAAATAGACTGTGCTAGATCTCATAATAAGGCGATTAATATTTCAAGCACAATGAAGTTTACTTTTAGAAAAGAAACAAAGAAGTTGGACATTTGTAGAAATTTTATTTAAAAGAAAAAAAAACGAAAATGAAGCAGGAGGGACAGGTGGGAATGCGGCACGAGGTCTGGCAGGTCTTGTGAACAATGCAGCACGAGCTTAAAGCGATGTGAAAAGGTTCAAAGCTCAGGAATTAGCTGAGTTGCTTTTTTGTTTTGTTTTGTTTTGTTTTGTTTTGTTTTGTTTTGTTTTAGAATGAGAACACCTTTTAGCAATGTGTGGAAAAGGTCAGAAGAGGTAAGAGCAATGCTGGGAAATTGGGTAACATGTCGAGATGGAAGATGAAGGACTACTCACAGGCATGTGGAAAGTGGACTACTCTAGTCATCAAGGAGAACTTGGAAAAGGTCGCTTACTTGCTAGAAATGGCTTGTAAAGAGGAGGAGCCAAGGCCAACACCCTGCTTTTGATTAGGCAATGGGTTAGATGGTGGAATCACAGACTAAGACAGAGAGCTCTGAGTCAGGGAGAGAGGAAGGTGACAAGCTCAATTTGTTGTCTGAGGAGAGATGGGAATAAAAAGAAGCAGGATATGTGAGAGAAGATGCTACAATTGTAGTTTAAAAGGGAAAGTCAGCACTTAAGAATGGGCATGAAGGCTCCAGCAGGGGGCGCAATAACTCATAGCCATGACAGTGGACACCTTTTCCTTCTCAGCATAGTCACTCAAGCCACTGGGAAACAGTAAAATAGGCATGCATCCCTTGCTGATCACTGAAGTAGCCAACCACACAGTTGAGCTTCCTATACACCCCCAAACTATGATACTGAAGGTTTATTCTCAACATAACCATCAAACACCACATGGCTTAAAATGGCTCATTTAAACTTCTGAAACTTAGGATTTTTGATGTTGTCGTTTTCTCTTTTTAAATAGATAGAGTGATCACTCCATCACCACAAATACACATCAGAAAACACAATTTTCAATAGGAATAGAATCTGTAAAGGAACTCTGTAGATTCCCAAGATGTGATTTTATGAAATGAAGATGTATGTATGAGGTGGTGATACCAAGGTCTCTCTTCTTGCAAAGTCAAAAGGAATCATGGCTCGAATCAGGACCCTTGTGACTTCAAAGAGTCATTTCATCTTTCCATTATTTGATCAATAAACACAGGACAGGTTACTGATTTTCTAAACACCTGCATTCTAAAATTTCCAGTTAAATTATAGAGCTTATCCAAGATTTTCCCAATGGTTAAAACCAGGCCTACATCATCTAAATTCAAATAGTCATTATTTTTTGATGGTTCTGTAATAACCATTTATTTTTCTTATTCTCCCAGTAACTCTGTGTATCTGTTTTACAAATGGCTTAGAGACAGCAAGTGATTTGGCCAAAGTCAAGAAACATAGTAGCAAAGGCACCGTGTCCCTATCATTGTTATAGAACCCTATCACTTAGATATTACTCTATCCCACTGGACCCTATTTTCTCCCTGGGAAGAACAGTTCTACCTCCTCCTTCAGGCAAATATAAAGCACCCATGAATCCACCCATGAAAAACTTACTAATGGTCACTGCTTAGAACCAGACAAGCAGTGTCTCCTGAAGTCTCAATCCTGGTGATGGCGACCAAGCAGGGATATATTAAAGCCTAAGTGAGATCAACCAAAGGACAACTTCCAGTTGTCCTCTTCAAGTGAGCCAGCAAAAATGAGTATATAGCTTGTGTGAAACACTCGTAAATGTGGAGAGGAGATTATCAGTGATAAAGTTACTCTCACACCCCTTTTATTAGATCCCAAGGCCTGGTCACTCTGTGCGAGTGAGTTCAAGCCAGTACAGGACAGAGTAGACAGCACATGCATGAGCAAGGGAAGGAGGGAATGTGCTGAATTCTCAGAGCACATCCCACTCTTCAGCATAGTAGTGAGCAGTCACGGTGTATACAGGTGCGTGAGGGGTGGGGACAGCCTGCTCTTGGTGGCAGAGGTGAGAAGGAGATAAAACATTAGCGAATATGACTTCGGTCCCCCTGCTTCCCCAGCCCTGCCCTGGTTGGTACCTCTTGCAGTTTCTGATCTTCATGGGTCATGGAGAGCAGCACTGTGCTATTGCGCACCACAGGGATTTCCTGCCAGAGGGAGCCACTGGAGGCCATGGAGAGGCGCTGTAGGTAGGAGTCTGAAGAGACCAGTGCCTTTCGACGATACCTTGGGGAAGAGAGCCCAGGTGGCTCGACCAGGCTTTCCAGCCGCTGCTGGCTCTGAATCTCCTTATCCAGAACAACATCACTGTACTCTTGATAAAGTAGCTGGGCTATGGGTAAGAATGCATGGGAAAAGGAGAAAATCCTGAGAAAATGAAGTGAGTAGAAGCTCACCGCCAGAAACTTCCATCTATGGCTGACCTCTGGTAACCCTTTCTCTGAATACCACCATTCAATTGCTGGCAGTCATGAGTCCCTGTCCCATTTTAGGCAGAAAGCACACACAAGCTTATAGATCTGTTTTAAAGTACTCACAGGAGTTGATGAGCTTGGAGCAACGCCTTGAAAAACCTCCCATCCCCTCCTTTGGTTTCTTCTCCCTGTGGAGTAGGCAGACTTTGAGATGATAACTGACTGTGAGAGAGCAGACCCTGAGTGACTTTAGATTTGAAAATCTCTAACCTTCCATATACATGCTGGGATGTCAGGACTGAAGGAAAGCTGCTTCAGCCTGTCCCCATCATGGGTTCTTCCATTCAGCCCTTCTCCTGTATCTCATAGCCCAGGGGAGACCTCAGGACTTAGGGAGAACTTACAAATGCAGTGGAGCATCTCAAACAATAACCCTACTTTGTAATTCAGGGGTCTTTTGGATAGTATGTGAAGGAGACTAGTTTATAGCATTATATGTCTTAGGATGACAGGTGACTCAGACACAGAAGGCAGATCTGGGTAGGTACAAACAAACACCTTCGTTCCCTGCAATCCTGATGCCCTCTTTCTTCCTTCCTTTACCTTTTGGACATAGAAGCACCAGCAGTTCTGGGTCTCAGGAACTTTATCTACTGGATTGTTACTAAGAAAAATCTTAGTTTCATAGATGAAGACAGTACAGTAGAATTAATGAGGAGACAGGGCAACTCACCGGAAAACAACAGAATCTGAAGAGCCAGGAAGTCTTCCCACAGCTGGATTTTGTAAATCTGAAAAGTGAAATGGGTGGCACAACAGGGACATTTAGAGTAGGTGAAAAGAAGAGCAGGAGCCACAGATAAGCAAAGGGGAGACAGTTCTACTGGAATCTGGAAGAGAAGACAATACCAAAGTTATTCTAAAGCCCAGTACCCACTGTGCCCCTGGCACTCATGTCAAGATAGGAGTTCCAAAAGATACATTAGCTATGGCCCCAGCCTTCATGCAAGATGGAAAATACACAAAGAAAGAGTGCTTTAGGATTTTCAAAAGGTATAGCAACGGAGGGAGTCTGGCACCTTCAGGAAGAGGTGGGCTTCAGGGGAAGCGGGAGATGGAAAGGTAAAAAGAGAGGGGGAACATTCTGATGGGATCATAGTGGGTCATGAGTTTCTGAGTTGATGTAGGTGATGCAGGTGAATGAAGCTGCAGAGAGAGTAGAGACCCCTCAGATAGAAGATGTAGAATAAAAGCTTTGTCTAACATAAATGATTCTATAGTCTCTGCTCCTTACTTACCGGAAGAGCCCTCAGGCAAAATTGAAGGTCTACGCAGGCCTTGCCGGCTCCAGCCCTTGTGCTTGTTGGGTGCCTGGCCCAGAACAACCTCTCCACTGCCACTCTCTGATGTTATTGCGGAGTCCCGTCTGTGAGGCCAGCTGGATGCCTTCTCCAGTTGGTAGTGAATGGGTTTTTCTGACTCCTTTCTTGATCTTAAAGCTGACCTTCTAGTATTATTAAATTCCTCCTGAGGGGCTGATCTTCTAAATGATCCTCTCACTGGCGGTTCAGATTCTTCGGTGAGCCCTGACTCTTCCTTGCTGGTGGGTCTCTGAAGCTCTGGGATCCAAGGAGTAGTAGGAGAAGAGGGACTAAGAAGGTTTGTCATGTTGCTGAAAGCCAGGCCAGGGGACACTTCACTATTACACCTACTAGAGGGAGGCAAAGATTCTGTTGATCTGCCTGTGGCTGGAGGCCAGGAGGTCCGTCCGACAGAGAGAGTCCAATCTTGACTAGTAGGTCTTGGTTTGGCTTGACCTCCTGAATGTATAATTCCTCCCTGGACACTCCTGCTCCTCCCCCTGGACTTTGGGGGTAATGGAGGTGGTTCAAAGGAAAGATTTATGATAGGAACTGGGGGTAGAGGCTTGTATATCCTTGAGATATTAGAGGAAGAGATGGAGGAACGGCAGAAATCAGGCATATCAGGAGTTGGGGGTAATGGTTTGTTGTATCTCTGCCTGGAGGGGATGGAGGTCTGGGTATGGTGTGGGCTTTCCGGGGTAGATGGCAAAGGGCGATACTGCCTTGGCACAATGGAGTCAGAAGATCTATGGAGCCCTGAACTTAGGGTTAATGGTGGAGGATGGCTATGGCGCTTCAGTGTAGGGGCTACTGCATGAAGAAAGTCATCTCTCTCCACTATGTTACTGTAGCTATGTCTCTTCTCTGGGGGAGGAGGAGGCAAAGCTTCATGTATTGTTGTATCCATGGAGACAGTGGGTAGAGAAGAAACATTTGCAGGAGAGCCTATGGCAAAGGCTGAGTTCTGTGGGGAGCTCCATGGCTGACTACCATGAGGAGTGCTGGGCCTCCCTGGATTTGAACTGAATTCTTCACAGTCCTGTTTCAAAGGAAACAAAGCAGTAGAGGATTCTGAAAAGATGATACCATCCCTACTTCTGTTTCTTCTTGGGATCAGAGAGCCATAGATGCCTTGTTTGGGGAGCCTCTGAGGTAATTCCAAATGAGAGAAAGAGAGTGACATTCCCAGAGAGTCTGGAGTCTGCTCCGTCCTGTGAGAGCCTGGGAATGAATTGCTTCTTAGATGTTGGGTGACTCCAATGTAGCTGCTAAGAGGGCTGTGAGGGCTGGCTGTGTCGCAGGTGGCACATGGGTCCCTGAAGGATTTTGCAGGTAGTGGAGGAGTTTCCGACAGCCCACAATGAAATGGAGTGTCAGCTGAGACAGAGGCTGCTAGGGTCTCCTTCTCCGGAAGGGTAACTGAAGAGCTAACAGGTGACAAGGTGGCAGTGCTGGAGAAAACATTGGGAGGAGTGAAAGGAGGTGAATCTGGTGTCCCTGCAGGAGCCACAGATGTTTTAGTAGAGATAACTTTCCTTAGCCTGGCTTCTTCCTGCAGGCTGTTGTGAGTCCTATTATCAAGGGATTCTTCAGGAGCAGACGAGGCAGGTGGGGGGATGGGTGGGTGAGACCACTCTGTTGGCTCCAGTGCAGGAACTTGAGGGGTCAGTTCCTCGGGCACAGGCTCCCTCTGAATCTGTGGGATATCAGCCACAGAGGAAGACATACCTTGGAACAATGTATTTGGGGAGACAACTTCAGATGCTACAGGAGTCATCGGAAGACAAGGCTTCCTGTCTTCTCCTGGTCTGCTCCCTTCCACTGCTGTCTGCCCACCGCTCTCCCTAGCCCCTCGTTCCCTGTCACCTGAGTCTACAGCATCCTTCTGCTCCCCTACAGGCATCACTCTTTCTGTTTGATCGTGATCTTCCTGCTTTCTCCTTACATTCGCTGACTTCTCTCCCAACCTCTGATTCTCTGCATACTGAGTGGCTACTCTCCTCTCCCCCACCTCCCCTAATTCCTGGTCCTGTCCTTCCTCTTCTGAATCTCTCTGAACCCAAACCCTCCTTTCCCTGTTCTCTTGGCCCCTCTCACTGTAATTCAGACCTTCTAATTTCCCACCGAGCCCCTCACTTCCCCACTGTCCTCCACCTAGCATATAGTTTTGGATCTGTTCCTGCTTCTGCTCTTCCTCATTGCCATTAAACCCCTCTTCCACCTCTTCCTGCTCTCCCAGGAGACCACCAAAACAAATGTCTTCGTTCCGAGTTCCTTCCTCCTGAAGTTCTTCTTCCTGTCCCTCCTGCCCCTCCAGTCCCCGGGCTTCCTGAGGTTGGAGGAAGCCTTCTTGCCCTTGATTTTCTTGTGTGGCCTCCGACTGCAGCTGTTTCCCCTGCCTAAGCAGTTCACTTCCAATGTTCTCAGTACGGTCAGTCTCACCAGGGTGAGTTTTGCAGGGAGGCCAAAATCCTCTAGGGGTTGAGGTATCTGGAGCGGTTTCTTCCTCTTCTTTCTCTTTGTTAATTGCCAAACTCAAAGACATAAGTTCTGGCTGCAATTCTGCCTCCACTCTGCTGTCTAGTTTGCTGGGTATGTCTAGCAATTCTTCCTGGGCAGCACAGGACAAGAGCTCAGAGGCAGCTATTGTTCTTGACAATCTGTCTTTAAGGCTCTGGGTTACAGCTTGCTGCTGGTCTGGAGTGTCACGGGCCTCAGCCAAAAGGATTTCCTGCCCTCTCTCCACAGCCGAAGAGTCTTTCTTGAAGAAAATTGCCATATTAGCAGGCATATGGTCACTCATGTCCCTTAACACTTTTGCCTGGTCCATCAAGGGTCTGTGTCCATCTGTCCACTTATAGGATGGGTCTTGGCCTTCTTGAGCTTCAGGATCCAAGGCCGTGATCTGACTGCTCCTCATGATCCCTTCAGGGATAGCTCTAAATTCTTCTATGTCAGGGACGGGTGTGGATACGCCATGTTCAGTTTCCCCAGCCTCCATCAGGGCTGAATCCTAAAGAAGGATACAAAATAAAAGTTTCTAATGCCTCTTCTGTGTCTGTGTACACAGGGAAAGATAAAAATAAGATGAATGGGAAACTTCTTTGGTTCCATTTAGGATCATTCTAGAAAGGTATATAGTGATACAAACACTTGTCTTTGTATGTGACCTGTTTAACTTTACTTATTTTTAAATTAACATGAGCTATATAATTTTTTCAAAATTTATTCTTATCTATACATGTCTGTATGTGCATGCAGTGCCCACAGAATTCAGAAGAGGGCAATAGGTCCCCTGGTACTGGAGTTCTATGATTATAAGCCATTTCTATAGGTGCTAGGCACTGAATCCTGGTCCTCTGAAAGAGGGACAAGTGTTCGTAACTGCTAAGTCATCTCTGTAGTCATTAGGGACTTACTTAGAGGGACTGGGGTGATGGTTCAATGGGTAAGTATAATGAAGATTTACCAAGAGAGGATGGAGGACAGTTTGGTTGGCCTGATGCACAAGCATAAGAAACCTAGCATGGCCATAAAAATTCCAGGAAGTATCATGTGTGTCTTTAACCATGTGCAGGTGAGGTCAGGGGGAGGTAGGTCTCCAGAGCTTCCTGGTCAGCCTATCTAGACAACCAATAAGTACCAGTTTAGTGAGAGAGTCTCTCAAAAGATAAGATGGAAATCTTCCTAGAAAAATATCTGGCATCAATTCTGCTCTCTATAATATACACATATATGTGTGTACAACACACACATACAAACACACACCACACACTACTACCTAGGGACCCTTTAAAGTATCAGACAATCAGTAGTGACCAAGACAAAGCTCCTATTTGATCTTGCACCCTTGTGGGAAAATATGATTATAAACTATTCAATTAGCATTCAATTGTCAAGGAGTTCCAGGAACTCACAGTGGTCATCGCCCTCTAGATTCTATTATGCCATTGTCTATTTCCCCCAGTCAACTCTCTGGACTTTCAGTGTGAGTCAGCCTCAAGTAACTACCAGACATGACGGCTGACACACCCTACATCTAACAGCCCAGAGAAGCAGTGTCAGAAGTAGAACCGTCCTCCTGAGCTGTTGACATGGGATTAAAATAGGTCAAGCTATTATAACCAATATGCAAGAGATGAATCCTTTATACAGATTCTGGATTTTACCCATCTTCCTATTTCTACAGTGTCAGTAGTTAATTTATAACTAATGAACAATTTTGTTTTAAATTATAGAGACAGCTGTTGTAAAAGAGCTAGCTAAAATAATCCCACTTACTCTAGTCAACACGGCTGGTAAAGCTGGGCCACCTCCATTATGATCCACTCCTCCACACCAGGCTAACTAACTCCTCTCACTACTTGCTAACACTGTGACCTTTTACCCTGTCTCCCCGCTCCCTACTTCCAACAGAATACTTCATGTTCTTCCTACTGTACAGAAGAAGAAGAAGAAGAAGAAGAAGAAGAAGAAGAAGAAGAAGAAGAAGAAGAAGAAATCAGCAAACAATGGAGATGTGCTGCTTCAATTTACACACTTCAAAAGAAGCTTGCGCGCCCACTCTCCCTCTTTGCCATGCTCCACCTTGTTGTCTTGTCTCCACTAGGCCATGACTCTCTCTCTAGACCAGTGGTTCTCAACCTTCCCAATTCTGGGACCCTTTAAAACACTTCCTCACATTATGGAGACCCCCCCCCCCCAACCACAAAATTATTTTCATTGCTGTTTCATTACTGTAATTTTGCCACTGTTATGAGTTGTAATATAAATACCTATATTTTCTAATGGCCTTAAGTGACCCCTGAGATAGGGTTAATCAACACCCCACAAAGGAAGGGAAGGTTAAGAAGCAGGGCTCTAACACGTAATTAGTATCTAAGCATTCCTAGCAGCATGCATCTTCTGAATATCTAAACTGAGTTCTGCCTATGAGCTACCTTCAGAGCCTCCCTGCCCGCCCGCTCTACCAGGTTCAATAGGTGCCGTTCTGCCAGGATCCTCTAGATCACACTTTGGTGCTGGTTGTGACTATCACTACTCACATCAGGACTTTCCTTTGCAGTTAGGCCATTGTCCTGCTTTGATTGATGCTTTCTTTGGAGTTCTAATTCCTCAAATGGCTTAAACTACCTTTCTATTTCAAGTTATGGAAAAAAACAACTCACTTTACTTTTCCCTTGCATTTATCCCATTTCAACTATATAATTATGTGTTCTGATTTAACCTTAATCTCACCCAAAAATGACAAGCAGTGTGAGACATGATTTGTTCAGTTGCCTACATCTAGGGCAACATTAGTCCATAGTAAGTGATCAATAAACATTTTAAACATAAAGAATAAATCTTTTGTTTCCCTCCAGGTCAAGAGTTCCCATATTATATTTCTCTCTCTCTCTCTCTCTCTCTCTCTCTCTCTCTCTCTCTCTCTCTCTCTCTCCCCATGGTTTTTTGAGACAGGGTTTCTCTATGTAGTCCTGTCTCCTGAAACTCACTCTGTAGACCAGGCTAGCCTTGAACTCAGAAATCTGCCTGCCTCTGTTTCCCAAGTGCTGGGACTAAAGCTGTGTGCCACTACTACCCATCTGACTTTCACATATCTTTATACCTGGAGCACAGCCTAGTCCCAACCTCCACGCGTACAGTGCATTCTCCACACAAAATACCACTTATAGTTTAAATTCCTTGGTATCTGCTGACTAGACTTAAGATAATTCCCAAAAATTCAGCAAAGCTCATACACTGTACCATCTGGCCTTTGCCTTCCTTTCTCAGCACCTGCCTCTACCCTCAGCCCTCATGTGCAGCTATGGGCTCCACTGCTGGAATTCGATCCCAGATAATTCTCTGCTTCTCCTGAAAAACACATAGAACTTGTCTAGCATTTCACACCTCTCCAAGAGGGCGCACTCTCTACCATGCTAGCTGTGCAGTCCCCACTACCTAAGGTTTTATGGTGGCTCTCCCAGCTCGCTCGGCATCTGTGAGCACGCGTCCTCTGCGGGGTCAATCAACTGTGCAGACAGCTCTGCCGTATGTTTTGTGGTCCTTGGGAAAGACTGGCAGTTACGAAAGTATTTTTCAATTCTGCCTTTTTGATTCTGTGCTACTATTTAAGTCAACTGTAGGAATTATTTAATTTATTTAAATATCCCTTCCTTATCTATAAGAGATGGGGAAATTGTTTCCTTCACAGTTCTAATGAAGATTAGCTAACTTAATACAAAAAGTTCATTGTTATCTTTAAAAGTCATAGGAAGTACAGATATTAATGATCTGAGAGACCGAATGTGTGTAGGAAAGAAATAAAAGGCTGTAAGACTGCAGAGACATTCCTAGAAACACGAAACTTTCCTCAACTTGCAGACGGCAAACTAAAGCCCACAGACTCCATTTCCTAAGCAAAGGATACATGTAAGCCTGAAGCCAAGCCTTCTGATGTGAGTCTACTGTAAGCACACTGTCACTCAGCCACAGCACAGGCACGCCCACCATGGCCCTGGGGGCCCCTCACTATGCCCAACTGTGCAGCTTTCTGGTCTGTTCCAGGTTTAAAGGTGGTTGAAAAGCCACCTATAAGGATGCTTTTTGTTGTCACACTGAATTGCTAAGTGTGTGTGTGGCACACACACACACACACACACACACACACACATCAACTTAATCAACCCTTGTAGTCTCTATGCAATAGAATCTGACATAACCAAACAAGCAGGTCCCTAGGCACCTTGCAGATGTGGTCTGTGACAAGTTCCTGGTCACCTCACAGATGCAGATATTATCTATATAGGGCAAGTATATGTGATCAACATAAATGCACATGGATCCAAGGACTTTTACGTCCTTTTCCAGTTAACTAGCAGTATGTGATTTACTCTATGTATATGTATAAATGATAAATATATGTATAAATGATACATAAGGTGACCTTATTTTCTCAGCCACATGTTAAATAACTTGCTCCTATCTGTCTCAAAAACTATGTGACTAACCCTGTTATCTCTCCTCACCAGCATCTATACTGTCTGGATCCCTCTCGCCCAAGATCATCATACCCTTTAAAGAAGGATCCCCTGGATTTATAGATGAGCTTCTGCTGTAACTGACTTCATCTACATACACTATGTGCTATGTGGGTATTTTCAGTTCTGATTCTGGGACACACATGTCTGTTTCTGCAATCTCACAACTATGTTCTTTATCTTTTTAGAAATACAGTGGTCACAGCGAGTTAGTGGCATACCTCTTTAATCCCAGCAATCAGGAGGCAGAGCCAGGAAGATCTCAAAGTTTGAGGACAGCTTGGTCTACTAGGTCAGTGAGGAGTACAGAGAGAAGTTTGTCTCAAAAGCCCAGAAAGGAGAGAGAGAGAGAGAGAGAGAGAGAGAGAGAGAGAGAGAGAGGAGAAAGAGAGAGAAAGGAAGAAAGGAGGAAGAGAGAAAGAAAGCCAGCCACCTACTTGTTTATAAGCCAAAGATAGCACATACCCTTAGTTTTTATATTTAATTCTATCTTAGTAATCCTATGCAAACAGACATGACCCCGCTAGAATATGGAGAAAGCTAAAGGAAATCTGTAAAACATTCATATAAGGCATTAGAATGGAATTTTTTTAAACTACCTATTCCGTTAAGAGTTGAAACATCCTCATATCCCTCTCATCTGAGGTGACTAATCACTATTTATCTGCACACAGGGAGAGACAGGGCACAGCATCACAGGGAACTGGCTTCTCTCCAGACCAAAAACATGTCACGTCTTCAAGACCCCATAGACAAAGCCCCACGTGATCCCATTAACAGAACAGTGCAGAACACAGTAAGACTTCCACAGTCTCACAGAGACTCCACAACCAATGCTTTAGCTCTTGCCCATTTCTAATCACTAGGTGAAAAAGGATTTCAAAGACACCCTTCCTTATCTCTTGGGATTGCATCTTCATTTGCAAAGGCATCTATACTTCTGCCTACAGTAGGAAAACAAATCTCCCACTTTCCATCCGAAAGATACCCTCTTCATTTCATTTAGCTCATACAATCACTGCACAGATATGTACCTTGATTCAGCGTTGGACATTACTACCCTCAATGTTCCAGTCACCAAAATAAGTGTAGTAGGACACCACTGTTATGACTTGTCCAACCGACCCAGTAAAGAACGGCATAGGCATCTTTTACCTCCTGTCCAATGTCTTAAATGTCATGGATTGACACTCTTCAGTGAGGATGCTTACGCCCTCAGGCCCACCGGTGGCTGTGGGGCCAACCAGTCAGCTAAGGTGTGATGTGTTTGTCCCTGGCATACAAATGACATTGTTTCTTTATACTTTGGACTCTCCAAGTGGCCAGCTTACTCTACACACATCGAAGGTAAGGGGTCCTGTTTACAACAGAGGCTGTCTATCACCTGTTTGTGTCTACACCATTCTGGTCAACATCATCTCACGAGATCCCACTTCTGTCCACACCAGAGTAAGTAACTATTCCAGACACCACAAATGACGTCTTCTTGTCTAGCCCAAAGACAGACAAGTCCATAACGTGACCACATACAACTTCAGACAAACCACATTATGAGCAGCCATACCCTCTAGGGAAAACAGATAGATGAAAACTTTGGCTACATCTTCAATTTCTGTATTCTTTTGAAAAGAGGTATCCCTTTACATTCCTTCTGACTTCTTCCTCCCAATGCTTACATTTCTTTAACCACAATCTTAGAATTTAGAAGCTGTCCCCTACTCAGCTTCCCCTTGCGCGCGCCCCCCCACGCCCCCACCCCCACCCCACACTCCCAGCCCCACCCTCCCCGGCCCCACCATGTCCTTTTAATGTTCATGGTTTCAGTCTTAGACCTGAGGACTGGTTAACAAATGATGACTGTTTTGATAGAGCCAGAAGCTTGAATAGCCCAGGTGTAGATAAAGCAGGAAGTCTGGGAAGAGGCCACACTGGGGGCCGCTTCTCTGGGACTTGGTGCTTTTGAAGTAAGGCTGGGAGCACAGTGGGAGAGCAAGGGAGGAAGGAAGCTGAAAGGAAAACCTCCCTCCCAGTCCTCCTGTTTGGCGTGCCCTTCCCCCTCAGTCTGAGACAGTGCGGGCCAGAGTTCACTGCTAGGCCGACAGGAGGACAAGATTGTCCAGAGAACCCAAGATCCAGAAAAGGGGGAGGGGAGTGAGCGGAGGGGAGGAAGACTTGAAAACGGAGGCTCCAGAATGAGCTCTCCCGGGCCAGTGCTGCTAAAAGGCATTTATAGGAGATGCCCCGAGCTAGGGCTCTGAAAACGGGCTCCTGCACCCGCGATCGAGCGGCTCTTTTACACGTTCCTAAGAACCTTGTGCCGAGGCCAACAAGAAACTCCCTCTATACAGGTAAATGGGGGAGAGGGAACTCAGCGCAAAGATCCCAGATTCAGATTTCAGAGCCTTAGTTAACAGTGGAGAGAGGTGTGTACACAGATTCACACATACGTAGGCATGTAAATGCCGCGAAGATAACGAAGCAAGGCCCAGGCCTGGTTACAAAAGGAAAAAAATAAATAAATAAAAGGCACTTCCAGGTAAGGAACCGGCTAGAAACTGAATCTCAAGAATTCTTCATCATCGGAGTCAGCTTTCCCCAGGGTCCCGACTTTCGGGCTGGAAAAAAAGTTCTGATTCTTGGCCCGGGAACCTCGCGGGGCAGGGTGCCCATTTCCAAGACTCAGACCTGGCTGGAAAGTCAACTTTTCCGAGAGGCCATTCCTTCCGGCTCCCTTCCCAGTCCCGACCAGGTACTCAGCCCCTCACTCGGAGCCCGGCCCACTGGCCCAGCCCCCCATTTCCGGAGCCTGCGCCCCGGGACCTGCCTGGGACTGGTCCCCGGGGAGGCCTAGTTCTCGCTCCTTTCCCGCCCCTGCCTCACCTCCACCCGGCGCCACGACCACCCAGAGTCCCGGGTGGAGCAGAGAGGAGAGCACCCACCTGGTCGGAGTCACATGCTGCCCCGGGCCCGCCCGAGAGTCCCCCTCCAGGTCCGGGCGCCCGCCGCGGTCCCCAGCCAGGCCAGGCCGCCCCGGCGCCCCACCCGCGGCCCGCCCCTGCCGCCGGACGGGAGGGAGGGACCGGCTTCTCCTAAGGAAGTTTCAGGTGAGGAAACAGGGACACACCTTCCCGGGGGAGGGGCAGCTCCGGGCCGAGCAGGGAAGAGCGAGCTCGGCGGGACTGAGCTGTACCCGCGGCACCCGCAGGCCCCGGCCGTCCAGGGACACAACCCCGGCAGGAGTCACCAGGGAGCCGCACGAGAGAACTGGGCGCGGGGCTCGCCGGTGACCCGCGTGCCCCTAAACGCCCCTGCGAGTCTCTTCCTTCTCCGTGGGTCCTCTTCAGGTCTCCACCCGAGACTCATCCGGACCCTCGAGTTTGCTCCGGGGCTTGCTGATGTTTGAGATTTGTGATTGCCAGCTTGTTTCTTTACCTTACTCTTCCTTGGTGTTTGCCATAAGATAAAGGGTATCTCTTGTTCAAGTTCTTCTGTCCCTGTCTCTATGCTTCTCCATTTCTGTCTCTCCCTCCCTGAACCCCTCTCTCCTTCCCATGTCCCTCCCTCCCTTCACTGGGTGCATGTGAAAAAGTCTTATGTCTTTTCTGTAGATAGCCTCTGTTTGCCTCCATGTTCCTGAGCTCATTTTAAGATCTTATGTCTCAGTTTGTATGATCCTTCTCTGTTCTTTCCAGTATTCTGAGAGAGAGTACACACACACACACACACACACACACACACACTCCTTTACCTAGTGACAGGAACTAGAACTTGTGATGTTCTGTCCACAGGCTTTCTCCCCAAACCCATTCCTTGATCTGGGAGGTACCATAGCTCTGTTTGTCCAGGAGAATTAACAGGCTCTTTGGCTGTTTTTCTTTCAGGAATGCTGTGGCCCACAACTCCAGTCAGCTTTTGTGGGCCGCTGATCCCTGTGTCCACCACGGCTGCTGCATTGACCCTGGCAGGAGAGGCCAAGCAGTTGTTTGGAAGGCCCTGTAGAATAAAACAATGACCGAGGGAGAAGGACCTCCTCTCCGATACTCCTGAAGCAAAGCAGTGCTCCAAAACTGCCCTAGTTCCGTCATGCACTTCTGAAGGATTAAATTTTAAAGAGTTTAGCTAGCTTAGACACACTCTCAACTGCAATGAAGTATACAGGAAATAATAAGAAATGCCAAGACTAGGACTCGGCCATATAAGGGCAGGCTAGCGTGCTTCAGAAACCCAGCAAAGGCATAAGTAAGAGTGAAGCGAATCAGAAAATTAAAGCAGGTCAAGGCATTCCTTCTGGACTGGGAGAGAGAACTTAGAGTCAGAAAGCCCTGATCTCCGGTGGGTGAGCACATTTTGTCAACTTCTGCTGCCGAAGGTGCTGGCCTCTGACAGCGACGCTGCCTGGCCAGTGTGGATAGGGAGCTGGGCATTCCCGGTGCTGTCCTTGGCTCTCCCTAGTGAGAGCGCACTTTCCCTGCTTTCTCTTCATCTGGCCCTCACAGCCGGGCCTCCTCATGTGTGCTGGCAGCCTTGCTGCTCTTTAAGTCTCTACCCTCTTTTCTCTGGCCTCCACATCCTGTCACTAGTTAAACAGGGACATGTTGACCAGATTTCCCACTGGGGCAAAGATGTGGAAACGTTGAACTGATTTCTTAGGCAGTTTCCTTCTCCTTGGCCCTGTCGCTGTCTTCAGGGTATTCATGAGTATAAGACTAATTTAGCTCTCCTTACCTTGCAGTTAGGACTCTCCTAACCTGAGTCTCATTATTATTTTCTTTTACAATTACTTGGTGCCTAGACTTTGGAGATAGGGTTGTCATCCTGTCCTTAAATGGAGAGACTTTATTTGGGATCATATGTCCTCTAAACCTCCTAGATACAAGAGAGAATGAACGGTGGGATATAAATTCAGACTTGTAGACGTGAATACTTGAATTTTACCTCTGTCTCTTATTTAACATGATAATGTGGGGATGTTAGCTTTCTGGTGCTTTACTTCAGTGTTCCTAGGCAATACCACGTCACTGAGTTGCTGAGGTGACTCAAGAAGGGATAGAGAGAAGTCACTTTTATAAACATGTGGGAGGTGCTTGCATTAACTAGTCAGGGTTCTCTAGAATTCTTTAAGGGAATTTATTGTGATGACTTCACGGTCTGTAGTCCAACTAACCTAACAACGGGCAACTTTGGATGGGAAGTCCAAGAATCAGTCCCACGAGGCTAGTTGTTTCAGCTGGTCTTCTGTAGAAGTAGGTTCCAACAGATGGGCTGGCAGATAAGTGCAAGCAGTTCAAGAAGAGGGAGTCTTCCTTCTTCCAAAGGCCTTATGTAGGCCTACAGCAGAAGGTGGGGGCCAGATTAAGCTGTATACCAACACGCCTGGACCTGGGACTCGCTTCATCCAAGGCTGACCTTGAACTCAGAGACATCTCCTTGCCTCCGTCTCCTGGGATTAAAGGCGTGTACTACCTTATCTGGGCCTAAACTTTCCATGGCCACCATGCCTCAAGATCTCCATGTCAATATCCAGGTCAGTAACTTGTGTCTTCCAGCCTGGATCGCAGGTGTGCCCCCAATTCTGGATTGTACTTCATTCCACATATAGTCAAGTTGACAGCCAGGAATAGCTACCACAGTGCTAGGTATGGGTTATTTTCTTTGCTAAGAGGGCCTGGCTGTTATGCATGTGAAAGGAATTTATAATAACAAGAAGAAAATGGGTTCAGATTAAAGTTATTTTTAAGTAAGAGCTGTATTTGGTGCAGAGGAGTAAACCTAGGCTTTGGAGTTTGAGGTCACTTTAATCAAAGAAAGTGCTTCTGAAATCCAGCTTGGAGTGAGCAGAGGACCAAGGAACGTCCCTGTGTAGTTCTAGATATTAAGACTAAATTGTTGTGCTGGAAGAGTGCCCTCGTCTTAACTCTGTAGCTGCCGCTATCTTGAGGACATTCTCCTGGTGCCATATTCCCTGTTCCTTTTGGGCATCTCTGACTCCTGCGTATCCCATGCTGGTTCTTTAAACATTGCTCAGACCTTCTTGCATCTTTGCTTTGTGCCTGTTCTTGTGTCACACCTTTAAACATTCTGGACTTGACTTTGAGTGCTTCTCTTTTCTTAGGTGACTGTGGGATTGTCATCTCTGTGTTTTAAATCCACTCTGACTTGGCCCCTATGCTTCTTAGCTCTTTTGTTAATGCTTTGGTTAACATATCCTTTTCTACATTTTAGTTTCCACTTATTTGTTTTCTCAGCCTTCCCACACTGGCACTTATTCAACATAGTGATATCCAAGGCATCTGGACTAATTAACGGCTTCATTTTCCCATCGTCCTCTGATCCATATATGTCCATAGACATCAGGTATACAAAGACCAGGCCTATTTCCAAGGAGATGCCCACCACATAGAAGTAAGAGAGTAAGTGTGGCACATGTGCTGACAGGACTGTAATGAGTAAGGAGAGCATCCATCATTGTTGGGGAGCACAGGCGACCTAGTGGGTGAAGATATTTTACCATAGTTGTTATAGAAAGTGATTCTTTTGTTTGTAGAAGGAGATACAGCCAAGGCAAGTGGACAGTGGAAATAGGCCGTATGACCAGAGGAGGCAGAGTGTCTTCTCATCAGGGAAGTGCACATAGTACAGGTTTAGCTCAAGGAGCAGTAAAATAACAGAGACTGTTTGGGAATGGTGGTCAGGCAACCATATCAAGGAAGATGTTCTAGCAGTGCATTCTACTGAGCTCAGAGTCTATTCTCTGGAGACAGACCTCTGGAGGAGTGTGAGCAAGACCATGATGTGGTCAGAGTAGAAGTCAAGAAAAAGCTATTCTCTTTGGAATGTGGAGGGCAGACAGAAATAGGTAGTGAAATGTAGGTATGGGGAAGTCTACTTAATAGACGTAGTTGATAACTTGATGTCCACTACAGTCTGTAGGTAAGGCAGATGATACCGTGAACCAGTGCTGGAGAGCTGGGTAAGCAAGGCAGTGGAGTCCAGGCTGCTCCTTGAAGGTAAGTAATAAATTCAGAACTGAGAAGTTCACTTGGGGAGAAGATGAAACATCTTGCTCACTGGTAAACTGGTGGAATAGCGTGGAAGACCCCCAAAGTGAACCCACACAATTGTAGCCAGTTAATGTTTCATAAAAGTTGTCAGAAGTAGATTGAAAAAAACAGGAGCCTCTTCAATATATGATGTTGGACAAATTAGATAGCCACATGTAGAAGAACAAAAGTTAGTCTTATTCTCTCCGCCTGGACAAAAATTAATTCAACCCTTGTCAGCAAGTATCTTTGCCTGACATATAGTTGGCCAGGAGTCTTTCCATTCCCTTTGTAGTGAAAACACTGTATAACTTCTTGTAATCACATTTGTAGATTCTTGGAGTGATTCCTTGTGCTTTTGGAGTCATTGCAGAAAGTCCACTCTGACTCTATAGTTTCTGTTTTATCTTTGTCTTCTCCAAGAAGATTCAGTTTCAGGTCTTACATTAAGGTCTTACATTAAGTTCCATGAGACTTTAGGAGCAGCTGTCCTAAAGACAAAGGAGGACAATGATACTGGTAAGGATGTGGGAAATGTGGAAAGCCCTTATGTATTATTAGTACAGCTGCTACAGATATCAGTATGGAGACTTTTCTAAAACGAAAAGTGAAACTACTGTATTACCCATCTGTACTTCCAGGCAACATCTGCAGGGCTGAAAGGCAATATACCACAGATATTTACATAACCATGCTTTCTGCTGCACTAGTCACAGCTGCTAAAATATGGAGCTATCCTAGTTGTCCATCAAGAAATCAATGGATGGGAGCCAGAGAGTTGGCTCTGTTTCCAAGTACTGGAAGCTCTTCCAGAGAGCCTAGATAAATTCTAGGACGTCAGTCCCAGGGCATTTAATGCCTTCTAGCCTCCACACGCTCCAGACATATATGTGCTCCTCAAACATACATGCAGGCAAAACGCACAAATATATGTAAAAATAAATAAAAGCAAATAAAAAAGAATGAATGTATAACAAACTTTAAAAAATATACATACTAGAATTTTATTCAGTCATGAAGGAAAATGAAATGGTGGCATTTGCAGGAAAATAGATGGAATTGGAGATCATGTTAAGCAAGATAAACCAGATTTAGAAAGACAAATGCTACATGTTTTCTCTTGCATGAAGAGTCCAGATTTTAATGTGTGTGTTGGGGACTAGGAGGACCATGGCAGGGAAGGAAGAGATCTTAGGGAAGGAGGGGTAAAAAGAGAGGGTAATAGAATGCATGTGACATGAAAGCAGAAAGGAGTGGGGCTGGAGAGATGGCTCAGCGGTTAAGAGCACTGACTGCTCTTCCAGAGGTCCTGAGTTCAAATCCCAGCAAGCACATTGTGGCTTACAACCATCTGAAATGAGATCTGATGCCTGATACCCTCTTCTGGTGTTTTTGAAGACAGCTACAGTGGATTTACATAAAAAAATAAATAGGAAGGAAGGAAAGGAAGGAAAGGAAGGAAGGAAGGAAGGAAGGAAGGAAGGAAGGACAAAGGAGGTCAATTTAGGTGCAGAAGGAATCAGCCAGAGAGGGAAAGGGATTGGGAAGGGCACTAAGCAAAAGAGGACAGAAGACAACAAAGTCAGAGCACAATGACATTTGTATAAAAATGGCTACGGTGGAAACTGACACTGCATTTGTTCACCACCACCGCCACCTAAAAATGATTTCTCTCTGGAGTAGTCACTCTGCCTGTAGGAGACAACATCTCCATGACGCTCCACAGATGGGACCAGAAAGCCGGCACCTAGCTTGTGCAGTGACTACCTTCATGACTGTGTTTCTACTCACAGAAGACAAGAATCTGCTATTTACTTTGGATTTTCATTTCATGGGCTGTTATTTCTTCATGTGGGCACTTTGATTTAGGATTCAGAAGCCACTGACTGCAATGATGGACTAAAGCCTTCCCTGGAGCTCAGAGACACTTCTCATTTGTGTCCCAGAGCCAGAGCTTTAGTTTGCCTGATAGTTTCTGGTTTCATTCATTATTATTGACAAAATAAATCACTAAGGAAAATAGTGTGTTTTCTATGAAAGGAATGTTAATACTATTTCACATGTTCTAATATTCGGGCATCTCAGAGTCAGCTGTCTATGTAGAAATCAGTAGTTTTATATATTAAAAAAAGCTAAGTAGAGGGCTGGAGAGATGGCTCAGCAGTTAAGAGCACCGACTGCTCTTCCATAGGTCCTGAGTTCAAATCCTAGCAATCATGTGATGGCTCATAACCATCTTTAATGGGGATCTGATGCCCTCTTCTGGTGTGTCTGAAGATAGCTACACTGTACTCACATATAAAATAAATAAATGAGTCTTTACACAAAGCTAAGTAGACCACCACAGCCTTATTACACACACACCAGGATCATGTTAATTTGTGATATACTTAATGTCCATAATAACCATCTGTACAGACCTGGGGATTTAGTTCAGTGGTAGAGCGCTTGCCTAGCAAGCACAAGGCCCTGGGTTCCATCCTCAGCTCTGGAAAAACAACAATAGCAACAACAAAATATCTGTATAGAATGTTTCAAGTGTAGTTTGCAGGATACCTGTACCCAAATCTCTTTAGTGGGATTTTTGGGTCATTTTTTTTTACAGGTTTTTTTTCTTGGAATTCATGGAGTTCAAGTACATAGAGAAAGGGAAAGGAAATAGAGTAGATTGCAACATCTGTTTTAAGAATATTAGCGTGAGGGAAAAGAGACATTAAAATTTTACTTTTTAAAAATTTTTGTGTATACGTATGTTTGCATGAGTTTATATGTATCAGTTGCATATAGATAACTGTAAAAGATGATGCAGCCCTTCCCCTGGGGCTGCAGTTACATGTGGTTGTGAGATATCTCATATGCATGTTAGACACTAAACCTGGGTCCTCTGCAAAAGCAGTAAGCACTCTGAAACCCTGAGAACACATCTCTCCAGACTAGCGAGACCTTCCTATGCTGAGTCACTAGATGTGAGGTTGGAATGATATAAAAAATATCAGACTGTGGGCTGGAGGCACCAACAGAGCCATCTTTCAAAAGTCTGTTTGGACACAAGTGTGATCCCTTGGTGCCATGCACACGGACTGTATCTGTGAAGTGAGTTTTGATGTTATGAAGCCATATGTAATCTTTTGTTTCCAGCTTACCCTGGATGGTACAGCATTGAGTGATAGGCCTGTTATAGACAATTCACTTGCTGTACGGAGCTATGTTCCAGGCTGAGATCTCGTCACACTCTTCTGAGCTGGATTAAAATCAACTCACGTGAAGGCTATCTGGAGTCGTTCTTTATAAGAAAGATGCTTTTAACTTGCATTTTTTATAGTTTGATGCTTTCTGAGAGAGACAAAGTCTGGTATAGTGTCAGCGAAGGGTCTAAAAAGTCTTTGCTCAGATTCTTAAATGGATCTCTCATTATAAAGACCAGTTTAGCCAAAATTAATGCAATTAATTTTGTTCAGTGTTTGTGTCTATAGGTGTTGATGGGTTAGACAGAAGGGAGAAAGAGAAGGATGTTTTTACCTTAACAATAAGAATGTTTTACTATCTCTACTGGCTCTGGGAGAAAATCAGGCCACTGGCCTTAATTTCTAACAGAAGAAACAGGTAAACAATGGAGTAATGTATGCCTTTGTCTCCTTGTTTCCAGGGGTTTCAAGTGTTTTTGGAGTTTGTGCATAGGTTATACCCCAAACCAACACCATTTTATGATCCTTGAGCATCTGCAGATATTGGTTACCATGAGGGGTCCTAGAGCCCATTCCCCTGGACACCAAGTAGAACAACACTAAGTTTTGTGTCAAAGGTGTGGGCAGAGCACCATGAGAGTTTAGAGATCCTATGGAGATAGTTCCCTCTCTAAATAGTAGAGTTTCCAAAGCAAGCTCTGATTAACAGTGCCTTCCTGTGTAATAATGCTAGGATGGGACGTACGTTAACTCCCATGCTGTCTGAGTCTGGAGAGGCCTGTGGCTCTTGAAATAAGTCCTGTGAAAGATGCACATATGCCTTGGTCTGTTTGCCACTACTGAGTGATTTATAAAGGAAAGAGGTTTAACTCGGCTCCCAAACCCAGAGATGGGAGCGTTAACCCAGTGGATGTAAAAGGGAAGTGTACAATCAAAATACATGAGATTTGATGAAACTGGTATGAAACCCATTGTTTTCTTCTTTTTTTATTTTATTATTTTTTATTGGATATATTCTATAGTTACAATTCATTTCTCTTTTTCTGGTTCCCCACCCCCAAAGGTCCCACATGCCCTTTTCCCTCCCCCTGCTCCCGCATCCAGCCCCTCCTACCTCCCTGTTCTTGTACTTCCCCACAATGATGCTTTGGTCCATTCTAGCACCAGTGTCCACTCCTTTCTTCTTGTCAGACATCACTTGGTATGTGATTTATGTCTTTGGTGTTCCAAGATTCTAGGCTAATATCCACTTATCTGTGACTGCATACCATGGGTATTCTTTTGAGACTGGGTCACCTCACTTAGTATGATGTTCTCCAGCTCCATCCATTTCTCTAAGAATTTCATGAATTCATTGTTTCTAATGGCTGAATAGTACTCCATTTTGTATATATACCACATTTTTTGTATCCATTCCTCTGTTGAGGGACATCTGGGTTCTTTCCAGCTTCTGGCTATTATATATAAGGCTTCTATGAACATAGTGGAGCATGTATCCTTATTGCATGCTGGGGAATCTTCTGGGTATATTCCCAGGAGGTGGTATGGCTGGGTCCTCCGAAAGTATCACATCCAGTTTTCTGAGGAACCACCAGACTGTTTTCCAGAGTGGAAACCCATTGTTTTGCGCAATCTACACACAGTGAAAAAAAAAAAAAACTTAAAAGAAAATAGTGATTCTGATTAAAGCTTAAAAAATATAAAACAAAACAAAAAAACAACCAAGTCCGGACAAATGAACAAGCAGCACCAGGGAGAGTCTTCTCTCTGGTTCCCATTCCTGTTTCACTTTTAATCTTAATGGCACTTGGGGTGCTACTCATCACAGAGGCCGAGGTTCACTTCTTTTACTGCTCACTGCATACCAAGACGATCCGTCAGAGCTTGTTTTGTGTGAGGCATAATCGAGTCCTAAGAGCACACAACTTAAGATTATTCAATAAATGACCACAGTGGTTACTCCAAGTCAAACCATCTTCAAGGCTGGAGACAAGAGAATTCCCCAAGTGAGTCCTGGAGCTTCAGTGACTTGGGGTTAGAAAGGCTTGGGGTTGGGAAGCCTGGCTCTCCACTGACATCTAGCCTTGAGGAAGGTGCTTCTGGCATCCTAAAACAGAGGGTTGTAAAGATTGTATCTTAATGACAAATTAGGGGAGGCACTAAAAGAAACAAAGCTTAGTGTGAGGAAATTCATAACACTCTCATTCTCAGTCTAAATTAGAAAATAGAATTCAACAACACCGTTGTAATTATGTTTCAGAGATTCCTTGGAAGATCAGCCAGCCCCCTGTATCTTCAGGCTTCTTATTTGTCTCTACTGAAGTAATAGAGATTGTTTTGGCTGCCATTACCAGAAAGACATAGTGTAATAAGTATTTGCAGGCCAGGAGGGATGGCACTCAGGAGGCAAAACTCTGTGAGGTCACCCTGATCTACACAGTGAGACACTGTCCCCAAAACCAACCAAACCACAAAGCTCTTAAGAACTTGCATTCTATGGCTAAGATAAAAAACTCAGGAGAAAACAGGTGCTGGCGAGGATGTGGATAAAGAGGAGCACTCCTCCACTGCTGGTGGGGCTGAAAGCTGGTACTACCACTCTGGAAATCAATCTGGCGATTCCTCAGAAAACTGGGAATGATACTTCTGGAGGACCCCGCTATACCACTCCTGGGCATATACCCAGAGGATTGGATACATGCTCCACTATGCCCATAGCAGCCCTATTTATAATAGCCAGAAGCTGGAAAGAACCCAGATGTCCCTCAACAGAGGAATGGATACAGAAAACGTGGTATATATACACAATGGAGTACTAATTCAGCCATTAGAAACAATGAATTCATGAAATTCTTAGACAAATGGATGGAGCTGGAGAACATCATCTTTTTTTTTATCTTTTTTTTAATTTTTTCTATATTCTTTGTTTACATTCCAAAGGCTTCCCCCTTTCCCAGTTCTCCCCCCACCATATGTCCCATAATTCCTCTCCCCCCAACTATTCCCCAATCACCCCCCCATGATTTCTCTGTTCTGAGTCTACAAAACTGGATCCAATCTTTTCAGGCCCAGGGTCCTCTCCTTTCTTCAAGAACATCATCTTAAGTGAGGTAACCTAATCTCAAAAGGACACTCATGGTATGCACTCACTGATAAACAGATATTAGCTCAGAAGCTTGGAATACCCAAGACACAATTCACGTATCAAATGATGCCCAAGAAGGAGGAAGGAGTGGCCCCTGGTCCTGGAAAGGCTCAGTGTAGCAGTGTAGGGGAATACCAGGACAGGGAAGTGGGAAGGGGTGGATTGGGGAACAGGGGGAGGAAAGAGGGCTTATGGGACTTTCAGGGAGGGGGCATCAAGGAAAGGGGAAATCATTTGAAATGTAAATAAAGAATATATTGAATAAAAATAAGGAAAAAAAAGAAAGAAAAGAGAAAAAATAGAATTTGCATTCTATGTAGTTTAAGGCCTTTACATTGTATTGAGCATCACAGTTAATCTGAAGATGATTTTGAAGTATTAAAAAGATGGCTGTAGGTTGTATGTAACTAATATAATACCATTTTATATAAAAGCTTTAAGTATCTGAGTAATTTGATATCCAGAGATTCCTGGAATTCATCTCCTGAGGGGACTGCCGCATTTGTTTCAAACTCTTGGTTTCTGTTCTTATTTCTGTCTTTTCCTATTTTCTTATCTTTAACTTTATGGTATCACATGTATATATAAATTTGTATACATGTTTGTGAGCCATATTCTCTCCTGTAGAAGGATGTAAATGTGGAGGTGTTTATAGTAACTTATTTTATGTATATGAGTACACTGTAGCTGTCTTCAGACACACCAGAAGAGGGCATCAGAACCCATTACTGATGGTTGTAAGCCATCAAGTCGTTGCTGGGAATTAGACTCAGGACCTCTGGCAGAACAGCCAGTGCTATTAACTGCTGAGCCATCTCTCTAGCCCCCTTATAGTAACGTACATTGATAGAAGGGGAAACTGCAGAAGTTGTATTGTGAGAATATAAAGTCAAATGCTGTTTTATATACAGACTTCTTTTTCCTTCTAGTTGGCATAAGCTGGAAACTTTTTTTTTTTTTTTGTCCATCCTATCGTATCACTTAAAGAATAAGCTGGGTCCTCTTTCTGTCCCCTCTTCTAGTGGGTGTAATATGAAACACAGACTATTAATTAGATGCTATTTATTTTGTAAATGCGAACAATCTTATTTTCTGTTCCTACCCTTCTAACCCTACCTCACACTTTTACCAGTACAAAATTGCTGGCCTTATTCTTTATCTCCAGGCCTGATGTCTATACCTGGAGGGCTTTTTTTCCCAAACCCCCAGGGATTTCACCCTAGTACTCTTTCCCACCTAATCCCTGTTCTTCCACACTGTTTTTCCAAAACACAGTAGGTTCTTCTATTACTCCTGAGACTGGATCCAAGATAACCTATAGTCACTGTGCCTTGAAGCCTCACTGCTCCTTGTTTTTTCCTGTCCTGTCAGGCTAGAGGTGATGCGAAAAGAGACTGTCAACCACAGGCATCTGTGTCAATGGTGCAGCCAGAAGAGAGAAAGTTAGACCCAAGAATAAGGAAAACCAGAAAGGATGATGTCATTTTCTTCAAGAGAAAGTTTCCAGTCTCTTTTATGATACAAATACTCTTGCTTTCAGGGCTCTCTCAAAGACAGATTCTCAAGATACTAATAGAGGCAAGTATCAATAGAAACTATCAAAAAGCAAAAACAAATTCAGTAACCACAGAGTAAAGACAGTTCAGTTTGGGTTGCCTAGAGATGATCAAACAATCCAAAGGGCATATGATCTAAAAATCATATTTCTAGGCCTAAAAGATTACCACTGGGGCTAGCATCTTTCCTGTCATTCCAGCTACTACAGGTTAAGGAACACATTTCAGACTATGGGCATTTGCTGGCCTCATTACTATGCATAACTTGTTGCTTTTTGCTCTAGGCTATACAATAGATCTTTATCGTGGGTCCTTGTCTTAAGTGAACTTGGAACATTTAAATGGAAATTTTAAAATATTCTAAATCAGCCCTTGATAAGCCCAAAGGGGGAAAAACATTAAAGCCCCAGAACATCTGAGGAAAGTATGGTCAGTGTGGGCTGGGATGGCAAGGAATGGCTTTATTAGAGGTTCTTCATTGTGGTGCATGTGGGTTGTACGTGTGTGGGGGTTGTGTTTCCATTGCTTGCATTTCCAGGAGCACTCCAGCCACTCCTCAATACAGGATCCCACCCTGTGTCACGTAGCCCTGACCTGTGAAGGCAGCAATTGAAAGAGGTGGGTGCAGCTGAAGCTGAGGATTATGGCAGACACAGCCTCTTCTTTAACTCAGGTATGTGTGGGGGCAGTGGAAAGCATTTACCTGGAAAAGTTTTCACTCTTCAGGCCTAAGTCAATCTCTGTCAGGATATTTTGGCCCATTGTGTTTCGTTGATGGACTCACCAAACACATACAGATTGTCTTCAATCAGAAACATGGTCTGCATACCACATTCTGAAGGAAACATGGGATTGTGCTTGCAGGAAGCTATAGCACCACCTTGTGGAAGTACATTCTTCAGAGCACAAGTTGTCTCTCCCTCCACCTCCTTTTCAGGGTTACAAGTGTCTTATAAAATATTTTGGAAAATATTCTTTGCTTTTAGGGCATGTTTGCATCAAAGACCTGAAAAGAATTTTGAGTTTGAAGTCTGTCACCTGGATAGGTAGGTGGATCTGCAACACCTTATGAAGAGCTCCTTTGTTTACTTTTCAGGATGAAGTACTTCTCCACTCTCCCGTTGCTCTTGCTTCCAATAGATTGATATACAAACAGTGCTTTAATACGTATCCTTTCCATGTTAGTCTACCTGTGGAGTATGTTTCTGGAGATGGAATTTCATGTCAGATGATGTATACATTTAGAATTGTGGTAGACATTAGTGGACTATTTTCCATGAGGTTTTAGACCAAGATTCAGCAATGTGTGACATCCCATAAATCATCAGCAGCTGTATTATTGTGTGTTGGTGTGTGTGCGTGCATGTGTGTGTGTGTGTGTGTGTGTGTGTGTTCATGAATGTGTGCACATGTATGTTCAAATGCATGTATTATGTATTCACATGCATGTGGCCAGAAGTAGATGCCAGGTGTCTGCTATCCCTGTCCAACTTATTTTGTTAGACAGGGTCTCAGGGAATATGGAGGCCAGTCCAAGTCGACATTAGGCACGAAGAGCCCACCTGTCTCTGACTCCTGGTCGTCAGGCTCACTCATGCGAGCTGCTGTGCTCCACTTTCTTCTGGGGCTTCCTGGGGCTCTTACTGAGGTCCTCCTCTTGCTCATGAGCCGTCTCCCGGACCCACCATCAGGGCTTTTAAAAAAATCTCCATTTCCTCCTTGATGTGATAGATAAACTATATTCCAATGCAGGTCACTGTTCTAGGTTCTATGGCATTCTTCTCATAAATGTGTTTGTATAAACTCAAAGTTGTTCATGAGGCCTGACTACCCAAATTGACTCTTTTCTCTAAAGCTACTTGGAAGATTGATGGTGGATGATTTACATGGGTAAGAGACACATAGACTTCAGAGTCTCATATTTCCTGAGCTCATTTTGATTAGTAAATTCCCATTCTTCTTAATGATGTTGTCACAGAGGCTGAAGACCCAGCTTCTCGGCATCTCAGTTGTTCAACACATGCCTTGAGCATGCATGAAGTCCTGCGTTCCATCCCCAGCATTGACATAAAGAGTTGTCACTCATAGTATAAGTGTCAGGCTTGTCACTGTCTTTTCAGTTTCTAGCTTCTCACATCTTAGCTAACGAATGATTTTATGCCCAGGTGTACACATCCAGACGTAAAAATAGCATCCATCTTCTCTCTGTCCTTGGTTCTCTCAGTGCATCATGGATACTTGGCTGTGCACACTAACAGATGTAATCTTGTTTTGATTATTGCAGACATTTGCATGGGTAGCCATTATCTGATGATGCAATTCTTTATTCTGTCATCTCCTTATTGGGAGAACCAAGTGTATTTTTGTTTCACCTCCATGTTCTGTTAAGTCTGGACTCAGTCAGAGAAGATGTGCCTAACCCTAAAGAGACTGAAGGTCCCAGGGAGTAGGGAGGTCTGGTGAAGTGGGAAGGTGTGGCTGTAGTGGGGCAGGGGGAGGGGTGGGGGAGAGAAGGTAAGGGATGTGGAGCAGTCAGAGGGTGGACCAGGAGGGGGATAAAATCTGGACTGTAAAATATGATTAAAAAATTTTTTAAAAAGTATTTCAGCAGATTTCATAGTCCCAGTGACCTCTCTGCATCCAGGGAAGCCACAGGTTTCAGAAGAGGTGAAGACTAAAATAGGTGAAGCTGGAGGGGGAATCCCAGCCTGGCTTGCTCCCCACCCTCTTCAGGTATCTAGGGCTCTAACTTATCAAAGCCGGTCCTGGAGACCTGCTGCTTCAGAGCCTGCCATTTAGAGCCTACGATGAATATGTAGATAGAGCTGCAAGTTAAGGTTATCTTGTGATTGTGAAACAAAACCTTGCTTTGCTGAGGAATCGCTGGCTCTCAGGAAGGAAGGCAGAAGGAGATAATTTGAGCTTATAATACAATGCTGAATGATTACAGAACTCAAAACAAAATCAGTGGTTCTGGAACCAGTTCACTAAATAATTGCCACTGAGCACATGCTAGCATTTTAGCCCAGACACAGAGCTGAATATAAGGTTGCTGGTATTTTTATGTCTATTTAGTAAAAACTTAGAATATTTTAAAAAAATTAATCAACACATAAAGTTGTACATGTTTATTATGTGCAGTATAATTTATTTATTTAGTTAATTTGTTAGTTTTTTGAGACAGGGTTTCTTTGTGTCACTGTCCTGTCCTCTCTGACTGTCCTATATTGTAGATTGGGCTGGCCTTGAATTTACAGAATCCTTATGCTTCTTCCTCTGCCTCTTGAGAGCTGGAATCAAAGGCATGCGCCACCATCGTCTGGATGGTGTGATTTTCTTAAAAATACGCATATTGTGGGTAGTTGAGCTATTTAGCATTTGAATTGTCTTATATGGGTTTAACTAGTTTGCAGTAAGGAGTCTCTCCCTCCTCTCTTTGGATTTTAAAGAATGTAATATGTTGTTTTAATGTGTCACCATGTTGTACAATAGATCCCACCATTGACATTCTTGATTCTTACCACAAACAGAGAAAGATTCCACTACTGTAGGCTATCAGGAGGTATTATGGCCAGGTTTAGAGAATCAGGCTAATCCATATTTATCCTTAAGCTATCACATGCTTGCTGTGTGACTGCCGAAATGTTTTCTACATTCTCCCTGCTTCTAACTTTTTTTATGAAATGAGCATGATAAAAAGTAGTAGACTCACAGAGTTATCAGAAAGTTTAAGTATTCATTATTTTTTAAATTTTATGTGTATTTGTGTGTAGCTCAATGTATGTCTGTGTATGAAACTTGTGCAAGAGCTTGTAGAGGTTAGAAGAAGGTGTCAGATTCTATGGATCTGGAGTTAACAGGCAGTTGTGAGCTACACGTGGATGAACTGAACATAGGTTCTCTGTGACATTGGCAACTTTTTAATGAGTGAGCCATATCTCCAGTCCCAGGAAGTTTAGGAAGGATAGCAATGTGTGTAATTCAACATAATGCATGATACATCATTGGTTCTTAATAAATGTCATTCATGAAATTATTTTTATGTGATATCCTAATATAATTTTGTCATTATATCATAAAGACACTCTCCTCCCAAATTCATTGCACCACAGTAGGAATTCATTGCACCATAGTAGAAAGAACATGGGAATGATCTGAATATCAATCAGTGAATTAATGAATAAAAAGGAGGTGCACATTTACAATGGAATATTACCTAGCATTAAAACAGCAAGGGAATCTTATCACTTACCACAATATGAATAGATTTAACAGATCTTAAAGCAAATAAACAAAAAACTTTCCTAAGTAGAGAAATAAATAAGACATCATCAAAAGTACTGCATGATTTCACAGGTACAATCTGAAAATGAAGACAAATCAAATACATAGAGACAGAATGAAATAGCGATTGTCCTAGGTATGAGAGGGAAGAGGGAGATGTGAGCCAAAGGAAGCCAGCAGCACATCTACAGGATGAGCGGATAGACAATGTGAGGATCAATGCCAATGACACCATAGTCTAGACATGTTTGTGAATAAACATGTTATAGCTTCTGTGTGATATAAAGGGTAAGTTGGCTCCACTATTGCAGCCATTTTACTATTTATATTTATCTTAAAATTAAGTTTTATGCCCTAATTATACATACTATGATTATTTTAAAAGGCAGAAAGCTAGAATTAACACAACAACAAAGACATAAAAATGAGTCACAGCTCTTCAAAGTGTGTCCAGAAAGCAAAGACTCTTAAGTAATTTTCCTGTTGGGTGGGAAACATACTTTTCCTCCTCCTCCTCTTCTTTCTTCTTTAAACATTTTAGAAATATTTTATTTTTTAAAGAACAAATAAATTTTATTAAAATATTAAAGAAACCGAACCTTTTAGTAAAAGAAAGGAATTTTTTGACAAAATACTTAACCAAAAGCACAAGCTAGACTTCAACTTTAATCTTTTACCTACACTAGCCATTTACTTGATACCTTAAATGGACAGGCAAGTTAACTTTACAGTTTCATTCATAAGTCCATTTAAACTGTCATTTGGATTTCCATACCATATTACTTTACAGTGCTTGTTCCTGCCTCTTAGAAAATGTTAATTTTAATCCGTACCCTCATGCAAAATGGCAGAATGGAACCTCTTGGGCTCTGATTTCAAGGGTGGATCATGTACCTCATATTCTAAGGATCTCTTTTTACACACACAACTGCTTGATAGGCATTTCTATCCACATTGTCACCCAAAATGTGTACCTGCCACTCAGGTCCTGAGGATGTTCTTCTCTGCTTTAAGCCCAGATAGCTCTTTTGACTTTGGAACACTCCATTCTAGAAAGTATTCTGCTTGGGGCACTGACCTTCAGATGATTGTGTAAGAATATATATATATATATATATATATATATGTACAAAATATCAAAGTATTGAATTAATAAATAATACAGAAGACCTTTATATATAAAACCATAAACATTTGACACAGGAGATAGATGATAAGCTGCATAATGGACAGATATTTCAGGCTCTTGGCTGGGATGATTATTTATTTCATTGTAATAAGACTGTACTTCAATGTCCCTCACATCACCAAAGGATTTTACCTCCTTAGTAGCTGAACTGAGAGTTTACAGTTTCACTGTGCCAAAGAATGAATTGTAGGCGCAATTATTTGGATACAGATTTCCTGCTATGGTCATAGCTATTTGACTTCAGTGATTGTCATCATTCTCAGCCCACCTGGAACAGGTTACATTCGTTTAATAAATGTGTGTATTAAGATGGTCTATCCATGAAGTTATTCAGCAACTGTTTCAATGAACGATGGTTCTGCTTGGAGGGTGGCACAGACATTAGGTGAGGGTAAGATTCTGGTTCATTGGCTGTGATGATTTGAAAAGCTTTCATCTCAGAAAAAGAGTAATTTATAATGTCATCTTCTCAAAATTGATACAATAATTATAAATATCAAGCAAAACACTCAGTCTTACTTTTTTGCTCTCTTATAAGCCACATCCCAAATTAATTGTCTACATTTCTTTTGACTGTATAAATAATTTTGAAATATATAAGTTGTTCTGAAAATCATAGTATACTATAAAAACGTCAAATAAATCCTACTAATAGAGATGCTGAGGTAGAAAAAGCATGATTTCAAGATCATTATGTGGTACACAGCAAGACACTGTCATGTACAAACAAGCAGAAAATCCATGTGTGTATGGATTGTACAATATTGGACATATTTCTCCAATTAACAATTAACAAATTAGAGAGTCCACTGGTTGAAAGCTAACAAATTTCTAATTCCTCATATTTTTCAATTTCAATCAATTAGGACATATTGGTAATATTAATTTTCATATTAAGAAATATTAAGGCCGGGCGGAGGTGGCGCACGCCTTTAATCCCAGCACTTGGGAGGCAGAGACAGGCGGATTTCTGAGTTCAAGGCCAGCCTGGTCTACAGAGTGAGTTCCAGGACAGCCAGAGCTACACAGAGAAACCCTGTCTCAAAAAAAAAAAATCAAGGAAAAGTGATTGTTACATCCAGTTATTTTCATTGTTAGAGGTGGAATTATGTTTGTGTAGGTTTGTTGAAAGATTACTTTCTTGCTTTTTCTAGGGTGTACTTTCCCTCCTTGTGTTGGTATTTTCCATCTATTATGCTTCGTAGGGCTGGATTTGTGGAAAGGTATTGTGTAAATTTGTTTTTGTCATGGAATACCTTGGTTTCTTCATCTATGGTAACTGAGAGTTTTGCTGGGTATAGTAGCCTGGGCTGACAATTGTCTTCTCTTAGGGCCCGTATGACATCTGCCCAGGATCTTCTAGCTTTCAGAGTCTGTGGTGAGAAGTCTGGTGTAATTCTGATAGATCTGCGTTTATATGTTACTTGACTTTTCCCTTACTGTTTTTAATATTCTTTCCTTGTTTAGTGCATTTGGTGTTTTGATTATTATGTGATGGGAGGAATTTCTTTTCTGGTCCAGTCTATTTGGAGTTCTGTAGGCTTCTTGTATGTTCATGGGCATCTCTTTCTTTAGGTTAGAGAAGTTTTTTTTCCTATAATTTTGTTGAAGATATTTACTGGCCCTTTAACTTGGGTTTCTTCACTCTCTTTTATACCTAAAATCCTTAGGTTTGGTCTTCTCACTGTCCTGGATTTCCTGGATGTTTTGTGTTAGGAGCTTTTTACTCTTTGCATTTTCTTTGACTGTTGTGTCAATGTTTTCTATAGTATCTTCTCCAACTGAGATTCTGTCTTCTATCTCTTGTAATCTGTTGGTGATGCTTGCATCTATGACTCCTGATTTCTTTCCTAGGTGTTCTAGCTCCAGGGTTGTCTCACTTTGTGATTTATTTGTTGTTTCTAGTCCCATTTTTAGATACTGGATGGTACTGTTTATTTATTTTGCCTGTTTGATTGTGTTTTCTGGTAATTCCTTAAGGGATTTCCTCTTTAACGGCTTCTAGATATTTACCCATGTTCTCCTGTATTTCTTTAAGGGAATTATTTAAGTCCTTCTTAAAGTCCTCTATCATCATTATCCTGAGAAGTGATTTTATTTATTTATTTTTAAAAGATTTATTTATTTTATGTAAGGATACTGTAGCTGTCTTCAGACACACCAGAAGAGGGCATCAGATCTGATAACAGATGGTTGTGAGCCTCTGGAAAAGCAGTCTGTGTTCTTAACCCCTGAGCCTGAGGAGAGAAGTGATTTTAGATCCTAATCTTGCTTTTCTGGTGTGATGGTGTATCCAGAATTTGCTATGGTGGAACACTTGGGTTCTGATGATATCAAGTAACCTTGGTTTCTGTTGCTTATGTTCTTACACTTTCCTCCCCTCATCTGGTTATCTCTAGTGCTACCTGCCCTTGCTATATCTGACTGGAATCTGTCATTCCTGTGATCCTGGTTGTATCAGAACTCCTCAGAGTCAAGCTGTATCTGGGATCCTGTGATTCTGGTATCCTGTGATCCTGAGATCCTGGTGTGACCAGCTCCTGTCATCCTGTGGTACTGTGATCATTTGACCCTGTGTTCCTGTGATCCTGGGCATGTAAAAGTACTTGGGAGTGGAGCTTCTTCTGGGTGTTGGGGGCCTGGCTTTGGAGTTTGTGCCCATAGTCTGCTCAGGGCACTTGCCCAGACCAGACCAGACCAGAAGGAAGAGCTGCTGTTCTATCTTCTTCCTCTTCCTCCTCCTCCTTCTTCTCCTTCTCTTTTTTCTCCTTCTCCTTCCTTCTCCTCCTCCTCTCTCTCCTCCTTCCTTCTCCTCCTCCTTCTCCTTCCTTCTCCTCCTCCTCCTTTTCTTTCTTCCTTCACCTCCTCCTCCTCCTCCTGCATCGGGTAATATAAAGGACCATGCTTTCCACTGAAGCATGGACAACCACCATGCAAGTTGTTGGCCTGCCACAGATACTGCAGGTACCCATTTCAGGCTGCAGGTGAGCCATCTCCTGCACACATCCTAACCCCATTATTTTCACTAGTTCTTGTCTCTATCCTTACAGCAATGTTTTAGGAGCAACACCCAAATACCTCTCCTAATGTCACACTGTCCTGGCCTTTACAAACTGGAGATTCAGCAACTGGTACATCTTTAGAGAAACCTGTCATCAAATACATAAATATTCCTCAAATCTTTAAATAGTAAGGAATGAAGTTTTATCCTAATTTGCTTAATTTCTACTTTGTGATATCAGAATAGTGGCATATTTTCATTCATCAGTATTTTTCCTTATAACAGTATGCTAAAAGCAAATCTACTAAACAGTAACTTATCTAATCCTGAAAGAATGAAAGGAATCCTTGTTAGATTCATCTCTAGGCCAGGGATATTGAGTGGTAATCAGGGCACACAATTTACTTGCTTATTTAGTCAAACCTACATTTTAAAATAATATGTAATAATATTCTGTGAGAGTTTCACATAATGGAACAAATTTATCTCCCCTTTTCCTCATTCCTCTCAGAGTCAATCCCTCCCCTAACTCCTTTTAGATCCACCCTGTCCACCTCCACTTTCCTACCAACAGAATTTTATATTTTCTTCCACTCTTTTTCCTCCTCCTCTTCTTCATTTTTGTCTTTAGTTTGGAAACACAAAGAGTTCAGATTTATTGCTCTACTACTCTTGGGTGTGGTTGGTGTATTGGGCCATACCATTAAAGAAAATAGGTTCTTCCTTTTTAAGCAACTGTCAAATGCCAGTATATCTTCAGCTAGTGGTGGGATTTCATTACCACCTGTTCCCCACCATGCTGGACTTTTGACTGCCATGAGCTTGTATAGGTCTTACACAGACTCTCAGTCAGTTCATAGTTTCCATTGTCCTGTTGTGCCTAAAAACACTGTTCCCCTTGAAGCTGTTTACTAGGTCTGGTTCTTACAGTCTTCCAATAAGATCACGAAGCCTCTGGAGGAAGAGCATGATTGGTAAGTTCCACTGAGGGTTGAGCATTACAGTCTCTTTTTTTTTCCCAAGACAGGGTTTCTCCGTGTAGTCCTGGCTGTCCTGGAACTCACTCTGGAAACCAGGTTGGCCTTGAACTCAGAAATCCGCCTGCCTCTGCCTCCCAAGTGCTGGGATTACAGGCGTGCACCGCCATGCCCGGCTACAGTCTCTTATTGTCTGCACACTTAAGTCAGTGTTTTTTTAAGTGGTTATTAGGATCAGGGCAGCTGCCAGTCATTCTTGTTATAGGTATACATAGATCCTCTACAGAAATTTCAAGTAGAGTTCATGCAAGGCTAACATGTCTTGTTTTGAAGTGTATGACTACTGCTGTAGAATCCTGTGACTCTGGATAAACTACTTATTTCCTCAATATTTTGTAAGTATAGAACATATATCTCATCTAGATATTTGATGCAAATACCACATTAAACCATTTATTCAGTGCTTACCACACAGAAAATTTCAGTTATGACCAACTATAATTTATTTTTTGTACTATATTGTACAGGTTGAAGAACTTATGGAAAGTAGATGTTGTAAGAAAGCTCAGCATTGAAAATTTAGAGATTGAGCTAATGGATAGTTTGAAGGTTCTTTATTTATTCCTGTTTTTGTTTACATGTATATGTGTGTGTAAGCATGTATGTGTGGTATACATGCATGTACACATGCTTATATATGTATGGGTGCATATGTATATGTATATGTATATGTGGTGGTTAGAGGTGAGCATTGCTGTCCAACTTATTTGTTGAGGCAGGGTCTCTCACCGAATATAGAGTTCACTAATCAATTACTCTGGCCAACCACCTTGTAGGAAGAATGCCTTGTCTCTACCTTCTGAGTGCTGGGGTTATGGGTGTGCTGCCATTCCCACCCACCTGGCTTTAAATGAAAACAAATAAGCAAACAAACAAACGCTTGTATTTTGAGACTTTAGGTGCTAGCTGTGTGAACATCATCTCCAACATATTTGTGGCTAACAATTTATCAACTGAGACAGCTCCCCAACCCTACTCAAAGGGCTTCTGAAGGATTTTCACTGTGTGCAAGGAATGTCTCAATACTGGAAAAAACAAATGAACTAATTTGACTTCCTCTCTGGATATCTGACACACAATTGAGGAATTTATTGTGAACCCTAGGTTAAGGATTATGAAGGATTGGAACTCATTAATCTTTTGCCTTGGGAGGAATCCCCTATGTTTTCCTGGTGGTTGGGCTGGGAAAGGTTCTGAGGGAGAGAAGCTCCCCAGGGGCCTTCTTTGGTGACTCACTGTGGAGTAATGAATCTGGGTACAACTTTGGCTCCTGGCTGGGCTGTTTCCCTGAGGCTGGATGACTTCTGCATCTTTCTTGATGACTTGCCAAAGTTACATGGATACAGGATAAAGCAATCTTTGGACAGTGATTCAGTTTCTGCCAGATGGACAGCTGTGGCCTGAGCTCAGAAGGTCTAACCACATTGACAGAATGAAATCTTCTCACATACTGGTAATGGCAGTAATAGCTATGTTGTCTGCTTCTTTCTCATCTAAAGTTTCTATAGCCCACTGAAGCAGCCTAAGTAGGTAGCGTCCTCCTCCTCTATCTCTTTCCCTTCTTCTTCTTCTTCTTCTTCTTCTTCTTCTTCTTCTTCTTCTTCTTCTTCTTCTTCTTCTTCTTCTTCTTCTTCTTCTTCCCTTCCTCTTCTTGCATAGTGCTTAGAAGATTTTTTAAATGAAATATTTTATACAATATACTTTGATCATGTTTTCCCCAATTTGACATTAAAGACAAACAAACACAGGGAACAAAAACAAAATACCATGCAACACGTACTAAAAATGCCCACAAAAATGAAAATCAAAAGAATAAGACGAAAAAAATGTCCAAACAAAGCAAAATGAAACAATATATCCACAAAATACCATTGAAGTAATTTGTATTGGCAAACTCCTCTTGGGCATGAAGCCTGCTTTGGGTGCCAAACCAACCAGTGAAATGCATTGGAGATAACTGGTTTTCTTTTGCTGGCCAGTGTGATTTGGATTTCAGGTAGCTGTTTGGTTAGGGATGGGACCCCATGCTCACTTCCCCCTCTCAGCACTAGAACCCCATATGGCTTAAATTTGTACAGACCCGGTTCCTGCCGCATTCATTTGTGTGTCAGTTTTGTTGTGTCTCAAAGACATTGTTTTCTTTGAGTCATCTGCCCCTCTGGCTCTTACAGTACTTTTCTCTTTCTCTTCCACATAGATCCGTGAGGCCCCAGGGAGCTGTTTGATGAGGACATCTCATTTAGGATTTACATACACTGAAGGAAACCCTGCAACCTCAACCTACTCCTGGCAAATTGGGGCTTCCCTCCAGGACTCTGCATTAGGCACAAGGTACACCCAAGCAGTGTACTCTATTTTCACCGAGATCCTTTATTAATCCAGGAAGAAAAGTGTTTGCTTTCTAACCCAAGCAGAAAAACAGCAGCCCATGACTTTGCAGGTTAGCCTAGAAGCTCTGCTCTGAATACCCAAGACACAATTCACATCAAATCATTCTCAAGAAGGAAGGAGAGGGCCCTGGTCCTGGAAAGGCTTGATGCAGCATTGTAGGGGATTGCCAGGACAGAGAAGTGGGAGGGGGTTGATTGGGGAATAGGTGGAGGGAAGAGAGCTTATGGGACTTATGGGAAGGGGGGGACCGGGAAAGGGGAAATCATTTGGAATGTAAACAAAGAATTTAGAAAATAAAAAAAAGGAAAAAAAGAATTTTTAGGAGAAAAGGGTAGGTCTGTGTTAGAATGGGCTAGGGTGTGGTGATATGTTTTGATTGGTTATGTTAATCAGGAGAACCAAAGGGGGGGTTTCTTTTTTCTTTTTATTGACTAAGTTACTTATTCATCTTTACATCCTGATTCTAGCCTCCTCCCCCTCTTCTCCTCCCAGTCCCTCCATCTCTCCTTCTGCCCCCTCTTTCCAGAAAAGGGGGGGCTCCCCAGGGATATCAAGCCTCAGCAAGACTAAGTGCATGCTCTTCCACTGAAACCAGACACGGCAGCCCAGTTAGGGGAAAGAGATCCAAAGGCAGCCAATACGATCAGAGACAGCCCCTGCGCCCACTTGAGAAGTTCCACATGAAGACCCAGCTGTGCAACTTCTTTATATGTGCAGAGGGCCTAGGACCATCCCATTTATGATCTCTGGTTGGCAGTTCAGCCTCCATGGACTCCCATAGGCCCAGGTTAATTGACTGTAGGTTTTATTGTGGTGTCCAGTTCTTCTATTGAAAGTCTTACAGGAGATGGCTGGTTCAGGATTCATAACCCTCTACTGCTAAGCGTCATAGCTAGGGGTCACCCTCATAGATTTCTGGGAGTGTCCATTGTCCTAGGTTTTAGCTCAGTTCAGAGATTCCCCCATCCCCAAATCCTACTGTGACTCCCACACTTTCTCCTTCGGTCCTTCCTGGACTCATTGCTCCTGTTCCAATCACCACCTTCTCTCCTTCCCAGACCCCAATGGCGGAGTTAGAGAAAGGACTGAAGGAGCCGAGGGGTTTGCAACCCCATAGGAAGAACAAAAATATTTACTAGCCAGATGCCCCAGAGCTACCATGGTCTAAACCACCAACCAAAGAGTACACATGGAGGGACCCTGGCTCCAGCTGCATATGTAGCAGAGGATAGCATTGTGTGGCATCAATAGGAGAGACCCTTTGTCCTGTGAAGGCTTGAGTCCACAATGTAGGGAATCCCAGGGAGGTGAGATGGGAGTGGGTGGGAGGGGGAGCACCCTCATAGAAGCAGGGGCATGGGGGATGGGATAGAGGGTTTCTAGAGGGGAAAGGAGAAAACATTTGAAATGTAAATACATAAAATATCCAATAAAAAACAAAACATACACAGAGATGAATTGGAACAAGCAGAGACCAATAAAATAAAATGGAGAAACTTGGAAAAAAAAGAAGATATGAGAATTACAAATTACATTCCCACATTCCCAGTTTCACTGAGTTATAGAAAGACTTTAATGAATTCCTTTCAGTTAGTAAATCAACAATTTAAACTCCAATATTCCAGTGTTTCCTATTGCTTCCTATCTTTCAAGAAAGTCTTAGAGACAACTTTTGTTTCTACCTTATCCTTATTTCTGCCTACTAGTTGAAAATCAGTCTGGATTCTTTAGCAAGTCTATGTTTCTTTCTTTCTAATGTACAGGCGACAACTTTGCTTAGAAGTCAAACAATTCCCTTTTATCTCCTCTCCCTTTTCTACTGACACATCATTCCCTCCCCTACCATCTCATTTTCATGATTAACATTTACATTGTTTGTAACACTAAGAATATAATCTTGAATTGTAATTCAGCATTTTTTATTTATCTGTCGATGAGGTCTGTATATATAAACCAAATAAAATAATATTTATGGTATTAAAATACTCTTGATGGCCCAAATCAAATTTTTGTTCTGCTAAAAAAAAAAAAGTAAAAAAAAAAAATTGAAGAACTCTAGTACTGCTTTTGGGGTTTCCAGGGCTGGGGAGAGGACTCGGAAGCAGAAAGCACTCAGGCCTCTAGCAGAGAACTCATGTTCAGAACTGAGCACCCATGCTGGCACACACACAAACACAAACACAATTAAGGACAGAGTAAAATCATTTTAATTAAATGAAGTTTAAGGCCAGGCATAGTAGCACACACCTTTGACCGCAGCACTTGGGAGGCAGAGACAGGGAGATCTCTGAGTTCAAGGCCAGCCTGGTCTACAGAGGGCATTTTAGGAGAGCCAGGGCCACACAGAGAAAGCCTATCTTGAAAAACATCCCAGGTCTAATTGCATGCTGGCTGCATGATTTCTTTTCTTGTTTTAGCTCCTAAATTTGTTCTTTGATTAGGTCAATTAGCTAGAGGCCTTGGTGACATTGTCTGCTCTCTATGCTGACCTTATACAAAAGTGACTAATGTTAGTCCCTAATTTGGAAGGTTATTATGAGGATTTGAAAAGCTAATATTGCCAAAGACTTAGAACAGTGGCTTACAAAGCACTCATTAGGAGTGTGTAAGTGTGTGTGTGTGTGTGTGTGTGTGTGTGTGTGTGTGTGTGTTGTACATATGTGAGTATGTGAGCAGTGTACTTGAGCAATGATGTGTCTTGGCTCTATGTCTTATCATTATGCTCCATTTTAAATAATCTTTACTGTCAGTGAAAACATCATTGATTCCTATGGTTTGAATGTTCTTTGCTTCTCCAAATCTCTGGGAACCTTGTTAGCCCAAACCCAAGGACAGTATAAGGAGCTCCATCATTATCATTGAGTCTTGGGCTCATCATGACTTGCATTCAACTGAGAAGAAACCCATATTCTCATATGTTCTCTACATTCAGTTAGGGTAGACTTATTTTTAATTTGGTCACCCTGATAACAATGTACTCATTATCCTACCAAATATAGAACATTTGGAATAATATTGAATTATGAAGGCAATGCTCACCATTTTTCTAATTTTGCTTTCATAAAAGGAGATGGTAAGAAGTGAATTTCTTAGGATGAAATTATCCCTATAAAGAACATGCAACATGCAATGGAAGGTATAGTGTATTTAATAATAATTCTATTAGTATAATTTAACAATAATTCTATTAGTATTTTTCATAAGACACTTTATATTTGTTTGTTTGTTTGTTTGTTTTTCAAGACAGGGTTTCTCTGTATAGCCCTGGCTGTCTTGGAACTCACTCTGTAGACCAGGCTGGCCCCGAACTGAGAAATCGCCTGCCTCTGCCTCCCAAGTGCTGGGATTAAAGGTGTGTGCCACCACCGCCTGGCTCCTCTTTATTCGTCTACTACCTCTGCTTGGGTGTTTCCATATTTATCAGATGTCATCAGATTTCTTTGGAGAAGTAAAAGCTGATTATATATAAATACACATTATAATATATATTATAAGAAGGGATTTATTATATTGACTGGGACAGTCAAAGTCTGGGTTATATCCCAATTACTCCTTGTGATCTGGAGAGGGAATGTGATGAGTTGGTAACTACTGAGGCTGAGAAACTAAAAGCCTCAGAACAAGAAGTGGAGAATGTAGACCTGGCCAAGCCATTTGGAGGGCAAACACATGGATATCTCCTAGAGAGCTGCTATTGACCCACTTCCTGTTTTGAAGGGTTGAAAATATCTGGATCCCAAGCCTATTGGTTGAGTGAAACATTTCTACTCAGGCATAAATGATTATTAACAACAAGGTGGTAGAGGAAAATATCCCTTGTATCAGTCTTGTGAGCCTCATTTATATTTTGTCAGTTATTGTTCTCTGTACATTTCCTATTTAAATCACTTCCAGCAATCTGTATGGTCTGTTATCTCCCCATCACCCATATGATATTTTCCAAAAGTGATTACTGAAAAGATTTGACTAACAAAGATGAAAGTACATTCAAACAAATGAGCATCGGTAATTCTGCTAATGATCAATTGTCAACAGACTTGTAGAAGTTGCCACTGTGCATGGAATATGAATGCAGTTGCTGTTCCAGAGACAGATATGTATCAGAGGATGGTGATAGAAACTTAGCAGCCTCCATGAATAAAGTGGCTGTGGTGAGACGGATGAATGAGTCCTAGAAAACGTGATGGTAAAAACAAGCAAACAACCACTCTAAAGGATATTTAACATAAGTAAAGAATTATCTCACAACATTGACATGGTCAAAAGTACATTATTAAATAGATATCAACTGCATTGGGCCATGCTTCCTCCTTGCCTACTATAATTGCACCAAATCCAAGTCATTCCTCTCAAACAACAAGGAAGAGACTTTCTGAAGTTCTATAGAAGTAATGATAGATAACTCCAGAAAACTGAACTATCAAACATTTGAAAGACAATTGCTTTTCACCCATTTTTATTTCATTTTACGTGATATCCAAACTATCTCACCTGACCACAAATGAATCAAGTTTGCCAAGGAATGGACAGAAATGAAAAAGAGAAAGGAGAAACTAAAGAATAAATGCATAAGTAGTTCCAAAATGCAGCATGCAGACCTTTTATACTTGAAATTCTACACATTATGCTTATATATTCAAGTCTAATGTTTAAGACCCTGGGCATGGAGGCAGGGCCTCCATGATTCCTAGCAGCTTAGCTGAGCCTGGAACACATTTTTTTATGCTTGAATAAACTTGTCAGTACTAGACAGAGTCTGTTTTAAGAAGCAAAACTTGAGTGTGATGGGCTGATTAACATTTGGGGAGTGAGTCATTCACTGTTACTAGAATAACATCTATTTATTTTTGTTCAGCTGCAGTATGGAATGGTTCACTTCCACAAAGTAATAAATATTTGTTACAACTATCACACTAGGTAAGGGCCCCCCTCTGTCTCTAACAATGTCTGTTTCCTTTCCTGCTTCACTGGCCTCCCATATCTTGTCTTTATCTAGATCAGTGGTTCTCAACCTTCCTAATGCTGTCACCCTTTAGTATACATTTCTTGTGTGATTATCCCCACAATAAAATTATTTTTGTTGGTACTTCATGACTGTAACTTTGCTACTGTCGTGAAACATGATGTAATAAGTAGCTTTGAATATTAAGGTTTGCCTACTTGTTTTTCTTTGGAGCCTCCTCCTCTTCCCCTGTGTGTGTATTGACCTTCTCAATTTCCATTTTTTCATGTCTTTCTCTTACAATCTCTCATTCTTAAACAGTCTTTCTTTCCCTACCCCGAATGCATCCACACAGTATGTCTAAAGTATCTTACACATACTACAATATTTATATCCAAACTATCCAAACTACAGTCCTGCAATACTTATGTAGTGGTCACATAGAGGGCTTCAATTACTTAGGAAATCTACATATAGATTAACTGTATTAAACAACCTTAAAAACACTATCTTATAATTCATAAAAGCAATACTCCTTGACATTCTACTTATCTGAAATATTAATGTATTTCTCAATTCTTTCTCAATTAATTATAATAATGTAAGGACTGTATATACCCTCAAAATTAATTTCTTCAGAATTTTCACTTAAAATATATCTTTAAGGACTCCAGAGAGTTTTGATGTTAAGAGCACTTGCTGCTTGTGCAGAGGATCTGGGTTCATATTCTAGCACCAGGTTAGCTCAAAAACAGACCTAACTCCAGTTTCAAGTGATACACTGCCCCCTTCTGGCTTTCTAGGGCACTACATTCATATGATGCCCTTTCAGCACAGGCAAAACACTCATACACATAAAATACAAATAAACGAAATATGTCAAAATTCAAAAAGATGTCCTTACTTTGAAGAAACATACTTGACCTAATATGATGAAATGTTGAGTATATTTGGCCATACATTGTGCATAGAATGTGGTAGTTCACTACATATTATATGACTAGATATCAATTTGATTAAAACTGAAAAAACACTTAAGAAGCTATCCATATTCTTTCCTCTGTAAAATTCTCAAGCAAAGGACTAAAATACATTACATCATGGAAAAGAGGATGAATGGACTTAGCATAAAACATGCAGTCACTAGTTGTATGACCTTGAAAATATCCCTTCGTCTTTCAACACTTTTTCCTCCCTTTAAGGAAAAAGAAATAGCACTTAGTTTATTTGGCCTGGTGAGGACCAAATAGGATAAAACACAGCCTATACTGAGCACATTCATGGTGTAGTGAGAACTCAGGAACTCATCATCTCTCTTCAGCTGTTCCTTGGACAGCTAACTCATGGCTATATGAACTTCACACATATGGTCTCTCCATGGTTTGTGGTAGTCCATGAATATTATACAATTCATTAGCCACCACCCTGTAAAAGCTGAGTCTTGATTATAATAATGTAATTTCGCAAAATAGATTTTTATGATAATGTATTATTCATTCTTAGATAAGTTTATTGGTGTCTTGCTGTACATCCTGTTTACTGTACCAAAATCACCACATTTTATATGTTATTAATGCATATGTTATACCCATAGCTCAACCAACCAAGGCTAAAAAATATTTATTATAAAAATTTCCTTTATATTGAACATATATAGATCCTTTCTTCATCCCGTGTTTCTCCTCCTACTTCCCTTTCCCATTCTACCTTCTTTCTCTTCTTCCTTCCTTTCTTCCTTCCTTCTTTCCTCCCTCTCCTTCCTTTCTTCTTCCCTCCATTCTTCTCCTCTCTGGAACTCTGTATGTCACTCAAACTGATCTCAAACTCCTGGATCAAAAATCCTTTCACCTCAGCCTCTCAAGTGACTAGGATGTAACTTTTTTCTTATTATTTCATATGTATATATTCATATGTATGAACATATATGTATATATATAATGCCTTATGATTATACATACCTTTTACAACACATTAGCTATTATGAGTAGATATTAATTATTTCAAACATGGGAAGATGTGCAGAAGTTACATACAAGTAACCAACCATTTTATACAGGCTATTAGACATCCATTGATTTGGTATTTTCAGAGTGTTCTGAAATCAAGCAATATGGATTTTAAGAAATGAGGTAACATTGCTGGTTAGTGTTGGCACTCACCTTTAATATGAGCACTTGGGAGGCAGAGGCAGGCAGATCTCTGAGCTCCATGCAATCCTGGACTACAGAGCAAGTCTCAGGACATCCAGGGCTGTACAGAAAATTCCTGTTTCAAAAAAACAAAACCAAACAAAATTAATCAAACAAAAAATTAAAAATGGAAAAAAATGAAGCAAACACTTAGATTATTGTGAACCGTATGTTTAAACAAGATAGTATTAACTTTCTGGTTAATTAACTTTTTGACATTACAGCATGTGTGATGTCAGTGTATTAACAAAGACTAAGAACTACAAGTTGTCTGGGAGGAATTCGTGGTAAACTAAAGCAGACAACCTTGTTGGTTTCCATATTAGCATGGAAGAACCTCAGTGGGAAGAACCCTGGATGCTGACACAGGTCCTGTCTCCTTTTAGCTTCTGTGGTTCTGCAGAATCCTGGCCTTTGCACCTTCCTGACATGCAGCAGCATCCTCAGAAAAGGAGGCTGTATTCTCTAAGAGCGCAGCATACTTGGCAGCTACTGAAGGCTTAATAGAAGGGCTGTACTTCCATTATTAGTACACGAGAAACGATACATCCCTACTTCTGTAGGGAAGAGAAAAAATAATGATTATTTACTTCCATTTCTGTTATCCCCACCAGGACACACAGCTAGTAAACACAGACAGCATATTATATCCAAGATGTAGAGACACTTTATATACTGGCTAAGCATGTATAAGAAAGATCTGGGAAGAATAAGGAGGCACCAGAATGTTTCACAGGTTTTTGGAGAAATATCTTTCCTAAGAGAGTATCTTCTAGGCCCAGACCATGCATGTATATCATCTGTTAGAAGCACTCTCCAGTTTTCATTCTGGAAGGTGATGGTTGCTCAGCTCAGAGACTGTTCTTTTCTCAGGGGACAAGAGCCTCTGCAAGGCCGTTCCCCTTACAATTACTTTCCCCCCAAGGACGATGGAGATATCTGCTGCTAAAGATATTCTCATTTTTCAATTGTATTTATTTTTTATATCGGGCATGAGAGAGTTAGAAAACTCTACATGTAGACACAGTAAGATTTATAAACTATTGTATTTATTACCGATGATTCTAGTCTTCTGGGGTTACCAGGTAAACCTGAGGGAAACTCTGAAATTCACATCAGTTTTGAAGAACATATTCATTTCTGTATTCATAAGAAGAGAGACATTATTGGTAGATGAGATCGGGAAGATCTTCGTCAGGGGTTTTGGAACCCCCTTCCCCTTCCCCGTGGTCTGGGGTAACACTGCACCACGCCCCTCCTGGGGTTTTGCCTCTGCCCCATGCAGACTGGTCTCCCCCTTGGTGAGCTGCTCCCATTTGCCTCCCTTGGCTGGGGTTCCTCCCTAGCTGCCCAGTCATGGGGGCTGCTGTGCTTTTCGGATGCACCCTTGTCCTGTTCTGCCCAGCTTTTGCCCTTTTCCTGATCACTGTAGCTGCAGACCTGCTTCTGGCTATCATCCTAGAAGTGGGAATCTTTATGGCTAGTCTCCCTACTCTTGGCCACTGTGGTCTGGTGCATCTTGGTCCATGTGACAGACCTATCAGAAGCATGGCTCCAGTATGGCCTCCTGATTTTTGGTGCTGCTGTCTCTGCCCTTCTACAGGAAGGGTTACATTTTGCCTGCTACAAGCTCCTTAAGAAGGCAGATGAGGACTTAGCATCACTGAGTGACGACAGAAGATCACCCATCTCCATCTGACAGATGGCCTGTTTCTGGTCTGTCCATTGTTATCATCAGTGATGTCTTCTCTGTTATCAATATTTTGGCTGATGCACTTGGGCCAGGTGTGGTTGGGATCCATGGAGACTCAGCGTATTACTTCCTGACTTCAGCCTTTCTCGCAGCAATCATGATCCTGCTCCAGACTTTTTGGGGAGTTGTGTTCTTTGATGCCTGTGAGAGGAGACTGTACTGGACTTTGGGCGTGTAGTTGGGAGTCACCTTCTGACATCAGGACTGACATTCCTGAACCCCTGGTATGAGGCCAGCCTGCTGCCTATCTATGCAGTCACCGTTCCCATGGGACTCTGGATGTTCATCACAGCTGGAGGCTCCCTCTGAAGTATTCCAGTGCTGACTGCCTGGACTGATCGCTGACAGATCCCATCTGCCTGTCCACTGCCCATGTCTGAACCCAGCTCCAGCCCGTGTCCATTGCCCTCCTTCTCAGTGTGCTCGCTGATGTGTCCTGTTTCCTTCTGGGTGTGGTGTTGTCCTTTTGTGACCTTTAGTCTCTAAGCTTTCTCAGGAGCAGCCCAATGAGGGCAACATGAAGCTATTTTCAGTCCTCTATTATTTAACAGAAGTCACATTTTCACAAAGGAGGCATGGAATGAAGAAATATGAGTGACACAAAAGACTGAGGGATGGATATTAGAGTCTTGAACTGTAGGTGGTCAGTCAGAAGCCCAGATCACAGCTTAGGCTTGTCATCACACACTGAACTTGGGCAGTCTTGTGAACTGATGCTTGAACTCACAAGGTCAGATACTATCTCCTGGTGGAAGGTGTTAGAATCGATCAAATGACATCCAGCTGGTGTTCACTGAAGATCAGATTGCTTGGTTTATGTGAGGAACCATCACACATTCAGCATCCATGGTGATTAGTACAAAATATAAGATTATAAAATCGGGCTGTCAAGATGGCTCGGGGGGGTTAAGAGCACTGGCTGCTCTTCCAGAGGGTTCTGAGTTCAATTCCCAGCAACCACATGGTGGCTCACAACCATCTGTAATGGGATCAGATGCCCTCTTCTGGGGTGTCTAAAGATAGCTACAGTGTACTCATAGATAAAATAAATAAATCTTTTAAAAAAAGATTATAAAATCCACCTTGGTTATCTCCAGTCCACAGTGAATTTGAACATGTAATTGTCAGACAGTTCTGTAAAGTACAAGGCAGATTATGCACAATAGCATAATCTGTAGTAGTAAAAAAAGCATGCATATTGAGATAACAGGAAGAACCAAATAAATGAATGGTTGAAAGGCTGAATGAATAAAATGGCCACCAACAAACTACAGTGAATCATAAATCAAATTGAGTCATTGCTACCAAAATCTGTTAAGAAGGCAAAGCAAATGAGTCTTTCCTGTGGTCTGATGTGATAGCATGTCTGTCAGGTCCTGTGGTAACCTATGCTAACTCTCATTTGTCTTCTATTTTCCCCATGAACTACAGTGTTTCCTATATTACATTGAACAAAGTTTTCTATGCCATGGTTCATGGGCTATCCAGTCAACAAGAGATGAGAGATAATTAAAAATTTGAATGCTTGTCCTTCCCTTTCAGAACATATGTTTTTGCAGGTTCCCCAGGTGATCTGAAGGCACAAAATGTCTTTCAGTGAAAAACATTGAACTCTACAGTCCCTAGCAAAGAGTAAACAAGAGTCCTACACATCAGCGACATGTCCATTCCACATGCCAGAGACACTGTGGGGCCACTGTCATATGGCTCAAGAACTGACTTCACCCACATAGTGCCAGGCCTATCATTTTCAGTAATTATAGCCTCTGATATTTCAACCTCTGATATTTTACCCTCTTTCAGGAGATGGGAGATTCCATACCACCATATGCCCACCTTGTGAGCAGAAACACCATTACAGCATCTTGCAGTTGTATGTCTATCAAGGACTTAACATTCTTTTCTCAGTAGTTGTGAAGTTGCTCTGAAATCACTCTAAGTGAAATAATATTAACCACAATATTCACTTTAGAAGTAACTTTTGCAAGAACTATGTAAATTTAGAAGTAGAAATGAGTAATGTTCAATAGAGTGTTTAGGTGCTGTTGTGTTTAAATTGAATGGAAGACACCAGTTTTTCAAGTGATTTCAAAGACTCTATGAGGTATCTATTCTCACTCTACTCAGAAGTGACTCACCACTCAACTTTCTTCTCAAACCCTGTTTCTGCTGTCTGCTCATTGCTTCTGTGGTCTGCCAGTGCTTCCTGTATTCCTGGAGATCTTTTTGTTAGGACATCATTATTTTAACCTCTTTTTTGGTAGGGACAAAATACTATTACTAGCTAATGAAGATCTTTTTAGTTTTGAACAAAGAGATAGGATTGGTCAGAGGTATCTTAGTTCTTAGATATTGGTTGAACATATGTCTCCATGTTCAATGAGAACTATCTTCATTTTTTACTTTACGATGTCCACATTCCTTTAAAAGTCCAGGGCGTAAAGAAAAGCTTAGTGCACAGGAGTCATCAGTTCAGGGAAAACATTCCCTGAAGTGAGACCTCCTGTTCCATCAGGCCTTGTAGAACCAGTTCAGCTTAGCACCATACACAGTAAACTACAAAGATACTGTCCTTCACTTAACATGTCCTTCCTTAGACTATCTACTCAGTTCATTTGATATCAATGATACAGCACTATGAGATTATACTACCATATTTTGGTTAAGATAAGAGGGCTATAAAAAGGCAGTGAATACTCCTGGATTTAAGGTAACTACCAAGATTTGTGGTGTGAACACCACACCAACCAGGCATGACTTTCTTTGCACAGTGACCTCCTGAGGGCTCCCTTGACTTCAGCATTCCTCAGACTGTAGATCATGGGGTTCAGCATGGGGTTGAAAAAACTGTAAAACAGGAAAAGGATCTTCTGCTGCTCCTCTGGGTGCTGGGACTTAGGGGCCATATACATGACGATGGCGCTGCCAAAGAAGAGCCCAACCACACAGAGGTGGGAGGAACATGTGGAGAAGGCCTTTCTGCGGCCCTCCCCTGACTGGATCCTCAGGATGGCCACCAGGATGCGTGTGTAGGAGACTAGAACAAAGCACAGAGGTCCCACTAATATGAACACACAAGCTGCGAAGATGACAACTTGATTGAGTGTTGTGTCAGCACAGGCCATCTTGAGGACAGACAGGATTTCACAGAAGAAGTGATTGATTTCATGTGGCCCACAGAAGGGCAGTCTCAGGATGAGAACTAAATGGACCAGAGCAAGGAGAAAGCTAACTATCCAGGAAACAGCAGCAAGGATGGTACACACTCTCCAGTTCATGATGACAGTGTAGTGTAGAGGGTGGCAGATGGCAACATACCGATCATAGGACATCACAACAAGGAGCACACATTCTGTGTGTGCAAGAGCCAAGAAGAGAAAAGTCTGTGTCATGCATCCTGCAAAGGTGATGGGCCTGGTCTCATCCAAGAGGTTTATGAGTGTCTGTGGCACTGTGTTGCAGGCATAGGCCATATCAACAATGGCCAGGTGGGACAGGAAGAAGTACATGGGAGTGTGGAGTCTGGAGTCCAGGCAGATTATTGCAAGGATAGTCCCATTCCCCAGTATGGTCAAAGTATAGAAGAGAGAGAAAAGTAGGAAAAGAACTAGGTGAATCCTTGGGCCAAGACAGAATCCCAACAGGACGAACTCTGTGACCATGGTCTGATTTTCCTCCATTTCACTATGAAAGAGGATGCAGAGAGCTGAGTCAATTCTTATAAAATATGGTTTTATCTCAGATTTTAGCAACATGAGAAAACTATCAGTAAACATCAATAGGATGGTTTCAATCACAAAAAAATTAATGATGTATTATTAAAATGTTGTGCACAAATTATAGTTTTAACTGACATCCAACTTTTGGAAGAGTATTATGTTGCTAGTGCTAAATACTTAGAATATTTGGCACAGGGGCAATTATGAAGTCTAGCAAAGCCTACACATAAAACCATTGTGAAACATAGTTTGTCTCAGAGTTTTATGCATGCAAGGATATGAAGGAACTACTAAGGTCTCTGAGTCAAACATCCCAGTAACATGAAATGAACACAAATCAAGTAGTGAAAAGTCTTTTAAGATTGTAATAGTACCAGAATAGAAACAAAATAATTTGATAGAATTTACATTCATTACTTTAAAAGTCTAAGTCATAGCTAAAATCTAGAGGGTGCTTACATAATTTCACTCAGAGAAAACCATGAAAGAACCTTTCTTTTTTATGATTGGGTGTATGCTCAGCAAGTGGGCATTTGATTGGTATGAAAATTCAGGGTTTTTGTGAAACACATGGCAATGTATAGATGTATACATAGAATTTGAAACACTGTTAGTGATGAGGAAGGAGGTGGTAGAAGTTATATCTATAGACAATACTATATGATGTTATGTTCCTTCCTATTTTTTTGTATATCCATCCAGAATATGTATCATTACATTGAAATTTAGACAATAACCACTGCTTGGTTATTTTCTCGCTAGTCAAGTGAGACATTCACAGAACTATTAATACATTCTAGAAAAATAGGATAATTTTGTGTTTCACCAAATGTATTACCACCCAGACTCAGTGGATGGGAGTTTATATGAACATTCAAATATTTGGAAGGGTGGTTGATAAGTGTCTATATAAATTCTCTTGCAGGTAAATTTCCCTGCTTATTTAGACCACTTTCTATGTTTTCTCTGAAGAATATAAGCATAGAATAAAAATAAGAAAGACATGGTCTGCTTTTGTTTTAATCCATTTCCTCATATTTGTAATACATATTATTTTTGAAATCCAAAACTTAAGGATTTGCAACTTAAAGTGGAAAATTGTTGGATGATCTTGATATCAATAATTATACATGTTTTGACTTTTTCATAAATAATAAAGAGGAATGACATTGCTTTGGGCCAATCTCTAGTTTAATTAGCGTCAGTACCAAGGGAGATGTTAAAGAGTGTTTCCCAAGGAAATTGGCATGACAGAGAGAATTTTATTCAGAGAAAGGCACTCATAAAATAGACATGCAACTGATGAGAATAACAAGGAAGATGTAGAAATAAGACTACATCAGCAAACACAGGACTAGAGAGTTCAAACATGGACATCTGAAAGCTTGATGCTTTGTGTATTCTCCTAGATGTGTGGAAGGTGGATTTAAGCAACTGTAGAATTCATATGTATTCAGTTTCATGAGATATTCTGTGGAGACACAGTGTAAAATGCAGGAGATGTGTTTGGAGTGTAGAATTTGGACAAGGAAGGCAGTATTTGGTTGTGCATAAGAAATGACGTCTGGTGAAGGGACAAGGGAACCAGTTGGAAGAAAGATCCTAGCCACCTGATGGATGGCCTTGACTGTTTGACAGTAATGTCAGTGAAAATGATTTCTGACTAGCTCTTCTTACTCTCATTTCAGGGTCCTCAGGAACTGTCAGGGTATAATTTCTTTTGTCGAGAAGATATCTCTGTAGAGATGGAATATACAATTAATAAAATTCTTTGCAAACATTTCAGTTACATTTTAAAGTACACATAAATAAATTTTCAATATCATGGCATATACCTTGTCCTCTTGTGGCATGGCAAAGCATAATACTCCTGTTGAAGGAATTTTCCAGTTTGGTCTAATATCTGGGGACCAGACTATGTGAATGGAGGCATAAAGTTAAATTTTACACATGATGCATAACAAAAAACCAAAAAAACCTAGGTTGTAAATTTTGTCATACCAATAAAGAAATACAGAAAACACGTTTGATATATTAGAAACCATTTGGTACCATTGCCTATAGTTCATTATAAGGCTATGGAGCAGGTTTGCTTGTTTTCTAAATCTGGCAATTGATATATATTTATTACATGGCAAATAAATGTATAAATCTAAACAAATGAATAAACTACTAGCTATTGTTGTCTTAAGACACCTTATTTCTTTTACAATAAAATCTCCTCTAATTATTCTAAGTTCAGCCCTTGTCCCACAGGAAATGAATCCTCCAATACAGAAAAAAAAGTCATTTCTGTGATTCATATTAAAGTAACATCTTTAAGATGGGATAAGATCACTTAAAGGTTTCAGAAAATGTTAAGTACTTAAATTTAGTATATATTTATCTTTGTAATCCTTTTCATTTGATTTCAATGCCATGTATCTAAAGTAAATTAAAACAATCAATTAGAAAACCAACATTACATTTTCAGGGACTTCACTTTGAAGCATGTTCCAGTTACAAGTATAAGTTTGAAGAATTATGATAATATACATTAATCTATGTGTGTATGGCTTCAGCAATTAAAAGTTGTCCAACTGGTATTGTTAAATGATCTAGTTACTCCAAAGCACTGAAGGAAGTATCTCCGAAGGAAGGCATTTCTTTATACATAAACAAAATACCATCACTTGGAATGTATCATATTTTGAAAAGTAAATATCAAGTTTGATGAACTATCTGTTTCTTTGCTATGGTGGCAGGCATGGTCAAAGCAACATTCATACAGCCACCCATTGTTCCACAGTTGCTCATCTCAACTGCTTACTTGTAACCACCAAGGTAGAAGCTGTTACTTTTCTTTCTTCCATATTGATGAGATAGACACTTTGCCAAGTTATCATATTGAATAAGGATTAATGAGGTAAATGATTTTTTTCTATGCCAGGAATAATTGCAGGTCAGTCTTACTGGATCATCTCTTTACTAATCTTTGACTGCTAATTTATCATCTGGTTCATACACTGTGTATACCCGGCACTATAGTAGGGTACCACAGACAGGATTGTAATGTTATAAGGATGTTGCTATAAACATGTGTTTTAGAGTCAAAAGAAGATGTAAAATGTAACATAAAAATAAAAATCTACTAAAGAGAAAATTTAAATAATTATTGAGAATCTAATACTTTTTCCATTTTCCTACACCCACTGATACCTCAGTTCCCTCCCCTCACCAAAATTTATCCTCTAGATTCCAGAAAATATAACATACACGCTTACTTATTTACTATATTCTAGGTACCTGGATATGGATTGAAAGTTAAATAACAGATAAATATCAGACATAAACACAAAATGCGTTTGGCTTTTGTAGCCCAATGCAGTAAGAAAATGCATTTTATACTTCTGACAGGAATTAAATGGAACCTTCCTAAGACAATCAGTATCTGTTAATTTCAATGAAAGCAAAAACCACCCTGCAGCATATTCTGCTATGATTTTTGTTAAGTAGGAAAGTTATCCTACATATTTCATCTAAAGCCATGATCTGGAAACTTTTATTTGCACAGAATATGAATAAACATTATATTTAACATTCATAGAGACAATCTATTTCTCAATCATGATATAGAAATAATAAGTGACAGTAACAGAGGAAGAGTTAAACAAAGACATGATGCTTCAACTGTCTGGGAGGAATTTGTGGTGTTCTAAATTTATACAACCTTGTTAACTCACACATTAACACCCAAGAATTTCAGAAGAGGAAGAAGCTGGAGGCTGGCACGGGTCCTATTCCTGCAGAATTTCTGGGGAACTGTAGAACACTCAGGTCTGCTCCTGCTTGAAATGCCCCAGAATCCCCAGAGAAGGAGATTTTATTCTCTGAGGGCTCAGGCTAGGTTGGCAGCTCTTGACTCTCCTTGGAGGGACAGGGCTAGGAGACATCATACATGACTACCTCTGTGGGAGGCAAAGACAGAGAAATTATCTCTTTCTATTGCTCTTGCCATCCTCAACAGGACAAGCAGTTAAAAATCACAGAAAAAGAGACAATTCTGAAACAACGTCCATCAGAATCCATGAATAGTGATTGCTTTTTTTTCATTAGATATACGCTTTATTTACATTTCAAATGATTTCTCCTTTCCTGGTTACTCCTTCCCTGAAAGTCCCATAACCCCTCTTCCCTACCCCTGTTCCCCAATCAACCCCCTTCCACTTCCTGGTATTCCCCTACACTGCTGCACTGAGCTTTTCCAGGACCAGGGACCTCTCCTTCCTTCTTCTTTGACATCATTTGATATGTGAATTGTGTCTTCGGTATTCTGAGCTTGTGGACTAATATCCACTTATCAGTGAGTACATACCATGAGTGTTCTTTTATAATTGGGTTACTTCACTTAGGATGATATTTTCCAGTTGCAACCATTTGCCTAAGAATTTCATGAATTCATTGCTTTTAATGGATGAATAATACTCCATTGTATAAATATACCACATTTTCTGTATCCATTCCTCCATTGAGGGACATTGGGATCTTTCCAGCTTCTGGCTATTATAAATAAGGATGTTATGAATATAGTGGAGCATGTGTCCTTATTGCATGCTGGGGAATCCTCTGGGTATATGTCCAGGAGTGGTATAGCGGGGTCCTCTGGAAGTGTCATGCCTAGTTTTCTGAGGAACTGACAGACTGATTTCCAGAGTGCTTGTACCATCTTGCAACCCCACCAGCAGTGGAGGAGTGTTCCTCTTTCTCCACATCCTCCCCCTTGTGTACAGGTTTTCCCATGTTTAAGTGTTCTATATTCAACCTGTCCACGATTCACCCCACTTCCCCTCCACGGGCTGATGGCAGGACAGTTGGGTGATGGTGTTCTCTGCCCTGTGCATCCCACCCGAGGACTAAAGGAACACAGGAGGTGGGGCCCCCTGGACCTGAGATACCCTCCCTGTCTCCTGTGCCTGTATTTCTCCATCTCCTGTTGTGGATGGTGCAGGTTGTTAAGAAAAGGGACCTAGTCTAGCCTTGGCCCTGGAGATGAATTTACTGGGGGCTTAAGTGTAAATGAGTTCAGTTTAGTGTCCCCTGCCCAGACTGGACATCTTCGTCTTTTTCTCAGGTCTGAAAGGAACTGTTTTCTGGTATGATAAAGACCCCCCCAAATGCCATTTTTTGAGGGAACCTTTTTATGGTATGATAAAGACCTCCCAAATGCCATTTTAAAGGGCATTTTGTAAAAAAGATTCTATCCTGTTTTCCCTTTGGTCCCAGGCCCTGGGGAAAAGGAAGGAAGTGCATGGAACTGGTACTACTGGAACTTGTAAAGTCCATGACTATCAGCACCCCTTCTTTCCCCAAGGTGAAGTGGAGGGTGCTGTGGGGTTGGCCCACTCCATGACAGTGCCTGAGGAGTCAGACTACCATGGCAGCGCAGGCCCAGAGGGCAAACACTTTTTCTAGCATTTAATTGAGGAGTGGGAGGGATGGGGAGGTTTTCTATCACTGTATTGTTTTTCTGCTGAGGGTAGGATATTCCACCCCTTTAATCAAGGCTTGTGATTTTGACTAATAAAAAGGACTTTGTAATTGTGGGGGAAAGAGAAATACATTATTTTAAAGAAGCCAAAATGGTCTTAATCATATCAAATCATAGTGTATCGAAATAAGTTAATAAACACTTTATCTCTTCTCAAGATCAGGTGTTCTGCTCACAATGGAAGTAAAAATTTTGTGAAATTATATGAAAGTTGTAATATGGGAACCGCAAACATTTTTCACCATATATATGGTGAAATATATATATATATATATATATATATATATTGCTATATGTATATAATATATATATTGCTATTAAGGTTTTTTAGAAGAAACAGAGTTTTGGGTCAAATAAGATGTAAAATGTCACAGTAATTAAATCAAAATATAGGAAATTATGAGTTTTCTACTTTGTGAGCAAGATCAGGCAATGTCACTTTATAAAACTTATCAGAGGGAATCATAAAATTATACAAAACATAAACATATAAAAAAGGAATAAAACAGAAAAAAAACCACGTCTTAACTGAAACTAGCATGTATCCAAATGAGTACAAGATACTGCCTTGAAATATTCAGTTACTTTTGCTCTTATGTCTGTCTGTATTTGGGGATGTGCACCTGAGTTGCAGGGACCCACTGAGGCCAGCATGAAGCTATTTTCAGTCCTCTGTTATTTAACAGAAGTCACATTTTCACAAAGAAGGTGTGAAATGAAGAAATATGAGTGACAGAAAAGACTGAGGGATGGATATTAGAGTCTTGAACTGTAGGTGGTCAGTCAGAAGCCCAGATCACAGCTTAGGCTTGTCATCACACACTGAACTTGGGCAGTCTTGTGAACTGATGCTTGAACTTATGAGGTCAGAACTATCTCCTGGTGGAAGGTGTTGGATCATATGACATCCCAGTGGTGTTCATTGAAAGTCAGATTGCTTGGTTTATGTGAGGAACCGTCACACATTCAGCACCCATGGTGATGAGTATAAGAATATAAGATTATAAAATCCACCTTGGTTATCTCCAGTCCACAAGAAATTTGAACATGTAGCTGTCAGACAGTTCTGTAAAGAACAAGGCAGACTATGCACAATAGCATAATCTGCAGTAGAAAACAGAGCATGCATATTGAGATAACAGGAAGATCCAAATAAATGAATGGCTGAATGGCTGAATGAATGAATGGCTACCAAAAACTACAGTGAATAATAAATCAAACTGATCACCAAATTTTGGTATTCACTACCACAATTTATTAACTAGGCAAAGCAAATGAACCTTTCCTGTCGTCTGATGTGACATCATGTCTGTCAAGTCCAGTGGTAAGCCATGCTAACTCTCTTTTTTCTTCTATTTTCCCCATGAACTAAAGTGTTTCCTATACTACATTTAAGAATGTTTCTTATGCATGGTCCATGGGCTATCCAGAGGACAAGAGATGAGAGATAATTAACAATTTGAATGCTTATCCTTCCCTTTCAGAACATATATTTTTGCAGGTTTCCCCAGGTGATCTGAAGGCACAAAATGTCATTCAGTGAAAAAAACTGGACTCTACAGTCCCTAGCAAAGAGTAAACAAGAGTCTTATGCATCAGTGATGAAGTCTCCATTCTACATGCCAGAGACACTGTGGGGCCACTGTCACATGGCTCAAGAACTGACTTCACCCACATAGTGATATGCCTGTCATTTCAATAATTATAGCCTCTGATATTTCACCCTCTTTCAGGATATGGGAAATTCCACACCACCTTACGCCCACCTTGTGAGCAGAAACACCATTACAGCATCTTGCAGCTGTATACTTATCATGGACTAAATATTCTTTTCCCAATAGTTTTGAAGTTGCTCTGAAATTACTCTAAGTGAGATAAAATTAATCACAATATCCACTTTAGAAGCAACTTTTGCAAGAACTATGTAAATTTTGAAGTAAAAATGAGTAGCATTCACTCCAGTGTTTAGGTGCTGTTGTGTTTAAATTGAATGGAAGCCACCAATCTTTCAAGTGTTATTTGTTCTGGAATTATCACTTGGCTTATAATAACAATTTTGAATATACAATAAAAATATGAATGCCTTGGGCTTGTTAGTCGACTGCATTTCCAAAGATTTTATGAGATATCCATTCTCACTCCTCTCAGAGGTGACTCACTACTCAACTTTCTCCTCAAACTGTCTCTGCTGTCTGCTCATTGCTCCTGTGCTCAGCCAGTGCTTCCTGTGTTCCTGGAGTTCTTTTTTTTCCAGTCCTGACTTCCTTTGGTAATGAACAGTTGTGTGGAAGTGTAAGCTGAATAATCCCTTTCCTCCCCTCCTTGGACAATTTGTCTCCAAAGCCCTCTTATCTTAACCAAAATATGGTAATATAATCTCATAGTGCTGTATTAGTATCATTGATATCAAATGAACTGACTAAATAGCCTAAGGAGGACCATGCTAAGTGAAGGACAGTACCTTTGTAATTTACTGTGAGTGGTGATAAGCTGAACTGATTCTACAAGGCCTGATGGAACAGGAGGTCTCACTTCAGGGGTTGTTTTCCCTGAACTGATGACTCCTATGTACAAAGGGCTATTTTTATGCCCTGGACATTTAGAGGAATGTGGATATCATAAATTAAAAAATGAAGATAGCTCTCATTGAACATGGAGAGATATGTTCAACCAATATCTAAGAATTAAGATAATCCTGACCAATCCTATTGCTTTGTTCAAAACCAAAATGATCTTCTTTAGCTAGTAATAGTATTTTGTCTCTACCAAAATGGGAAAATAATGATGAGCTAACAATAAGAACTCAAGGAACAATATATACAAAGAGCTCAAGAAGTTAGATCCCAAAGAACCAAATAACCCTATCAAAAAATGGGGTACAGAGCTAAACAAAGAATTTTCACCAGAAGAAATTTGGATGACTGAGAAGCACCTTAAGAGATGTTCAACATCATTAGTCATCAGGGAAATGCAAATCAAAACAACCCTGAGATTCCAAGTCATACCAGTCAGAATGGCTAAGATTAAAAACTCAAGAGACAACAGGTGCTGGCGAGGATGTGGAGAAAAAGGAACACTTCTACACTGTTGGTGGGATTGCAAGATGGTACAACTGCTCTGGAAATCAGTCTGGCGGTTCCTCAGAAAATTGGGCATGACACTTCCAGAGGACCCTGTCATACCACTCCTGGGCATATACCCAACGGTATCCCCTGCATACAATAAAGACACATGCTCCACTATGTTCATAGCAGCCTTATTTATAATAGCCAGAAGTTGGAAGGAGCCCAGATGTCCCTCAAAGGAGGAATGGATACAGAAAATGTGGTATATTTTTACAATGGAATACTACTCAGCAATTAAAAATAATGAATTCATGCAATTTGTAGGCAAATGGTTGGATCTGGAAAATATCATCCTAAGTGAGTTAACCCAATCACAAAAGAATACACATGAAATGCAATCACTGATCAGTGGATATTAATGAGCCCAAAAGCTCTGAATACTCAAGACATAATTAGCAAATCAAAAGATTCCCAAGAAGAAGGAAGGAAAGGACCCTGGTCTTTAAAAGACTGGATACAGATTTGTAGGAGAGTATCAGAACAGAGAAATGGGGGGGGGGGATTGGGGAATGGGTGGAGGGAAGAGGATTTATGGGACATATGGTGAGGGGGGAACTGGGAAAGGGGAAAGCCTTTGGAATGTAAGCAAAAAATATAGAAAATAAATTAAAAAAAGCAAAAAAAGAGAAAGAAATATGCAGGTGAACATGAATAAGTTAGAAGACCTTACAATGGAAACACAAAAATCACTTTAAGAAATTTAGAAGAATATGGAATAGAAGCCAATAAAGAAGAAATTCGAAAACCACTTAAAGAAAGGCAGGAGAAATTAAGTCAACAGGCAGAAGTCATGAAAGAGAAAACACAAAAATCTTTTAAAGAAATACAAGAAAATTCAAACAAACAAGTGAAGGAACTGAGCAAAACTATCCAGGATCTAAAAACAGAAGTAGAAACAACTAAGAAATCACAAAGGGAGACAACTTTGGAGACAGAGAACCTTGGGAAGAAATCAGGGGCCATAGATGCAAATATCAACAACAGAATGCAAGAGATAGAAGAAAGGATCTCAGGTGCTGAAGATACCATAGAAACCATTGATTCAACAGTGAAAGAAAATGCAAAAAGCAAAAAGCTTGTAGCCCAAACATCCAGGAAATCCAGTACACAATTAGAAGACCAAACCCAAGGATTATAGGTATAGATGAGAGTGAAGATATACGACTTAAAGGGCCAGCAAATATCTTCAACAAAATTATGGAAGAAAACTTCCCTAACCTAAAGAGAGTTTCCCATGAATATACAAGAATCCTACAGAACTCCAAACAGACTGGACCAGAACAGAAATACCTCCTGTCAGATAATAATCAAAACCCCAAATGTACCAAAGAAAGAAAGAATATTAAGAGCAGTAAGAGAAAAAGGCCAAGTAACATGTAAAGGAAGACCAATTAGGATCACACCAGACTTCTTACCAGAGACCATGAAAGCTAGAAGATCTTGAGAAGATCTCATACAGACTCTAAGGGAACACAAATGTCAGCCACGATTACTATACCCAGCAAAACTCTCAATCACCATAGATGGAAAAACCAAGATATTCCATGATAAAACCAAATTTACACAATATCTTTCCACAAACCCAACCCTACAATGGATAATAGGTAGAAAACACCAATACAAGGAGGAAAACTACACCCAGGAAAAAGCAAGATAGTAAGCATCTTTCATCAAGCCCAAAAGAAGATAACCACTCAAATATAAAAATAACATCAAAATTAACAGGAAGTAATAATCAATACTACTTAATATCTCTTAACATCAATGGACTCAATTCCCCAATAAAAAGACATAGACTAATAGACTGGATACACAAACAGGACCCTATATTTTGCTGCTTACAGGAAATACACCTCAGGGTCAAAGACAAACACTATCTCAGAGTAAAAGGCTGGAAAACAATTTTACAAGCAAATGGCCTTAGGAAACAAGCTGGAGTAGCCATCCTAATATTAGATAAAATTGACTTTCAACCTAAAGTCATCAAAAGAGACACAGAAGGTCACTTCTTGCTGGTCAAAGGGAAAATCCACCAAGAAGAACCCTCCATTCTGAACATCTATGCTCCAAATGCAAGGGCACCCTCATTCATAAAAGAAACTTTACTAAAGCTCAAAGCACACATTATACCTAACACAATAGTTGTGGGCGACTTCAACACTACACTCTCCTCAATGGACAGATCAGGAAAACAGAAACTAAGCAGGGACACAGTGAAACTAATTGAAGCATTGGACCTGTTGGATTTAATGGCTATATACAGAACATTTCATCCTAAAGCAAAAGAATATATCTTTTTCTCAGCACCCCATGGTACATTCTCCAAAATCGACCATATAATTGGTCACAAGACAGACCTCAGTACATTTAAGATCAAAGTAATCCCATGCCTCCTATCAGATTACTATGGAATAATGACTGTGTTTGTCACTGAGGTGTGTTTCTAGTATGCAGCAAAATGTGGGTCCTGTTTATGTATCCAGTCTGTTAGTATATGTCTTTTCATAGGGGAATTGAGACCATTGATATTAAGAGATATTAAGGAAAAGTGATTGTTACTTACTGTTATCTTCTTAGTTAAAGGTGAAATTCTGGTTGTGTATTTGTCTTCTATTGGATTTGCTGAAAGATTACCTTATTGATTTTTCTATGGTGTGGTTTGCTGCTTTGTGTTTGTATTTTCAGCCCATTATCCTTTGCAGAGCTGAATTTGTAGAAAGATATTGTGTAAATTTGCTTTTGTCATGGAATGTCTTGTTTTCTCCTTTGATGGTAATTGAAAATTTTGCTGGGTATAGTAGTCTGGGCTGACATTTAGGTTCTCTTAGGATCTATATGACATCTGCCCAGGCTCTTCTGGCTTTCATCGTCTCTGGTGAGTAATCTGGTATAATTCTGATAGGTCTGCCTTTATATGTTACTTTACCTCTTTCTGTCACTGCTTTTAATATTCTTTGTTTAGTGCATTTGGTGTTTTGATTATTATGTGCTGGGAGGAGTTTCTGCTCTGGTCCAATCTGTTTGGAGTTCTGTAGGCTTCTTGTATGTTCATGGGCATCTCTTTCTTTAGGTTAGGAAAGTTTTCATCTATAATTTTGTTGAAGATATTTACTGGGCCTTTAAGATGTAAATCCTTGCTTTCCTGTAAATCTATAATCCTTATCTTTGGTCTTCTCATTGTGTCCTGGATTTCCTAGATGTTTTGGGTTACAAGCGTTTTGTATTTTGCATTTTCTTTGACTATTGAGTCAATGTTTTCTATGGAATCTTCAGCATCTGAGATTCTTTCTTCTATCTCTTGTATTCTGTTGTTGATGCTTGCATCTATGACTCCTGAATTCTTTCCACGGTTTTCTATCTTCAGAGATGTTTCACTTTGTGATTTGATTTCTTTGTTGATTCTATTTCCAGTTTCAGATCCTGGATAGTTTTGTTTAGTTCCTTCACTTGTTTGTTTTTTTTCCTGAAATTCTTTTAGGAATTTTTGTGATTCCTCTTTAATGACTTCTACCTGTTGACCCAGGTTCTCTTATGTTTCTTTCAGGGATTTTTTTTTGTGATTCCTCTTTAAGGGCTTCTGCATGTTGACCCATAATTCCCTATGGGATTTTTGTATTGCCTCTTTAGAGGCTTCTAACTGTTGACCCATGTCTTCCCATATTTCTTTAAGATTTTTTTTGTGTTTCCTCTGTAAGGGCTTCTAACTTTTGAATCATATTCTCTTGTCTTTCTTTAAGGGATTTTTGAGTTTCTACCTGTTGACCCATGTTCTCCTGTATTTCTTTAAGGGAAACACTTATGCCCTTCTTGAAGTCCTCAATCAACAATATGAGATATGATTTTAAATCTAGCTCTTGCTTTTCTGATGTGATGGAGTATGCAGGATTTGCTGTTGTGGAAGAACTGGGTTTTGATGGTGCCATGTTGCCTTGGTTACTGTTAGTAATGATCTTTCGTTTGCCTTTGGCTATCTCGTTATCTCCAGTGTTAGCTGGTCTTGCTGTCTCTATCTTCTCTGTCCTGCTGGCCTGTGTTTCTGTACTCCTGGGATTCTCTTTCTCACCAATGCCCTGCAATTAGCTGGTTCTCCAGGAAGTATCAGGTGATGGGGTCTTTCCTATGGCAGACTTGGCAAGGGTTGAGTGCCCTGCAGGCTGCTATTGCTCAAATGTTCTGCTACTGCTGGATTTCAAATGCTCTGCTGATGCTGGTTCTTGAATGCCCCACTTCTACCAGTTCGAATGCACCTACTGGTGTCAATTCTCAAGTGACCTGCTCCTGCCAGTTCTTGAATTCTGTGCTCCTGCCCATTCTCTAGAGAGTCAGGAAGTAAGCTCTTCCCCTTGTCAAAGGGGCACAGATCACATAACCTGCTCCTGCCAGTTCCCCAGAGAGTATCAGGAAGCAGGATCTTCCTCGTGTCAGATATGGCACAGGTCTACCACATGCAATGGATGGTGCATTATAGATTAATCTGCTCCTGCCAGTTCTCTATAGAGTATCAGGAAGTGGGATCTTCCCCGTGTCAGATGTGGTACAGGTCTCTGAGATCAGGATTCCCTCTAAGCACAGGATTCCCTGCAGGTCAAATGCTCCCTTTCAGGATACATGCCCATCTCCTACATGTAGAAGGAACCCAGGCGGACTGTGTCTGAGTGATCTTTCACTCTGTTGTTCCCTGCATACTTGGCTGAGCTGGCTGCTTGACACAAGAGCTAAGATTGTGGCAACCTCAGATCACAGTGCTCCCTCTAACTGCGGGACTCCCTGCAAGTCAGATATCCCTTGCAGGATACATGCCCAGACAGCCGTAGAGTTGCCCAGCTCCTACATGCAGAAGGAACCCAGGTGGACTGTGTCCTGAGTGATCGTTCACTCTGTTTTTCCCTGCACACCTGGCTGAGCTGGCTGCTTGGTCACAGGAGCCAAGATGGTGGTGACCTCTGGCCTTAATTTTTTTTTATGATGAGTAAATTAATGGTCCATATGCAGTTTTGCCAATGAATAGTAAAGACCACTTACTGCGTAATTGAATAAGATGGTTGCCTGTTATGTTTCTACATCTCTATTTATACATAGTAATTATCTGTTAATGTCAAAGTGAAGAACATACATTCATTTGGACAAGGCTGATGTTCACCAACATGGTGGCATTGAGTAATGCTCTAAACATGAGAATATATTCTATGTGTATTCATGTTAAAAATATGTGATAGCTCATCATTCCAGATCTTTCTGAAAGATCTTCAAATAGCCCAAACATCTGATGCTCATTTTCAGTTCATTTAAGTGACCAATGCTCTATTTTACTCATATACTAGCTACAAAAATAATCAGGTGATGTAAATGATACTATAGCATCTTCCATGTTTATATTTGTTTGCTTGTTTGACTGGTTGAGTTCTTTTGAGACAGGGTTTCTTTAGAAAACTCTGGCTGTCCTCTAACTTTATGAAAACCATGAAGGCCTCGAAATCTTACAGTTTTCCTGCCTCTGCCCTCTAAGTTCTAAATAAAGGCATGTTCCAACTGTTTGTGGCATTTTGATATTGTCCATTCTTAGTCTTTTTTTTTTTTTTTTTGGTTTTTCAAGACAGGGTTTCTCTGTGTGGTCCTGGCTGTCCTGGAACTCACTCTGTAGATCAGGCTGGCCTCGAACTCAGAAATCCTCCTGCTTCTGCCTCCCAAGTGCTGGGATTACAAGTGTGTGCCACCATGCCTGGCTGTCCATTCTTATTCTTAAACCTCTTTGTTTAAATCTATTTCTTTACTTAGTCCAACAAATTACCACTATAACATGCCAATATACATGCCATACATAATGACTTGAAACCTCCAAATAATTCCTGGATTGGTCAAGTGTAGTTGTGGGAACTGTCACGTGTATGTTGGGATGTAGGGCATATGTTTTTGGATATGGTCTGTTTCATCTTATGCTTTTTTGTCAGGTCATTTAATTAAAGAAACTGATGAACAGACTCAAGTAAAAAGACCCAGAGAATGATCAAAACCTTATTTAATTTTATAGCTAATTAATCCAACTAGAAAGAAAAAATACATCTGATAAAACTATGTCCTAGAAAGCTAAGGAATATGACATAAATCCTGCAGGTTAGGAAATTTTGATCCTATATAATTAGAAATCATAAAAGAGGCAGTGAATACTCTTTGATTTAAGAAATAAGTGAAGATAAGGATTAGAGGAAACTATCAAGATTTGTGGTCCAAACACCACACCAACCAGGTGTGACATCCTTTGCACAGTGACCTCCTAAGGGCGCCCTTAACCTCAGCATTCCTCAGGCTGTAGATCAGGGGGTTCAGCATGGGGTTGAAAAAACTGTAAAACAGGAAAAGGATTTTCTGTTGCTCCTCTGGGTGCTGGGACTTAGGGGCCATGTACATGACGATGGCACTGCCAAAGAAGAGCCCAACCACAGGTGGGAGGAACAGGTGGAGAAGGCCTTTCTGCGGCCCTCCCCTGACTGGATCCTCAGGATGGCCACCAGGATGTGTGTGTAGGAGACTAGAACAAAGCACAGAGGCCCCACTAATATGAACACAGAAGCTGCAAAGATGACAACTTGATTGAGTGTTGTGTCAGCACAGGCCAGCTTGAGGACAGAAAGGATTTCACAGAAGAAGTGATTGATTTCATGTGGTCCACAGAAGGGTAGTCTCAGGATGAGAACTAAATGGACCAGAGAAAGGAGAAAGCTAACTATCCAGGAAACAGCAGCAAGGATTGTACACACTCTCCAGTTCATGATGACAGTGTAGTGTAGAGGGTGGCAGATGGCAACATACCGGTCATAGGACATCACAACAAGGAGCACACATTCTGTGTGTGCAAAAACCAAGAAAAGAAAAGTCTGTGTCATGCATCCTGCAAAGGTGATGGGCCTGGTCTCATCCAAGAGGTTTATGAGTGTTTGTGGCACTGTGTTGCAGGCATAGGCCATATCAACAAAAGCCAGGTGGAACAGGAAGAAGTACATGGGAGTGTGGAGTCTGGAGTCCAGGTAGATTATTGCAAGGATAGTCCCATTCCCCAGTATGGTCAAAATATAGAAGAGAGAGAAAAGTAGAAAAAGAACTAGGTGAATCCTTGGGCCAAGACAGAATCCCAGCAGAACGAACTCTGTGACCATGGTCTGATTTTCCTCCATTTCACTACGAAAGACAATCCAGAAAACTGAGACTCAATTCAAAATATGTTTTTATCACTTATCTCAGATTTTAGCAACATGAGAAAACTATCAGTAAACATCAATAGGATGTATTCAATCATTAATAATTTAATGATGTATTATTAAACATTTATGCACAAATTATAGTTTTAACTGAGATCCAACTTTTGGAGGAGTATTACCTTGTCAGTGCTTAATACTTAGTATAATTGGCATGGGAGCAATTATGAACTCTAGCAAAGCCTACACACAAAACAATTGTGAAACATAGTTTGTCTCAGAGTTTTATGCATGCAAGGATATAAAGGAGCTACTCTGATTCAAACATCACAGCAACATGAAATGAACACAAATCAAGTAGTGAAATGACTTTCAATACTGGAATAAAACCAGAATAGAAACAAAATCATTTGATAGAATTTGCATTTGTTACTTTAAATGTCTAAGTCATAGATAAAATCTAGAGGGTGCTTATATAACTTCACTCAAAGAAAATCATAAAACAACTTTTTTTTAAATGATTGGTTATATGTTCAGCAAGTGGACATTTGATGGGTAAGAAAATTCAGGGCCTTTGTGGAACACAAGGCAATGTAAAGTTGTATGCATAGAATTTGAAACATTGTTAGTGATGAAGAAGGAGATGGTGGAAATTATATCTATAGACAATAATGCATAATGTCATGTGTCTTCCTATTTGTTTTGTATATCCATTGAGAATATGTATCATTACATTGAAATTTAGACAATAACCACTGTTTGGTTATTTTCTGGCTAATCAAGTGGGACATTCACAGAATTCTTAATACATTCTAGAAAAATGGGATAATTTTTTTTGTTTCACCAAATATATTAGCACCCAGACTCAGGGCATGAGAGTTTCTATGAACATTCAAAGATTTGAAAGGGTGCTTGATAAGTGCCTATATAAATATTCTTGCTGGCAAATTTCCCATATACTTTTATTTAGATCACTTTCTATGTTTTCTCTGAAGAATATTAGCATAGAGTTAAAAATAAGAAAGAAGTGGGCTGGTTTTGCTGTTAATCAATTTCCTCATATTTGTAATACATACTATATTCGAAATCCAAAGCATTGCATAAGGATTTGCAATTTAACGTGGAAAATCATTGCCTGATTATACATGTTTTGACGTTTCCATAAATAGTTAGAGGTATGACATTGCTTTGGGCCAATCTCTACTTTCATTAACATCAGTACCAAGGGAGATGTTAAAGAGTGTTTCCCAAGGAAATTGGCATGACAGAGAGTATTTTTTGCAGAGAAAGATACTCATAAAATAGATGATGAGAAGATAGTGTGGAAATAATATGTCAAGGTAGATGTGAAAATAAGACTACATGAGCAAACACAGGACTGGAAAATACGGCCATCTGAAAGCTTAATGTTTCGTGTATTCTCCTATATGTGTGGAAGGTGGATTTAAACAACTCAAGAATTCCTATGTATTCAGTTTGTGAGATATTGTGTGGAGACACAGTGTAAAATGAAGGCAGGAGATGTGTTTGGAGTGTAGAATTTGGACAAGGAAGGCAGTATTTGGCAGTGTATATGAAATGATATCTGGGGAATGGACAAGGGAGCCAGTTTTAAGAAAGATTCTAGCCACCTGATGGATGTCTGTGGTCCACATGGATGGCTTTGACTATTCGTTATTAACGCTACTGAAAATTATCTATGGTTAGCTCTTCTTACTCTCATTTCAGGTTCCTCAGGAACTGTCAGGGTATAATTTCTTTTCTTGAGCAGATATCTCTGTAGAGATGGAATATACAATTAGCAAAATTATCTGCAAACATTTTAGTTACATTTTAACTACAGATAAATAATATTTCAATATCATGGGGTATGACTTGTTCTCTTGTGCCGTGGCATAACATAATACTCTTGTTGAAGGAAATTTCCAGTTTGGTCTAATATCTGGGGACCAGACTATGCGAATGGGGCATAAAGTTAAATTTTACACATGATGCATAGCAAAAAAAAAAAAAAACAACTTAGCTTGTAAATTTTGTCATAGCAAAAAAGAGATACAGAAAACACATTTGATATATTAGAAAACATTTAGTACAGTTGCCTATTGTTTATTATAAAGCTGTGGAGCAAGTATAAATTTAAACAATTATGATGATATACATTAATCTTTGTATGTATGACTTCAGAAATTAAAAGTTGTCTTACTGGTATTGTTAATAAATTATCTAGTTACTCCAAAGCACTGAAGAAAGTATCTCAGAAATTTATATATATATATATATATATATATATATATATATATATTACATGGCAATTAAATGAATAAATCTAAACAAATGAATAAACTACTAGCTATTGTTGTCATAAGATGTCTTATTTCTTTTACAATTAAATCTCCTCTAATTATTCTAAGTTCAGTCTTTCTGCACAGGAAATTAATTCTTCAATACAGAAAAAAGCCATTTCTCTGATTCATATTAAAGTAATATCTTTAAGATTGGATAAGATCACTTAAAGGGTTCACAAAATGTTAAGCACTTAAATGTAGTACATATTAATCTTCATAATACTTTTAGTTTTATTTCAATGCAATGCATATAAAGTTAATTAAAACAATCAATTCGAAATTCAACATTACATTTCAGGAACTTCACTTTGAAGCATGTCCCAGTTACAAGTATAAATTTAAACAATTATGATGATATACATTAATCTCTGTATGTATGACTTCAGAAATTAAAAGTTGTCCTACTGATATTGTTAATAAATGATCTAGTTACTCCATAGCACTGAAGGAAGTGTCTCAGAAGGAAGGCATTTCTTTATACATAAACAAAATATCATCGCTTGGAATGTGTCATATTTTGAAAAGTAAATCTGAAATTTGATGAACTATCTGTTTCTTTGCTATGGTGGCAGGCATGGGCAAAGCAGCATTCATACAGCCACCCATTGTTCCGCAGTTGCCCATCTCAACCGCTTACTTGTAACCACCAAGGTAGAAGCCGTTACTTTTCTTTCTTCCATATTGATGAGATAGACACTTTGCCAAGTTATCATATGGAATAAGGATTGATGAGGTAAATGATTTTTTTATATGCCAGGAAGAACTGCAGGTCAGTTTTACTGGATCATCTCTTCACTAATCTTTGAATGCTAGCTAATCCATACACTGTGTGTACCCAGCACTGTAGTAGGGTACAACAGGATTGTAATGCTATAAGGATGCTGTTGTTTCAGAGCCAAGAGAAGACATAAAAATGTAAATATTAAATGTAAAAATTTACTAAACAAGATTTAAATAATTATTGAGAATGTCACTCTTTTTCTACTTTCCTACACCCACCGACACCTCATTTCCTTCCCCTCACCAAAATTCATCCTCTAGATTCCAGAAAATATAACATACATGCTTACTTATTTACTATATTCTAGGTACCTGGATATGTCTTGAAAGTAAAATAATATTAGATATAGACAAATAAATATTAGATATAGACATAAAATGCATTTGGCTGAAATGTATTTTACAGTACTGACAGGAATTAAATGGAACCTTCCTGAGACAATCACTATGTGTTAATTTCAATGAAAGCAAACATCACCCTGCAACATATTCTACTATAATTTTTTTAAGTAGGAAAGTTATTCTACATAGTTCATCTAAAGCCATGATCTGGACATTTTTATTTGCACAGAATATGAATAAGCATGTATATTTCGCATTCATAGAGACTCTATTTCTTCACACAATATAGAAATAAAGAGTGGCAGTAACAGAGGAAGAGTTACACAAAGACACGATGCTTCAACTTTCTGGGTGGAATTTGCAGTGTACTAAATTTGTACAACCTTGTTGACTCACACATTAACACCCAAGAATATCAGAAGAGGAAGCACCTGGAGGCTGGCACAGTGTCTTATTCTTGCAGAATTTCTGGGGAACTGTAGAACACTCAGGTCTGTTCCTGTTTGAAATGCAGCAGAATCCCCAGGAAAGAAGATTTTATTCTCTGAGGGCTCAGCCTAGGTGGCAGCTCTTGAGTCTCCTTGGAGGGGGAGGGCCAGGAGACATCATGCATGACTACCTCTGTGGGAAGCAAAGACAGAGAAATTATCTCTTTCTATTGCTCTTGCCATCCCCAACAGGACAAGCAGTTAAGAATCACAGATAAAGAGACAACTCTGAAACAATGCCCATCAGAATCCATGAACACTGACTTTTTTTTTTAAATGTCATAATCATTGTTTCATCATCTTCATTCTAAGATACTTCTGGGGAACTAGTCAAGAAGTAGAACCAATGAGTGAACTTTTGGAATCTGCTTAAAGCCTCTCCTGGATGGAAACTGGATGCCTTGGTCTGTAGGAGAAATAAGAATTTAGTACCTTAAAAACTTTTATGATTGAAAGTCACACTCCAAATTGCAGATACTGTGGGAGCTGCATAGGAAGGCAGAAAGAGGACTGGAGAGGTCAAAGAGAGGCCATGGTATCTCAGAAAGGCCTTTTTGGGACCTATCAAGCAGTAACTTTTAGGTAGGAACTTTTAGTGTAAGTCATCGATTAAAAGAAGTTCTCTCACAGCTAGGCTATGGTGGAGCATCCCTTTAACCCCAGGATGTGGGGAGCAGAGGCAGGAGGATCTCTGTGTTTGAAGGCACTTTGGTCTAGAGCAGGAGTTCCAGGGGAGCCAGAGCTGCACAGTGATTAGAAAGTTTCGGGGGAGACTGGAGTCTCTACAATGTGGCTTCCCTTTTGAGTTGTTAGCTAAAACCATTCTCACTCTATTTCTACTTTTTTGATATTAGACATTGGGGAGAGAGAGAGGGAGCAATTCCATTGAAGCTACTCCAAAATTTAAAAAAAATCAATGAATTCTTTACATTGTAATCCTTGATGTCTGGAGTTAAAGCATAAACAAAGGGGAGAATGTTTGTGGTTCCCACATTTGCAGGATGTGTTCACATCTTCATAGCCCTCCTCCCTGCTTTTGTCTTGCTCTTCTGAATCCTTTTTGTCTTTGTCCTTCTTTTGCTCTGAAGTTTCCTTCTTGCCTTTCTGCAGACCAGGCTGGCCTTGAACTCAGAGCTCTGCCTGTCTTTGCCACCTGAGTGTGATGAACCGCTGGAATTCCATCTCTTCCATGGCTCTCTGCACATCCCTGGCTTTCAGAGTCTTGACCATAGTCTGCACAACTTTTTATCCCCGTTGTGTCCATATGAACTACAATTAATGAAAATAAAATTCTGAAAATTATAAATTTTGTGTTTGTTTCTTCCTCCTTCCTTCCTTCCTTCCTTTCCTCCTCCTCCTCCTCCTCCTCCTCCTCCTCCTCCTCCTCCTCCTCCTCCTCCTCCTCTTCTTCTTCTTCTTCTTCTTCTTCTTCTTCTTCTTCTTCTTCTTCATTAAAGGCATGTGCCACCACCGCCTGGTGAAAATTATAAATTTTAAGGCACTAAAATGTGGAAATCAGTATGGCAGTTCCTTAGGAAGCTGGAAATGGATCTACTTCAATACTCAGGTATTGCATTCCTTCTCAACCATATGGACTGCTGCATTATCCATAAAATCCAGGAATTTGAAACAACCTAGATACCCCTCAACTGGATAGTGGATTAAGAAACTGTGGTTCATATTTACATAAATGTGGTATCAATTTACAGAAAGGCTTTTTTTAAAAAAAAAATCTTTCTGATCAGTTTTGATTTTGATCTTGGCCACTGATGCCAAAGATGGCTCTGCCTTGCAGGGAGAGGCTTCACATAAACACATCTCAGGATCTCAGGGTCCCTTCCACCATGCCACAGTCTTCCCACTCTCTGTTCACTTGTCTACTTCCTCCTCTTCATTCTGTTCTTCCCCGTCCAGTCTTTCTTCATCTTCATAGCCCTCCTCCCTGCTTTTGTCTTGCTCTTCTGGATCCTTTTTGTCTTTGTCCTTCTTTTGCTCTGAAGTTTCCTTCATGCTTATATATGTGTGGGTGCATATGTACATGTGTATGTAATGGTCAGAGGTGAGCATTGCTGTCCAACTTATCTGTTGAGGCAGGGTCTCTCACTGAATACATAGCTCACTAATCAATTAGTCTGGCCAATCATGTTGCAGGAAGAATGCTTTGTCTCTACCTTCTGAGTACTGGGGTTATGGGTGTGCTGCCATTCCCACCCACCTGGCTTTAAATTAAAACAAATAAGCAAACAAACACTTGTTTTTGGAGACTTTAGGTGCTGGCTGTATGAACCTCATTTCCAACATGTTTGTGGCTAACAATTTATCAACTGAGACAGCTTCTAAGGGCTTCTGAAGGTTTTTCACTGTGTGCAAGGAATGTCTCAATACTGGAATAAACAAATGAACTAATTTTGACTTCCTCTCTGGATATTTGACACACAATTAAGGAATGTATTGTGAACCCCAGGTTAAGGATTATGAAGGATTGGAACTCATTAATCTTTTGCCTTGGGAGGAATCCCCTATGTTTTCCTGGTGGTTGGGCTGGGAAAGGTTCTAAGGGAGACAAGTTCCCCAGGGGCCATCTTTGGTGACTCACTGTGGAGTCATGAGTCTGGGTACAACTTTGGCTCCTGGCAGGGATGTTTCCCTGAGGCTGGATGACTTCTGAATCTTTCTTGATGACTTGCCAAAAGTTACATGGACAAAGGTAAAGCAATCTTTGGACATTAATACTGTTTCTGCTAGATAGACAGCTTTGGCCTGAGCTCAGAAGGTCTAACCACATTGACAGAATGAAAACTTCTCACATACTGGTAATAACAGTAATAGGTATGTTGTCTGCTTCTTTCTCATTTGACTAAGGTTTTTGTAGCCCACTGAGGCAGCCTAAGTAGCTCCCTCCTCCTCCATCTCTTTCTCTTCTTCCACCTTTCCTCTTCTTATATCCTGCTTATAAGATTTTTTTTTGAGACAGGGTTTCTCTTTGTAGTCCTGACTGCCCTGGAACTCACTCTGTAGAACATGCTGGCCTTGAACTCAGAAATCCCTGTGCCTCTGCCTCCTCTCTCAAGATGAGAGTGTTGGGAATAGAGGCGTGTGCTACCACTGCCAGGATAAGATTTTTTTTAATTGAAAATTTTTATAAAGTATACTTTGATCATGTTTTTCCCAATTTGACATAAAAAACAAGCAAGCAAGCAAATAAACAAACAGAAGGAACCAAAACAAAATGCTAAGAAACACATACTAAAATTGCCCACAAAAGTGAAAACCAAAAGAGTAAGACAAAAAAATGCCCAAACAAAGCAAAATGAAACAATATATCCACAAAATATCATTGAATTCATTTTGTATTGGCCAACTTCTTTTGGGCATCATAAACCATGCCCATGAAATGCATTGGGGACAACTGGTTTTCTTTTGTTGGTCAGTATGATTTCCATTTCAGGTAGTGAAAGAATTAACTCAAACTTTAAAAGTGTCAGGTGCTGGGTTGCATTCCTCAGACCACAAATGGGAGGGTGAGTCCTTTGGAATGTGTCCCCATTCCAAAGGACTGAGCGGACTGACTGTTGGCCACTCACCTCATCCCCTAGAGGCCAATCTGTTTAGAGATACAACTGTTCTGCCAGTCACATCGTACCCAATGGTGTCTGCCCTGCAGACTGTATAAAAGGACTGCATGGACTGTGTGGACTATGTGGGTAGCTCTCTCTTCATATGCAGAGCGGCCCTAGTGTGCTAGTTTTTAAATAAAATTTCCTTATGAATTTTGCATCGATTTTCAGTCTCCACATCATCCACTCAGGGGGTCTGGTAAGGTAAGTCTGGTCAAGTCTTACATTTGGTGCATGGCTGGGAAGAAACCTCTTGAGAGAACCACCGAAATGGGCAATCGGAGGTCCCAGGAAGCAAAAGTACCATGGTTTGTCTGCCTGAGTTTGATTCACAGATGAAAATTACAAGTGCATTCTCACATTTCCAGATTCACTGAGTTATAGGAAGACTTTAATGAGTTCCTTTCAGCTAGCAAATCAACAATTTAAACTCCAATACCAGTATTTCCTGTTGCTTCCTGTCATTCAAGAAAGTCTTAGAGACTTTTATTTCTACCTTATTCTTATTTCTGCCTACTAGTTGAAAATTAGGCTGGGTTCTTCAGCAATTCTATGTTTCTTTATTTCTAGCATCCAGGAGACATCTTTGCCTAGAGTTCAAACAATACCCTTTTATCTCCTCTCCCTTTTCTATTGACACATCATTCCCTCCTCCACCATCTCATTTTCATGATCAAAATTTACATGGTTTGTAACACTAAGAATATAATCTTGAATTGTACTTCAGCATTTTTTATTTATCTATTGATGAGGTCTGTATATATAAACCAAATAAAAATAATATTTATGGTATTAAAATATTCTTGATAGCCTGAATCAAATTTTCTTTCTGCTAAAAAAATTAAAAATTGAAGAACTCTAGTACTGCCTTGGGGGCTTCCAGGGCTGGGAAGAGGACTCAGCGGTGGAAAGCACTCAGGACTCTAGCAGAGAACTCACGTTTAGAACTGAGCACCCACGTTGGCATGTGCACAAACACAAACACATAATTAAGGGTAGAGTAAAATAACTTTAATAAAATGAAGTTTAAGTCCAGGAATGGCAGCACACACCTCTGATCCCAGCACTTGGGAGGCAGAGACAGGGAGTTCTCTGAGTTCAAGGCCAACCTGGTCAATAAACCCTTTCCTCCCCAACTTGCTTCTTGGTCATGATGTTTTGTGCAGGAATAGAAAACCTGACTAAGTCACCTATTTAATTCACTTCCAGGAAACCGTATGGTCTATTATCTCCCAATCAGCCATATGATATTTTGCAAAAGTGATTGCTGAAAAGAATTGGCTAACAAAGATGAATGTGCATCAAACAAATGAGCATCATAATTCTGCTAGTGATCAATTGTCAGCAGACTTGTGGAAGTTGCCACTGAGCATGGAGTGTTAATGCAGTTGCTGTTCCAGAGACAGATATGCATCAGAGGACGGTGATAGAAACTTAGCAACCTCCATGAAGAAAGTGGCAGTGGTGACATGGATGAATGAATCATAGAAAATGTGATGGTAAAAACAAGCAAACAACCACTCAAGGATATTCATCATAAGTAAAGAATTATCTCACAACATTGACATGGTCAAAAGTACATCATTAAATAGATATCAATTACATTGGGGTGTGCTTCCTCTTTGCCTGCTATAATTGCACCAAATCCAAGTCATTCCTCTCAAACAACATGGAGCAGACTTTCTGAGGTTCTATAGAAGTAATGATAGAGAACTCCAAGAAATCGTTTAACCATCGAACATTTGAAAGACAATTGCTTTTCACCCATTTTTATTTCATCTTACATGATATCCAAACTATCTTACCTGACCACAAATGAATCAAGTTTGCCAAGGAATGGACAGAAATGAAGAAGAGAAAGGAGAAACTAAAGAATAAATGTGTGTGTAAGTAGTTCCAAAATGCAGCATGCAGACCTTTTATACTTGAAATTCTACACATTATGTATATATGCTCAAATCTAATGTTTAAGACCCTGGGCACCCAATGAGTGATAGGGGAGGCAGGGCCTCTGCCGTGCCCAAGGACTCAGCTGAGCCTGGAACACATTTTTTTAATGCTTGAACAAACTTGACAGTACTAGACAGAGTCTGTTTTAAGAATCAAAACTTGAGTGTGATGGGCTGATGAACTAAGTTTTAACATTTGGGGAGTGAGTCATTCATGGTTACTAGAATAACATCTATTTATTTTTGTTCAGCTGCAGTATGGAATGGTTCACTTCCACAAAGTAATAAATATTTGTTACAACTATCACACTAGGTAAGGGCCCCCTCTGTCTCTACCAATGTCTGTTTCCTATCCTGCTTCACTTGCCCCTGATATCTTGTCTTCATCTAGACCAGTGGTTTTTAACCTTCCTAATGCTGTCACCCTTTAATACACATTTCTTGTGTGATGATCCCCACAATAAAATTATTTTTGTTGGTACTTCATTACTATAACTTTTCTACTATTGTGAATCATGATGTAAGTAAGTATTGTGGATATAAAGGTTTGCCTACTTGCTTTTCTTTGAAGCACGCCTCCCCCTGTGTGTTTTTGACCTTCCCAACTCCCATTTGTTCATGTCTTTCTCTTACAATCTCTCATTCTCAAACTTTCTTTCCCTACCCAGAATGCATCCACACAGTATGTCTAAAGTATCTTACACATACTACAATATTTATATCCAAACTATCCAAACTACAGTCCTACTATATTTATGTAGTGGTCACATAGAGGGCTTCAATTACTTAGGAAGTGTACATACAGATTAACTGTCTTAAACCACCTTAAAAACACTATCTTATAATTCATAAAAGCAATACTCCTTGACATGCTACTTATCTGAAATATTAATGTATTTCTCAATTCTTTCTCATTTAATTATAATAATGTAAGGGCTATATGCACCTTCAAAATTAATTTCTTCAGAATTTTCACTTAAAAGGTGTCTTTAACAGGTTTGGATACTTTTGATGTTAAGAGTATTTGCTGCTTGTGCAGAGGATCTGGGTTTGTACTCCAGCACGAGGGCAGCTAGAAAACAGACCTAACTCCAGTTTCAAGTGATCCACTGCCCGCCTCTGGCCTTCTAGGGCATTACATTCATATGATGCCCTTTAAGCACAGGCAAAACACTCATACACATAAAATACAAATAAACGAAATATGTAAAAATTCAAAAAGATGTCCTTACTTTGAAGAAATATGCTGACCTAATATGATGAAATGTTGAGTGTATTTGGGCATACATTGTGCCTAGAACATGGTAGTTCACTACATATTATATGACTAGATATCAATTTGATTAAAACTGAAAAAAAAAAACACGTAACAAGCTATCCACATTCTTTCCCGTGTGAAATTCTCAAGCAAAGGACTAAAATGCATTATATCATGGAAAAGAAGACAAATGGACTTAGCATAAGACATGCAGTTACTGGTTGTATGACCTTGACAATACTCCTTCGTCTTTCAAGACTTTTTCTTCCCTTGAAGAGAAAAATAAACAGCACTTATTTTATTTGGCCTGGTAAGGACCAAATAAGATAAAACACAGTCTATACTGAGAACATTCATGGTGCAGTGAGAACTCAGGAACTTCTACTCATCATCTCTCTTCAGCTGCTCCTTGGACAGCTAACTCATGGCTATATGAACTTCACACATATGGTCTCTCCATGGTTTGTGGTAGTCCATGAATATTATGCAATTCATTAGCCACCACCCTGTAAAAGCCAAGACTTGATCATAATAATGCAATTTAGGAAACTACATTTTTAAAGATATTGTATTCTTCATTCTTTGAGCTTCATCAGTGATGTTTATTGATGTCTTGCTGTAGATCCTGTTTACTGTACCAAAGATACCATGTATTATACAGTGCTATTAATCCCTATTTTTTATCTGTAGATCAACCAACCAAGGCTAAAATGTATTTATAATAAAAATTACCTTTATATTAACATATATAGATCCTTTCTTCATCCCATGTTTCTCCTTCTACTTCCTTTTCCCATTCTACCTTCTTTTTCTTCTTCTTCTTCCTCCCTCTCCTTCCTGCCTTCCTTCCTTCTCTTCATCGCTCCATTCTTCTCTCTGGAACTCTGTATGTCACTCAATCTGATCTCAATCTCTTGGATCAATTATCCTTTCACCTCAGCCTCTCAAGTGACTGGGATGTAACTTTTTCTTATTATTTCATATATATATATATTCACATATATAATGACTTAATGATTATACATAAAATATATATCTTATCTCTCTATATATATTTATAATGCCTTAATGATCATAGATATCATTTTCAAATCATTAGCTATTAGGAATAGCCAGTGATTATTTCAAATATATAGGAGGATGTGCAGAGGTTACATTCAAGAAAGGAACCATTTTATACAGGCTATTAGACATCCATTGATTTGGTATTTTCAGAGTGTTCTGGAATCAAACAATATGGATTTCAAGGAATGAGGTATGCATTGCTGGTTAGTGGTGGCACTCACCTTGAATCCCAGCACTTGGGAGACAGAGGCAGATGGAGCTCAGAGCTCCATGCAATCCTGAACTACAGCGTAAGTTCCAGGACAGCCAGGGCTGTACAGAAAATCCCTGCCTCAAACAACAACAACAACAACAACAACAACAACAACAACAACCAGAACAAACAAATGAAAAATTAAAAATGGAAAAATGAAGCAAATACTTAGATTATTGTGAACTGTATATTTAAACAAGTTAGTATTAACTTGTGTGCAATGTCAGTGCATTAACAAAAACTAAAAGCTACAAGTTGTCTGGGAGGAATTCATGGTAAACTAAAGCAGACAACCTTGTTGGTTTCCATATTAGCATGGAAGAACCTCAGTGGGAAGGACCCTGGATGCTGACACAGGTCCTGTCTCCTTTTAGCTTCTGTGGCTTTGGAGAATCCTGGCATTTGCTCCTGTCCAACATGCAGGAGCATCCTCAGAAAAGGAGGCTATATTCTCTAAGAGCGCAGCATACTTGGCAGTTTCTGAGGGCTTAATGGAAGGGCTGTACTTCCATTATTAGTACACGAGATACAATGCATGCCTACTTTTGTAGGAAAGGGAAAAAATAATGATTATTTATTTCTATTTCTGTTCTCATCCCCACCAGGACACACAGCTAGTAAACACAGACAGCATATTATATCCAAGATGTAGAGACACTGTATATACTGGCTAAGCATGTATAAGAAAGATCTGGGAAGAATAAGGAGGCACCAGAATGTTCCACAGGTTTTTAGAGAAATATCTTCCCTAAGAGAGTATCTTCTAGGGCCCAAACCACCCATGTATATCATCTGTTAGATATGCTCTCCAGTTTTCATTCTGGAAGGTGATGATTGCTCAGCTCAGAACCCATTCCTTTCTGAGAGGACAAGAGCCTCTGCAAGGCCGTTCCCCTTACAATTACTCGCCCCCCTCCAAGGACAATGGAGATATGTGCTGCTAATGATATTCTCATTTTTCAATTGTATTCATCTTTTATATCGGGCATGAGAGAGTTAGAAAAATCTACATCTAGACATAGTAAGATTTATATTGTGTTTATTACACAGTGATTCTAGTCTTCTGGGGTTACCAGGTAAACCTGAGGGAAACTCTGAAATTCACATCAGTTTCGAAGAACATATTAATCTCTGTATTCATAACAAGAATGACATTATTGGTAGACGAAGTCAGGTGGATCTTTGTCCTGGGTTTCGGCTCCCTCTTCCCCTTCTCCGGGGTCTGGGGGTGACATAGAACCGCGCCCCATCTGGGGTTTTGTTGCCGCCCCATGCAAACTGGACTCCCCCTTGGTGCACTGCTCCCATTTGCCTCCCTTGGCCTGGGTTCCCTCCGTCGGCCTGGGTTCCCTCCGTCGGCCTGGGTTCCCTCCCTCCTGAAGCTGCCCAGTCATGGGGGCTGCGGTGGTCTTCGGATGCACCTTCTCAGCGTTCTGCCGAGCTGTCGCCCTTTTCCTGCTCACTGTAGCTGGAGACCTGCTTCTGCTTATCATCCTAGTGGCATGTGCCTTTTTCTGGCTGGTCTACCTGCTCTTGGCCTCTGTGGTCTGGTGCATCTTGGTCCATGTGACAGACATATCAGAAGCATGGCTCCAGTATGGCCTCCTGAGTTTTGGTGCTGCTGTCTCTGTCCTTTTACAGGAAGGATTCCGTTTTGCCTCCTACAAGCTCCTTAAGAACGTAGATGAGGGCTTAGCATCACTGAGGACAGAAGATCACCCATCTCCATCTGACAGATGGCCTGTTTCTGGTCTGTTGTTATCATCAGTGGTGTCTTCTCTGCTATCAATATTTTGACTGATGCACTTGGGCTAGGTGAGGTTGGGATCCATGGAGATTCTTTAGTCTTTCGGACAGCAGCCATGATCCTGCCCCATGCCTTTTGGGGAGTTGTGTTCTTTGATGCCTGTGAGAGGACACTGCACTGGGCTTTGGGCGTGGTAGTTGGGAGTCACCTTCTGACATCAGGACTGACATTCCTGAACCCCTGGTATGAGGCCAGCCTGCTGCCCATCTATGCAGTCACCGTTCCCATGGGGCTCTGGATGTTCATCACAGCTGGAGGCTCCCTCCGAAGTATTCCAGTGCTGACTGCCTGGACTGATCGCTGACAGATCCCATCTGCCTGTCCACTGCCCATGTCTGAACCCAGCCCCAGCCCGTGTCCATTGCCCTCCTTCTCAGTGTCCTCGCTGATGTGTCCCGTTTCCTTCTGGGTTTGGCGTTGTCCATTTGTGACCTGTGGTCTCTAAGCTTTCTCAGGAGCAGCCTTGGTGCAGCCAGGCAAGGACTGGTGGGTTTGAATCTGCATCTCTCCCCACCACCTGGTGACCCCCATGTTGTACAGATCTCCCCATGTTTCAGTGTTTTATATTCACCCTGCCCATGACTCGCCCCACTTCCCCTCTGCAGGCCGATGGCAGGAAAGTCGGATGATGGTGTACTCTGCCCTGCGCATCCCACCCAAGGATTGAGGGAACACGGGAGACCCCTGGGCATGGGGTGCCCTCCCGATCTCCTCCGCCTGTATTTCTCCACCTCCAACTCTGGATGGTGCATGTTGTCAAGAAAAGAAACCTAGACTAGCCATGGCCCTGGAGATGAAGTTACTGGGGGCTCAGGAGTAGATGAGTTCAGTTCAGTGTCCCCTGCCCAGACTGGACATCTTGGTCTTTTTCTAAGGTCTGAAAGGAACCATTTTTTGGTATGATAAAGGCTCCCTAAATGCCCTTTTGTTAAGTGGGAAGAGGGAGGAGGTATGCGGGGAGCGTCCTTAACCTCTGTAGTCTGTGTGTTTGCTCCCAAACCTGCTGATAGTGGCTCATTTCTGTCCTGTTTTCCCTTTGGTCCAGGGCCTAGGGAAAAGGAAGGAAGTGCACAGAACTGGTGTCCCTGGAACTCCTAAAGTCCATGACTATCAGCACCCTTCCTTTCCCCAAGGCGAAGTGGAGGCTGCTGCGGGGTCGGCCCACTCCATGACAGTGCCTGAGGCATCAGACTACAATGGCAGCATCGCAGGCCCAGAGGGCAGACACTTTTTCTAGATTTTACTTGGGGTGTGGGAGGGCTGGGGAGCTTTACTATCACTGCATTGTTTCTCTGCTGAGGGTGGGATATTCCATCTTTTTAATCAAGGTGATTATGATTTTGACTAATAAAAAGGACTTTACAATTGTGGGGGCAAAAAAGAAATACATTATTTTAAAGAAACCAAAATAGTCTTAATCATATCAAAAACATAGTGTATCGAAAGTAGTTAATAAACACTTCATCTCTTTTCAAGGTCAGGTTCCCTGCTACCAATGAAACTAAAAATCTTATGAAATTATATGAAAGTTGTAATATGGGGCAGCAGATGTTTTCATCATACACACACACACACACACACACACACACACATACACACATGTTTATTGCTAATAAAGTTTTTTTTTGGGTAAACATAAAGACTTTTGGATCAAATCAAGATATAAAATGTCACAATAAATAAATCAAAATATAGGAAATTATGAGTTTTCTACTTCATGTGCAAGATCAGGCAATGTCAACTTATAATACTTATCAGAGGGAATCATAAAATTATTCAAAACATAAACATATAAAAAAGGAATAAAACAGAAAACAAACACATCTTAACTGAAACTAGCATGTATCCAAAGGAGTACAAGTCAGCAGGAGGAAAGATTGTTACTTTTGATCGTGTGGATGTATGTCTGTCTGTATTTGGGGATGTGAACCTAAGTTGCAGGGACCCACTGAGGCCAACACGAAGGTATTTTTAGTCCTCTGTTATTTAACAGAAGTCACATTTTCACAAAGAAGGTATGAAGTGAAGAAATATGAGTGACATAAAAGACTGAGGCATGGATATTAGAGTAGAGTCTTGAACTGTAGGTGGTCAGTCAGAAGCCCAGATCACAGCTTCGGCTTGTCATCACACACAGAAGTTGGGCAGTCTTGTCAACTGATGCTTGAACTCATGAGGTCAGATACTATCTCCTGGTGGAAGGTGTTGGAATCGATCAAATGATATCCAGCTGGTGTTCACTGAAGGTCAGATTGCTTGGTTTATGTGAGAAACCATCACACATTCAGCATCCATGGTGATTAGTACAAAATATAAGATTATAAAATCCACCTTGGTTATCTCCAGTCCACAATGAATTTGAACATGTAGCTGTCAGACAGTTCTGTAAAGAACAAGGCAGACTATGCACAATAGTCAACAAGAGAGGAGAGATAACAACAAATTTGAATACTTGTCCATCCCTTTCAGAACATATATTTTTGCAGGTTCCCCAGGTGATCTGAAGGCACAAAATGTCATTCAGTGAAAAACAATCGACTCTACAGTCCCTACCAAAGAGTAAACAAGAGTCCTACACATCAGTGACAAAGTGTCCATTCCACATGCCAGAGACACTGTGGGGCCACTGTCATATGGCTCAAGAACTGACTTCACCCACAGAATGCCATGCTTATCTTTTCAGTAATTATAGCCTCTGATATTTCACCCTCTTGCAGGAGATGGGAGATTCCACACCACCATATGTCCACCTTGTGAGCAGAAACACCATTACAGCATCTTGCAGCTGTATGTCTATCAAGAACTAAATAGATTTTTCCCCAATTATGGTGAAGTTGCTCTGAAGTCACTCTAAGTAAGATACAATTAACCACAACATTCACCTTAGAAGTAACTATTGAGGGGCTGGAGAGATGGCTCAGCAGTTAAGAGCACTTACTGCTCTTCCAGAGGTCCTGAGTTCAATTCCTGGCAACCATATGGTGGCTCTCAACCCTCCATAATGAGATCTGATACCCTCTTCTGGTGTGTCTGCAGACAGCTACAGTGTACTCATATAAAACAAAATCTTAAAAAAGAAGTAACTTTTGCTAGAACTATGTAAATTTAGAAGTAGAAATGAGTAACTTTCAATACAGTGTTTAGGTGCTGTTGCATTTTGCACGGCCTGAGCAACGTTTAAATTGAATGGAAGGCACCAATCTTTCAAGTGGTATTTTTCCTGCAATCATCACCCAGATGGTTATAACAATTTTGAATATGTAATAAATATATGAATGCCATTGGCTTGGCAGTGGACTGCATTTCCAAAGATTCTATGAGATATCCATTCTCACTCCTCTCAGAGGTGACTCACTACTCAACCTTCTCCTCAAACTGTCTCTGCTGTCTGCTCATTGCTCCTGTGCTCTGCCAGTGCTTCCTGTGTTCCTGGAGTTCTTATTGTTAGCACATCATTATTTTCACATTTTTTGGTAGGGACAAAATACTATTACTAGCTAATGAAGACCTTTTAGTATTGAACAAAGAGATAGGATTGGTCATGGGTATCTTAATTCTTAGATATAGGTTGAATGTAAGTCTCCATATTCAATGAGAACTATCCTCATTTTTCACTTTATGATGTCCACATTTCTCTAAATGTCCAGGGCTTAAAAAAACAAAACAAAACAAAACAAAACAAAACAAAACAAAACAAAACAAAACAGCAACAACAAAACCTTTGTGCATTGGAATGATCATTTCAGGGAAAATATCCCCTGAAGTGAGACCTCCTGTTCCATCAGGCCTTATAGAACCAGTTCAGCTTAGCACCACTCACAGTAAACTACAAAGCTACTGTTCTTCACTTATCATGTCCTTACTTAGGCTATCTAGTCAGTTCATTTAAAATCTATGATGTGGATATAGCACTATGATATTATATTGCTATGGTTATACTATTATGGTTATTTTCTAAAGTGTACATTTCCAATAAAGACCAATAATAGCATGGTCTTCATTTTTTATGATTAAGCAAAATGATCCTTATGCAGTTCTACCAATATGTAGTAAAGGTCACTTAATAAGCAATTAAATAAAATTGTCAACTATTATTTATCCATGTTTCCATTTATACACAGTAATTGTTGCCTGTTAATGTCAAATGAAGAACACACATTCTTTTGAACAAGTCTGATGTTCACCAACAGGGTGGCATTGAACAGTGCTCTAAACATGAGAATCTTCTTTATCTGTAGGCAGATTAAAAGATATGTAATAGCTCATCATTCGAGATCTTTCTAAAGGATGTTCTAGCATCCCAAGTTATTTGATCTGATGTTCATTTTCAGCTCATTTAGGGGCCAATGCTCTATTATATATATTCTAGCTACAAAAATAATCATGTGAAACCCTTAACTTGTGAATGGTACTATAGCATTTTTCATGTCTATGTTTGTTTGCTTGTTTGTTTGGCTAGTTGATTTCTTTTGAGACAGAATCTCTCTGTGAAACTCTGGCTGTCCTGTAACTCTTTAAATAAAACTCATAGAGATTTTCCTGCCTCTTCCTTCCAAGTTCTGGGATGAAAGGCATGTCCCAGCAGTCTATTGCTTTTTAAAATTCCCTCTTCTTTTATTTTTTGTTAGGTGATGATTTTGTTAAGATTTATTTATTCATTATATATAAGTATACTATAGCTTTCTTCAGACACTTTTTCTTCTCTCTCTGACCCCGCTCACTATGGCCCAAAGATTTATTCATTTATTATATGTAAGTACACTGTTGCTGTCTTCAGACACACAAGAAGAGGGCATCAGATCCCATTACAGATGGTTGTGAGCCACCATATAGTTGCTGGAATTTGAGGACCTTTGGGACCTTTGGGAAAGCAATCAGTGCTCTCCACCCCAAATTCCCTCTTATCATTCCTAAGCCTCTTATTTTAAATCTGTTCCTTCACTCAGTCCAACAAACTAACTTACAACATGTCAGTAATTTTTATTTGAAAGTAATACATGCCATAGATAATGGCTAGAAACCTCCATATAATTCCTGGCTTGTTAAACTGTAATTGTGGGAACTGTCACTTGTATGATGGGTTTCAGGGCAGGTCACTGTGTTTGGATATGGCTTGTTTTTCTTTTGAATCTTATACTGTCAGGTCATTTAATTAGATTAAATAATTTAACAGATTCAACTAAAAGACTCAGAGAATAATTTAAGTATTGTTTAATTTCACAGCTAATTAATTCTACCAAAATGAAAAATCACATCTGACAAAACTTCATCTCCTAGGAAGCTAAGAAATACAAGGTTACAAGTCCTGCAGGTTAGGAGGAGATTGGGATCTCCTGTTATTAGACATGATAAGAAGACAGTGAATATTCCTGGATTTAAGAAATAATTGGAGATTAAGACTAGAGGAAACTACCAAGGCTTGTGGTGTGAACACCACACCAAACAGGAATGACTTTCATTGCCCAGTACCCTCCTGAGGGCACCCTTGACTTCAGCATTCCTCAGACTGTAGATCATGGGGTTCAGCATGGGGTTGAAAAAACTGTAAAATAAGAAAAGGATCTTCTGCTGCTCCTCTGGGTGCTGGGATTTGGGGGCCATGTACATGACGATGGCACTGCCAAAGAAGAGCCCAACCACACAGAGGTGGGAGGAACAGGTGGAGAAGGCCTTTCTGCGGCCTTCCCCTGACTGGATCCTCAGGATAGTCACCAGGATGCGTGTATAGGAGACTAGAACAAAACACAGAGGTCCCACTAAGGTGAATACACAGGCTGCAAAGATGACAACTTGATTGAGTGTTGTGTCAGCACAGGCCAGCTTCAGGACAGACAGAATTTCACAGAAGAAGTGATTGATTTCATGTGGTCCACAGAAGGGCAGTCTCAGGATAAGAAGTAAATGGACCAGAGAAAGGAGAAAGCTAACTATCCAGGAAACAGCAGCAAGGATGGTACACACTCTCCAGTTCATGATGACAGTGTAGTTTAGAGGGTGGCAGATGGCAACATACCGGTCATAGGACATCACCACAAGGAGAAGACATTCGGTGATAGCAAATGTCAAAAATAGATAAGTCTGTGTCATGCATCCTGCAAAGGTGATGGGCCTGGTCTCATCCAAGAGGTTTATGAGTGTCTGTGGCACTGTGTTGCAGGCATAGGCCATATCGACAATGGCCAGATGGGATAGGAAGAAGTACATGGGAGTGTGGAGTCTGGAGTCCAGGCAGATTATTGCAAGGATAGTTCCATTCCCCAGTATGGTCAAAGTATAGAAGAGAGAGAAAAGTAGGAAAAGAAGTAGGTGAATCCTCGGGCCAAGACAGAATCCCAGCAGGACGAACTCTGTGACCATGGTCTGATTTTCCTCCATTTCACTATGAAAGAGGATGCAGAGAACTGAGACTCAATTTTTATAAAATATGGTTTTATCTCAGATTTTAGCAACATGAGAAAACTATCAGTAAGATGTGTTCAATCACGAATAAGTTAATGATGTTTTATTAAAAAGTTGTATACAAACTATAGTTTTAACTGACTTCCAACTTTTGGAAGAGTACTATATTGCCAGTGCATACTTAGAATAATTGGCACAGGAGCAATTACAAAGTAGCAAACTTTACATACAAAACAATTGTGAAAAATACTTTGTCTTAGAGTTTTACCCCTGCAAGGATACAAAGGAGTATTGGAATCAAACATCATAGCAACTTGAAATGAACACAAATCAAGAAGTGAAAAAACTTTTAAAATGAGAATAATACCAGAAAAGAAAAAAAATTAACTCGATAGAATTTATGTTTGTTAAGTGTCTAACTCATAGCTCAGATCTAGAGGCTGTTTATATAACTTCACTTAAAGAAAATCATAAATGAACTCTTTTATGATAAAGTTGTATGTTCGTCAAGTGGACGTTTGACAGGTAAGAAAATTCAGGGCCTTTGTGGAACACAAGGTGATGCATCCATAGAATTTGAAACAGTGGTGGAAATTTTATCTATTGACAATAATACATGACATGTCCTAATATATTTGTTTGTGTGTATCTATCCAAAATATGTATCACTGCCTTGAAATTTAGACAATAACCAGTGTTTGGCTATTTTGTGGCTAATCAATTGGGATATTCACAGAATTATCAATACATTCCAGGAAAATGGAGTATATTTTTTTTGTTTCATCAAATGTATTACCACCCAGACTTAGTGTATGGGAATTCTTATGAATATTTAAGGATTTGGAAGTGTGGTGTGAGTACTCTTGCAGGCAAATTTTTCATATACTATTTATTCAGATCTCTCTATGTTTTCTCTGAGGAAAATTAGCATAGAACAAAAATAAGGAAGAAGTGCACTGATTTTCCTGTTAATCTATTTCCTTGTATTTGTAATACACTATCTGAAATCCAAAGAACAAGGATTTAAAATTTAAAGTGGAAAAACATTGCCTTAGCATCAATAACTATACATGTTTCAACTTTGCCATAAATAGCAAGAGAAATCACATTGCTTTAGCCCAGTCTCTAGTTTAATTAACATCAGTATTAAAGGAGATTATAAACAGTGTTTCCCAAGGAAATTGGCGTGACATACAGAATTTTATTCTGAGAAAGGCACTCATAAAGTAGACATGCAACTGATGAGAATAACAAGGTAGTTGTGGAAATAAGACTACATTAGCAAAAACAGGACTAGTGAGTTCAAACATGACCATCTGAAAGCTTGATGTTTCGTGTATTCTCCTAGATGTGTGGAAGATGGATTTAAACAACTCAAGAATTCATATGTAGACAATTTCACGAGTTATTATGTGTAGACACAGGGCAAAATGAAGGCAGGAGTTGTGTTTGGAGTGTAGAATTTGGGCAAGAAATGTGCTATTTGGCAGTGCTTAAGAAATGAATCTGGGGAAGGGACAAGTGAACTGGTTGGAAGAAAGATGCTAGCCACCCGATGGATAGCTGTGGTCCACATGGATGGCTTTGACTGTTTATCAGTCATGTTAGTGAAAAATGATCTCTGACTAGCTTTTCTTACTCCCATTTCAGGTTCCTCAGCAACTGTCAGGGTATAATTTCTTTTCTTGAGCAGACATCTCTGTAGAGATGGAATATATAATTAGCAAAATCCCCTGCAAACATTACCGTTACATTTTAAACTTCAAGTTAAGATTTCAACATTATGACTTATGCCTTATCCTCTTGTGACTTGGCATAGCATGATGCCGTTGTTGAAGGAAATTTGGTCTAATATCTGGGGACTGCACACGAGACCATTAAAACCTCTTTAAGAAAGACCCTGGAAAAGAAAAGCTGTTGGTGATGGCAACAGATAAAACATCTATTTTTTTAATAAGCAAGTGGCCAAATCACTTTGACAAAAAGTTGTCTAAATAATATAGATTTAAAACTGCATGTAATGATTTAATATTAGGGTAATAATAAGCTTGTCTGTGGTTGACAAACTATGTGCATTAAATTGTAAAACATGGGGCATAAAATTAAATTTTAACACATGACATACAGAAAAACACACTAGGTTGTACATTTTTTTTCACATCAAAAAATACAAATAACATGTTTGATACATTAGGATCCATTTGGTATAGTCACCTATTGTTTATTATAAAGCTGTGGAGCAGGTTTGCTTCTTTTCTATATCTGGCAATTGACATATATTTGATAAATAGCAAATAAATGCAAACAAATGAATGAACTACTACCTATTGTTGCTTAAGAGATCTTGTTTCTTTTAGAATAAAGTCTTCTCTAATTATTCTAAATTTAGTCCTTCTTCCACAGGAAATGGTTATTTAATATAGAAAAAAGTCATTGTTGTGATTCATATTAAAGTGAGATCTTTAAAATAGGATAAGATCACTTAAAGGGTTCATAAACTGTTAAGCATTTGAATGTAGTATATATTTATCTTTATAATTCTTTTTATTTGAATTCAATGCAATGTATCTAAAGTTAATTAAAACAATCAATTAGAAACCAAACATTACATTTCCAGGGGCCACAGAGACTTTACTTTGAAGTATGTTCCAGTTACAAGTCTAAATTTAAAGACTTATCGTGATGCTATACATTATTCTATGTATGTGTGTATATATATATGACTTCAGAAATTAAAAGTTGTCCAACTGGTATGGTTAATAAATGATCTAGCTCCTCTAAAGGACTGAAAGAAGTATCTCAGAAGGAAGGCATTTCTTTATCCAAAAACAAAATATCACTTGGAATTTATCATATTTTAAAAAGTAAATTTGAAGTTTAATGAACTATCTGTTTCTTTTCTATGGTAGCAGGCATGTGCAAAAAAAGAAAACCATTCATACAGCCACCCCATTGTTCCTCAGTTGCTCATCTCAACCGCTTACTTGTTACTGCCTAGAAAGAAGCCGTTACTTTTCTTTCTTCAATATTGATGAGATAGGGACTTTGCCAAGTAATCATATGGAGTAAGGATTGATGAGGTAAATGATTTTTTTATATGCCAGGATGAACTGCAGGTCAGTCTTACTGGATCATCTCTTCACTAATCTTTGAATGCTAGTTAATCTTCTGGTTCATGCATTGTGTGTACCCAGCACTGTAATAGGGTACAACAGACTGAGGACTGTAATGTTATAAAGATGTCATCATAAACATGTGTTTTAGAGCCAAGAGAAGACATAAAAGTGCAAATATAAACATAAAAATTTACTAAACTGAAGATTTAAATAATTATCGGGAATTTCATTCTTTTACCATTTTCTTATACCGAATGACACCTCATTTCTCTCCCCTTGTGAAAATTCATCCTCTAGATTCTAGAACATAAAAGATATATGCATACTTATTTACTATATTCTAGGTACCTGGATATGTCTTGAAAGTTAAATGACAGATTAAATATGAGATATAATCATAAAATGCATTTGCTTTTTACAGTCCAATGTAATAAACAAATGTATTTTTACAGTATTGAGAGGAATTAAATTGAGCCTTCATACGACAATCATACAACGAATATGTGTTAATTTCAATGAAAGCAAGCATCACCTTGCAACATATTCTACTATGATTTTTGTTAAGTAGGATAGTTATCCTACATATTTCCTCTAAAGCCATGATCTGTAAATTATTATTTGCACAGAATATGAATAAGCATGTATATTTAACATTCATAGAGACAATCTATTTCTCAATCATGATATAGAAATAAAGAGTGGCAGTAACAGAGGAAGAGTTAAGCAAAGACACGATGCTTCAACTATCTAGGAGGAATTGTGGTGTTCTAAATTTATACAACATTGTTGACTCACACATTAACACCCAAGAATTTCAGAAGAGGAAGAAGCTGGAGGTGGGCACGGGTCCTATTCCTGCAGAATTTCTGAGGAACTGTAGAACACTCAGGTCTGCTTCTGCTTGAAATGCAGCAGAATCATCTGGAAAGGAGATTTTATTCTCTGAGGGCTCAGCCTAGGTGGCAGCTCTTGAGTCTCCTTGGAGGGGCAGGGCCAGGAGACATCATGCATGACTACCTCTGTGGGAAGCGAAGACAGAGAAATTATCTTTCTTTTTAAAATTATATTCTTATTTACATTTCAAATGTTGTCCCCTTTCCTGGTTCCCCGCTTCCCAGAAAATCCCATAAGCCACCTCCCCTTCCCTAATCAACACTTTCCCACTTCCCTGTCCTGCTATTCTTCTACACTAAAGCATCAAGTCTTTCCAGGACCAAGGGCCTCTCCTCCCTTTGGTGTCTAACAAGACCATCCTCTGCTGCTATGTGTCTGGAGCCATGGGTAACTCCTTGTGTACTCGTTGGTTGATAGTTTTGTCCCTGGGAGCTCTGGGAGTACTGGGTATGTCATATTGTTATTCCTCCTGTGGCACTGCTGCGAATCCCTTCAGCTCCTTGGGTCTAGCTCCTCCATTGGGGACCCTGTGCTCAATTCAATGGCTGGCGGAGAATGGCCCCCTCTGTATTTCCCATTCACTAGCAGAGCCTCCCAGGTGACAGCTATATCCAGCTCCAGTCAGCAAGCACTTGTGGGCATCGATAATAGTGTCTGGGTTTTGTAACTCTATATGGGATGAATCCCTGGGTGGCATAGTCTCTGGATGGTCTTTCCCTCAGTCTCTGTTCTACCCTTTGTCTCTGTATCTCCTTCTGTGGGTATTTTGTTCCCCTTTTTACAAAGGACCCCAAGAATCCATACTTTGTTTTTCCTCCTTCTTGGGCATCATTTGAGATGTGAAATGTGTCTTGGCTATTCCAATCTTCTGGGCTAATATGCACTTATCAGTGAGTGTATACCATGTGTATTCTTTTGTGATTGGGTTACCTCAGTCAGGATGATATTTTCCTGTTCCATCCATTTGTCTAAGAATTTCATTAATTCATTGTTTTTAATGGCTGAATAGTACTCCATTGTGTACATATACCACATTTTTTGTAACAGTTCCTCTAATTGAGGAACATCTGGGTTATTTCCAGCTTCTGGCTATTATAAATAGGGCTGCTATGAACATAGTGGAGCATGTGTCCACAGATTCAATGCAATCTCCATCAAAATCCCAACTCAATTCTTCACAGAGTTAGAAAGAGCAATTCTCAAATTCAACTGGACTAACAAAAAACCCAGGATAGTCAAAACCATTCTCAACAGTAAAAGATCATCTGGTAGAATCAGTATCCCAGACCTCAAGCAGTATTTGAATACTTTCAATAGTATTAAAAACCTCAGTGACAGGCAGGTAGATCAATGGAATAGAACTGAAGACACACACCTACGGTCACTTGATCTTTGACAAAGGAGCTAAATCCATCCAGTGGAAAAAAGCTAGCCTTTTCAACAAATGGTGCTGCCTCAACTGGAGGTCAGAATGCAGAAGAATGCAAATTGATTCATTCTTATTTCCTTGTACTAAGCTCAAGTCCAAGTGGATCAAAGATCTCACATAAGACCAGACACACTGAAACTAATAGGAAAAAAAAGTGGAGAAGAGCCTTAAACACATGGGCACAGGGAAAAATTTCCTTAACAGAACACCAATAGCCTATGCCATAAGATCAAGAATTGACAAATGGGGCCTCATAAAATTACAAAGTTTCTGTAAGGCAAAGGACACTGTCAAAAAGGACAAAACGGCAACCATCAAATTGGGAAAAGATCTTCACCAACCCTACATTTGACAGAGGACTTTGTATATATCCAATATATACAAAGAACTCTAGAAGTTAGACCCCAGAGAACTAAATAACCCTTTTAAAAATGGGGTACAGGGAGAAACAAAGAATTTTCACCTGAGGAATTTCAAATGACTGAGAAGCACCTAAAGAAATGTTCAACATCCTTAGTCATCAGGGAAATGCAAATTAAAACAACCCTGAAATTTCACCTCACATGAATCAGAATGGCTAAGATAAAAAATTCAGGAGAAGGCTGGTGCTGGAGAGATTGTGGAGAAAGAGGAACACTCCTCCACTGCTGGTGGGATTGCAAGCTGGTACAAGCACTCTGGAAATCAGTTTGGCAGTTCCTCAGAAAACTTGGCATAATACTACTGAAGGACCCTGGTATAACACTTCTGGGCATATATCCAGAGGATTCTCCAGCATGCAATAAGGAAATTATCTCTTTCTATTGCTCTTGCCATCCCAAATGGAACAAGCAGTTAAGAATCACAGATAAAGAGAAAATTCTCAAACAGTGCCCATCAGAATCCATGAATAGTGATTGGCATTTTAAGATGTCATGATCCCCATTTTAACATCTTCATTCTACAATGCTTTTGGGGAACTTGCCAAGAAGTAGAACCAATGGAGTGAACTTTTGGCATCTACTCTGAAGCTCAGCCTCCCCTGGATGGAATCTAGATGCCTTGGTCTTTCGTAGAAATGAGAAGTTAGAACCTTAAAGACTTTCGTGATTGAAAGTCACACTCCAAATTCCAGATACTGTGGGAGCTGCATAGGAAGGCAGAAAAAGGATTGGAGAGTTCAAAGAGAGGCTAAGATATCCCAGAATGGCCTTTTTGGGATCTATCTTAAGGAGTGCCTTTTGGGTATGAATCACCAATGTAGGTCACCGATTAAAAGAAGCTCTCTCACAGCCAGGCTGTGGTGGCACATCCCTTTAACCCCAGGATGTGGGAAGCAGAGGCAGGAGGATCTCTGAGTTTAGGGGCAGTTTGGTCTGCAGAGTGAGTTCCAGGAGTGCCAGGGCTCCACAGAAAGTTTCTGGGAAGACTGGAGTCTCTACTATGTGGCTTCCCTTATGAGTTATTATCTAAAACCATTCTTATTACATTTCTATTTCTCTTTATATTAGACATCAGGGAGGGAGGGAGGGAGGGAGGAAGGGAGAAAGGGATGAGGGAGAGAGAGAGAGAGAGAGAGAGAGAGAGAGAGAGAGAGAGAGAGAGAGAGAGAGAGAGCAATTCCATTGAAGTCACTCTAAAATTTATAAAACCAAAGAATTCATTACATTGCATTGTAATCCAGGATGTCTGGAGTTAAAGCATAAACAAAAGGGAGAGCTGCATGGTGGTGAAGCATGGCTTTAATCCCAGCACTTGGGAGGCAGAGGCAGGTTTATTTCTGAGTTCAAGGCCAGCCTGGTCTACAGAGTGAGTTCCTGGACAGCCAGGGCTATACAGAGAAACCCTCTCTCGAAAAACCAAAAATAAATAAATACATAAATACATAAATGGAGAACATTTGTGTTCCCACATTTGCAGGACATGTTCACATCTACTATTAGTATGCATTTGTAATAAAAAATAATCATTTTTTGTTTGTTTTCTAAGACAGAATTCTGTGTAGCCCTGGCTCTTTCAGAACTCATTTTGTAGACCAGGGTGGCCTTGAACTCAGAACTCTGCCCATCTCTGACACCTGAGTGCTGGAATTAAAGGCATATGCCACCACTGCTTGGATGAAAATAAACAGATTTTTAAAAGAAAGCCCAAAGCTCTGTTCCTTCTATGAAAAACAATGTGTGTGGGATACAGTCTACACAACTTTTCATCTCCTTTTGTGCTCATATGAACTACAATTAATCAAAGTAAAGCTCTGAAAATTATAAATTTTAGGGCACTAAAATGTGGAAATCAGTATGGCAGTTCCTTAGGAAGCTGGAAATGGATCTACTTCAATACTCAGGTATTGCATTCCTGGAGATATAGCCAAAGGCTGCTTCATGATACTTCTCAACCATATGGACTGCTGCTTCATCCATAAAATCCAGGAATTTGAAACAACCGTGTACTCCTAAGCAGCATAGTGGGTTAAGAAACTGTGGTACACATTTACACAAATGTGGTATCAATTTACAGAAAGGCATTTTTTAAATCTTTCTGGTCAGTTATTATTTTGATCTTGGCCACTGGTGTTGAAGATGGCTCTGCCTTGCAGGGAGAGGCTTCACATAAACACATCTCAGGATCTTAGGGTCCCTTCCACCATGCCACAGTCTGCCCACTCTCTGTTCACTTGTCTACTTCCTCCTCTTCATTCTGTTCTTCCTCGTCCAGTCTTTCTTCATCTTCATAGCCCTCCTCCCTGCTTTTGTCTTGCTCTTCTGAATCCTTTTTGTCTTTGTCCTTCTTTTGCTCTGAAGTTTCCTTCTTGCCTTTCTGCTCCTGCCTGTATGGTTCTAGAGCTTCTTTCAATGGTGATATGAACCACTGGAACTCCATCTCTTCCACTGCTGTCAGCACACCACTGGCATTCATAGTCTTACACTTTCTTTTCATCGCAGAGTTATTGGCACAGGATGTGGCGTACAGAACGAAGTCACTGGAGGCTCTGGAGATGGGACTTTGGGCCTGCTTGGAGATTTTGACACCATCCAGGAGAGCCTCCTTGATGATCCTGGTAATGACCAAGTTGACCAAGATTTAAGTCCTCGGCCTGACCCTTCTTCTCAAGTCTCCTCTTCAGACAGTTCTGGTGTCTTTGCACAGTGAAAGATTACTCAGCTGTTTAAAAAAAGTCAAGTCAGGGAATTTACAGGTAAAGAGATGGAACTAGAAAATAATCTTCCTAAGTGAGGTAACCACTTAGAAGACCCAGAAAGACAAATGGTATGAGAATATATTTACTTATATGTAGGTATTAGCTGTTGTACATGTAAATGTAGCAATACAATGACTCCTAATGACATTCTGCTGTACTCATAGATCAGGGCCTTGCTCAGCAATCATCAGAGATGCCTTCTCCCACAACAGATATGAACCAATACAGAAACCCACAGACAGACATTATGCAGAAAGTGAGAGATTTTGAAACACTCAGTCCTAAAACAGATCCATCAAACCTCTGAGCCTCAGGGCTCAGGGAACCTGTGAAAGTTTAGATGGAAAGAGTGTAGGAGCCAGAAGGGATGGTGGACACCAGGAAACCCTGGCCTTTTACACACACAGGAGAGAAGCACATGTCAACTCAAAAGCTGTCATAGCACGCACAGGTTCTGCAACAGACAGGGTCCTGGAGTTGAAAGGCAAAGCGTCTAACCTGGAAGCTATCTCCAACTGACAAAGACTTGCAAACTAAAATTTAGGTTTCTCCAAGGGAGTCTCACTGGGGAAACAAGCTATTCCTATGGGTAAACCATATGCCCAGCTGTAGATGCCAATGCAAAATGAATCCAGTGGAATATTTGGAGGTTCCTTGTCTCATAATATCACGTTAGGGATTTTTCGTTTTGAAATTTTTTTTTATTATTTGTTTTTGTTTCTGTTTTTGTTCTCCCACCTTTTAACCATTCATGTTTTTATGGCGTCTAGCTTTGTATTTTAGTGGGATTCCTGACTGTGTGAGTGCTTGCTGACTTGTGCCTTTTCTTAGCCTCTTCTGATTGTTTGTTTTGTTCTGTTCTGATATGTCAGTTTTTTTATTTTATTTTATTTTATTTTATTTTATTTTATTTTATTATTTTATTTTTATCTCTTAGAAGCCTGTATGATTTCGAATGAAAGACAGAAAGGGAGGGGATCCAGATGATAGGGAGAAACTAGGATACATAGAGGGAGAAGAAACTGAAATCATAATATAGTTTATCAAAAAATCTATTTTCAATAAAATAAAAATAAAAATCCTCATTATTTATACATAACTGTCTGTCCATCTGTCTGTCTGTCTGTCTGTCTGTCAGAAGAGAGTCATTTTACCCAGAAAGACAAAAAGGCTTGAAGCAAATCAAGACAAACTAAAAACTTCATAATTCATGATTCTCAAGAAGAAGGAAGGAGAGGTCCCTGGTCCTGGAAAGGCTTGATCCAGCATTGTAGGGGAGTACCAGGACAGAGAAATGGAAGGGGGTGATTGGGGGGTGGGCAGAGGGAAGAGGGCTTATGGGACTTATGGGGAGAGCAGAACCAGGAAAGGGGAAAGCATTTGGAATGTAAACAAAGAATACAGAGTATACAAAAAATGGGGTACAGAGATCAACAAAGAATTTCCACCTGAGGAATTTTGAAGAAATGTTCAACCTCCTTAGTCATCAGGGAAATGGAAATCAAACAACCCTGAGATTTCACCTCACACCAGTCAGAATGGCTAAGATCAAAAACGCAGGAGAAAACAGGTGCTGGTGAGGATGTGGAGAAAGAGGAACACTTCTCCACTGCTGGTGGGATTGCAAGATGGTACAACCACTCTGGAAATCAGTCTGGTGTTTCCTCAGAAATCTGGCCATGATACTACTGGAAGACCCTGTTATACCACTCCTAGGCATATACCCAGAGGATTCCCCAGCATGTAATAAGAATACATGCTCCACTATGTTTATAGCAGCCTCATTTATAATAGCCAGAAGCTGGAAAGAACCCAGATGTCCCTCAACGGAGAAATGGATACAGAAAGTGTGGTATATATTACACTATGGAATACTACTCAGCTATTAAAAACAATGAATTCATGAAATTATTAGGCAATTGGGTGGAACTGGAGAATGTCATCTTGAGTGAGGTGACCCAATCACAAAAGAACATACAAGGTAACTCTGTATTACTCTATTAACTCTGTTAACTCTATTAACGCTGATAAGCGGATATTAGCTCAGAAATACCCGAGAAACAATTCACATATCAAATGATGCCCCAAGAAGAAGGAAGGAGAGGCCCCTGGTCCTGGAGAGGCTCAGTGCAGCAGTGTAGGGGAATACCAGGACAGGGAAGTGGGAAGGGGTTGATTGGGGGAACAGTGGGTGGGAAGAGGGCTTATGAGATTTTCAGGGAGGGGAGATCCAGGAAACGGGGAAATCATTTGAAATGTAAATACTATATCGAATAAAAAAATGAAATTACCACACAAAACAAAGAAAATGGTAAATTAAACAGAGCTTTCATGATCAAAGCTCACAGAGAAGCAAAAAAATAAAGCCTCCTTGTGGGTCCTGTGACATAGCTCAGGGTTAGGCCCTGTGAGAACACAGGCAAACTCATTTTCCTCCTAGTTTTTCTAAGAATAATACCAAGTTATGTGTAAACAGTCTACATAGAAATAATTAAAATGTGGTCCATGGGTCAGCCCATCAACAGAACAGGAGAGATGATTAAAAATTGAGTGTCTGCACATCCTATTCAGAGCCACCAAATCCAAATCTATATTTCTGTCATTTCTTCAAGTGATCTGAAGGTACAAACCATGATATAATAAAAAATATTGGACTATAGTCCCTAGCAAAGGACAAGCAACAGTCTTTTTTTTTAAATTTTATTTTCTATATTCTATGTTTACATTCCAAAGACTCTCCCCTTTCCCAGTTCCCCCCCCCCACCATACATCCCATAATTCTTCTCCCTCCCAACTATTCCCCAATCATTCCCCTTCCCCCCACGGTTTCTCTACAAAACTGGATCCAATCTTTACAGGCCCAGGGTCCTCTCCTTTCTTCTTGGGAATCATTTGACTTGCTAATTGTGCCTTGAGTATTTAGGGCTTCTGGGCTCATTAATATCCACTTATCAGTGATTGCATTTCATGTGTATTCTTTTGTGATTGGGTTAACTCACTCAGGATGATATTTTCCAGGTCTATCCATTTACCTACAAATTGGCAAGAATTTTATTTAGTATTTTTGCATCGATATTCATAAGAGAAATTGGCCTGTAGTTCTCTTTCTTTGTTGGATCTTTTTGTGGTTTAGGTATTAGCATAATTGTGGCTTCAAAGAATGAGTTCGGCAGTATCCATTCTGTCTCTATTTTGTGGAATAGTTTGAAAAGTATTGGTGTTAAGTCTTCTTTGAAGGTCTGGTAGAATTCTGCACTAAAACCATCTGGTCCCGTACTTTTCTTGGTTGGGAGGCTTTCTATAACCCCTTCTATTTCTTTAGGGGTTATGGAACTATTTAGTTGATCTTTTTGATGCTGATTTAATTTTGGTATTTGATATCTGTCTAGGAAATTGTCCATTTCCTCCAGATTCTCCAGTTGTTTTGAGTATAGACCTTTGTAGTAGGATCTGATGATGTTTTGAATTTCCTCAGTTTCTGTTATGTCTCCCTTTTCATTTCTAATTTTGTTAATTTGTATACTGTCTCTGTGTCCTTTGGTTAGTCTGGCTAAGGGTTTATCTATCTTATTGATTTTCTCAAAGAACCAGCTCCTGGTCTTGTTGATTCTTTGTATGGTTCTCTTTGTTCCTACTTGATTGATTTCAGCCCTGAGTTTGATGATTTCTTGTCTTCTACTTCTGCTGGGTGAATTAACTTCTTTTTCTTCCAGGGCTTTAAGGTGTGCCGTTAAGCTGCTAGTGTATGACAAGCAACAGTCTTAAAGGTCAGCAACGTAGTTACAAGTTCACATGCTAGTGACAACTTGTAGATCAATGGATAGATTCCATTCTCTCATTTTAATATATTAGAGCTAATATCTCAATATTATTCATGGTATTCTATACTACAGGATCTTGTAATTGGGGATAATCCATTTGAAGGACTCATAATCTCTTTCTTCCATATGAGTAATAGTAATACACACCATCACTTGTTATAATTAATTTTAATAATTAATAACCTCCAAGTAGCTACTTTCCCAATAGTTTTGCAATTTCTCTGTAACTATTCTGGTAGATGTTATTAATAAGTGACATTCTCTCCATAAGAAATGTTTCAAGGACCGAGTAAATCTTAGAGTATATGTGACTAATGCACAAGAAGATGTGTAAGTACTGTCATGCTTAGGCTTGATGGAGGCCACCAATCTTTCAGGAGGTATTAGTTCTGCAAAAGCCACCTGGATGGTTATATTTTTGAATATAGAAATTAAGTCTGAATTACTTTGTCTTGATGGAGGGCTACTTGTAGAAAAACTTTATGAAAAGTCCATTAATTCTGTGTGATGTGGTAGGAAATGACATCATCTTCCTTCTACTGTATAGCTCACTGCTTCTGTCTTTTGGTAGTGCTTCCTTGATACCAGCGTGCCAAGTCCTGCTTGGCCATGCAAAAGATGGGTGACATGGATCTTACCCCTGAAACAGAGCTAGTAGGGCATTGGCCTCCATGAGTGTTTTTGGATGCTGTGGGTATAAGGCTTATTTGTCTATTAATGGACATATTTTCCTGTTCCCCCTTTGAGGAATGTCCTCTCATCATGACTATATGATAATCAGACAGCATGGGAGTTGAGGGTGTGGCTAATGTCTCTGCAAAGTGGTAAACACTGAGACCTTCAGGACAGCCCTTAAAGCTGTGAGAAAGATCTCTGAAAACATGAGGTCAATAACTGTGCAACTATACAAAATATAAAGATTCAATATGAATTGTATAAGTAGGTTTGCAGATCTAAAAGAACACAGGCAGTTCTATGAGCTGTGAATTGTAGCTGTGAACATTGTGAGCCAGCTTGTCAGAAAGATGCAAAGGCAGGCACATTCCTGAGTTCAAGCTCAGCCTGGGACAGAGCTTCGTTAGACCCTGGCATGGCAGGAATGACAACCTCAGAGTGAGAATCTACCCAGCTAGCTTGCTGTCTGTGCTTAAAAGGCAGGCAGATCTCCGAATTTATCTGCAATGTTTAAAAAATGCACTTGCTGTCTTTTTCTAGGAATCAGAGGGCTGGGGACGTGGAATGCTAATTCAAGGGATATTCAAAGGGAAACCTGGAGTAAATGACTGAACTGAAAAGACAGGGCCTTGGTCTGTCAGAGCTATCTGGAGATCTCCAGAGAAAGCTGTCTTGAGCAGATCACAGGGTGAGAGCTTGGAACCAAGATTTGACTTCAAGTTGTTCTTTTTGCTGCTCCCAAACACCCTTTCTGCAGGAATCCCTGACCAAGCCAAGGCTGGTCATTGGCATTAGAATAATTCTTTTTTGTTTGTTTTTGTTTTTGTTTTTTGTTTTGTTTTGGATTTGGCCTTTTTGAGACAGGGTTTCTCTGTATAGCCCTGGCTGTCCTAGAACTCACTCTGTAGACCAGGCTGGCCTTGAACTCAGAAATCCACCTGCCTCTGCCTCCCAGAGAGCTGGGATTACAGGTGTCTACCACCACCAGCTGGCTTAGAGTAATTCTTAACATGTCCACTTCTCTCCACATTTCAAGGTAGAGTCAAAATGCTTCCATGAATAAATCTAAGTCAAAAAGAGAGAGAAAAGAGGGAGGAGGAGGAGGAGGAGGAGGAGGAGGAGGAGGAGGAGGAGGAGGACACACACACACACACACACACACACACACACACACACACACAGACAGAGAGACAGAGACAGAGAGACAGAGAGAGGATATAATGAGAATGAATATGAATCAAGATATTCTGGTTCCAGATTTTACATAGCTGGCCTAAATCTCTCTATGCTCAATGAAAACCATCTCTATTCTGAACTTCTTTGTGTTTCATCATTCTCTATAAATTAGTGATTCTATGACTATCAACATCCTTATGCAGGACAACTAACTTCTTATGCCTGACTCCGAGTCTAACAGACTTAGGAGCTCAGATAACATGAAACATATACAGCTGTGACAAATCTGCCTTTACTCACAATGTTGTATCTTCGGATATCTAGCCTTGTATATTTGAAAGCACTGATACATATATACTGATAGACATATGTGGTCAAGTAGAGAGGTCCTGGAAGTCAGACTGTTTAAGAAAGAGCCAGATCTATGCTACTGTGGGGGGAGATCTATATAGGGTTTTGGAAGTCAGTGGATATAGCTTTTTTTCTTAATCTTATGATACATACAATTTGTGAGGTTATGTAATTAGAATTTTGATAAAATGTATTTAAACGTTGGGACACAGAAAATGAATTAAAACATTATTTAATTTCACAGCTAATAAATTAAACAAAATAGAATCAATTATGATTGATTAAATGTCACTACATGGAAAGCCAATGGATGCACCATATGTATTTTTCCTCCAAATTAAAAGAAAGGGTGTGGTGTTTTGCTATTAAATAAAGATAAGAAGAAAGTAGTGACTTTTTCTGTGTTTAGGAAATAGTTGGGGATCAAAATTAGAGGAAACTAGCAAGACTTGTGGTCCAACTATCACACCAATTGGGAATGATTTTCATTACACAGTGACCTCCTGAGGGCGCCCTTGACCTCAGCATTCCTCAGACTGTAGATCAGGGGGTTCAGCATGGGATTGAAAAAACTATAAAACAGGAAAAGGATCTTCTGCTGCTCCTCTGGGTGCTGGGACTTGGGGGCCATGTACATGACGATGGCGCTGCCAAAGAAGAGCCCTACCACACAGAGGTGGGAGGAACAGGTGGAGAAGGCCTTTCTGCGGCCCTCCCCTGACTGGATCCTCAGGATGGCCACCAGGATGCATGTGTAGGAGGCTATTACAAAGCATAGGGGCCCCACTAAGGCGAACACACAGGCTGCAAAGATAACAACTTGATTGAGTGTTGTGTCAGCACAGGCCAGCTTGAGGATAGACAGAATTTCACAGAAGAAGTGATTGATTTCATGAGGTCCACAGAAAGGCAGCTTCAGGATGAGGACTAAATGGACCAGAGCCAGAAGAAAACTAACTATCCAGGAAACAGCAGCCAGGATGGAACACACTCTCCAGCTCATGATGACAGTGTAGTGTAGGGGGTGACAGATAGCAACATATCGATCATAGGACATCACCACAAGGAGGACACATTCTGTGTTTGCAAATGTCAAAAATAGATAAGTCTGCATCATGCATCCAGCAAAAGAGATAGGCTTGGTCTCATCCAAGAGGTTTACCAGTGTTTGTGGAACTGTATTGCAGGCATAGGCAATGTCAACAGTGGCCAGATTGGAGAGGAAGAAGTACATTGGAGAGTGCAGCCTGGGCTCTAGGCAGATTAATCCAAGGGTAAATCCATTCCCCAACAATGTAAAGATGTAGCAGAGAGAGAACAATACAAAAAGAATTAGATGAATCCTCCGGCCAAGACAGAATCCCAGCAGAATGAACTCTGTGACCATTGTCTGATTTTCTTCCATTTTTTTCTATGAAGGAGAGATAGAAAGTACTAGGAGATGAAATTATATTAATACATCTTTTTTTTTCAAGTCAATTTTTTTGGTGTGAACTTTTAAAATATACTCTTAGAAACTTATTCAAATAAATTAATGAATTAAATATTAGTTATCAAATAGTAAAATTGCCTGTCCATCTACTCACATTTCAGTGTTGGCATCCAATTTTCAGAGGGGAAATATGTCAGTAGTTACTGACCTGGATCCACTGGCACTGATGTAATTAAGGACTACCAAACCTATATGAACAAAAATTTCATGATAAAGTGTTTACTGTCATGTTTGCCATTCTTTTGGAAAGTTACTAGGTCACAGAAATAATACTGGAGCTTTTAGTAGACTAATGTCAGAGAAAAATAGAGAACATAGACTGCTTTGGTAGAAATTAGGTTGTTGCAAATTTTCAAATAGTTATTTCAAAATTTTAATTTGTAACCAGAATATAAAGGCAGCTCTTGATGGATGGATAAAATTAACTGATGCCTTATGGAATGTAAGAACTTTAACACATGCACACAATTTGCGATGCTATGAGGAAGAAATAGTAGAAATAATTTTAATTATAGTTCTATATGGAATTAATACTTTCATTTTAAAACATAGATTAAACCTACATGTAAATGAACTAAGATGTGTATTCTTGTTTTGATAAATGAACACACATTAGTGTTTAATAATTTGCCAACTAGGTCACTGAAAGTTATTGAATAACTATACTCATATTTCTACACATAGAAACGAGGGCAGTTTGTGTTGGGTGGCACGGTGTTACAAGCCTGGCACTGTATAAAGTAGGCAAGTTTTGTGTTCCTATAAACTATAATGGATTTGAAGCCTGTCCATGATTTGGATTTTTTTTTTGCACTATCTTTTTTGACTTCTCTTTCTTGATTTTAGCAGAATAAAACTAGTCTAAAGTGAAAATAAGGCAGAAGGATACTTGTCTTATTTTTCTTTCCAAACCTTACAAATTGGTTGCATGTTGTTAATTTATTCTGAATCAGGTCCGTGTGCGGATGTCAAAGGACTGCTCTCAAAGCTGGCTCCGCCCTTTCGCCTTGCTCTCCTACTCAGTTTACTTTAATTCAATCCTTTCTATTGTGAAATCCCAAATAAAAAAGTTGCTATTAAGACAAACAACAACAACAATAACAACAGCAACAACAGCAAAGGAACAAGATGATGCTTGATCCTCAGCATCAAGGATGTCATAGTCTCTGAAAGTAGGCAATTGCAAAAGTATTGACAAGTTGATAATTTACTTGGTTACTTTACAGAAATCTGAATGGATAAATTAGGGATATAATAGTCTACAAAATTTGCTTTGTGATTTTGATTTTGGGATACAATTTCTTCACTAAGTCTTGTTGAAATACAACATGGTTTCTAATGAGAACTTTGCCAGTGCCATTTCCTGGACAAAATAATGTGAAACTTAGCTACTTTCTCCAATAATCAGTGCTAGTAATGACACTGAGTTAGGCTAGTCCCTGGTTTAACTGTCAAATGCAGCAAGAGGTGTTAAATGTTTGTTGAAGAATTGTTATCGGTGGCAGACATTGTAAAATCACACAATCATATATAACTGATGACAATAATGATCTAGTAATGGAAAGCTCATTCCAATTGTTGAATGCAATCTCTCACAGGCAGGGATTTGACCAAGCACTGAGCTCAAATTAGCTACTTTCACAAAATGCCTGCTGGATAAAGGGGGAAAAGTGGACAGAGATGGATGTGGAGTAGAGACTCCATGCCTTTGAAGTTGCATTTGACAGTTTATGCAAAATGACCTACAGGAAAGGGGACAAGGAAACCAGGGGAAGCAAGCATATAGGATGTCTGCACTGTACACGGATGGTTGCTGACTGGTCATCCATCACCGTATTTGGATGGATTTCTGCCTAGCTCTTCTAGCTGTTATTTTACATTATTATTTGGTATTGATTCCGTTTCTAAAACAGGTGACTCTACATGATTAACAGAGAAGGAACATGATTAACAAAATTCTCTGTGTTTCAGTTACATCTTGACTTTGAAATAAAGAGCATTTAGATATTTTAGCTTATGCCCTGTGTACTTGTGCTTTGATGGAACACGAATCTTTTCTTCTTAATGAAAATTGCCAAAACTAATGCCAGAAATCAGGGAATATACTCTAGAGCAATATAACCCCTTTAATACCATACCTTGTAAAGAAATAGTTTCCTTAATGACAGCCAATGCTGTGCCTACTTTCATAGAAGCATTATTGATACATGGTCAACTTACATTCACTGAAAATAATGTAAATAATATATATTTTTAAAATTCTGTACATAACAGGATGATTCAATATAAGGTTAATGTAAAATTTTTTAGAATGAAAGACAAACTTTAAGAACTAAGTACATATATAAGGCATAGAAAAATACTGGGTTGTAGTCTCTCTCTCTCTCTCTCTCTCTCTCTCTCTCTCTCTCTCTCTCTCTCTCTGTGTGTGTGTGTGTGTGTTTTAATAGCCCCAGACACAGAGAGATGGAGGTATTAGCATCCTGTTAGCACTATTGTTTCAGTCTTAAAACACATATGTTCCACACCAGTAGAAAACAATTGCTTATTTTGTATTCCAGATATTTGTTATGTGACAGACTGAAAAATAAAGGAGAAAATAACTTTTGTTTTCATATGAGATGTAATTTATTTAAAGATATAGTCTCTAACAATTATGCTAAATCAGTTTTTTCTTTCTATAAGGAAAAAAAGCCCTAAAACCCACAAAATGTCTTTCTTGTGATCTGTATTAAAAGTAAGATCCTTAATATTTGATAAGATCATATAAAGAGTTTACAATATGTTAAGCACTTGAGTTTAATATTAATATAATATATCTTATATTTTTATTAGATAACCTTTTGACATATCTAATGCTAATTAAAAATAGTCAGTGGAAGCTAATTACTAAGATGTCTGCAAGGACTTCCCACTGATATGTATTCCAGTTGCAAATATAAATTTCAGGTCTGATGTATACATGAATGTACATCACATGTATGTATGTATTATGTATGCATGTAATGAATGATTATAAAAATGTATAAACAGACAAACTTTTATCCAGTTAAAATATCATCTGGTGCCTTATACATTCTAGAGTAAATATTTAAGTAAGAGACATGATTTTTTTTTCTGTATAGCAAAGCTTCGACACTTAAATACTCCATATTTAGAAAAGCAAATCTCAAAGTTTGATGGAAATCTGTCTCTTCTCTGTAGTTGCAGACATGGGCCAGACAGAATTTGTCATATGACTTCCTATTGTTTACCAATTGTGCAGCTCAAATAGCAGTCTGGTTACTTGTATTCAATGGGAAAGAACAGAAAATGGATTAGTTTTCTTGCTCACACTATTATAAAGAGAGGCTTTGCCTGGTGATCTTATGGATGACTCTATTGAGTGGTATCCTATGCACCAAGTACTATGAGAATACAAAGTAGGGCAGGCTGATGAAACTAGTATTGTGAAGTCTGTATTCTAAAAATATCTTCAGAACAAAGAGATTCATATAAAGGTAAACTTTAAATGTCAAAATCTTTTCAGTAGAACATTTAGAATTTCTGGACGTTTCGTCATTTTCCCACTTTGCCACATGACCAGACACATCTGTCCATTTCCATACACACTCCACAAATGCATCCTCCAGGCCTCAGCTGATTTTACATGTACTTATTTTTTCAGCACATTCTACTTTTCTAAATACATTCCTAAATCTGTGTTCAAATAGAGGTATGTTTAAGACATAGACTTGATATTCATTTGGCTTCATATTCCATTGTAATAAAATTATTTTCATTTGCTTAGCATGTATTTTGACAGAGGTGACAAGAATTAAATGTAATCTTTATATAATCACCAACATATATTAATTGTTCTGAAATGGAGCATTATTCTGTAACACATCCTACTCTACTACTATATTGTTGTGAGCAGGACAGTCATTTCACATATTTCATCTAAGGTCACATGTAGAAATTACTTACTATTCATGTAGATTAATGACCATATAAATTCAGCATCCATAGAGTCAATTATTTCTCTTCCTGATTAATAAAGTGTGGTAATAACAGAGGGAGAGCAGACCAAAACCCAGAAGCTTTAAAAAATCTGGGATGACTTTGGTAGTAAAGTAAAGCCAGGCACCCTCCTTATCTGAACATTAAACCCAAGGATTTCAAAAGAGGAAGCAGCTGGAGGTTGGTACAGATCCTGTATCCTCAGATCTTCATGGAACTGCCTGAAATGCAGGTGAAGATGCAGGAAAGGAGGTAGTATTCCCTTAGGGCCCAGCCTAGATGGCAGTCTTGGGGGAATCACAGGAAGGGCTATGCCATGAAATACCCTGCATGCCCACCTCTGCTAAAGGCAGCAATTGTGTTTTTCTATTTCTGTTCTTATTCCCAGCACGCAATGAGGAAACATAACCACTGAACATACCTCTGAGACTACAACTCTCACTAGAGTTCCTAAATACTTCTCATTATATAAGCTCATAACTTTCAGAATAGAATCATTTCCAGTCTCCAGAGGATTCCAGTAAGCCTGCCAAGAAGCAGGACCACTGTATTAGCTTCTGGCATCCAGTCTGCAAGTCAGCTTGTTTTCAATGGAATTTAGTCGTTCTGGGCTGAAGCATAGATGTAAAAAAAAAAAACTCTAGAACTAATCTGATTGCAATTTGCACTCCATGGGGAAAGCTGCTGGGAAAGCTGCTGAGAGTCATAAGAAAGTTTGGGGATGATATTTTCTAGTTCCATCTATTGCCTGCAAAATTCATGATGTCCTTGTTTTTACTAGCTGAATAGTATCCCATTGAGTAAATGAATCACATTTTCTGTATCCATTCTTTGCTTGAGGGACATCTGGGTTGCTTGCAGTTTCTGTTTATTATGAATAAAACTGCTATAAACATAGTGGAGCATGTGTCCTTATGATACGGATTAGCATCTTTTGGGTACATGTCCAGGAGATATAACTGGGTCTTCATGTAGAGCTATTCCCAATTTTCTGAGAAACCATCAGATTGGTTTCTAGAGTGACTATACAAAGTTTACAGTCCTACCAGCAATGGCAGAGTGTTCCTCTTCACATTCTCATCAGCATGTGCTGTCTCTCGGGTTTTTGATCTTAGCCATTCTGATTGCTGTAAGGTAAAATCTCAGAGACATTTTGATTTGCATTTCCTTGATGACTAAGGATGTTGAACATTTATTTAAGTGCTTCTCAGCCATTCAAGATTCCTCTGTTGAGAGTTCTCTATTCAGCTCTGTACCCCATTTTTAAATAGGACATGCATGCTATGTACTCACTGATAAGTGGACATTAGCCATAAAGAACAGGATTCCCAAGATATACCCCACAGACCCAAAGAAATTAACCAAGAAGGAAGGCTGAAATGAGGATGACTGAACCTTACTTAGAAGGGGAAATAAAATAGTCACAGGAGGCAGATGGAGGGAAGTAACTGGATGGGAGAGGGGATGGGGTCAGGAATGGGGTGGGCAGGATGGGAAGTGGGAACAGATAGGAGAGAGGGCCAGAGGGTCAGAGGGCCAGGAGAATGGAGGGAAATCTGCAGCTGTCAGGGGTGAGAGGTGGCAGTAATCTCTACGAAGTCCCAGAGACCAGGGTTTTTTTTTTGTTGTTTTTTTTTTTTGTTTGTTTTTTTGAGGGGAGGAGTCTTTCAGGAGCCAATGCTGGTGATCTTAGCTGAGATGCCTGACAGTGAGGATATGGAATCTGTAGCCAGGCTGGAATGCCAGTGGAGAAATAAGGACACCAACTCAGCCATGAAACCTTTGACCCAAAATCTGTCCTGCCCCCAAGATGTGCAGGGACCAAGATGAGCAGAGACAGAGGGAATGGACAACCAATGGCTGGCCCAAATTGAGACCCATCCCATGGGCAAGCACCAATCCCTGACACTATTAATGATACTCTGTTATGCTTGCAGACAGGAGCCTAGCATGACTGTCCCTGAGAAGCTCCACCTAGCAGCTGACTGAAACAAATGCAGATACCCACAACCAAACACTGAACATAGCTGCAGGACTCTTAGGGAAGAGTTGGGGAAAGCACTGAAGTGGGTAGGAACTCCACAGGAAGACTAACAGAGTAAAAAATGTGGAGCTCTGGGACTTCTCAGAGACTGAGCCACTGACCAAAAGAGCATACACAGGCTGGGACAAGGCCCCTGGCACATATATAGAATACCTGCAGCTCAGTCTCTATGTGGGTCCCCAATAACTGGAGAGGGTGGGTGGTGCCCTAAAGCTGTAACCTGACTGTGGAATCAGCTCTCCAACAGGGATGTCTTGTCTCCCTTACATGGAGATGATGTACCTAATTTTGCAGAAATTTGATATGCCAAGGTGAGGGGGTTCCCAGGGGTGCCCCAGCTTCTCAGAGGAAAAGGGAAGGCAGTATGGGGGGAGGGCTTCTGTGAGGGGCTGACCTGGAGAAGGGCAGCTTTTGGGACATAAACAAACACATAACAAGAGTGAGGAGTCCAAGGAATGACTAAAGTATTCTACAGAGGCTTTGGGGGACCTTTTTATGGCAGCACCTTCTAAGGCAGAAAGTTCAAATGTAAATCATAACTTGTTAGTGCTCATCCAGCTCCTTCTGAAAGGTGGGGCAGTGTGACTTGCTAACCCCTCCTGGGAAGACAGGAGCATCTACAATGTGCTGTCCATTATAACTTACCATCTGTCCCTGGATGATGGAAATACACAACACTAAAAGCATTTTTATTTTTATGTTTTGTTTCTTTCTGGTATTGGACTCTGGAGAAATAACAATTGTAGTTGAAATCACATTGAACTGTATAAAGTAGTGAGCTTATTGCATTGTGATCCTGGTTTTCTGGAAAGAAAGTATAGACCCAAGGGAGAGTCTCACATTTTCCCCCGCCATGGCCACCTGTTGTGAGTATGCGTCCATGATGAGGAAAAATACTGTTTTAGGGAAACCAAACCTTTCTTACATGAAACCCTTATGCACAGAGGCCGCTCCATAAGCATTTTATCTTCTTTTTGCATCCAGGCAAGCCACAACTTATGTAAATAACACTCCCATGATAACCATAAGAAATCTTCACCATATAAACATCAGTCATAAAGAATCATTCTAGTCAATGAGACTGAAAGTTTAAGTCAGGTCAAGTCAAACATAAAATTTCATGATGGCAAGCAAATTGAAATTCAGAAAACACATCACCTAAATCACTTTTACTGCATAAGCAAGATGGAACTGTCTCTGTTTCAACAAGCTGTTACTGTGAAACATAAACACATGGAAAATGTAAACACAGGAAGCAAAGTTTAGCTGAAACAAATATGTTTATAAATGTTTGCATTATTTTTAACCACAGAAATAAGAAATTTGCCTCAAGGGCGTAGTAGCCTGAAAAATCTATATGAACAGAGCCTAATAGAAAACATTCTTTATGGTCAACACACATTTATGTATAGAAACCTGAAAAATTAGAGGATTAGTAATTAAGGTATACATTTGAAAATATAACAAAAACCCCCAAAACTTTAAAATTCTTGGAAGAAAACCCATAAAACCAATAACTATCACTCTCACTCAAATGTTCTGTTGAAAGTAAATTGAGGCTTCCTCTGCCTGTCCTTTCTGCTGGGGAAGACTCTTGCCAGATCTGCCACAATGAAGACACCATTTCCTGATACATCCTAGAGAACCAGCTGCACTCAAAGCATTTGGTAAGAAACCCCTCCCAACTCTGGAGTCTCAGAGCTGCTGCTGGGGCTCCCTCGGGACTCACTACCCCTGCAATCACCAAAATCCCTGCCTGTCTGAATACCACTCCTTTCCATTTCTTCTGCCCCTTTCTCTGCCTGTCCTTTCTGCTGGGGCAGACTCTTGCCAGCTCTGCCACAGTGAAGATACCATTTCCAGATACATCCTAGAGAATCAGCTACACTCAGGGCATTTGAGAGCCAGCTGTGCTCAGGGCATTTGGAATGTGGAGAGGCCTGGGAGCAGAGTATGTGATATCCAGTTGGAGCAGGGAGATAGCTAACCTCCCAGGACTGTGGAGAGGCCTGAGAGTGCAGAGCTGATCCTGGGCCACAAACCTACATACACAAACACCACCACAGGACAGCTGGTCGCCCAGGAATGCCTACATACCTGTGTGCACAGAGAGAATGGGAATCCCAAGAGTACAGATAGACAGACTTGCAGAACAGATAAGCCACAGTCCAAAGCAGCAAGACCAGCTAACACCAGAGATAACCAGATGGCAAAAGGCAAACACAAGAACATTACCAACAGAAACCAAGGCAATATGACACCATCTGAAGCCAGTTCCCCCACAACAGCAAATTCTGGATACATTGGAAAAGCAAGAGCTGGATTTAAAATTACATCTCATGATGCTGATAGAGGGCTTCAAGAAGGACATAAATAACTCCCTTAAAGAAATACAGGAGAGCATGAGTTAACAGTAGAAGTCCTTAAAAAGGAAACACAAAAATCCCTTAAATAAATGCAGAAGAATATGGGTCAGCAGGTAGAAGCCCTTAAAGAGGAAACACAGAAATCCCTTAAAGAATTTCAGGAAAATACAATCATGTGAAGGAACTGAAGAAAACCATCCAGTATCTAAAACTGGAAGTAGAAACAATAAAGAAATCACAAAAGGACACAACTCTGGAGATAGAAGACCTTGGAAAGAAATCAGGAGTCATAGATGCAAGCATCAACAACAGAATATAAGAGATAGAAGAAGCCGGGCAGTAGTGGCGCATGCCTGTAATCCCAGCACTTGGGAGGCAGAGGCAGGCAGATTTCTGAGTTTGAGGCCAGCCTGGTCTACAGAGTGAGTACTAGGACAGCCAGGGCTACACAGAGAAACCCTGTCTCGAAATAAAAAAGAGAGAGAGAGAGATAGAAGAAAGAATCTCAGGTGCTGAAGATTACACAGAAAACATTGACTCAACAGTCACAGAAAGTGCAAAATGCAAAAAGCTTGTAACCCCAAACATCCAGCAAATCCAGGACACAATGAGAAGACCAAACTTAAAGATTATAGGTATAGAAGAGAGAAGATTTACAACTATCATATATCTTCAACAAAATTATAGAAGAAAACTTCCCTAACCTAAAGAAAGGGATGCCCATGAGCATACAAGAAACCTATAGAACATCAAATGGATTGGACCAGAACAGAAAGTCCTCCCAGCACATAATAATTAAATCACCAAATGCACTAAACAAAGAAAGAATATTGAAAGCTGTAAGGGAAAAAGGTCAAGTAACATATAAAGATAGACCTCTCAGAATTACACCAGACTTCTCATCAGAGACTATGAAAGCCAGAAGAGCCTGGGTAGATGTCATAAAGACTCTAAGGGGACACAAATGCCAACCCAGACTGCTATATCCAGCAAATCTCTCAATTACCATAGAAGGAGAAAACAAGACATTTCATGACAAAGCCAAATTACACAATGTCTTTCCACAAATTCAGCTCTGCAAAGGATAATAGTTGGAAAATACCAACACAAGGAGGGAAACTACACCATAGAAAAAGCAATAAAGTAATCCTTCACCAAACCCAAAAGATGATGGTTACACAAATAGAATTCCACCATTAACAACAAAATTAGTAGAAAGTAATAATTGCTTTTCCTTAATATCTCTTAATATCAATGGACTCAATTCCCCAATAAAAAGGCATAGACTAATAGATTGGATATGTAAATAGGACCCAACATTTTGCTGCATGCAGGAAACCCAACTCAGTGACAATGACAGTTACTACTTCTGACTCAAAGGTTGGAAAACAGTTTTCCAAGCAAATGGTCCCAAGAAACAAGCTGGAGTGGCCATTCTTATGTTGGATAAAATTGACTTTCAACCAAAAGTTGTCAAAAAAGATAAGGAGGGACACTTCATACTGGTCAAAGGAAAAATCTACCAAGATGAACTCTTAATTCTGAACATCTATGCTCCAAATGCAAGGGCACCCACATTAATAAAAGAAATTTTACTAAAGCTCAAAGCACACATTGCACCCCACACAATAATAGTGGAAGACTTCAACACCCCACTTTCAACAACAGACAAATAATAGAAACAAAAATTAGATAGAGACACAGTGAAACTAACAGAAGTTCTGGACCAAATGGATCTAACAAATTCCATCCTCAAGCAAAAAAAATATACATTCTTCTCAGCACCCCATGGTACCTTTTCCAAAAACTGACCATACAATCAGTCACAAAACAGGCCTTAATAGATACAGGAATATTGAAATAATTCCACACACCCTATCAAATCACCACAGTCTAAGGCTGGTCTTAAGTTCAAACAAAAACAATGGAAAACACACATACACATGGACATCGAAGAATGCTCTACTCAATGATAGCTTGGTCAAGGAAGAAATAAAGAAATTAAAGACTTTTTAGAATTTAATGAAAATGAGGAAACATAACAAAACTTATGGGACACAATGAAAGCAGTGCTAAGAGGAAAATACATAGCTCTAAGTGCCTCCAAAGAGAAAATGGAGAGAGCTTACACTAGCAGCTTGACAATACACCTGAAACCTTGGATGTAAATGTACCCAAGAGAAGTAGATGGCAAGAAATAATCAAATTCAGGGCCAAAATCTACTAAATAGCAACCAAAAGAATGACACAAAGAATCAACAAAACCAGGACTTGGTTCTTTGAGAAAATCAACAAGATAGATAAACCCTTAGTCAGACTAACCAGAGAGCACAGTGGCACTACCCAAATTAATAAAATCAGAAATGAAAAGGGAGGAAAAAAACAACAGAAACTGTGGTAATTCAAAAAACCATCAAATCCGACTACAAGAACTTAAACTCAACAAAATTGGAAAATCTGGATGAAATGGACAATTTTCTAGACACATACCTGATGCCAATGTTAAAACAGGATCAGATAAACCATCTAAATGGTCCCATAAGTCCTGAGGAAATAGAAGCAGTTGTTAATAGTCTCCCCTACCCCACAAAAAAAGCCTAGAACCAGATGGGTTTAGTGGGGAATTCTATCAGATCTTGAAAGGAGACCTAATACAGATGATACTCTTCAAACTATTCCACAAAATAGAATCACAAGGAACACTGCCCAATTCACTCTATGAAGCCCCAATAATACTTATACCTAAATCAAACAAAGACCAAACAAGGAAATAGAATTTCAGACCAATTTCCCTTATGAACATTGATGCAGAAATAATCAATAAAATTCTGGCAAGCCGAATCCAATTCATCAAAACAATAATTCACCACAATGAAGTAGGTTTCATCCCAGGGATGCAGGGCTGGTTCAATATACAGAAATCCATCAATGTAATCCACTACATAAACAAACACAAAGAAAGAAATACACATGGTCATTTTATTAGATGCTGAGAAAGCTTTTGACAAAGTTCAACATCCCTTCATGGTAAAAGTCTTGGAGAACTCAGGAATTCAAGGCCCATAACTAAACATAGTGAAAGCAATATATACAAACTAGCAGCCAACATCAAACTAAATGGAGAGAAACTTGAAGCAATCCCACTAAAATTGAGGACCAGATAAGGCTGCCTACTCTCTCCCTACCTATTCAATATAGTACTTGAAGTCCTAGCCACAATTAGACAACAAAACGAGGTTAAAGGTATACAACTTGAAAAGGAAGAACTCAAAATATCACTATTGCAGATGATATGATCGTATACTTAAGCAACTCCAAAAATTCCATCACAGAACTCCTTAAGTGGATAAACAACTTCAGCAAAGTGGCTGGATATAAAATTAACTCAAACAAATCAGTAGCCTTCCTCTACTCAAAGGATTAACAAGCTGAGAAAGAAATTAGGGAAATGACATCCTTCACAATAGACACAAATAATATTACATACCTTGGTGTGACTCTAACAAAACAAGTGAAAGTTCTGTATGACAAGAACTTCAAGCCTCTGAAGAAAGAAATTGAAGATCTCAGAAGATGGAAAGATCTCCCATGCTCATGGATTGGCAGCATTAATATAGTAAAAATGGCCATCTTGCCGAAAGCAATCTACACATTCGATGCAATTTCCATCAAAATTCCAAACCAGTTCTTCATAGAGCTAGAAAGAGCAATCTGCAAATTAATTTGGAATAACAAAACCCCAGGATAGTGAAATCTATTCTCCACAACAGATGATCTCCTTGGGGAATCACCATCCCTGACCTCAAGCTCTACTACAGAACAATAGTGATAAAAACTGCATGATGCTTATACAGAGACAGGCAGGAAGATCAATGGAATAGAATTGAAGACCTGGAAATGAACCCACAAGCCTACAGTCACTTGATATTTGACAAAGGAATGAAAAGCATTCAGTGGGAAAAAGACAGCAATTTTAACACATGGTGCTGGATCAACTGGAGGTCAACATGTAGAAAAATGCAAACTGATCCATTCTTATCTCCTTGTTCAAAAAGCTCAAGTCCAAGTGGATCAAGGACATTCACATAAAACCAGATATACTGAAACTTATAGAGGAGAAACTGGGGAAGAGCCTTGAACACATGGGCATAGGGGAAATTTTCCTGAATAGAACACTAATGGCTTATGCTCTAAGAACAAGAATTGACAAATGGGACCTCATAAAACTGCAAAGCTTCTTTAAGGCAAAGGGCACTGTCAATAGGACAAAATAGCAATCAACAGATTCAGAAAAGATCTTTACCAACCCTACATCTGATAGATGGTTAATATGCAATGTGTACAAAGAACTCAACAAGTTATTCTCCAGAGAGTCAAATAACCCTATTAAAAATGGGGTTCTTAGGCAAATGGGTAGAACTGGAAAATATCATCCTAAGTAAGGTAACCCAATCACAAAAGAACACATATGGTATGCACTCTCTGATAAGTGGATATTAACCTAGAAGCTTGGAATATCCAAGACACAATCCACATATCAAATGATGCCCAAGAAGAAGGAAGAACAAAGTATGGATACTCTGGTCCTTCTTAGAAGGGGTAACAAAATACCCACAGAAGGAGACACAAAGACAAAGTGTGGAACAGAGTCTGAGGAAAGGACTATCCAGAGACTATGCCACCCAGGGATACATCCCATATACAGTTACAAAACCCAGACACTATAGATGCTCATAAGTGCTTGCTGACTGGAGCTGGATATAGCTGTCACCTGGGAGGCTCTACTAGTGCATAACAATACAGAGAGGGCCACCAGCCATTGAGCTGAACATGGGGTCCCCTATGGGGGAGCTAGAGAAAGGACCCAAGGAGCTGAAGGGGTTTGCAGTGCCATAGGAAGAACAAAGATATGAGCCACCCAGTACTCCCAGAGCTCCCAGGGTCAAAAATATCAACCAGATAGTCCACATGGTGTTACCCATGCCTCCAGATGCATAGGGCAAAGGATGGCCTTGTTGGACATCAAAGAGAGGTGATGGCCCAGGTCCTGGAAAGGCTTGATGCAGCAGTGTAGGGGATTAACAGGACAGGGAAGTGGGACAGGGTTGATTAGAGAACAGGGCAGAAGAGATGGCTTATAGGACTTTTTTTTGGGGGGGTGTGATAATTTGAAATGTAAATAAAGAATGTATCTTTAAAAATCCAGTGGAATAAAAAATGGGGTACAGAGCTAAACAGAGAATTCTCAATTGAGGAAACTTGAATTGCTGTGAAGCACCTAAAGAAATGTTCAGCATCCTTAGTTATTAGGGAAATGAAAATCAAAACAACCCTGAGATTCCACCTCACACCAGTCAAAATGGCTAAGATGAAAAACTCAGGGGTCAGCAGATGCTGGAGAGGATGTGGAGAAAGTGGAATACTTCTCCATTGCTGGTGGGATTGCAAGCTGGTAAAATCACTCTAGCAATCAGTTTGTTGGTTCCTCAGAAAATCAGACATAGTATTACCTGAGGAACCAGCTATACCACACCTGAGCATATACCCAGAAGATGCTCCAACATTTTTTTTTTTTTGGTTTTTCGAGACAGGGTTTCTCTGTGTAGTCCTGGCTGTCCTGGAACTCACTCTGTAGACCAGGCTGGCCTCGAACTCAGAAATCCGCCTGCCTCTGCCTCCCAAGGGCTGGGATTAAAGGCGTGCGCCACCACCGCCCGGCCGATGCTCCAACATTTAATAAGGACACATGCTCTACTATGTTCATAGCATCCTCATTTATAATAGCCAGATGCTGGAAAGAACCCAGATGTCCTTCAACAGAAGAATGGATACATAAAATGTGGTATATCTACACAATGGCATACTATTCAGCTATTAATAGTATGAGTTCATGAAATTCTTAGGCAAATGGATGGAGCTAAAAAGTGTCATCCTGAGTGAGGTAACCCAATCACAAAAGAATACACAGGGTATGCACTCACTGATAAATGGATATTAGCCCAAAAGCTCAAAATAAACAAGTTACAATTCACAGACTACAGGAAACTCAAGAAGAAGGATGACCACAGTATGGATGCTTTGGTTTTTCTAAGAAAGGGAACAAAATACTCACAGGAGCAATTGTGGAGACAAAATGTGGAGCAGAAACTGAAGGAAAGGCCACCCACAGACTGTCCTACCTGGGGATTCATCCTATAAACAGTCACCAAACCCCGACACAGTTATGGATGACAAGATGTGTATTCGGAAAGGAGCCTGTTATGGTTGTCTCCAGAGGGGCCCTTCCAGAGCCTTACATGTACAGAGGCAGATGCCAGCAGCCAACCACTGGTGGAGTACCCAATGGAGGAGTTGGAGGGAAGACTGGAGGAGCTGAAGGAGTTTGCAACCCCATGGGAAGAAAGATGATGCTGGCTAACCAGATGCCCCAGGGCTTCCAGGAACTAAGCCATCAACCAAGGTTCCAGCCAAAAGTGTGGCAGAGGAATGCCTTGTTGGGCATCAGTGGGCGGAGAGGTCCTTGGTCCTATGAAGACTAGATAGATACCCCAGCATGGAGAAATCAAGAGGCAGTAGGTGGGAATGGGTTGGGTGGAAGGGCATCTTCTTGGAGACAGGAGGTGGGAGGATGGTTTGCAGGTTTTCTGGGAGGGGGATGGATGGAAATGCTATAACATTTGAAATGTAAATGAAGAATATATTCAATACATTTTTTTTTAAAAAAAGAAAGTAAATTAAGATAGCTTTTATCTTGTGTTGACTTTCCCAGGAAGATGTAAACGAATATCAATTTGCCCCATATAGCGCACAGATGATAGACCAACAAAACAGACCCACCAGAGTCTAGCATAATGAACCAGTGAATTTTGGATGGGTCCTTACAGCTGTCAATTTTTTGACACTGTGACACCCACAATTTGACTCTGTCATTCACAAATGTATTAGAGACAACTATTGTTTCCCTGTCTTAGGCACAGGATACTCTAATTATCTGCCCCTAGGAGCTTAATTAATGAAAAGTAAAAACAAAATTAAACGTATAAAATTGTTTAAGTAAAAAGCAAGCAAAGTAACTGGCCAGACATTCAATTTTTAGAAGAGAACTATGTCATTAATGATTATTTACATAGAACCATTGAGACTGAAGAAGACAGGAACTAGAAAATTCCCACAAATAAAATAACCATAAGGCCCTGATCATTTTATGGCTTTATAGTGACAAATCTGTGAGAGAATTTCTGAACTTCAAAAAGAGCTCTCAAAAAGAGTAGCACCAGAAAAGAAAAAAAATTAAATTGCTTTGGTAGAGGTTTTGATTGCTACTGTGAATATTTATATCCTAACTAACTAAAGATTGAGTTCATAATACTCAAAAGAAATTATGAAATAGCAATTTTTATTATCAAAAGAAATTATGAAATAGCAATTTTTATTATTAATATTGCTTTTGATAGACAAGGATAAGTATGGGTATTTACTTGTGGAATGCAGTTTAATATTTAGATACTTTACTATAAGGAGTATTGTGAGGTAGTTGAGATGGAAGGGTTTTGTAAAAACAATATCGAATGATAATGACATGTTGTTGGGGGGCATCCACTTAAATCCTACATAAATCCAACATAACTTAACATCAGGCCAATGCAGATGACAAACATTCATTGTAATCAAGCCACTACTGATTTATCAGGGCTACAGAACAGACTTGCGAGCCAAACTATGACCTTTAAGGGACATCCTGCAGGATATTTAAAGGATGAGACCATAAAGAGACGGCACTGGGGGAGCTGGGCATGCTGAAGCAATGTTCAATCATTTTTTAATTTTTAAAAATTCACAATTGTTTATTTCTTGAAGTTTTCCATTTTTCCCTTTTTAAAATTTTAATTTCTTTTTTCTTTATTTTCTATGTTCTTTGTTTACATTCCAAAGGCTTTCCGCTTTCCCAGTCCCCCCCCACCATATGTCCCATAAGTCCTCTCCCCCCTAACTATTCCCCAATCTCCCCCCCCCATTTCTCTGTTCTGATGCTCTCCTACAAATCTCTATCCAGTCTTTTCAGGACCAGGGTCCTTTCCTTCCTTCTTCTTGGGAATCTTTTGATTTGGTAATTGTGTCTTGAGTATTCAGAGCTTTTGGGCTCATTAATATCCACTTATCAGTGATTGCATTTCATGTGTATTCTTTTCTGATTGGGTTAAATCACTTAGGATGATATTTTCCAGATCCAACCATTTGCCTACAAATTGCATGAATTCATTGTTTTTAATTGCTGAGTAGTATTCCATTGTATAAATAGACCACATTTTCTGTATCCATTCCTCCTTTGAGGGACATCTGGGCTCCTTCCAACTTCTGGCTATTATAAATAAGGCTGATATGAACATAGGGGAGCATGTGTCTTTATTGTATGCAGGGGATTCCGCTGGGTATATACCCAGGAGTGGTATGACAGGGTCCTCTGGAAGTGTCATGCCCATTTTTCTGAAGAACCGCCAGACTGATTTCTAGAGCGGTTGTACCATCTTGCAATCCCACCAACAGTGTAGGAGTGTTCCTTTTTCTCCACACCCTCGCCAGCACCTGTTGTTCCTTGAGTTTTTAATCTTAGCCATTCTGACTGGTGTGAGGTGGAATCTCAGGGTTGTTTTGATTTGCATTTCCCTGATAACTAATGATGTTGAACATCTCTTAAGGTGTTTCTCGGCCATCCGAATTTCTTCTGGTGAAAATTCTTTGTTTAGCTCTGTACTCCATTTTTTGATAGGGTTATTTGGTTCTTTGGGGTCTAACTTCTTGAGCTCTTTGTATATATTGGATATTAGCCCTGTGTCACATGTGGGGTTGGTAAAGATCATTTCCCAATTTGTTGGTTCCTGTTTTGTCCTTCTGACAGTGTCCTTTGCCTTACAGAAACTTTGTAATTTTATGAGGTCCCATTTGTCAATTCTTGATCTTAGCGCATGAGCTATTGGTGTTCTGTTTAGGAATTTTTCCCCTGTACCCATGTCCTCCAGGGTCTTCTCCAGTTTCTTTTCTAATAGTTTCAGTGTGTCTGGTTTTATGTGGAGGTCCTTGATCCACTTGGAGTTGATCTTAGTACAAGGAGATAAGAGTGGGTCAATTCTCATTCTTCTGCATGTTGACCTCCAGTTGAACCAGCACCATTTCTTGAAAAGGGTATCTTTTTCCACTTGTTGGTTGTAGCTCCTTTATCAAAGATCAAGTGACCATAAGTCTTTGGGTTCATTTTTGGGTCTTCAATTCTATTCCATTGATCTACTTGCCTGTCGCTGTACCAATACCATATAGTTTTTTTTTTTTTTTTTTAAGCACAATTGCTCTGTAGTGCTGTTTGACGTCAGCGATATTGATTCCCTCAGAACTCCTTTTATTGTTGAGAATAGTTTTAGCTATCCTGGGTTTTTTGTTACTCCAGATGAGTTTGAGAATTGCTCTTTCTAGATCTATGAAGAATTGATTTGGGATTTTGATGGGGATTGTATTGAATCTGTAGATTGCTTTTGACAAGATGGTCATTTTTACTATATTGATCCTGCCAATCCAAGAGCATGGAATATTTTTCTATCTCCTGAGGTCTTCTAAGATTTCTTTCTTCAAGGACTTGAAGTTCCTGTTATACAGTTCTTTCACTTTTTTGGTTAAAGTCATGCCAAGATACTTTATATGTTTGTGGCTCTTGTGAAGGGTGTTATTTCTCTAATTTCTTTCTCAGCCTGCTTGTCCTTTGAGTACAAGAAGGCTACTGATTTGCTTGAGTTGATTTTATAACCAGCCACTTTGCTGAAGTTGTTTATCAGCTGTAGGAGTTCTTTGGTGGAGTTTTTTGGGTCGCTTAGGTAAACTAGCATATCATCTGCAAAAAGTGATAGTTTCACTTCTTCCTTTCCAATTTGTATACCTTTGACTTCCTTATATTGTCTAATTGCTCTTGCTAGAACATATTGAAAAGATATGGACAGAGAGGGCAGCCTTGTCTAGTCCCTGATTTTAGTGGGATTGCTTCAAGTTTCTCTCCATTTATTTTGATGTTGGCTACTGGTCTGCTGTATATTGCTTTTATTATATTTAGGTATGGGCCTTGAATGCCTGTTCTTTCCAGGACTTTTAGCATGAAAGGATGCTGAATTTTGTCAAATGCTTTTTCAGCATCTAATGAGATGATCATGTGGTTTTTTTTCTTTTAGTTTGTTTATGTAGTGGATTACATTGATGGATTTTCGTATATTGAACCATCCCTGCATCCCTGGGATGAAGCCTACTTGATCATGGTGAATGATCGTTTTGATGTGCTCTTGGATTAGGTTGGCAAGAATTTTTAGTATTTTTGCATCAATATTAATAAGGGAAATTGGCCTGTAGTTCTCTTTCTTTGTAGGATCTTTGTGTGCCTTTGGTATCAGTGTTGTTGTGGCTTCGTAGAACGAGTTGGGCAGTGTTCCTTCTGTTTCTATTTTGTGGAATAGTTTGAAGAGTATTGGTGTTAGGTCTTCTTTGAAGGTCTGATAGAATTCTGCACTAAAACCATCTGGTCCTGTGCTTTTTTTGGTTGGAATACTGTCTATGACCCCTTCTATTTCTTTGGGGGTTATGGGTCTGTTTAGACTATCTATTTGATCCTGTTTTAATTTTGGTATTTGGTAACTGTCTAGGAAATTGTCCATTTCCTCCAGATTCCCCAGTTGTGTTGAGTATAGGCTTTTGTAGTAAGATCTGATGATTTTTTGAATTTCCTCAGTTTCTGTTTTTATATCCCCCTTTTCATATCTAATTTTGTTAATTTGGATATTGTCTCTGTGCCCTTTGGTTAGTCTAGCTAAGGGTTTATCTATCTTGTTGTTTTTATTGAAGAACCAGCTCTTGTTTTGTTGATTCTTTGTATGGTTCTCTTTGTTTCTATGAGACAGGGTTTCTCTGTGTAGTCCTGGCTGTCCTGGGACTCACTCTGTAGACCAGGCTAGCCTCTAACTCAGAAATCTACCTGCCTCTGCCTCCCAAGTGCTGGGATTACAGGCATGCACCACCACGCCCGGCAAGTTTTCCATTTTTAAAAACCATTTTATTCATCTACATTTCAAATGATATTCCCCATTCTGACTACCACCCCTCCACAAACCCCATGCCCCATCTCCCCCTCTGTGAAGGTGCTCCCCATCTATTAACCTATCCCGCCTCACCCTGCCAGCATCCTCCTATGCTGGGGCATTAAGCTTCCCTCCCATTCATGTCACATAAGGCCATCCTCTGCTCTACATGTATCTGGAGCCATGGATTCCTTTATGTATACTCTTTGTTTGGTGGTTTAGTCCCTGGGAGCTCTGGGCAGTCCAGTTAGTTGATATTCTTCCTATGGGGTTGCAATCCCCTTCAACTTCTTCAGTTCTTCCCTAGTTCTTCTATTGGATTCCCCTGGCTTGTTGGCTGAATCTGTATTTGTATTGGTCAGATGCTGGTAGAACCTCTCAGGGGACAGCCATATCAGGCTTCTGTCAGAAAGAGTCTCTTGGCATCAGCAATAGGGTGAGGGTTTGGTGTCTGCCAATGATATGGATCCCTAGGTGGGGCGGTCTCTAGATGACCTTTCCTTCAGTCTCCGTTCTATTTTTTTCTCTGTCTTTCCTTTATAAGAGAAGCGGTTCAGCTATTGGGAAGGTCTCAGCTCCCCTAGTGTCTGGACCTTTAGTTTAGTTTCTCCTTATGATTAAATGGAGTGAGAAAATGAAATGGTAGTTCTTAGATTATGTTTCTAATATTATATATCTTTATCTGGCCATATAAATTATATAGCCTTGAAAAATAGAAAAAAAGCCTAACAATTGTTAATTTGGCGACTGGTTCACCAAGTTATTAATAGAATCACTAATTTACCACATCCTTCTATTGGAATCCATAGAAAATAGGGCATTTTGTGTTTCATCAGCTGTATTTACAAGCTCAACAAAGTGTAGATTCTCCAGGATTTGGAAGCATAGCATGTGTCTATGTGTAAACATCCACAGAAAAAAATTCCTGTGCACCATCTGGTCAGATTATCCCATCTATATTTCTTTTTAATAAAAGAGCCTAAAATGAAAATAAGATAGGGCCTCTTTTTGTTGATGATCAATCCTTTATATTTGGAACACATATCATATCTGAAATTCATAATACAATAATTTGCTACTCAAACATCAGCTGGCCTCATCATCTAGAATTTTCATAATCTTTGTGAGTGGTGCATTATGGTGGTGCATAATTTTAATCCCAGTATTAGGGAGTCAGAGGCAGGCAATCTCTGGGTTGGAGGCCAGCCAGGTCTACAGAGTGAGTTCCAAAAAGGGGCTGGAGGGAAATGCTCATATTCTTTACAAACAGGCAGTGGAAAATATTCTTAAATTGACAACTCACTTTATCTGTTATTTGACAAATACCTTCATTGTCAAATGAGTGATAAAATAGTCTCTCATTGGCTGTATGCTAGGTTGGGGAGCTTAGCTATTTGATAATAATTTCCCAAGAAGTTTTCTTGACATTCAATATGGTTTGGAGTACAAACATTTATTAGAATTGTCAAAAGCTCAAAATAACTTAATGTTTAGTTACCTTCCCCCAAGCAGTGTGAGGTACAATCCTGAGCTTGTTCCATTTCCTAATTTAACTGTCATCATTACACAGTATGAAGTTTAAAAATGTCCCCTGAAGAAGTTAGCATGAGAGATAGAATTGCATTCTGAGAGGAAGACACTTGAAAAATCCACACACAAAAAATATGAATAACAATTAGAGGCAGAAACAAGACAGCACATGGAAAGATGGGACTGGAGGGTCTATGGACTCCTCAAAGGCCACTCTTGTTGGAGGTAGATTTCTAGTGGCAGGACAGAGGATTTTGTCAAAAGATCAAATAAGTAAGCCCAAATATGGTCAGTTTTATGAGATATGTACAAGGAGAAAGAGTGTATTAGAAGGAAGAGAAGGAAGAGGAGGATGAGGAGAACAATGAGTGGGAGGAGGAGGAGATGCATATGGAGAGTGATTATCAAGCCTGAAGATAGCACTCATCAAGGTAAGCAAAATGGTCTTTAAGGACTGAAGCAAAGGAACCCGGAAACACAAGGATCCTAGTGACTTGGCGAACGGATGTCTGTAGGCTGTAGAGCTGGTCATGGTGATTAGTTACCAATAATCTTACAATTAATGAGCTTTGATTTTCTGATTAGGTCATCTTGCTACAATTTCATATTTTCAATCATCAGGTAGTAATTTCTTTTCTTGAACAAATATATCTATAGGAAAGAAAAATATTATTTGAAGAATTCTGTGGTTGTTACAATTATGTTTTGAATTTTAAATAAGCTGAATTTTATATTATAGCTTGTGTGCTTTGACATAGCATGATGTTGTCTCCAGAGAACACATTTAAAGCTGCGTCTAAAGTGTATTGACTAGATCCTGACCAATGAAATTCCCTTTAAGTAAGTTTTGGGGTAAAATGTGCTTTTGCAGATATCTCTATTTTATTTGAGGAAAGAAATAGCCAGATGTGAACATAACCTAAATAATACAATCTCTCTCTCTCTCTCTCTCTCTCTCTCTCTCTCTCTCTCTCTCTCTCTCTGTCTCTCTCTCTCTCTGTCTCTCTCTGTCTGTCTGATAGGTTGGATTTTTATAAGAATGTAATGTGTTTGGGTGGCTACTAAAGTGTCTTATTTTAAAAAAATATTACTTTAGGCCCCAGGGAGTGGGGAATCTGGGTGGGGGCGGGTGCATCCTCTTGGAGACGAGAAAGAGGAATGGGATAAGGAACTATGGGAGGGTGGACCAGGAAAGAGGGTAATGACTGGACTGTAAAAGAAAATAATATAAAAAACAATTTATTTATTTTTATTTTATGTGCATTGATATTTTGTCAACATGTATGCCTGTGTGAGAAGGGTCTTACATCCTGGAGTTACAGACCATGTGGGTGCTGGGACTTGAACCCAGGTCCTCCGGAAGAGTAGTCAATGCTTTTAACCACTGAGCCATCTCTGTATCCCAAAGTGCCCCATTTTTTATTTAATAAAATTCATTAAGTTTAATTAATTAATTAATTAATGTGAGTGTGTGTGTGTGTGTGTGTGTGTGTGTGTATGTGTGTGTGTATGTGTTTGTGTGCCACTGCATACATGTAGATGTCAAAGAACAGCCTGCAGGTAGCTGTTTCTCATTCTGATTTGTGGTTCTCAGGGATCAAACTCAAATGGTCAGGCTGATGGAAGGCACCTTTACCTGCTGAGCTATCTGAACACTAACTGTTTTTCTTAAACACAAAATTCTGGACTGTCGACTTTGGGATGGAAAAGTCATTTGGCTGAGCATCCGTTCAGCCCTGCCACTCTGTTTTTTGCTTTGATGAAGCAGACGTGTGGTGCTCTTTGTTTCAGATCCCTGGCAAGTGACACACACTTATTAGATGTGAAGTCAGTGAAGGAATTCAAATGACTCCTGGGTTATGAGACCGGTTTCACTTAAAATGAAGTCTACTATACTTGTGTTGAACTCACTTCCAGCAGGAAGTAAGTCCTAGAACTTTGATAGAATTCATTCCTGTGATCTGTATTAAAGTAACATCATTAAAATCTGAAAAAAACCGTGGGAGGTTCCACAGAGTGTATGGCACACCACGGAAGGTTTGGTTCCACAGAGTGTATGGCACACCACGGAAGGTTTGGTTCCACAGAGTGTATGGCACACCATGGAAGGTTTGGTTCCACAGAGTGTATGGCACACCACGGAAAGTTTGGTTCCACAGAGTGTATGGCACACCACGGAAGGCTTGGTTCCACAGAGTGTATGGCACACCACGGAAGGTTTTGTTCCACAGAGTGTATGGCACACCACGGAAGGTTTGGTTCCACAGAGTGTATGGCACACCACGGAAGGCTTGGTTCCACAGAGTGTATGGCACACCACGGAAGGCTTGGTTCCACAGAGTGTATGGCACACCACGGAAGGCTTGGCACTTCACAGTATTGGGCACTTTTTTCCCCTCTTTCTTTTTTTTATTGGATATATTTATTTACATTTCATTTCCATTTTCCTGGTTCCCCACTCCCAAAGGTCCCACATGCCCTTTTCCCTCCCCCTGTTCCCCCATCCACCCCTTCCCACTTCTCTGTTCTGGTATTCCCCTACACTGATGCTTTGAGCCTTTCCAGAATCAGGGTCCACTCCTTCCTTCTTCTCGGACATCATTTGGTATGTGGATTGTGACTTTGGTGTTCCAAGATTCTAGGCTAATATCCACTTATCAGTGAGTGCATACCATATGTATTCTTTTGAGGCTGGGTTACCTCACTTAGTATGATGTTCTCCAGCTCCATCCATTTGTCTAAGAATTTCATGAATTCTTTGTTTCTAATGGCTGAATAGTACTCCATTGTGTATATATACCACATTTTTTTGTGTCCATTCCTCTGTCGAGGGACATCTGGGTTCTTTCCAGCTTCTGGCTATTATAAATAAGGCTGCTATGAAGATAGTGGAGCATGTATCCTTATTGCATGCTGGGGAATCTTCTGGGTATATGCCCAGGAGTGGTATGACAGGGTCTTCCAGAAATATTGTGTCTAGTTTTCTGAGGAACCACCATACTGATTTCCATAGTGGTTGTATCAGCTTGCAATCCCATCAACAGTGTAGGAGTGTTCCTCTTTCTCCACATCCTCTCCAACACCTGCTGTTTCTTGAGTTTTTAATCTTAGCCATTCTGACTGGTGTGAGGTGAAATCTCAGGGTTGTTTTGATTTGCATTTCCATTTTTAAGGTGCTTCTCAGCCATCCAAATTTCTTCAGGTGAAAATTCTTTCTTTAACTCTGTACCCCATTTTCTTTTTTCTTTCTTTCTTTTTTTTTTTGTTTTTTTTTTCGAGACAGGGTTTCTCTATATAGCCCTGGCTGTCCTGGAACTCACTCTGTAGACCAGGCTGGCCTCGAACTCAGAAATCCGCCTGCCTCTGCCTCCCAAGTGCTGGGATTAAAGGCGTGCGCCACCACCGCCTGGCTATATACCCCATTTTCTAATAGGGTTATTTGGTTTTCTGGGGTCTAACTTCTTGAGTTCTTTGTATACATTGGATATTAGTCCTCTGTCAGATGTAGGGTTGGTGAAGATCTTTTCCCAATATCTTGGCTGCCATTTTGTCCTTTTTACAGTGTCTTTTGCCTTACAGAAACTTTTTAATTTTATGAGGTCCCATTTGTCAATTCTTGATCTTAGAGCATAAGCTATTGGTGTTCTGTTCCAGAACTTTTCCCCTGTGCCCATGTCCTCAAGGGTGTTCCCCAGTTTCTTTTCTATTAGTTTTAGTATGTCTGGTTTTATGTGGAGGTCCTTGATCCACTTGGAGTTGAGCTTAGTACAAGGAGACAAGGGTGGATCAATTCTCATTCTTTAATCTAGTATACACTTCTCTTTTTATCTTTTTCTTTTGCTAGCTGTGTGAAAACAAAAGAACTAAACATGAATTTCTTATAATCTGCAGGGATTGTGAGCAGGCAGGCCTGGATTGGGTTGATCAGAGGCCCCTGCTCCTCAAAGCTGTTGATAGATTCAGGGAGATAGAGAGGCACTGCCTTCAGCTGTGCATCTGCTGGTGAGCTCACCAGGCTCCCATGGTCAGTAACAATCCAGTGCTCACAAAAATGGTTCTGCTTAAATTACATTGGCCACAGAACAAACTCAAAGTCAGGAATCTGGGACAGGGAGGAGGAAGAATTCAACAGAAGCAAGAGGGGTGTAATATCACCCATGGCTGCTTCTCCCTTGGGGTAGTCAGGCCATTGGCAACACCAGGCTGTAGTGGAGGGAGGGAAGCTTAGCAGCCAGACATAGATGCAAGCAGGTATTAGTGGTGAATGTGAGGCGCGCGCGCGCGCGCGCACACACACACACACACACACACACACACACACACACATGGGACTTCAGAAAACTGGTTCATTACAGGGGCTAACAAAGGCAACCGTTGGGGGTGAGCATATATCATTGGCAGAGGCCAGGGTGCTGTGGATACATTTCCATGAGAAGGATTTGCAGGTGTTGCTGGGCATGACCTTATAAAGGGAAAGGCGACTTAACCTGGTTACCAGCTTCTCTGGTGAGGCAAAGGTTGGAGGTACAGGGCTATGTGTGCATGCAGACATAGGGAAGAGGGGAGAGTGAGCCTACTCCTGCCAATCTCAGGATGAGATTTATGGGTTATGGACATGCATGCTCCTCTCAGTCCCAAGGTCCCAGGGGGGTTGGGGGGGGGTGCGTGCACAAGATAGGATATAATGGGAGGAGAAAATAATCAGACTGCATTAGATACATATATAGTGTTGTCAAAAGCAATCTTTTGACTAAGTACAGTCCATTCCATAATTCCTTGGAGGCTGGTAATAATTGATTATCTATTGAGTGCCTCCCATGTACCAATTACTGTAAGAATACAAGAGGAGGAGGAAAGAAAAAAGAAACTTTGATACAAACATTAGATATAAAATTCTTCTGAAAATAAAACTTAGATATAGTTGCATATCTCACCCTTCTCTCTCTTTGAAGTGATACCTTAGGCACACAGTGCCGTTTCCATTTTCTTTCTATCCTTACCCCAAGGAATCATCTTCAGTACTACAGAAGGCCAATTATTTGCTGAGTATATTCAAGGTTTCTGAGTATGTCTATAAAGCTATTCTCAATGGAAAGTTAGTATAAAACATACAAACACTTAGTAATTATTTGGATTTCTATTCCATTGCAGCAAATGTATAAACACAGCATGTGTTTTGACAATGTTGGCAAGAATTAGATGAACATTTAAAAATAACTGACATGTATTAATTACATGGGAGCCGAGCATCATTCCCTAAGATATTCTACTATAAATTTTATTAAGTAAGAAAATTATTCTACATATTTCATTTACACCCATAATGTGGAAATTCCTAACTTATATAGAATGTGAAGGAGTATGTGTGTGTGCCCACATTGTATTCCCCCCCCACACACTCTCCTGCAATAAATTTGCTTCTTTTCTAGATAGAGAAACAAAGAGTGGTAGTGAAGTGACAGTTGAGTAAAGGCTAGATGCTACAACTTGTCTGGGAGGAATTAAAGGTACAGTAAGTACCCAACGGGAAGGAGCCAATGGTCTCAGAAGGGGAATCAAAGGGAAGCTGGCACAAGTCCCTCTCCTCAGAGCCTTTACATGGCCATAGATCCCTCACTGCTGTGCTTTTCTGAAATGTAGCAGAATCCTCAGGAAAGGAGGCTTTATTCTCTGGGGGCTCAGCCTAGTTGGCAGCTCTTGAGGGAATCACAGGAGGTACAGGGTCATGAGACTCATGCATACCCACCTTTGCTGGGAAGCAGAGACAAACAGTTGTGTTTTTCTGTCTGTATTCTCACCCCCTAGCAGGACACACATTAGGAAACGTAGATAGCCACCCAGCACATCCCCGAGATGCCAGCTCTCATTACAGTTCTCAGATACTTGGCATTATCTGTCCTCAAGGTTCCCAGAATTGCACTGTTCCCGGTCACCTGGTGGTTCTAGTAAACCTGTCAGGAGACAGGACCAGTCTCTGAGTTCCTAGAATTCACTGTGCAGTTAAGCTTCTTCTTGGTGGAGCCTGGGTTCCTTGGGGTGTAGCAGAAGTGGGAAAATAAAACCCAAGTTACTATCAAGATGGAGAAGTGCTGGGGGAGCTTGTAAGGAAGTCATGGGTAGAACTGGGGAGTCTGAGAAAGAGTAAATGTATTTCATGGGGTCTTCGGGGACATGCCTTTGGGGACTTTCGTCTAGGGCACAAGCCTCCCATAGAGATAATTTGCTGTGAAGTGAAGAGATTCTGAGTTCAGGTCCTCAAAGGAGGAAGGAAAAGACCCTCTCCCTTTTGCTCTGAAAAAAGTATGGTGTATCTATGGAAGGCTTTTACTTAAGATGCTGTATAAGATACTGTCATATCATTCATAGTCTACTTTGCTATATTTATTGGCTGTAGAGAAGTCAGAGTGTTATTATATCAGCCAATCATGGAATGTAAAACTGTTTCTTAAAGTATGACCTCATGGGGAAGTTGCTCATAATTGTCCAGTTTTTAGTGCATTACAGTCTGTGTTCCAATTTCACTCACTCCTGTGACTGCAAGCATATACAACGATGACAAACAGTAGCACTGGTTAAAGGAAAGTCTTGGTGCTTTACTGGTCATTCATAAATAATCCAACTCCTTTTGTTACATTATGTTTCAGGACATCTGAAATCAAGCAATTCACATTTAAGAGGAAACATTTAACAAAATAACACATTTGGACGTTGTGCCATATCAGCACTGTTTGGTTACTGTAAAGTAACTTTAAGGTTTCAGAGCAAAGCATTTGACGGTGTTAAGAAACTACATATGGATGTATATGTCATGAAGTTTAAGCCAGGAAAAGGAATCATTGAAAAAGTAAGTTTCTTTCGGCATAGGAAGCAGCGCTGCTTGTCACAGTCATCACAGGCTAGTCCTACCTGAACTTCCTTTCGCTTTAATTCCCCCCCACACGAGTTGTAACACCTAGTCTTTACTCAACTGCCACTTCATTGCCATCAAAACCTCGGCTTTTCACAGTTTTCAGGTAAATCGGTTGTACGTTAAAACTCTGAAGCCTGATTTCTTGACCATTATGTGGCAGACAGCAAGACACTGTCACAAACAAACAAGTAGAAAGTGTATATGGGTTGTGCAATATTGGACATATTCTATAGGTAGGATTGTCTTTTTCCTTTTTTAAATTATTTTCTATATTCTTTGAGGATTGTTTATTTGATGTTTTTACACTATACTGTGGTTTTCAGAACAGCTTACATATTTCAAAATTATTTATATACCCAAAAGAAACATAGACAATTTGAGAGGTGTCTTATAAGAGAACAACAAAGAGTGAGACTGAATGTTTTGCTTGATATTTATAACTATTATATCAATTTTGAAGAAGATGGCCTTATAAGTTACTCTTTTTCTGACATGAAGGCTTTTCAAAGTCATCACAGCCAATGAACCAGAATTTTACCCTCACCTAATGTCTGTGCCAGCCTCCAAGCAGAACCATTGCTCATTAAAACAGTTGATGAATAACTTCATGCAGAGACCATCTTAATACACACACCATTTCTTAAATGAATGTGACCTGTTCCCTGTGGGCTGAGAATGATGACAATCACTCAAGTCAAATAGCTTTGACAACAGCAGGAAATTTGTACCCAAATAATTGTACCTACAATTCTTTTCTTGGCACAGCCGAACTGTCAACTCTTAGCTTAGCTACTAATGCAGGTAAAATCCTTTGGTGATTTGAGAGACATTGAAGTACAGCCTTATTACAATGAACTCCAATGTCCAAAAATTGTTCTTATTTGGGGTTTGGACAACATTAAAAGTCAAGACCTTAAGCTCTTCTAGAAACAAAACAAACAAAAAGACTTTATCTATTTATGTTCATTTAACAACATGTCCATCATTTTTCATGATTGGTATAAAATATTGTGTTGAATATAATAAAAAATAAAAATAAAATTATAAAAATCTCCGAACCCAAATTTTAGTTTTTTCTACTTAGAATTTATTTTTCTCTCTTTGTTGCTCTCTCTCTCTCTCTCTCTCTCTCTCTCTCTCTCTCTCTTTCTCTCTCTCTCTCTCTCTTTCTCTCTCTCTCTGTTTCTCTCTGTCTCTGTCTCTGTCTCTGTCTCTGTCTCTCTCTCTCTCTCTCTCTCTCTCACACACACACACACACACACACACACAAATATTTTTGAAAAGTTAGAGATTGAAACTATGGTAATGTCTGTGCTCTGGGTGGTTAGATACCTCTTGAGAGGGAAGCATTCTCTGTCACAGTTAAAACAGGATGCTACATTCCTATTCCATTGATCTACCTGTCTGTCACTGTACCAATACCATGCAGTTGTTTTTTTAATTTTTTGAGACATGGTTTCTCTGTGTAGCTCTGGCTGTCCTGGAACTCACTTTGTAGACCAGGCTGGCCTCGAACTCAGAAATCCACCTGCCTCTGCCTCCCAAGTGCTGGGATTAAAGGCATGTGCCACCACCGCCTGGCCTACGATGCAGTTTTTAAGACTATTGCTCTGATCGCCGGGCGTTGGTGGTACACGCCTTTAATCCCAGCACTTGGGACGTAGAGGCAGGCGGATTTCTGAGTTTGAGACCAGCCTGGTCTACAGAGTGAGTTCCAGGACAGCCAGGGCTACACAGAGAAACCGTGTCTTGAAACAAACAAACAAACAAACAAACAAACAAACAAACAAAAAGCCCACTATTGCTCTGTAGTATTGCTTGAGGTCCAGGATATAGATTCCCCCAGAAGTTCTTTTACTGTTGAGAATAGTTTTTGGCTATCCTGGGTTTTTTGTTGTTCCAGATGAATTTGCGAATTTCTCTTTCTAACTCTATGAAGAACTGAGTTGGGATTTTAATGGGAATTGCATTGAATCTGTATATTGCTTTTGGCAAGATGGCCATTTGTGCTGGTTCAATTGGAGGTCAGCATGCAGGAGAATGCAGATTGGTCCATTCTTATCTCCTTGTACAAAGCTCAATTCCAAGTGGATCAAGGACCTCCACATAAAACCAGACTGGTGGTGGTGGCAGCGGCGGCTGTGCATGCCTTTAATCCCAGCAGAGGGAGGCAGAGGCAGGCAGATTTCTGAGTTCGAGGCCAGCCTGGTCTACAGAGTGAGTTCCAGGACAGCCAGGGCTACATAGAGAAACCCTGTCTCAAAAAAAAAAAAAAACACCAAACCAAACCAAAACAAACAAACAAACAAACAAAAACAAAAACAAAAACAAAAAAAGCAAAAACAAAAATAAAAACAAAACAAAACAGAAAGATACACTGAAACTAATAGAAAAGAAACTGGGGAAGACCCTTAAAGACATGGGCACAGGGAAAAGTTCCTGAAAAGAACACCAATAGCACAGGGAAAAGTTCCTGAACAGAACACCAATAGCTTATGCTCTAAGATCAAGAATCGACAAATGGGACCTCATAAAATTACAAAGTTTCTGTAAGGCAAAGGACACTGTCAAAAGGACAAAACGGCAACCAACAAATTGGGAAAAGATCTTTACCAACCCTACATCTGACAGAGGGCTAATATTCAATATATACAAAGAACTCAAGAAGTTAGACCGCAAAGAACCAAATAACCCTATTAGAAAATGGGCTACAGAGCTAAACAAAGACTTTTCACCTGAAGAAATTTGGATGGCTGAGAAACACCTTAAGAAATGTTCAACATCATTAGTCATTAGAGAAATGGAAATCAAAACAACCCTGAGATTTCACTTCAAACCAGTCAGATGGCTAGGTTTAAAAACTCAGGAGATAGCAGGTGTTGGCGAGGATGTAGAGAAAGAGGAACACTCCTCCACTGCTGGTGGGATTGCAAGATGGCACAACCACTCTGGAAATCAGTCTGGTGGTTCCTCAGAAAACTGGGCATGTCACTTCCAGAGGACCCTGCTATACCACTCCTGGACATATTCCCAGAGGATTCCCTGGCATGCTATAAAGACACATGCTCCATTATGTTCATAGCAGCCTTATTTATAATAGCCAGAAGCTGGAAAGAACCCAGATGTCCCTCAATGGAGAAATGGATACAGAAAATGTGGTATATTTACACAATGAAATAATACTCAGCAATTAAAGACAATTAATTCATGAAATTCTTAGGCAAATGGTTGGAACTGGAAAATATCATACTAAGTGAGGTAACTCATTCACAAAAGAACACACATGAAATGCAGTCACTGATAAGTGGATATTAGCCCAGAAGCTCTGGATACCCAAGACACAATTCACATATCAAATCATTCCCAAGAAGAAGGAAGGAGAGGGTCCTGGTCCTGGAAAGGCATGATGCTGCATTGTAGGGGATTACCAGGGCAGAGACGTGGGAAGGGATTGATTGGAGAATGGGTGGAGGGAAGAGGGCTTATGGGACTTATTGATAGGGGGGAACTGGGAAAGAGAATATCATTTGGAATGTAAACAAAAAAATATGGAAACGAAAAAACAAACAAACAAAATAAAAAAAACCCAGGATGCTACAAACTTGTCACAAAGTTCTCTGTGTCCCCAGCACTCTTTTCAAAGTATTCTTCACATCAGAATTTCTGAGGCTATAGATCAAGGGGTTGAGCATGGGGTTAAAAAGACTGTGAAATAGCAAGAGATATTTCTTTTGCTCCTTTGGGCTCCCGTGTCTGGGTCCAACATACATGACAATGGCGGTACCATAAAACAATCCAACCACACAGAGGTGCGAGGAACAGGTGGAAAAGGCTTTCCTTTGACCTTCCCCTGACTGGATCTTCAGGATAGCACCAAGGATGCATGCATAAGAGACCACAATTGAGGAGAATTGTCCAACAAGGACAGACACCGCCCCAGCTAGGACCATGGTCTCATTGAGGTGTGTGTCTGCACAGGCAAGTTTGAGGATAGCTGTAATTTCACAGAAAAAGTGATTCACTTTCTTAGATACACAAAAGGGTAAAGGTAAAAGTAACACCAGATGAATCAAGGACAGCAGAACACCAATAATCCAGGACATCACTGCCATGGTGCTGCAAACCCTCCAGTTCATGATGGTAGAGTATCGGAGTGGGTGGCAGATTGCAACATATCGGTCATAGGACATCACAACTAGGAGAAGGCATTCTGTGATAGCAAATGTCAAAAAGAGAAAAGTCTGTGTCATACAGCCAGCATAGGAAATGGGCTTCACTGGATCTAACAGGTTCACTAGCATCTGGGGCACTGTGTTGCAGGCATAGGCAATGTCAACAATGGCCAGGTGGGACAGGAAGAAGTACATGGGAGTGTGGAGTTTGGAGTCCAGGCAGATAAGCCCCACGATGGTCCCATTCCCCAGAAGGGTGAAGGCATAGAACGTCAAGAAGAGGACAAAGAGGAACACCTGTATCCGTGGGCTGAGCGGAAACCCCAGGAGGATGAACTCTGTGATTAATGTCATATTGTTTCCCATATTCCTATGACAGAGGAAACTGAATTAATGACTGGCTTAACAGCAGACTTAAGTATGAATTCATATTAATTTACTTCATATCCTTTGTATGTTAACAAAATAAAGATACAGAATGGAATTTTGGGTTTAAATGGAATTTAAAAGGATTTATTTTGATACATGCAGTTCTTTTAAAAAGTTATTATTGTTGTGTGCATGTACATGGTGTTTTTTGTGGGTGCATTACACACAGAGGAATGGTTCTCTCCCCATCGCCTTCTGTGATGCTAACTCACAGCCCTGAGTCATCGTGCTGCTTTACGATTGTAACATTTTTGAAGGGTCTAGAATTTCATAACAAATATACCCATTTTAATGTTAGTCAATGTTTTGTTTGACTCTACAGGTTATAACATAATTTACAAATAAATCTACATATTTTGGATTACATTATTCAGTCATTTATTCCCTAATTATTTTACTTAGAAAAAATGACGGGCCTACATTTCAAGACGGTGTTGCATTCATTATTGAACAGAAAGGGTTCAGGAGGGTGGAGCATTCAAAGATTAAATATGCAAAATAACATCTTTCCCAGTTGTTCATTCCCATAGACATTTCCCGCTCTACAATAAAAACCTCAGCAAGTGCTTTTCTATTTAATTGTAAAGGCTTAGATTCATTGATAACCCATTTTGTCATTTAGTTCTTTGCAAGTAACATTTCTTTGATGAGCATTTGTGACTCACCAGATTTTACTGTGTTGTTTTTTCAGGCAGGACAACAGGATTAGTAACCTAGTCTTTTGGCTCTCAATATTGACAGATACTCTGAACACAGTTTTAGGTGCCATCTCTGTGGGGTTCGCAGTGGCTCACTTTCTGTGGGAAATACTGCAAAAAAGGTTGCCATTGCCTGATGGGACCACATCATCTCTTTAACTTTTTTTTTTTTTTTTTTTTTTTTTTTTTTTTTTTTACGGTTGGCGCTTTTTTTTTTTTTTTTTTTTTTAATTTTATTTTCTATATTCTATGTTTACATTCCAAAGGCTTTCCCCTTTCCCAGTTCCCACCCACCATAGTTCCCATAGTTCCTCTCCCCCCCATCTGTTCCCCAATAATTCCCCCTCCCCCCTCGGTTTCTTTACTAAACTGGAAGCAATCTTTACAGGCCCAGGGTCCTCTCCTTTCTTCTTCTTGGGAATCATTTGACTTGCTATTTGTGTCTTGAGTATTTAGGGCTTCTGGGCTCATTAATATCCACTTATCAGTGATTGCATTTCAGGTGCATTCTTTTGTGATTGGGTTAATTCACTCAGGATGATATTTTCCAGGTCTAACCATTTACCTACAAATTGCATGAATTCATTATTTTTAATTGCTGTGTAGTATTCCATTGTATAAATATACCACATTTTCTGTATCCATTCCTCCTTTGAGGGATATTTGGGCTGCTTCCAATTTCTGGCTATTATAAACAAGGCTGCTATAAACATAGTGGAGCATGTGTCCTTATTGCATGCAGGGGAATCCTCTGGGTATATGCCCAGGAGTGGTATGCCAGGGTCCTCTGGAAGTAACATGCCCAATTTTCTGAGGAACCGCCAAACTGATTTCCAGAGCGGTTTTACCATTTTGCAATCCCACCAACAGTGGAGGAGTGTTCCTCTTTCTCCACATCCTCGCCAGCACTTGTTGTCTCTTGAGTTTTTAATCTTAGCCAATCTGACTGGTGTGAGGTGGAATCTCAGGGTTGTTTTGATTTGCATTTCCCTGATGACTAATGATGTTGAACATCTTTTAAGGTGTTTCTCGGCCATCCGAATTTCTTCTGGTGAGAATTCTTTGTTTAGCTCTGTGCCCCATTTTTTGATAGGGTTATTTGGTTCTTTGCGGTCTAACTTCTTGAGTTCTTTGTATATATTGGATATTAGCCCTCTGTCGGATGTGGGGTTGGTGAAGATCTTTTCCCACTTTGTTGGTTGCCGTTTTGTCCTTCTGACAGTGTCCTTTGCTTTGCAGAAACTTTGTAATTTTATGAGGTCCCATTTGTCGATTCTTGATCTTAGAGCATAAGCTATTGGTGTTCTGTTCAGGAACTTTTCCCCTGTGCCCAAGTCCTCCAGGGTCTTCCCAAGTTTCTTTTCTAATAGTTTCAGTGTGTCTGGTTTTATGTGGAGGTCCTTGATCCACTTGGAGTTGATCTTAGTACAAGGAGATAAGAGTGGGTCAATTCGCATTCTTCTGCATGTTGACCTCCAGTTGAACCAGCACCATTTGTTGAAAAGGCTATCTTTTTTCCACCGGATGGTTGTGGCTCCTTTATCAAAGATCAAGTGACCATAAGTCTGTGGGTTAATTTCTGGGTCTTCAATCCTATTCCATTGATCTACCTGCCTGTTGCTGTACCAATACCATGCAGTTTTTAACACAATTGCTCTGTAGTACTGCTTGAGGTCAGGGATATTGATTCCCCCAGAAGTCCTTTTATTGTTGAGAATAGTTTTAGCTATCCTGGGTTTTTTGTTGCTCCAGATGAATTTGAGAATTGCTCTTTCTAGATCTATGAAGAATTGATTTGGGATTTTGATGGGGATTGCATTGAATCTGTAGATTGCTTTTGGCAAGATGGCCATTTTTACTATATTGATCCTGCCAATCCAGGAGCAAGAAATATTTTTCCATCTCCTGAGGTCTTCTTCGATTTCTTTCTTCAGGGACTTGAAGTTCCTGTCATACAGATCTTTCACTTGTTTGGTTAGAGTTACGCCAAGGTACTTTATGTTGTTTGTGGCTATTGTGAAGGGTGTTATTTCCCTAACTTCTTTCTCAGCCTGCTTGTCCTTTGAGTACAAGAAGGCTACTGATTTGCTTGAGTTAATTTTATAACCAGCCACGTTGCTGAAGTTGTTTATCAGCTGTAGAAGTTCTCTGGTGGAGTTTTTTGGATCGCTTAAGTAGACTATCATATCATCTGCAAATAATGATACTTTGACTTCTTCCTTTCCAATTTGTATCCCTTTGACTTCCTTATGTTGTCTGATTGCTCTCGCTAGAACTTCAAGTACTATATTGAAAAGATATGGAGAGAGAGGACAGCCTTGTCTAGTCCCTGATTTTAGTGGAATTGCTTCAAGTTTCTCTCCATTTATTTTGATGTTGGCTACTGGTTTGCTGTAGATTGCTTTTACTATGTTTAGGTATGGGCCTTGAATTCCTGCTCTTTCCAAGACTTTTAGCATGAAAGGATGCTGAATTTTGTCAAATGCTTTTTCAGCATCTAATGAGATGACCATGTGGTTTTTTTCTTTTAGTTTGTTTATGTAGTGGATTACATTGATGGATTTCCGTATATTGAACCATCCCTGCATTCCTGGAATGAAGCCTACTTGATCATGGTGAATGATCGTTTTGATATGCTCTTGGATTCGGTTGGCAAGGATTTTATTTAGTATTTTTGCATCTATATTCATAAGAGAAATTGGCCTGTAGTTCTCTTTCTTTGTTGGATCTTTTTGTGGTTTAGGTATCAGCGTAATTGTGGTTTCGAAGAATGAGTTGGGCAGTGTCCCTTCTGTCTCTATTTTGTGGAATAGTTTGAAGAGTATTGGTGTTAAGTCTTCTTTGAAGGTCTGGTAGAATTCTGCACTAAAACCATCTGGTCCCGTACTTTTTTTGGTTGGGAGGCTTTCTATAACCCCTTCTATTTCTTTAAGGGTTATGGGACTGTTTAGCTGGTCTACTTGATGCTGATTTAATTTTGGTATTTGGTATCTGTCTAGGAAATTGTCCATTTCCTCCAGATTCTCCAGTTGTTTTGAGTATAGGCCTTTGTAGTAGGATCTGATGATCTTTTGAATTTCCTCTGTTTCTGTTGTTATATCCCCCTTTTCATTTTTAATTTTGTTAATTTGGATACTATCTCTGTGCCCTTTGGTTAGTCTAGCTAAGGGCTTATCTATCTTGTTGATTTTCTCGAAGAACCAGCTCTTGGTTTTGTTGATTCTTTGTATGGTTCTCTTTGTTTCTGCTTGATTGATTTCAGCCCTTAGTTTGATGATTTCCTCTCTTCTACTCCTCCTGGGTGAGTTAGCTTCTTTTTGTTCCAGCGCCTTCAGGTGTGCTGTTAAGTTGCTAGTGTATGCTCTTTCCAGTTTCTTTTTGGAGGCACTCAGGGCTATGAGTTTTCCTCTTAGCACTGCTTTCATTGTATCCCAGAGATTTGGGTAGGTCGTACCTTCATTTTCATTGAAGTCTAAAAAGTCTTTGATTTCTTTCTTTATTTCTTCCTTGACCAGGGTGTCATTGAGTAGAGTATTGTTCAGTTTCCATGTGTATGTGGGCTTTCTGTAGTTCTTCTTGCTATTGAAGACCACTTTTACTCCATAGTGATCCGATAGGAGACATGGGATTAGTTCGGTCTTCTTGTATTTGTTGAGGTCTGTCTTGTGACCAATTATATGATCAATTTTTGAGAAGGTACCGTGCGGTGCTGAGAAAAAGGTATACTCTTTTGTTTTAGGATGGAATGTTCTATATATATCTGTTAAATCCAATTGGTCCAAAGCTTCAATTAGTTTCACTGTGTCCCTGTTTAGTTTCTGCTTTCCTGATCGGTCCATTGAGGAGAGTGGAGTGTTGAAGTCACCTACAATCATTGTGTTAGGTGCGATGTGTGCTTTAAGCTTTAGTAAAGTTTCTTTTACGAATGAGGGTGCCCTTGCATTTGGTGCATAGATGTTCAGTATTGAGAATTCTTCTTGGTGGATTTTCCCTTTGACAAGCAGGAAGTGACCTTCTGTGTCTCTTTTGATGACTTTAGGTTGAAAGTCGATTTTATCTGATATTAGAATGGCTACTCCAGCTTGTTTCCTGGGACCATTTGCTTGTAGAACTGTCTTCCAGCCTTTTACTCTAAGGAGGTGTTTGTCTTTGACACTGAGATGTGTTTCCTGTATGCAGCAAAATGTAGGGTCCTGTTTCCGTATCCAGTCTGTTAGTCTGTGTCTTTTGATTGGGGAATTGAGTCCATTGATATTAAGAGATATTAAGGAATAGTAATTATTACTTCCTGACATTTTGGGAATTGTTATTATTATTTGTATTTGAGTGGTTCTCTTCTTTTGGGTTGGATGAGATGGGGTTTCTATCTTGTTTCTTCTGGGGTGTTGTTTCCCCCCTTGTGTTGGTATTTTTCCCCTATTATCCTTTGTAGGGCTGGGTTTGTAGATAAGTATCTTGCAAATTTGGTTTTGTCGTGGAATATCTTGGTTTCCCCATCTATGGCAATTGAGAGTTTCGCTGGGTATAGTAGTCTTGGCTGAAGTTTGTGTTCTCTTAGGGTCTGCATAAGGTCTGCCCAGGATCTTCTAGCTTTCATGGTCTCAGGTGAGAAGTCTGGTGTAATTCTGATAGGTCTTCCTTTATATGTTACTTGTCCTTTTTCTCTTACTGCCTTTAATATTCTTTCTTTGTTTAGTACATTTGGGGTTTTGACTATTATGTGACGGGAAGTATTTCTGTTCTGGTCCAGTCTATTTGGGGTTCTAAAGGCTTCTTGTATATTCATGGGCATCTCTCTCTTTAGGTTGGGGAAATTTTCTTCCATAATTTTGTAGAAGATATTTGCTGGCCCTTTAAGTTGTAGATCTTCATTCTCATCTATCCCTATAATCCTTAGGTTTGGTCTTCTCATTGTGTCCTGGATTTCCTGAATGTTTTGGGTTACCAGCTTTTTGCATTTTGCATTTTCTTTAATTGTTGAATCCATGGTTCCTATGGTATCTTCAGCATCTGAGATTCTGTCTTCTATCTCTTGTATTCTATTGTTGATATTTGCATCTATGACTCCTGATTTCTTCCCAAGGTTTTCTATTTCCAACATTGTCTCCCTTTGCGATTGCTTAGTTGTTTCTACTTCTGTTTTTAGATTTTGTATGGTTTTGCTCAGATCTTTCAGTTGCTTGTTTGTGTTTTCCTGTAATTCTTTAAGGGATTTTTGTGTTTCCTCCTTTATGACTTCTACTCGTTGACCCATGTTCTCTTGTATTTCTTTGGGTGATTTTTGTTTCTCCCCCTTATTGGGATTCACTTTTTGCTCTATATTCTCCTGGATTTCTTTAAGTGATTTTTGTGTCTGCCTTGTATGGGCTTCTAGTTTTTGATCTATTTTCTCCTCTATTACTTTAAGAAATTTATCTAAGTGATCCTCAATCTGCATCTTTACCAGTGATTTTAGATCTGAGTCTTGTTTTTCTGGTGTGTTGAGATATCTGGGATTTAATTGTGTTTGTCTTGCAATGGCTTCTAGCTTTTGATCTATTTTCTCATGTATTACTTTAAGAGATTTATCTAAGTGTTCCTCTATCAGCATCCTGACCAGTGATTTTAGATCTGAGTCTTGTTTTTCTGGTGTTTCAGGGTATCCAATATTTATTGCTGTTGGGGAACTGGGTTCGGATGCCGCCATATTGCCTTGATTTTTGTTAGTAGCGATCTTACGTTTGCCTTTTGCCATCTGGTTAACTCTGGTGTTAGTTGGTCCTGTAGATACTAGCTGGTGCTTGACCCTCCTGTGGGGTTGTAAGGCTATTTCCCAGCGACTGGGATACCTGAATCACTGTCCTGCGGGGCTCTTGCTCACAGATTGCTGACAGGTGGCCTGAGTCCCCCGAGGTCTTAACCTCAGGATATCCCAGGTATTTGGTTCCGCCTGTTGGGCGGCTGCTCTGCACTGCTCCTGCTCAGGGTTCGCTGTCTGATATCCTGTTTCCCCAGGGGTCTTAAAGTTGGGATATCTCAGTTATCTGGTTCCGCCTGCTGGTCCCAAGCTGCTGGGAAGCTGGCTGGGTCCGGTTTCCAGCTTCCCTGCCACTGGCTAGATGGGAGGCTGGTTCGGCCTCCGGCTGGGTCTGGGTACCTGGCACACTGGCTGACTCTGGCTTCCTCACCACCAGCTGGACGGGAAGCTGCAGGCAATATGGCAGGTGCCTGCAGGGAGCTCGGGGTCCGCCCCGCGCGCGAGTGCAGAGTGCACCCGCTATTCTGTGCCCAATTCCCACTCCAGGCCTGAGTCCCCGAAGGTCTTAAGCTCGGGCTGTGTCGGGTACCTGGTTCTGCCGCCGCCGCCGGATGGTTCTGAGCACCTGGGACGCTGGGTGACCCTCCGGCTTCCCCACCGCCAGCTGGGCGGGAAGCTGCAGGCAATATGGCAGGTGCCTGCAGGGAGCTCGGGGTCCGCCCCGCGCGCGAGTGCAGAGTGCACCCGCTATTCTGTGCCCAATTCCCACTCCAGGCCTGAGTCCCCGAAGGTCTTAAGCTCGGGCTGTGTCGGGTACCTGGTTCTGCCGCCGCCGCCGGATGGTTCTGAGCACCTGGGACGCTGGGTGACCCTCCGGCTTCCCCACCGCCAGCTGGGCGGGAAGCTGCAGGCAATATGGCAGCTGCCTGCAGGGAGCTCGGGGTCCGCCCCGCGCGCGAGTGCAGAGTGCACCCGCTATTCTGTGCCCAATTCCCACTCCAGGCCTGAGTCCCCGAAGGTCTTAAGCTCGGGCTGTGTCGGGTACCTGGTTCTGCCGCCGCCGCCGGATGGTTCTGAGCACCTGGGACACTGGGTGACCCTCCGGCTTCCCCACCGCCAGCTGGGCGGGAAGCTGCAGGCAATATGGCAGCTGCCTGCAGGGAGCTCGGGGTCCGCCCCGCGCGCGAGTGCAGAGTGCACCCGCTATTCTGTGCCCAATTCCCACTCCAGGCCTGAGTCCCCGAAGGTCTTAAGCTCGGGCTGTGTCGGGTACCTGGTTCTGCCGCCGCCGCCGGATGGTTCTGAGCACCTGGCACGCTGGGTGACCCTCCGGCTTCCCCACCGCCAGCTGGGCGGGAAGCATCTCTTTAACTTTTTAATCCATAGTAAAAATGTGAATACAAACAACTCCCCTCTCTGCTGCATACATTTTATTCTATTATTTTATGTGAATTTCACTTACCTGAATGCATAGGAATGATTAATATTCCTCCAGTGAAATAGCCATGAAATATCTCATTCATCAAAATATCCAATTTATCTTTGACCTTTCTTAATACTATCAGAGAGGTAAGTAGCTCAGGTAGGTGAAAATAAAATCATATGCAGGTATTTATTGATTTCCCATTATTTGTATAACTTTATTATTAGTTAGAGGCATAAATAAAAATTACCTCCTCATTACTTAGAATTTATATAACATCACAGTAAGTTTATATATAATAAACACACATTTGTATACTTATGGGACAAGCCCCTATGTCATTTTAGGCCCATACAAAAATGTATAAACTTAATTTGTTCATAATGATTTTTAGGAATTCATTTAGACACACATCTATTTTTCATAAAAAACAAGCTATGAGCCAAAATTAATTGCAGTTCTATATGAACACATTATTGTGTAATATACTAATTGACATTTCCATTTCTTACTCAAATTGTCTTATTATTGTAACTGCCAGTGGGCATAATTTGAACATTTAGAAAGTAGAACTGTAACTTTTTGACAGTAAAAGCAAACAGATAATGGAAAATTTATCATGGTTCATCAGAACTTACCAAACAACTGAGGAACCCTGGCTGTCTAAAGAAGGCTGTTGTAGAAGGACCCACCTTAGTAAACCTTCATTCAGAAAATGTAAGCATTTTTGTGATTCTTTAATGACATTGGAAGCCTTGTTGCTTGTTTCAAACTGATAAAGAAGCTCTATGACTCTTCAAGTTGCCTTTCAGAATAGAAAGCTGTACGAATTTGTCACCTCTGCAGGTTACTTTTTCAATTGTCTTGAGAGCCTTATGTATTGTGCGAAAAAATTATGGTTCCTTTAGAGACAGGAAGAATCCGCCCACTGTGATTCTAGCCCACAGAGGTTTGACTCTTTCTATTTCTGTGCCCGAGGCAGGCGCATACATAAAACCATTAGATGTTATGGAAGAATATTAGCATTTTCATAAGTAATAGGACATGCTTATACAAAGCCATGCCTGGCACTACAGCTTTCAGATTGTTGTACAACATACAGATTGTTGTAGCTTTGTCAATTTTTGTGTCAGTCTTCTTGCTTCCAAAATACATGCTGACAAATGAAGACATTATTCCTGGTTATTGACTGTGGATAAAATCTTAAATTAATCCCTCCAGCCATAAATCCTTTAGTATGAGTTTCCAACTAATTGAAAGACAGTCAGAAGATGAACATAGGTGAAAGGGTATAAATTATTGGATAGTATCTAGAAACCCAACCGTTCATCCCTAAGCTCAGGCCTGGAGATGTGCAAGTAGGGGGATGTAGAGGCCCTGGGACTTGTAGATCCATCTGTTGTTGGATAGCACATTTGTCCCCTACTTAGCTCTTACTGTGAACTGTACTGCAATAAACATTAATGTGTGATTATGTGTGTGATATGTTGACTTGGAGTCTTTGCATGAATATTCAGGAGTAGTATAGCAGGGTCATATTATATCTGTATTTATGGGTTAGAGTGAATAAAACGTGATTTTTGTAGTGCATATGCCTCCTCTATTCTTATTTATAACACAATAAAAACATCCAGGAAGTCTTCAGGATATATTCTATTTCTTATATTTCTTATATACTTCTTTTAAAAATAATATTTATTTAGCTTTTACAATTTCATACATGTACACACTATATCTTATATACACACCTTCTACTATCCCATCAGCTCTCCTCAGGTCCCTCCACCACATCTCTCACTTTCATGTCTCTATTATTTATTTATTTATTTATTTATTTATTTATTATTTATTCATTCACTCACACACACACACACACACACACACACACACACACTTAGTTCAGTTAGTGCTTTTCATATGTGCATGGCATGAGATCATGTCCTGACACATGGGCAGACAATGAGTCTGAGATCCTTAGCAGCTATCAAGTGTTAAAGTCTCTAGAGGTAAAGGTGGGGCCTTGGGATGCCTTCACCTCTCCATGCTGACATTTTTCTATATTTTATGTATTCATTTAATATAATTTTAAGGGTGTACTTTGTGTAATAAACATATCTCCAAGCTGCCCTGTTCCTTCCCTTCCTCTCTACTTTTTACCCTTCTCCCTCACTCTTGCCTCCTTTATTCTCACTCATTCATCCCCTTTATTCACTTCTAATGTCATTTTATAGACACATTCATGATTTTATAAGACCAAGGAAAACCCAAGAATCACAAATGAGAGAAAACACATGACATTTGTCTTTCTGCGACTGGATGAACTCATTTAATACAACCAACGCTAGTTGCATGTATTTCCTTACAAATGGTAACCTTATTTTTCTTTGTTTGAACAAGATTTGCCTTTCGTATATATATATATATATATATATATATATATATATATATATATATATATATCTTGTTCATGTCTCTGTTACTGGAGACTTCTGTTCGTTATATTACTTAGTTTTCATGAACAGTGCCATAATAAACATTGATGTGCAACTATCTCTGTTATGTTGGGATCTTTTACACAAATATCCTCTTCCTCCTCCTCCTCTTCCTCCTCCACTTCCTTCTCTCCCTTCTTCTCTTCTTCGCGTGGCTGGACTAGTTTACATCTACCTAATTCATCAGCATAGTGTGTTGGCTCTGTTTTTCAAATGATCCAGAATCTGACTTCATCTAGTTCTCGTTATTGCTACCCTTGTCTCTGCCACCTTCTTTTATCATCTGTGTTTTTGCAAGAGTCTCTTTAGATTAGCTCAGCTTAGGATCTGTAGCGATCCTGTTAAATTATGGGTGTTATTGTTACTCTTCTTCTCACAGCTCCTTTATGATGTTCTAACTCTGTCCTAGCTTTGTAAAATCATGCCGGGATTTTTAGCGTGATCCTGTACAGTTAACTCTGGCTTTTTTGTGCTCATGTGAATAGTGACTGTATTTCAGCATTTCACAGCACACCTCTCCATTCTTCATCTCTTACATCCTTCATGCCCCTCTTCTAAAGTTTTCCCTGAGTCTTGGGGTTCAGAGAGGTTGGTACAGAGGAGTCTGACCTATAGATGGGATGTCTCTGTTGTTAGATTTTTGGGAAACTTCCTCATTGACTTACACACTATCTGGACTGGTTTCTATTTCTATCTGCAAAGTAGAGGAGCTTTCTGTATCCACATATTTGCCATCATTTGCTGCCAGTGATATTTTTAATGCCTGACAGTGTAAGTGGAGTAGATTGAATCTTAGTATATTATCATTTAATTTTCTTTTGATGAGATGAATAAAAGAAGTGAAGGGTAATACTCTTGAATTTGTTCCCTTTAAGCTGAAAGGAAAGCATCAGACCTTTAACAGTTATTATTTTAACTATGGAGTTTCCATGTAAACTTTTTCACATTAAAGAATTTACCTTGTGTTTTGAGCTTGTTGAATGTGTGTTTCTTATGAAAAAGTGATCAATGTGTCACATACTTTTAATACAGGTAAGGAGAGATTATATTTTTCCTTTACTTATTTAACATTCCACAGTACACTGATTGAGTTTTATATGTTCAAACTACTGCACCCCTGCAATAAATCTCACTTGGTTATAGTATTTGATGATGTCTGTTTTCAGATTCTGGATTCTGGCTTTGCTTTAGACTGTATACTTAATTACAAAAGGATAAAATAGCCTGTAATTTGTTTCCTGTGATGTCTTTTTTATTAATGACTCTGAACTCATAGAAGGACTTGGTAAATGTTCTCTTTGCTTCTGTTTAAAACTCTTTATGAAGAAATAATATTATTTCTTCTTTTAAAACTCTGCTGTAGTTTGCCAAAATAGTAATGTGGTCCATAGCTATATCTGGTAAGATTTAAATTTACCAATTCATTTTTATATGCTGTAAATCTATTTAGATCATTTTAGCACATTGGTAGATTTAGTATTTACAGAAAAAATATTTCTCTACAGTTGATCACAGAATTCTCTTATAGTTCTTTACATATTTGATATATTAGAGATGATATTTCTTTACACTGGTAATTTTAATGTTATTTGAGTGGTTTTCCCCTGGTGTTTGTGTGTGTATAAATGTGTGTGTGTGTGTGTGTGTGTGTGTGTGTGTGTGTGAGAGAGAGAGAGAGAGAGAGAGAGAGAGAGAGAGAGAGAGAGAGTGTATATTGGCTGGAGAGGTTCAGTTGTGCTATTTTATCACTTTCTGCTGTATTCCCTTGAGACAGTCTCCATTATTGAAACAGAAGTTTCATTGTCAGCCATCAAATTCAGCAAACCTGTTTCTGACCCCTAGATCCTTGAGTGTGTACAGCCACACCCAGCTTCTTATATCTTTGGTGAGATTCAAACCTTGGTCCTCGTGTTCATGCAGCACATGCTCTTCATGGCTGAGCCCTCTCCCAGGCACTTCATCCCTATCTCTTCTGTAGACATGCTGCTGGCCAATCAAGGTAATGTTTGAAAAGTTTGTCGATTTTTTTCTTAAAAAAATTAGCTACCATTAATTATATCATTTTTCAATTTTTGATTTCATTTATATATGTTCTAATCTATATTATTTTATTTCTTCTGTTTTCTCTGGTGTTTAAATAGCTTTACCTAAATAATAAATGATTGGAGACAAAATGTGAATAATTGATGCAAATATGAGTGAGGAATAGTGCTTCATTCTCTCCCACTTTGTAAATACAAGTGTTTTTCAACATTGGAATCCAATCTATAAATTGGATTCATGGAGTCCATTATGAATAAATCATTTTCCCTGTTATTTTGACCCATTTCCAGAGCTAGAATTTGAGCAATTACAATATTTTAAAATGAGACTTCTAGCCAGGCATAGTGGTACATGCCTTTAACACCAGCATTTGGGAGACAGAGGCTGGTGTACTTCTTTCTGTGAGTACAATCTACCCAAATCTACATAGGGAGTTGCAGGATACCCAGATACACATAGTGATACTCTACCTCAAAAATAAGTAAACAAACAAATAAGATCATACTTCTAGTTGAGAGATTTCCCTGATGTTTGCTTCAGCTAACCACACATTTCAGGAACATGGTCCTGCACAAATCACATTCTCTGTGCCCCTCACACAGATCTCTTCTTCTGCAGTGCTCTGTGGAAGGCTTCCTTTACCTGGGTGTTCCTCAGACTGTAGATGAGGGGATTCAGCATTGGGTTAAAGAGACTGTGGAACAGGGACAAAATTTTCTCCTGCTCCTCTCGCTGATCAGAATCAGGGACCATATAAACCAACATGGCTATCCCAAAGAAGAGCCCCACCACACAGAGATGGGAGGAGCAGGTGGAAAAGGCCTTCCTGCGACCCTCCCTTGACTGCATTTTCAGGATTGTCCAGAGGATGTGAGTATAAGATATAAGCATGGAGCAAAGTGGCCCAACTAAGACAAAAACACATGCAGCAAGGATGACAATTTGATTGATCATAGTGTCAGCACAGGCCAGCTTGAGAACGGCCAGGATTTCACAGAAGAGGTGGTTTACTTCCTTCGGCCCACAGAAGGGCAGCCTTAGCAAGAGAATTGTGTGGGCCATGGAGAGGATAAATCCACATGACCAGGATGTGACAGCCAGGGCCACACACACTTTCCAACTCATGATGACAGTGTAGTGTAGGGGGTGGCAGATGGCCACAAACCGGTCATAGGACATGGCTGCCAAAATCAAGCACTCTGAAGCAGCAAAGGCCAAATACAAGAATGTCTGTGCAATGCATGGGGCAAAAGAGATGTTTTTTTTCTGGTTTATAAGGTTGGACAACATCTTGGGGACATTGTTGGAAGAATAAGACATGTCAAGAATGGCTAGATGAGAAAGAAAGAAGTACATCGGGGTGTGCAGCCTGGGGTCCAGACAGATGAGCATTAGGATTACGCCATTTGCCAGCAGGCTGAAGATGTACAGCAGGAAGAAGATCCAGAAGAGGAACATTTCCATGCCTGCGCTGAGCTGGAGTCCCACGAGGATGAAGTCTGTGACCCATGTCTGGTTGGCTCCCATTCCTCTATGAGAGCTGGTTTACTGGTGATGTGAGACCAAAAGCCCAGAGCTGAACAATAAATGAATACTAGATTTATTCATTGTAAAACAAGTGCAGAGACAATTCAATGCTTCCTCTTATTTCTTACTTCCTAGAAGCCATCTGTGATTCTAAAACTTAATTATAAAAAGCAAATTGAAATAGTGAAAAGCATATTCAGAATTATACAAAGAACGCTCATGTACCTTCACTCAGGTTCAGCATACATTGATGTCTTTCTTGTTTATCTTATACTCTATCTCTACACTTAATATTTTGAGCCATTTGAATTTATAATTATAGACATTTTATAATCCTATAATTATAACTATATAAATCAAGAAAATTCAGTGCCTACATCTTTGTTTTTTCTAATCACTCCACCCACACAGGGCCTAACCTAAAACTTCACATTTTATTTAATATAATCTCTTCTTAGTATCTTTGTAATTTAAATATATCCTTGGCCTTTATGTGTTTTTCTAGACATTGACATTTTGAACATTAAATAGGCAACTTTTAGTAGGATGTCCCTAGAGTTGAAACTATACTACATTTCCCAGGTTTTGATTCAGATTAATCATTTTATATCAAAAGTGTCCTCAGTGGATTATGTGTGGATGCAGGATGCTAGTTTGTTCTGTTGTTGAGAAAACACTAGGTTGGATCATTTAATAAACACAATCTTTTCCATCTATTTCCACTGTAAAGCTATTATTTTTTCAAAACAATTTCTTGGGTATCTACTAACATTTATATATGCACATTAATTTCAATGTTATAAAACAAACATATCTTTCAATTCTTTTGGCTATTATTGATTATCTTGCTAACTCAATTATTGGTAATAATGGAGAATATATCCAATGTCATGGATTTTATGTGTATTAGTTGGTCATTAAGTAGAAAAATGCCCTGTTTGTCCATCTCTTTCAGTGTGGACTTACTAACTTTGTTACCTAGTGGGTCATATTTCATCATTATCATATATTTAATGAATTTTTTATGCATTTGGAACATCCAAGATTATTCCTTTGTCCCTTTAACCTGCTTTTGTTTTGAACCCTCCCTTGTACTGATAAAAACAGATATGTGGGTGCTAAGAATCAAATCCAGGCCCTATGCATGAGCAGCAAATGTCTATAACCACTGAATCAACTCCTTAGACACCTTATTTGGACTCTTAACCCTTTTTTGTTTGGTGCTGAAGATGAAACCAGGTCTTTCTACATCTAGGGGTGTTCTCTACTGTGATACTATAGTCTTAGTCCAGTAAATTAAATTTTAGCATGAGTATGCATGTCTGGTGTCCTTCTATATAAGTACACAAAAGAATAAAAGGAATATACATTCTCAAGATTACCTTTGAAAACTGTATGCAAAGAACTGGTTTCATTTATGCAATAAAATCTCCTTAATAAATTGATAATAGAATTAAACTGATGTTTTTGATGTAATTTACTATGCTTATTTTTTTTAATGAAACCATGTTTGTAATTGTAGATCCATGTTAATCATTGGGTTCTCTTTCATGCCTTCATTTTAATTAATAATCCAAAATTAAATATTCTTGCATAATTTAGATTAGATATTAATTTTGGCAAGCAAAATGATCACTGTTGATAATTTTTGATTTCTACTATATATTTATATTATGAACTTTAAAATACTAACATATTACTTTTATCATTGATAGATACATGATAAACCATTTTCTACATCAAATTATCTGCCTTTATCATATATTGAACTGAATGTGTTATTCTTTAAAATCATTACTAATTTCATATATGATCTTATAACTAGACTGTGTGCAATGTAATGTTTCTGTAATTAAAAGTATACATATATTTATATGTGCATATATGTGTGTATGTGAGTGCATGTACATATACATACATACACACAGTGGTGTTGTCTTATTTCATGAAATCCTATTGTAGTCATAGAATTTTAAGCTCTCAATCAATGCAGTCTATTTACCTATTTATGAAAAGATCTATTTCAATCATCTAAACATATTATATTGAAGTCATCTAGGCATAATATGGATTACTAAAATAAGAAACCATCCAGAAAGGTGTTTAATCTATGGTCATTGTCCTGTAATGACTATATTCTATATTGTCATTAATCTATGACATAAAATGAGGCAATAATCTATATTGTCTCATTTTAATAGTGAATCCCAATGAGACAGCAGTTCTTTATACTTTAAAAAAAAGCCATCTAAAACCATCATTGGGATCATTCTTATCTTGGGGTAATACTACATGATATTTTTAAAAATGTACCTGAAGCACCACTCTTTACAAAAGTGAAATGCAGCCTGGTTTTTGATGTGTAGTCATTGGTTACTAGGATGAAATTCTCACCTGTTCTACATTCAACCCACCCTCTAATCAAGGGAAGTGTTATATTTTATGCAACCTTTGTGCTGCTTCCTCTTCAAGATTCTGTGGTTACACATGAAAGAACTACCTTAGTGCCACTTTTATACTTTATGTCTCGATGTCATTCTACCTTGATTAGAAAGGACAGGAGATATATGTTTTTATTCCATATCTTGTCTAAGGTTTTCTTTTGAATTCCAGTTTCTGGCTTTAGAAGAAATTCTGCTTCAAGGATGGATAAGATTTGGGACAATTTGACTCAGCACTCACATTAAACAGAAAGGGAAGTCTGTACAAATGTGGAAACTACTAATTAACAATATTTTAACATTTTAAATATTGAATGTAGGTAATTTCATTCTTATCATATTTGACTTTCATCAATTTCTTGGATTTCCAGTTACGGATTAAATATCTTAAGACTTCAATCATATGTCATTGAATGTATTATACTGCATATGTCAATTAAGGGTTGTATTTATGTATACTGATGTCTGTTATAGATTGAGGGATGAATTCCAAAGGCTATATTCACATCCTATTTTCGTATACTACCTTTGCAGATGTGATCTCCTGTACACATTAAAAATATGAACTTTAGAGAGGTTAAATAACATCTTATATATGCTTTGAATTTATGCTCTGAGAAAGTTTTATAGGAAAAGTTTTGAAGCCTTTGGAGGAAGTACTTTATAATTACATGAGAAGTAGACGTGAAGATACATGTATCTCACAAACTTTTCCAATCACTGAGCTCAGAAAAAAGATCAGTTACATGAATATCTTTGAGAAACAATTTCAATGATGCATAGAGATGAAATAACAGATTCTTTATTTTCTAGAAATGTATTGGATATATTGAGGAGGACAATAGTTAATGTGTACAAAACTATTTTGGGTAGAATTAAAGAATATTCTTATATTATGCTAATTAGGGAAGCATAAATCTGCATTAAAGATCTTTACTTATAATTATTGCCTTACTTTTAACTTCTCACCATATAAGAAAACAATATTATTGAAAATATTCAACAATATTGAAAATATTGCTATCTCATAGAAAGATTTGTTTTTAATTTTTAAGTCTTTAATAGTTTTGTGCCTGGATTAATAAATCTTCAAATCTTATTTATCATTTCCAGATTACAATTAAAACATAAAAATGAAGTTAGTATAAAAATAATGTTAAATTAAAATATTGAAGGAAATTGTCATTTGGGGAATAGAGAAGAAAATGAAAGAGCATTGATGCCTAAATTTTTATATTTGCAATAAATTGAATAAAATCACATCAGTAACAAAGCAAAAGGTTTTTATGGCTAATTTGAATAGTTTTTCCTCAAAACCAGCAGTTCTCAACTGGTGAGTTCAGACCTCCCTCCAAGACCATCAGAAAACTTAGATATTTATACTATGACTCAATATAGTAGCAAGATTACAGCTATAAAGTAGCAACAAAAATAATGTTAGGGTGTTGGGAACCACTGCCCTCCCCAACTCTCTCTCGTTGTGTGTGTGTATCTGTCACTGTTTCTCTGTCTCTGTCTCTGTTTCTCTTTCTCTGCTAGAAACTGTTTTTTTTAATTACTTCAAGTCTCATAGTTATTATAATAGCATGATAAATTGAAATACTTAAAAATTAAGTAATTACATGACAAATCCATTTAGCAAACTGATTCAGAAAAAAATTGAGTACAACAGGTACTCAATTCTCCTTTGAAATAGCTTTCCTGGACATTAATATCTTCATTTTATCCATTAAAAATAAAGTTGTCATTACTTTGACACTGTCAGGTTCTGGAGGTACTTCATTAAGACAGTTGTTATGCTCTGGCTGCTACTGTCACATCTCACATCCCAGTAGATGACAGAGGGAGATGGGATGCCAGTGAGTTTTGGGGACCCCTGTGTATAACACATCATGACAGTAAGGTGAGCCTGAGTTTTTCTAACTCTTTGCAAAGCACTCTGAGTCAGGGCTTCACGCAGGAATGACAGTCTTTTGACACTGCTGTGGTGATTTCTACTGTTGTACTGTTGTGTTTCAACTACCTATGCCAAAAGCTACTTTCCCGGTCAAATAAATCTCTTTAATAAAAAGAGATGTTAGTACTGGATTTTCTTAAGAAAGATATTTTGAATTAGAGTGAACCTCATAGAAAAGAGAACCATACCTCTAAAACATGTAGAATTCTACTCCTCCTGACAGCCTTCATGAGAAGAAATCAAACATGGGAAGATAAAGGGACTCACTGAAATGTCTCCAACGAACCCCAGGAGCATAGTTTAATTTACAATTAGAGGACAAAATACTTCTGACTCTCAAGTGAGAGTTCAAATTCCCAGAGGAACTATATGAAATCATACAAGGTATCTTCTCCCTGAGGGGTGGACAGGCCACCATCTTCTGTTTAGAAGACAAAAAGATTATACATAATGAGCTTGAAGAACAACTTCTTAGGTCAGCCAGTTACTGTTACACAATCCGTCAAGTCTCTAGAGGATAAAACAAAACTTAGGTAAAACAAAACACCATATCCAATCTTTTGCAGTTGTTACAGTTTTATAGCTTCCTGAACCCCTAGAATCTGCTTTTCCTGAGATGATAGAACTCTCTCAGTGCCAAGGTGTAGGCCTTTTTACAGTGTACATGAAGGACTGCAGGCAGCAGCCATGAGCAATAGTAGTGAGTCTCCATTATACTTCAGACAATGTACTAGGATTTTTCTGGGGTCTCTGTATCTTAATCTCATTTCTCTCAGTTTATAGCCATGAGGACTGACACTGACAACTATTTTCTCAGTGTGGTTTGAGGACTCTGAGAATGATAGAGACGCTTCCAGAAGATCAACAGGATGTTTCCATGGTGATGTTTTGACAAATTTTGGTCTTTTTCTCTAGCATTCTCTCATGTGTACATATTGAAAATTCCAAGTTATCTATTTGTGCTAATACAGCACATGGGAGGCAGAAGATATGAAGTGGAGCTATTAAAACCAAACTTTAGAATTTATAAAATTGTAAACTAATGCAATTTTCTGCATTTAATACAATAAGATGTCATAAATGACAATATTTATATTCAATACATGCATGTATAATAATGATAAATTCAAAATAAATTTTTTAATAACCTCTGTTTTCATTTCTATTATAAACATCAGTTCTGAGGGAAGTAAAATCCTGTTGCAGCAACCACAAAACTGTGCTTAGGGCCTGAGCTGAGAGGATCTGCTGAGTGCCAGGGGCACCAGCTGGTGAGGAGAGGACGAGGGTACAAGAATGGCAAGTACTGTGTCCTAGTGAATCTTCAATTCTGCAAGGAATTGTATTGTTATTTTTGTTTGTTTGTTTTTTGTTTTTCAAGATAGGGTTTCTCTGTGTAGCCCTGGCTGACCTGGAACTCACTTTGTAGACCAGGCTGGCCTCGAACTCAGAAATCCGTCTGCCTCTGCCTCCCAAGTTCTGGCATTAAAGGCGAGCACCAACTGATGAGAAGGGAGATGCTTATACTCAAGGGCTACCATGAGTAGGAATCAACTGAAATGGAGGCTCTTTTTTCCCCGCATCGCCAGCCCTAAAGGACAGTTCTCCATGTGATGGCTTTGCTCTGTGGAAAGCCTACAGACACACATCAACCAGGGAAGGGGGTTTCTACTTACACCTCAGCCCTGAACAGGTCGATGACCTGCTCTGAGCTGGGGATTCATCCCACAAGGTTCTTGATTTCAACAATGGAGTTCCAAACTCAGGCTTAAGGTTTGAGAGCAACCACTTGGCTGCCAATTCCCCAGGGGAGGCCCGGCAATGTGCAGCTTTCTGTGTGCAAAAGAGGAGGAGGATGTTCGGTGTTTTTGATGGGCATGGTGGCCATGTGTGTGCACAAGTGGTTAAGTTTTTCTACTACATGGCCATGGCCCTGATGTCCTATCTGATCTTGGAGCAGACAGAGGAAGCAATGGAAAGCATGAAGCCTTTGCTGCCCACCCTGCAGTGGCTCAAGGACCCTGGAGACAGTATTTATAAGGATGTCACATCAGTGTATCTGGACTACCTCTGTCTGTGTTGGCAGGTGCTCCTTGACCTGCATGTGGAAACTGGGCTAAGCATTGAAGAAGCATTGATGGACTCCTTCCACAGACTAGATTATGACATTTTCCAGGCTCCCCTGGAAAGAACTTATCCCTCCAGGATGCTTTCTGGGGCAACAGCCTGGATGGCTCCTATCAATGGAATTCACCTGCATGTAGCAAATGCTGGTGACTGCAGGGCTATCCTTAGTGTACAGGGAGACAGTGGTGTGTGGTCATGTTTACATCTTACCTGTGACCACAATGCCTGGAATGAGGCTGAGCTCTCCCAGCTTCAGAGAGAACACCCCGAGTCTGAGGACAGGACACTCATTAAAGATGATAGACTGCTGGGTGTCCTAATACCCTGCAGGGCCTTCGAAGATGGCCAGCTAAAATGGAGTTAAGAGTTTCAGTGTTACGTCCTAAAGAGGGGCTTTGATACCCAGGCCCTTAACATCTACCAGTTTACCCTACCCCACTACCACATTCCATCCTACCTGACTGCCAAGCCTGAGGTTATATAACACAGGTTGAGGCCTCTAGGTAAGTTCCTTGTGCTGGCCTCAGATGGCCAATGGGAAATGCTTGGCAATGAGGAGGTGGTGAGGCTGGTGGTGGGGCACTTGTCCAAGGTTGGTCACCATAAGCCAGACTTGGATCAAAGACTGGCCAACCTTGGCCTCATGCAGTCTGCTGCTGCAGAGGAAAGCAGTGGACTCCGTAGAGCTGACCAAAATACAGCCACGTGTGTGATCAGAGATGCCATCGGGAGTAACGAGTACGGGGAGAAGGAGCCAGAGCAGCTGGCTGCCACGATGACACTGCCAGAGGATGTGGCCAGGATGTACCAGGATGACCTCACTGTCATGGTGGTGTTTTTTTAACTCAGATTCAATTGATACCTGTTATAAGGAGGGTTAAGAGTCTCACTATATTGCCAAGCCTAACATGAATGTCCTTTAGAACACTTTCACTCACTCTTAGTGAATAATTCAAACCTTAGTAAAGAATAGGCATACATACATAGGTTGCTGGATAATTAACAAAAGAAGGGAGGGAAAACCAGCATTAGTGCAAAAAAACCAAAAAGACATTAGGAGTGATTTTTGTCCTGTGTGTGCTGGTCAGCTCTTCTATGTAGCAGACAGAATAAAGACTAAAATTTGCTTAGGCTCATGTAGTCCATGTCCTTTATAACGACTGTTAAATTGTATCATTCTGTGCTTTTAAAGGATAAATTTAATCATGAGTCTAAGAATAAAGAATTTCAGGATCTTCTGAAAAAATCAGTTCTTATACTTATTTTTTTACTGTCTTTTTTTCTATATTCTTTGTTTACATTCCAAATGCTTTCCCCTTTCCCAGTTCCGCCCTAACCATATGTCCCTTAAGTCCTCTTCCCTCCGCCCATTCCCCAATCACCCCCCTCCCATTTCTCTGTTCTGGTACTCCCCTATGATACTGGATCAAGTCTTTTCAGGACCAGGGCCCTTTCCTCCCTTCTTCTTGGGAATCATATGATTAGCTAATTGTGTCTTGAGTATTCAGAGCTTCTGGGCTCATTAATATCCACTTATCAGTGACTGCATTTCATGTGTATTCTTTTGTGATTGAGATAGTTCACTTAGGATGATATTTTCCAGTTCCAACTATTTGCCTACAAATTTTATGAATTCATTGTTTTTAATTGCTGAGTAGCATTCCATTGTGTAAATATACCACATTTTCTGTATCCATTACTCCATTGACGGGCATCTGGGTTCTTTCCAGCTTCTGGCTATTATAAACAAGGCTGCTATGAACATAGTGGAGCATGTTTCCTTGTTGCCTGCAGGGGAATCCTCTGGGTATATGCCCAGGAGTGATATGACAGGGTCCTCTGGAAGGGTCATGCCCAATTTTCTGAGGAACCGCCAGACTGATTTCCATAGTGGTTGTACCATCTTGCAATCCCACCAGCAGTGGAGGAGTGTTCCTCTTTCTCCACATCCTCACCAACACCTGCTGTCTCCTGAGTGTTTAATCTTAGCCATTCTGACTGGCATGAGGTGGAATCTCAGGGTTGTTTTGATTTGCATTTCCCTAATGACTAATGATGTTGAACATTTCTTTTTTCTTTTTTCTTTTTTTTAGGTTTTTTTGAGACAGGGATTCTCTGTGTAGTCCTGGCTGTCCTGGAACTCACTCTGTAGACCAGGTTGGCCTCGAACTCAGAAATCTGCCTGCCTCTGCCTCCCAAGTGCTGGGGTTACAGGCGTGCGCCACCATGCCTGGCTTTGAATATTTCTTAAGGTGCTTCTCAGCCATCCAAATTTCTTCAGGGGAAAACTCTTTGTTTAGCTCTGTACCCCATTTTTAATAGGGTTATTTGGTTCTCTGGGGTTTGACTTCTTGAGTTCTTTGTATATATTGGATATTAGCCCTCTGTCAGATGTGGGGTTGGTGAAGATCTTTTTTCAATTCGTTGGTTGCTGTTTTGTCCTTCTGACAATGTCCTTTGCCTTACAGAAACTTTGTAATTTTGTGAGGTCCCATTGTCAATTCTTAATCTTAGAGTTGCATGACACACTTCACTCAAGTGTCATCATATTTTCAGGCTAAGCCTCATTCTCTCTCTCTAACGAGACAGTTATTACAATTTGCTAACTTTAATTGACATAGTTTTCTTTGAGTTTCACTCTTCATTAAAAGTCAGTTTAGCTTGTCTCATGATGGCTCAATAGATACTTGTTTTTCCCTGCACTCTCTTTTATTTGCCTTGAGGGACAAATTATTCTTTTGTCATTGTAAACTAATGGCCCAAGTACAATTATGGTGTAGGTTAGTTGCCAGGAAACACTGTTTCTTGGTATTAGATTTTGATTTTGATAAGTGACATCATGACAAGGCACAACTGGCAATAGGACTCCCTGCAACTTGGTCTCATGACAAGGACACCCCTGGGGAATTCACAGCCACCAGGCAATACCTGCTTTTTAACATAATATTTGCCTCAACATGGATAATATGTATCTGCACAGTATTTGATGGTGTGTTATAAAATTGATCATTTTATATTGAGCTTAGAGGTAGAGAGTAATATGTCAGTGGGAAACTATACATCATATGCTATGGCCAAATTCCATGAATTCATGTCCCCAAAGAAAAAGAATTGCAGTTACAGATCCATTAGTACACTGCTATATAGTCATTAGTGTCTGTTCTGCCATATTATTTTAGCATATGACCAGAGTATTTCACTCAGCAAAATGAATTGTTTATTAGTTTTTTTTACTTATTTTGATTATTTAATTAACATAAATTCCGTTTCCCACATTTGGGAGGCATTTTAGGTTTAGCCACTGTGCTGTCCAAATAGAGGGTTATTATAACGAACAAGTCCGTAGTCACTGGGCTCTCCTTTTAACCATTAGGTAACATAGTGAGTCATCCTCCATAAATCCAGTTTTACCAGAAGGGGAAATCTACACCACATCCTGTGGGAATCCTGATGTAAAAGTGAGAGGCTGTTATTTTAAAGAGATCATCCTTCCTCCAGTCACAGCTACAATGCTACCAAGGGTCAACTGTCACAGGGAAGAGGTCAGTTGAGAAAATGTACACTGTACAATGAAACTGTCCTGCATAGTTGGAGGGAAATACAGCCTGATGCTGATGGATATACCCCCCAAGGCGCTCATTCCCCCACAAAGACCTTCACTGTAGTGTATCTGAGATCTTGACTGACACCACAGAAGAACATCAAGCTGTGTCACTATGAAGCAAAAGTTGGGTTTATTGCATAAATATGAGAGACAGAAGTAGTACGTACTTAGACTCAGTGTAAACTAGGAGGCAATCGCTTACACATTATCTATTGTATATATGACAATAATTGTGGCATATTTAATTTTATGACAAAATTATACTGTTCAGTGGATACAATGTACAATCAAGTTCAATGATTAGAAGTTTAAATATTCAGGATTGTATTAATTTCTCTCACTTTAAAGAAGTTCTATTTAATCTGAAGGGGATTGCAACCCCATAGGAAGAACAACAGTATCAATTAACCAGATCCCTCAGAGCTCCTAAGGACTAAACCACCAACCAAACAGTTCATGCATAGGTTGGTTTATGCCTCCCACTCCATATGCAGCAAAGGACTGCCTCATCTGGCATCAGTGGGAGGGGAGGCACTTGGTCCTGTGGAGGCTTGATGACCCAGAGAGGAGGGATGCTAGAGGAGTGAGGCGGGAGTGGGAGGGTGGGGAACCATCCTCTTAGAGGCAAATGGGAAGGGGATGTGGTGGGGGCTCATGGAGAGAAGAAGGGGAAGGGGAATAACATTTAAAATGTAAACAAATAAAATGATTAAAAAATTAGAGAGGTTCCCTTTATAAGGAAATTGTAAGATGGTTTATGATGTACATGATATAGGTTTATAGATGGGAAAAGAGGGATGATAATATTATATTAAAGGTCACATGAGTTTTAGCTTAAAGCCAATTCTATTTTCTAAGTTAACACTCTGAAATCTCTGAGAAAACAGTGTATTGTTTCATTCAGCAGTCTTCCTGGTGGCTGGCTGACTTTTTTTTACAGCATGTTTTCAATTGTTTCATGATGACACCTGTAAGAAATACAAACCAGATCCCAGGTTTCTCTTCCCATAGTCCCTGAAATTCCTTTTTCTGTCTTGCTTGAATTCAGGATACTTGCCTAACACGTTTCCCAAGTTTTTTTTTTTTTTTTTGTTGTTGTTGTTGTTGTTGTTGTTGTTGTTTTTGGTTTTTCGAGACAGGCTTTCTCTGTGTAGCCCTGGCTTTCCTGGATCTCACTCTGTAGACCAGGCTGGCCTCGAACTCAGAAATCCATCTGCCTCTGCCTCCCAAGTGCTGGGATTACAGGCGTGCGCCACCATGCCTGGCAAGTTTTGTTTTTTTAAATGGGTAACTTGAGTGGAGATTCTCTAATGATTCTTCCATGATGAGGGTGATGATGAAAATGGACAAACTAGCTCTTCATGCCTGCTCTGTTGGGCGATACATGGTTTACTCTGAAACCTTTATCCCGAGCATGGTATGTCACATGTATCATTGGTATTTGGTGTCATTGACTATTCTTTTTTTAATTTTCTATATTCTTTGTTTATATTCCAAAGGCTTTCCCATTTCCAGTTCCCCCCTCAACATATCTCCCATACGTCCTCTCCCCCCTGCCCATTTCCCAATCACCCCCCCTCCCCACCATTTCTCTATTCTGGTACTCTCCTACAAAACTGGATTTAGTCTTTTCTGGACCAGGGTCCTCTCCACCCTTTTTCTTGGGAATCTTTTGCTTAGCTAATTGTGTCTTGAGTATTCAGAGCTTCTGGGCTCATTAATATCCACTTATCAGTGATTAGAATTCATGTGTATTCTTTTGTGATTGGGTTAACTCACTTAGGATGATATTTTCCAGATCCAACCATTTGCCTACAAATTGCATGAATTCATTATTTTTAATTGCTGTGTAGTATTCCATTGTATAAATAGACCACATTTTCTGTATCCATTCCTCCATTGAGGGACATCTGGGTTCTTTCAGGCTTCTGGCTATTATAAATAAGCCTGCTATGAACATAGTGGAACATGTGTCTTTACTGCATGCAGGGGAATCCTCTGGGTATATGCCCAGGAGTGGTATGACAGGGTCCTCTGGAAGTGTCATGCCCAATTTTCTGAGGAACCGCCATACTGATTTCCATAGTGGTTGTACCATCTTGCAATCCCACCAACAGTGGAGGAGTGTTCCACTTTCTTCACATCCTCGCCAGCACCTGTTGCCTCTTGAGTTTTTAATCTTAGCCATTCTGACTGGTGTAAGGTGGAATCTCAGGGTTGTTTTGATTTGCATTTCCCTGATGACTAATGATGTTGAACATCTATCTCTTAAGGTGCTTTTCAGCCATCTGAATTTCTTCTGGTGAAAATTCCTTGTTTAGCTCTGTACCCCATTTTTTAATAGGGTTATTTGGTTCTTTGGAGTCTAACTTCTTGAGTTCTTTGTATATATTGGATATTAGCCCTCTGTCGGATGTGGGGTTGGTGAAGATATTTTCCCAATTTGTTGGTTGCTTTTTTGTCCTTCTGACAGTGTCTTTTGCCTTACAGAAACTTTGTAATTTTATGAGGTCCCATTCGTCTATTCTTGATCTTAGAGCATAAGCTATTGGTTTTCTGTTCAGGAATTTTCCCCCTGAACCCATGTCCTCCAGGGTCATCCCCAGTTTCTTTTCTATTAGTTTCAGTGTGTCTGGTTTTACTTGGAGTTGATCTTAGTACAAGGAGATAAGAATGGGTCAATTCGCATTCTTCTGCATGTTGACCTCCAGTTGAACCAGCACCATTTGTTGAAAAGGCTGTCTTTTTTCCACTGGATGTTTGTAGCTTCTTTATCAAAGATCAAGTGACCATAACTCTGTGGGTTCATTTCTGTATCTTCAATTCTATTCCAGTGATCTACTTGCCTGTAGCCGTACCAATACCATGCAGTTTTTAACACAATTGCTCTGTAGTATTGCTTGAAGTCCGGGATATTGATTCCCCCAGAAGTTCGTTTACTGTTGATGATAGTTTTAGCTATCCTGGGTTTTTTGTTATTCCAGATGAATTTGAGAATTGCTCTTTCTAACTCTATAAAGAACTGAGTTGGGATTTTGATGGGGATTGCATTGAATCTGTATATTGCTTTTGGCAAGAGTGCCATTTTAACTATATTAATCCTGCCAACCCACGAGTTGGAAGATTTTTCCATTTTCTGAGGTCTTCTTCCATTTCCTTCTTCAGAGACCTGAAGTTTTTGTCATATAAATCTTTCACTTGTTTGGTTAGAGTCACGCCAAGATACTTTATATTGTTTGTGGCTATTGTGAAGGGTGTCATTTCCCTAATTTCTTTCTCGGCCTGCTTATCCTTTGCGTATACGTAGGTTACCGATTTGCTTGAGTTTACTTTATAACCAGCCACTTTGCTGAAGTTGTTTATCAGCTGTAAAAGCAATTTACAGCAGACCGATAGCCAACATTAAAGTAAATGGAGAGAAACTTGAAGCAATCCCACTGAAATCAGGGACTAGACAAGGCTGCCCCCTCTCACGATATCTCTTCAATATAGTACTTGAGGTACTAGCTAGAGCAATTCGACAACATAAGAAAGTCAAAGGGATACAAATTGTAAAGGAAGAAGTCAAACTATCACTATTTGCAGATGATATGATAGTATACTTAAGCGACCCAATGCCTGATAGAATTCTGCACTAAAACTATCTGGTCCCGTACTTTTTTGGTTGGGAGGCTTTCTATAATGCCTTCTATTTCCCTAGGGGTTATGGGATGGTTTAGCTGATCTAATTGATCCTGATTTAATTTTGGTATTTGTTATCTGTCTAGGAAATTGTCCATTTCCTCCAGATTCTCCAGTTGTGTTGAGTATAGACTTTTGTAGTAGGATCTGATGATCTTCTGAATTTCCTCAGTCTCTGTTGTTATATCCCCCTTTTCATTTCTAATTTTGTTAATTTGAATACTGTCTCTGTGCCCTTTGGTTAGTCTGCCTAAGTGTTTATCTATCTTGTGGATTTTCTCAAAGAACCAGCTCCTGGTTTTGTTGATTCTTTGTATGGTTCTCTTTGCTTCTATTTGATTAATTTCAGCCCTTAGTTTGATGATTTCCTGTCTTCTACTCCTCCTGGGTGAATTAGCTTCTTTTTCTTCCAGGGCTTTCAGGTGTGCTATTAAGCTGCTAGTGTATGCTCTCTCCAGTTTCTTTTTGGAGGCACTCAGGGCTATGAATTTTCCTCCTAGCACTGCTTTCATTGTGTCCCAAAGATTTGGGTAGGTTGTACCTTCATTTTCATTGAATTCTAAAAAGTCTTTGATTTCTTTCTTTATTTCTTCCTTGACCAAGGTGTTATTGAGTAGAGTATTGTTCAGTTTCCATTTATATGTGGGCTTTCTCTTATTTTTCTTGCTGTTGAAGACCACTTTTACTCCATAGTGATCTGATATGAGGCAAGGGATTAATTCGATCTTCTTGTATTTGTTGACATCTGTCTTGTGACCAATTATATGATTAATTTTGGAGAAGGTACCGTGTGGTTCTGAGAAAAAGGTATATTCTTTTGCTTTGAGATGAAATGTTCTCTCTCTCTCTCTATATATATATATATATATATATGTATATATATATATATATCCATGTTGAGTCTATATATATACACACACACACACACACACACACACATATAGTATATATATATATATATATATATATATATATATATATATATATGGTTGAGTCCATGTTGAGTCTCTCTCTCTCTCTCTCTCTCTCTCTCTCTATATATATATATATATATATATATATATATATATATATAGTTGAGTCCATGTTGAGTCTGTGTATATATATATATATATATATATATATAGAGAGAGAGAGAGAGAGAGAGAGAGGTTGTTGAGTCCATGGTTCCTATGGTATCTTCGGCATCTGAGATTCTTTCTTCTATCTCTTGTATTCTATTGTTGATACTTGCATCTATGGCCCCTGATTTCTTCCCAAGGTTTTCTACCTCCAAAGTTGTCTCCCTTCGAGATTTCTTAGATTTTTCTTCTTCTGTTTTTAGATCCTGGATGGTTTTGCTCAGATCTTTTGCTTGCTTGTTTGTGATTTCATGTAATTCTTTAATAGATTTTTCTATTTCCTCTTTCATGACTACTACTTGTTGACCCACCTTCTCCTGTATTTCTTTAAGTGATTTTTGTATTTCCCCCTTATTGGCTTCTGCTTTTTGATCCATATTCTCCTGAATTTCTTTAAGTGATTTTTGTGTTTGCCTTGTAAGGCCTTTGAACTTTTGATCAATTTTCTCCTGTATTTTTTAAAGAGATTTATCCATGTGTTATGCTCTCAGCATCCTGACCAATGATTTTAGATCTGTATCTTGATTTTCTGGTTGTTGGGGTATCCGGGGCTAACTGCTGTCAGTGAACTGGGTTCGGATATTGCCATATTGCCTTGATTTCTGCTAGTAACATTCCTATGTTTGCTTTTTGCCATTTGTTTATTTCTGGACTTAGTTGGTCTTGTTATTACTGGTTGGTGTTTAAAGCTCCTGAGAGCCTGGCATTTGGTGCTGCTGTCTCAGAGGGCGTCTGTGCTCCCAAGGTGGAAACTGGAAGATTTCCACCACTGGGCTCCGAATTACCTCCTCAGCTCTGCTGGGCTGGATTCAAGTCTCCTCCCTGCTTGCCTCTGGATACTTAACTGACCTCTAGTGGTATCCTCCTAGTTTGCCTGGTTATTCTACCAGCTTCAAGACCGTGGTGGGTTTCAGGGCTCTGTCTAACCGCAGGAATCCCTGCAGGCTCGGGGGCTTCCTGGTTGGGCTGCTGAAGCCTAGGCAGTGGCTCTCACAGCTGGCAGAGCTCTGTCTGGTTGAGCTGTTCTCCCCAGGATGGTGTCGGACCGCAGAGCTCTGTCTAACCTAGGGGTCTCTGTGGATCAGGATCTTCCCCCCCAGCACCCCCCCTCGTTGGGTTGCAGGGTCCAAGATGGTGCAGATCCCGGTCCTTGGGTCTCAGTCTATCTACAGGACCTCCTGCATGTCAGACGTTCTTCTGCCTGCCCAGGCAGCTGTAATGCTGCCCAGCTCCCTGGTCCAGAAGGCACCCAGGCAGGCTATACCCTGGGAAATCCTTCACTCTGGTGCCTACTTTACCTTGCTCGGTTACCTGCTCCAAGATTGTGGCCGGTCTCAGGGTTCTGTCTAACCACAGGAATCCCTGCAGGGCTGGGGCTTCTTGGCTCATCATTGACTATTCTTGAACTAGAAACTGTGAAGTTAATTTCTTGGTCTGAAGAAATGTAGTATTTTTCTGAGCAAACACTTGGTCCTATAGATTTTAATCATGGTGGTGTTGTTATTAAACATCTTTGTAGTTACTGCTTTGTGGTTTTGTCTGAGATTAGGGGGCATATTTTGCTATTTCAAGCATCTCGCTCCCTCCCTCCTCCTCCTCTGTTTCTTTATATCTTGTTCTTGTTTTAAAACTGATGCTTTAGAAAAATGATTCTTAACCTGTGGGTAGCAAACACTTTGGTGGTCATATACCAGATATCCTGCATATTATATATTTACATTATAATTTGTAACCATAGCATAATAATAGTTATCAAGTATCAACAAAGTAATTTTATTGTTGGCAGTCACCACAACATGAGGAACTGTATTAAAGGGTCAGAGTATTAGGAAGGTTGAGAGCCACTGTGTTAGATGAAACTCCATGTATTGATTTTCCTGCTACTGATCCAAGGCTTTGTAATAGATCTTTATTTGGGAACGTGCACATTTATTTAGTCACATGATTATTTATGTGAACTATAATCTCTCCTACCACTGCAGTCTTAGCGTCAAAGGATGCATTGCTTCGGGTGAGCCTGTTGTCATTCTGGATGTGAAAATGAGGAAGGGATCTTTACCAGCTTACTTTCTTGACCACATCCAATTAGTATACATCATCACCTGTGGCTTCACACAATGTTCTAGGGCATTAACCAGTCATTTTGGGCTCCACTGAAGGTCTAAATCAGTGTTTGGGATTTTTTGTTTCCAGGTTTTTCTTCAAAGCAGTTTCTCTAGTTTGTTCTTTCAAACTAGCTAGCCTACAGCTCAGCCTGCATTCCCAATTAATGTACTAATCTCTTCCTATTTCTCTTCTTTAATTATTTCTACTACTTTATGCCACTGCTTGGCTTGACATTCTTCATGATGTGCAGCAAATTGAGTCAATTATGGAGGAGGGACTGAGGGACATATAATGGTCTGCCCCTATCATGAAGCATTTTGGAGTCAGGTTTGGGAAGCAGGGGACTTAAATTAGTTAAAAATATACATAAGGACCAATATGATTAAAATGAAGAATTCACATGGGTGCTAATTTTAACTGAACTGTGCTCCAAGTCCTTATATTTACTCTTTAAATGCATCTTTTGAGCAGGACAGATAGTAGTTAAAAATGTCATGTTCTTTTGAGAAGAGAGCAATCTAATATTTAAAATTAAATGATGTAGTGCAATTTATTATGGAAGACTTTCCTTCTAAAAACAGGAAATAATGAAAAGAAATTTGTGTGCAAATACAAAGTCTAGAGATTGCCACACTGATTTGAACATTGACAAAGGAGTCCTGAGAAGGGAGACTATCAAAATACATACTGTTATGGTATAAATATGAATACCCTCCGGAGATCTCATATTTGAACAGTTAGTGGTACTATTGGGGAAGACTGAGTAATATCTAGGAGGCATTGCTGGAGAAAATATGTAATTAACAAGGGTACTGAGATTTTATAACTAGGTCACATGTTCTGTTCACATATTGCTTCAAGTGTGGATACAATGTGACTACCAGACTCTTGTCCCTGCCACAAACCTTTCTTGCTTCTCTTCTCTGCCATGATGGAAATTATCTCTGTAGTATAGGTCAAAATACTCCTTTTATTCCTTACATTGGACCTCTTAGGGCATTAACTTCAGTAGCAGCAACAACAATGACCAAAAATAAAAATAAATAAAAAAAATAAAATCAACATCAACAAAAACCAAAAATCCCCTCTCTTCTTCCATCCTTCTACCCTTCTATTTTCTTTTTCTCTGTGTCTGTATATCTCTGTTTCTCCTCTTCCTCTCTCTTCTTTCCTCTCCCTTCTCCTCTCCCACCTCACATGCTTACACATACTTTAATATTTTATATATATATAAAAAGATAAACTTAAGTGTTCTAAAACACTTAAAGAAAGATAAAGGTATGATGTCATAATAATCCTCACATTTAGAATCCTCTGTCTAAAACAGTTTCCATAGGCTCCTTACTGACTATAAGAATCAAATTGCTCATATATTGAACCATCCCTTCATCCCTGGGATGAAGCCTACTTGATCCTTCTTGTATTGGTGTTCTTGTATTTGGTTGGAAAGAATTTTATTGAGTATTTTTGCATCGATGTTCATAAGGGAAATTGGTCTGAAGTTCTCTTTCTTTGTTGTCACTTCTGGAGGACCCTGCTATACCACCCCTGGGCATATATCCAGAGGATTCCCCAGCATGTAATAAGGATACATGCTCCACTATGTTCATAGCAGCCCTATTTATAATACAGAAGCTGGAAAGAACCCAAATGTCCCACAAGGGAGGAATGGATAAAAAAAATGTGGTATATATACACAATGGAGTACTATTCAGCCATTAGAAACAATGAATGCATGAAATGCTTATAGAAATGGATGGAGCTGGAGAATATCATACTAAATGAGGTAACCCAGTCTCAAAAACAATACCCATGGTATGCACTCACTGATAAGTGGATATTAGCCTAGAATCTTGGAATACCCAAGACACCATCCACATACCAAATGATGTCCGAGAAGAAGGAAGGAGTGGCCCCTGGTTCTGTAAAGGCTCAATGCATCAGTGTAGGGGAATACCAGAGCAGGGAAGTGGGAAGGGGTAGATGTGGGAACAGGGGGAGGGAAAAGGGCATATGGGACTTTTGTGGGGTGGGGAGCCAGGAAAGGGGAAATCATCTGAAATGTAAATAAAGAATATATCAAATAAAAAAAATCAAGTTTCTCACATAGGGTTTCCTCCTACCTATTTTCACTCTAAGGTTTTTATTCATGAATATTTGCTATGATATAACTGATAAAAACCAAGAACTAGATATACTGTAATCAAAGTTAGAATGAAGGAAACTCTCAATATACTTAATCACATGTTAGACTATTTAACCTAAAGATTTGAAATGCTTCTTTTTGTTGAAAAATCTCTAAAATTTAAAAGAAAATAGGGGGAAATCGAAATTCTGCTAATCCCAGTTTTGATCAAAAGCCCATTTTACAGTACTTGCTGGGGGTTCCTTTTGTTTTGTTTTGTTTTTGGAATTCTTCAATTCTTCAGTTGTATTTTCCTTTGAATTTGAAGTATCATCGGAGGCTCATGTTCTGTGAGCACTTATTTTCTCATAGGTCCTGCTGTTTTCAGGAGACCAGGGAGCTGTAGAAGGTGTCTGACTGCTAGAGGTAGGTCACTAGGGCTTTGGAAGCTTATAGCTTAGCCCTCAGTTCTGTCCTTTCTCTGCTTCTAGGTCTACTGTAATGTGAATATTTGTCTTCTCCCACACAGTACCATTGCTATGAACTGAGCTGCACTCATCATATCCTTTCTGTCAAGATAGACTGAGACTCTTTGAAACTAAAAGCCAAAATAAGACAGGATACTGGTTAAAGGTAGTTGTTGCCAAGATTGAAGGCCTGAATATAATTCCTAGAACCCACATAGTAAAAGGAGAAGGCTTACTCTTGAAAGTTGTCCTCTGACCTCCACACATATGTTGTGGGATTGCACATATGCACACATACCTATACATACATACATACATACATGCATGCATACATACATACAAACATACATAATATATAAATAAAAGAATAACCTTTCCTCCCTTAAATTGTTTCAGTAAGGTATTTTGGTCACCATAGCATGAAATAACTGTAATAAATTTTAAGCTTTTATTCTCTGCTTTCAGGTTCAGATCTCTATCTGACAGCATGAGGCTCTTCCTATGAAGAGAAGTGGGAAAGGGCCATGTGAGGGGCAGGGGCTGAGATTGGGATGTAAAATGAATGAATAAATAAATAGTGAAAAAAACAGAATTTTGGATAAGAATGGCGGAAACTCTCCTAATGTCACAGTGTTAATCCCTGAGTATTTAAGACCTATCATATGAATCCCAGATTTCTGGCTCCCATGTCTAAGAGGTATAGGGATATTATCCCATACTTTACAAGCCAGGGTCTTAGGACTCTATGTAGACTTAAAATCTATAATATTCTGTTTTAAGGGAGTATTTATAATAGAAAATGTAAAGGAATGCCAACTACTATATTTGACAGGAAGAAAAAGTATCCACCTGAGTTCTTCTTTAATAGTCTTTCACATTGGTCTCTCCTTCCACAGTGACCTCCTGAGAGCACCCTTGACTTCAGCATTCCTCAGGCTATAGATCAGGGGGTTCAGCATAGGGTTAAAAAGACTGTAAAACAGGGAAAGTATCTTTTGCTGCATTTCAGGGTGCTGGGATTTTGGGGCCATGTACATGACGATGGCACTGCCAAAGAAGAGCCCAACAACACAGAGGTGAGAAGAACAGGTGGAGAAAGCCTTTCTGCGGCCCTCCCCTGATTGGATCCTCAGGATTGCCACCAGAATGCGTGTATAGGAGACTAGCACCAAGCACAGTGGTCCCACTAAGATGAATACACAAGCTGCAAAGATGACGACTTGATTAAGTGTTGTGTCAGCACAGGCCAGCTTGAGGATGGACAGGATCTCACAGAAGAAGTGATTGATTTCATGCGGTCCACAGAAAGGCAATCTCAGTATGAGAACTAAATGGACCAAAGCCAAGAGGAAGCTAAATATCCAGGAAACAGCAGCCAGGATGGTACACACTCTCCAGCTCATGATGACAGTGTAGTGTAGGGGGTGACAGATGGCCACAAATCTATCATAGGACATCACCACTAAAATCAGGCACTCTATATGAGCAAAAGCCAGATACAAGAATGTTTGCATTATGCACGGAATAAAGGAGATGGTTCTTCTTTGAGTCACAAGATTTACCAGCATCTTGGGGACATTATTGGAAGCATAAGACATGTCAACAATGGCTAGATGTGAGAGGAAGAAGTACATAGGTGTGTGTAGTCTGTGGTCCAGGCATATTATTCCAAGGATGATTCCATTCCCAAGAAGGGTAAATGAATAAAACAGAGAGAAAAGCCCAAAGAGGAAACACTCCACAGCTAGATCAGCTTGGAATCCCAGTAGAGTGACCTCTGTGATCCATGTCTGGTTGGCTCTCATTCTCCTATGCAAAGACTTTGTTCAGACTGAATGGTCAGAGCTGTGGAATAATTAAAGATATTTAATAAAGTATTTAATGATTATTATAGAGAAAACATTTTGAAGTGCATCACCTAGAATGGAGCCTTGGGTTTTGTTCCCAGCTATGCTAGCTTACTACAGTTATAAAGATGAAGAGAATGCTGGCTGTGTATTAGAACATTAATAGAAAAGGCTGGTGAGATCTCTCAATAGGGAAATGAGCTTGCTGCCAAGGCTGACAACCTAAGTTCAGTCTCTGGACCTACATGGTGGAAAGAGAGAACCAAATGTACAAGTTGTCCTTTGACTTCCACTTGTACTTTGGAAGCATATCTACATACATGCACATACACATGCACATGCACACATGCACATGCACTACAATAAACATAAAAAATAGGTAAACAAATAAATGTTTAAAAAGCTAAGTATGTACATATCCATATCAGCTTATAACACCAATGTTATCACAGCCCAATGAGTTTTATTTAGTGTGCCCCATGTAGGAGGAGTTCCATTCAAATATGAACACATACGTTGTTTTAGGATATTCAGGTTTTCTGGTTCTATTTCAGTATGGAACCACTCATATGACTTGAAGAAAAAGTCTTTTTTATTGAAGAAAAACAGTCTTGACAACATGGAATAGTTATTTTCACTTCATTTCCTGGACTTGCCTGTCTTCATGTACAATTGTGATGCTTTATTTTGGTTCTGTGTGCTTCTTCACCAATACTCAATACACAATTAAATCATCATTTAAAGGATAATTCGAGCATATACAATGGCCACATAGATATGTCTTAATTATAGCTATATGTACCTTGTGGTGAAGTCCATATAGGTATTTGACCCATAAGGTCATCTGTCCTAATGAGGTCATGGCACCTTGGCCTATGAGGGATACACTCAGTGATACTCACACAATGACAGAATTGTTTAATGTGTACTTCTTAGGCAAAGCCTGTCATTCAATGACACATGACTGTATAGCTTAACATTTGTCCTTCTAAATCTTCTTAAAGTACTGAAAATGAAAAGCACCTTACATTAACAGTAAAACAATAACTTCATTTTAATTACATCTTGTTTGGCTCTTATCCTTAATATTACAATACAGGGCAAAGCCTAACAGGGTCTGGTATGTCACAATATTTTGACCTCAATGTTTTTTAATTTGTCAAATGAGATGGCCAACAAATTCTTTCACAGGATCTTCCTCATCACGCATTAACTTGCCCAAACCTTTTGCTTTATCATATACATGGTGAGAAACTTACAAGGATGCTAGCAGTTGAAATTAATGGAATACCTCTTAGAGAACTTTTTCTTAAATGACTTTGAGTTTGTCCTGATAGAATACAAAGGAGTGTTATGAAAGGGCTGGGAGAAAACATTACTTAAAAAGTCTGTTAGACATGGCATTTGCATTACATTTATCCACATCACCACAACCCCCCAGAGAAACAATCTTAGGTCTATATTTTAAAATCATGCTTAATATTTTTAACCTAAAAAGGCATTTTTAATTTGAAATATTTACAACCTCAAGTCCATATATTACAAGTTGGGTTACATTAATAGAGTAAGTTTTTCACTTAATAAAAGGAATCTTTTATATATTATTTTGCATATTGTTAGTTAAACAATAATATTTTCTTACATCTTGGTATTTTTCTCCTAAACTTTCTTTTTCATATTCTTTTTTCAAAAGTATCTAATATTTTCTTTTTCTTTATTTATTTTCATTTTTATTGGCTATTTTCTTTATTTACACTTCAAATGTTATCCCCTTTCCTGGTTTCCACCCAGAAGCCCCTATCCCATCCCCTCTCCCCCTGCTTCTATGAGGGTGTTCACCACCCACCCTCCCACTCCTGCCTCCCCACACTCACATTCCCCTACACTAGGGCATCTATGGAGCCTTCACAGGACCAAGGGCCTCCCCTCCCATTCACGTTTGTCTTTGTGGGTCTGGGTTGCTTTCCTTGGGCTGATTTCTTTTTGTTTGTTTGCTTGTTTCACCAATTGGCCTGTAAATTTCATGAAATCTATCTCCCCTAAGACCTGAGTAGTACTTCCTTATGTAAAGGGGGTCTACTGGGAGGAATGGAGGGGAGGCTACAGTCCAGCTGTAGTATATAAGAGAAAACAAAAACAGTAAAAACCAAAACAAGCCAACTCAAAAAATGTATATTTTGTTTATGCATTTATGTTTTGTGCATGAATTTATGTTCACCTCATTTATGCAGGTGCCCATGGGAGTTAGACAATGTTGCATTCTCTGCAACTGAACTTACAAGTAGTTGTGTGTCACCTAAGGTGAGTTCTGGAAAATGAACCTGGGGCCTTTGCAAGAAAAATATATATTATTAAATTAACCTCTGAGCAATCTCTCTGACTCAACTGTAGACTTTTGGTCCTTGGTCAAGGGATGGAACCACCCACCCATACCAAGGGTTTTATTTTTGTTTTTGTTTTTTATTTTAGATTTTTTTTTACCCAGAAACATTCCTGTCCAAAGGAAGAACAGGAACAAAAAATGTAGTAGAGACAGAAGAAAGGGCCAACCAGCGAACAGCATGTCTGCAAACTCAACACTGTTGCTGAGGTCAAGAGGTGCTTAGAGAAAGGAACCAAGTGCGTAGTTCCTGGGGAGAGCCGGGCAGCAACTGACCAATGCAGAGGTGGAAGCTTGGATCTAGGCATCAGGGTGAACTCAGAGAACCTGGTGGGGGAGCTGGAAGAAGGACTGGAGGAGCAGAGGGGGATTACAACCCCATTGGAAGAACAGCATAGGCTGGCCTGACCACCCAGTTCTCCTAGAGATTAGAATACTAACCAAGGAGTGTACCTAAAGGGATCTTTGGCTCCAGATACATATGAGGCAGAGGATGGCCTTTGCCTGACAGCAATGGGAGGGGAGGCCTTTGGTCCCTGGGAGGTTTGATGCCCCAGCGTAGAGAGATGCTGAAGCAGTGGGGCAGGAGAGTGTGTGTGGGTGGAGGAGTACCCTCATACAGGCAAAAGGGAGGGCAGATGTGGGATGGGGGAGTGGCAGGGGTTAATCAGGAGAAAAGCAGGATAACATGAGATGGGGTATTGGTGGAGAAGATAACTGTGAAATGAGATATCATTTGAGATGTAAATAAATGGAATCATTAATAATAATAAAAGAAAAAAAGAGAAATGTCCAATTATCTACATGCAATCAGCAATGTGTACCAGAATATTTATATCCTTATTTTGACCTTATTTAAACATGTGAACAAAATTGTCAGTAAAATATGTACCTTTTATATTAATATTTCTTTACAGAATAAGATTGTTTGGGGACTTATCTTTTAAATAAGTTTTCCTTTTTTCCCCTAATAAACATGTACTATTAAGCTGAAAAATTGAACCTTTCTATTTTGGAAAAATACATAACATACTATGTAATTAAAATTTCACATTATTTCTGCTAATTGAAGGAGTAATTTTTACTATGTTTTAATTGCAATCTCCCATCTGAGTTCTACTGAAACCTTCAAGTAGAGAAAAAAAATCTTCATGATAAAAAAGTTAGCCTATTTTTAAAAAATGAACAAGAAACATCAATTACATTTATTTTTATAAAAAAGAAGAAAATATTTTCTGAGTTATATTGGTAGACACAATGGTCAAGATTTTCTATTGACTAACAGTAGAAATGGACCTTAAATCAGGATGGACAGTAGTTTGACTCCCTGTGATTGTTAATGAAGGCACCAGCTCAGAACAGTCCAGAATTGGCATAGGTCAAAAAACCTAATCTTTGTCAAGCAGAGAAATACATTTCAGCGTCTTTTAAGTTTCCTGTCTGAGATGTAGCTTCTGATGATTTCAAGTAACAAATGAAAATACCAGAAACAGGAATAAAAAGAGTATATGAAATGTAAAGTCTGGAGCAATAGAAGATGTCACTCTTGTGACTTTAGCAGTCTGCTTCCTTCAGAAAAGTTTAGTTTTGAACTCTAGGTCAGTCTGTGAAGCCTTATTTTGAATCAATCTAAACCATATGCAATGCCAGCATCAATTGTACTTTTAAAATTTTTGTAGCAAAGACAATGAAAAGACAAGTCCACAGTGACAGCCACAACCACTGAAAACACATCCACATACTCACAAAACACAGTTACAAAACAAACCACACACACACACATATATACACACACAAAATATCATGTACACAATACACACACCAACTGTGAAGGCAACAAAGATGGAGCAACACAGTGAATTGGGGGACATTTCCTTACCTTCTATCTGTTGCTATGAACCTGTATCTTGGGTTTCAGAGAACAGAGTCAGATAATTTCCCCCTGAGTGATTAGTAACAGGGTCTCTGAAATGTTTTCTTTAAGTTTCTGATAGTTACAAAAGAGCATCTTCAGCAACACACAGAAAAAAAACTTTATGGGTTCTTTCCTGTGTTCTTCCATGACATGGTAACTTTAGCAGGGATAGATCCTGAGAGAAACTGAAGGCATGTAGTTAAAGATTTGTCAGACCTCCTTTCTCCCTGTGATCCTGAGTGGTGTGTATTAGGAAAACCAGTCTCTTGTTCTAAGCCTCACTCTATTGTATTAAAATGTGACAATAGAAAAGAAGATGACCAAGAAGAAGAAATGCCATTAAACTGATCCTCATTGTGTGGTTTATAAACATTAATTTTCATTAATAGTATTAGCAAGACCACAGACTTGAATGAAGAAACAAGGTTATTGGAAGTGTAGTGCTATTTTCTTGTTATTCAAAGACTTCCACAAACATATTACTTTTCTTTCAGCTTGTACTACATTTTAATTAAATAACTAAATTTTATTTCAATTTATGCCCACTATATTTATGCTTTAAAATCATGATTACAAAGTCACTTGAAGAATAAAGTGAGTGACCAATCTCCAGTATTAAAAAGTATAGATTTAAAATTATAAGAACAATTTTGACAGGAGCGTAAATAGTTTGGGAAATGGGGAAATATATTTAAGATATTTAACATTGACTCAAATGAAGAAGTTTTGTCAGTCAAAGTCTCAGAACAAGAGTTCATTAAAGACAGAGTCTGGGCAATAGACATTTGCCAAATCTTTTCAGGTATGGACAAATTCCGACATTGGCTTCATACTGATGATTAGCAGAGAGTTTTTACAGACTTTAGCCCTCTCCTTCCTAGACTTGAACCCAACAAGTCCTGCCTTTGTGAATACTAACTTAGTGATTTATCTGTATCTCTTCCTGCCTCAGTTACCCCATCTGGAAGAAGGGAAGATGGAAAAGACAATAAAGCTGACCTGATAAAATGAGTTTTTCTCTCTCTCTCTGTCTCTCTGTCTCTCTCTCTCTCATACCTCCTCTCTTTCATGAGAGTCAATTGAATTAAATTATCATGGCATTTAAATAAATACTTAAATGTGATTATTATTATTAGAGATTCAAGACCCATATTGAGGTAATGGGCTATGTCTCTAATATTTTCTTTGCTAAAATTAGGAATATAAAAGAATGTTCCCGTCAGTGAGTACTCTGAGGGAAAAGACACCTAGCTCCCTCACATATGATATGAGGACTATGGAGAAGATGATGTTCAGGGATGCAGAGGGGAAGCAGTGAGCAAAGGTAGGAGAATCCGTTTCAGAGCCCATAAACCCTGACATATTTAGGATTCCAATGACTTGTCTGATAGGAGATGCCCCTGTGACATATAGTCATTGAGGTTCATCAGCCAGATCAAAGATTTCTTAATATTTTCTGGTACCATTCTCTGGCACAGTCCTGATATATTCCAGAGAATCTATGGGATGTAGGCAAAGAGTTTGAGGACAGAGGGACCATGGATAGAAAGGAGTAGGCAATGAATCCTATACCACAGCTCAAGATTCTTGTCTTTTCCAGTCTGGGGATGGACACTTCATCATGACCACAAGCCAAGTATTTATCTGACATCTCTCTTATTCTTTTCTGTAACTAATTCTCAGGAAAAACCAAATCAAAGCAAAATAAAACAAAGCAAAGCAAAGCAAAGCAAAACAAAACAAAACAAATGCACATTTACTTACCTTAACATAAGCTGCAATCTTTTCTTCAAGTATAGTCATCTGCTTGGAAGAAACCTCACATAGAAAAGGAAAAATGTAAGATAAACTTAGGTGGGATCTTCCCCTCTACAGGGAGCTCATTAGGAGAAGCTAAGATTCAGAGCTCTGACTATTGTGATGCACTTGCTTCTGCAGGTGCTGATTTTGCTTATCACCTATTGAATTCAGACCTGTCCCTACAGACAAAAATTAATGATGCAAAGGATGGGGTCTTAGGGTGACACAGCCATAACATTCACTCCAGGGATAAGAATATGCCCCTTGTGAACCAATGTCATCATTTCCCATGAGTTTTTGTTTCCTTTTCAGTGTTCCTATGGGATGGGTTAGATGTGTTTTCCTGGGATTAGATAGTAATGGGGATTAGTCAGAAGCTAGATTCTGGTTCAGAAGAAAATATCAAAGTATACCATAAGTCAATGTCTGTCAATATGTATTTTATCAATATTAATATGGCTCCCCCTCTCCAGTGCTTCTTGTGATATGGGTGTTTCATTATTTGGTGCTCCATGGACCCTGGCAAGATGCCAGTAAAGAAATAAATTTGTCCCAGTAGAGGAAATGATACAAAATAACCACACCATGCTTCTTAAATCAGAATCACATTTTAGCTTGATACTCACATGAACCTCACCTTTTGCTTTATTTTGTCTGTGTGTCTGACATTCTGAACAGCACTGAATTCATTCCAATCTTGAGTTAAGATCTGTGGATAAAATGAATCTTGCCCACTGTAAATCACTGTACTATTTCTGTGAGAGACATCATGACCAAGGCATCACTTATAAAAAAAGAGAGAATAGGGGCCTGCTTATAGTTCCAAAGGGTTAATCCATTATCATCAAGGCAGAAAGCATGGCAGCATGAAAGCAGATGCTGGAGAAGTAGCTAAGAACTATATACTGATCTGGAAGTAGAGAGAGATACTCTGAATATGGAATACATTTTTGAACTTATAGCCCAATCCCAGTGACATATTTCCTTTAACGAGGTCACTCCTCTTAAATCCTTCTAATTCTTTTAAATACTAACACTGCCTGGTGACTAAGCATTCAAATAAATGAGATTATGAAGACATTTTAAAAAGATTTGTTTATTTTTTATTTATATGAGTACACAGCAGCTGTTTTCAGACACACACTAGAAGAGTGCATCAGATCCCATTAGAGATGGTTGTGAGCCATCATGTGGGTGGTGGGAATTGAACTCAGGACCTCTGGCAGAGAAGTCAGTGTTTTTAACCACTGAGCAATCTCTCCAGCCCTATGTGGCCATTTTTATTCAAACTTCCTCACCCATCCATTAAGCTGTAAAGTTAAGAGATTATAAAATCTTTCCAGTTCTTTCTCCCTGGCATGTCTATCCATAATTTAGTTCTTTTTTTTTCACCAGACATAATATTTTTATTCATTATTTGGAAAGTTTGTACAATACAAACTTTGGTTGAAGGAGCAACTTGCAATGAAAATCACATCTGTCATTTGTAGAGTTTGAGTAAAGGATTTAAGAGGAAGCCAGTGGGTCATTTCTGATTATAAAGAATCATTTTGGCTAACAAAGTGTCAGACCACTGGCCTTCTTGTTGAAATCATCCTCTGCTTCTTTCAAGTGTCCTCCATGAAAGCTTTCACTCTTACCCTGACTTCAAAGTCCCAATCCATGGGGGCTGTAATGATGGTTCAGTGGTTAAGAGCATTGGCTGCATTTTCAGAAGACCTAGGTTCAATTCCTAGCACTTGCATGGTGACACACTACTTCCTATATCACTAGTTCCAGAAAATCGGAGATATTTTTATGACCTCTGTGGTACCAGATATATATTCAAGACTCAGACAGACAGTCAAAATAAACACAAATACACACAAAATTAAAGTCTCAATCACTTAGCACACTCATGAAGCCCTTTGCAGTTATTTCTGGCCTCTTACTAGACCAAAATGCAGTTAATATGATTCATGTATGATTCAAGGATATGCTTGATTTTTTTTTCAAAAAGATAGGGTTTCATTATGTAGCCCTGGTTGCCCTGGCACATTTTTGATTTTTTTTACTTATCATAATTTTCTTGTTACTATTTCCTACAAGAAAATTAAAGAAAAAATTGACTTATTAAACCCCACAGAGGACTAAAGAGAGTGTTTTATATCTTTTCTAAATCATGTAAATGGATTTAAGATTTTAAGCCTTCTACAGAGGACTATAAATGTCCACACCCCAGCTTCCTGTGGACATATGAGGTGTTATAATGTGTTCTTATTTTTGCAGGTGAAAAGAGGCTGCAATGAATGTACAATACCAACCTACAAGGAAAGGTGTGCTTCCTTGCGCAGTGGTGACTTGCCTATTATGTGATAACAAATGGTTCTCTAATTGGAGTTGGTCTGCTCTGAAGGAGATATTTTAACCCTGGCACTGAAAATTTGGTCATAAAACCATGGCTATAGAGGTCATAAGGTCTTAAAAGAGAACTTACTACCATTTGTTTAGCTATATTGAGATCCATTTTCATATCTAATGTAGCTTTTACCCACAATCAGCAAAACATCTTTGTATATTGTGTTACAAAAACAGAGATTCTTAATTTTTTTCTTTTTTTTTTTTTTGCATAGCATTTAAGTAAGATAGGAATAAGCTATTCCCCTTCCCCTTATGGGTTTACATATCTAGCATTACTCTCATGTAATCAGGTTTTTTTTTTTTTACTTTTTTTATTGTATATATTCTATATTTACAATTCATTTCCCTTTTTCTGGTTCCCCACCCCCAAAGGTCCCACATGTCCTTTTCCCTTCCCATGCTCCCGCATCCACCCCCTCCCACTTTACTGTTCTTGTACTCTCCCACAAATGATGTTTTGGTCCATTCTAGCACCAGTGTCCACTCCTTTCTTCTTGTGAGACATCACTTGATATGTGATTTGTATCTTTGGTGTTCCAAGCTTCTAGGCTAATATCCACTTATCAGTGACTGTATACCATGGGTATTCTTTTGAGACTGGGTCACCTCACTTAGTATGACGTTCTCCAGCTCCATCCATTTCTCTAAGAATTTCATGAATTCATTGTTTCTAATGGCTGAATAGTACTCCATTGTGTATATATACCACATTTTTTGTATCCATTCCTCTGCTGAGGGACATCTGGGTTCTTTCCAGCTTCTGGCTATTATATATAAGGCTGCTATGAACATAGTGGAGCATGTATCCTTATTGCATGCTGGTGAATCTTCTGGGTATATTCCCAGGAGTGGTATGGCTGGGTCCTCCAAAAGTATCACGCCCAGTTTTCTGAGGAACCGCCATACTGATTTCCAGAGTGGTTGTACCAGCTTGCATTCCCACCAGCAGTGGAGGAGTGTTCCTCTTTCTCCACATCCTCGCCAACACCTGATGTCTTCTGAGTTTTTAATCTTAGCCATTCTGACTGGTGTGAGGTGAAATCTCAGGGTTGTTTTAATTTGCATTTCCCTAATGACTAGTGATGTTGAACATTTTTTAAGGTGTTTCTCAGCCATCCGAATTTCTTCAGGTGAAAAGTCTCTGTTTAGCTCTGTACCCCATTTTTGGATAGGGTTATTTGGTTTTCTGGGGTCTAACCTCTTGAGTTCTTTGTATACATTGGAGATTAGCCCTCTGTCGGATGTGGGGTTGGTGAAGATTTTTTCCCAATTTGTTGGTTGCCGATTTATCCTTTTGACAGTGTCTTTTGCCTTACAGAAACTTTGTAGTTTTATGAGGTCCCATTTGTCTATTCTTGTTCTTAGAGTATAAGCAATTGGAAAAACAGAGATTCTTAGCTGCTTGAGGTGAAGAGAAAAGACACATGCCACCTTCAAAAGATTTGGGGAATATTGCAGAAGAAGGAGTGTAAAAGGTGTAAGAGCTGGAATATAGAGAGGAAGGAGGTGAAGTTCTATGTCCTGAGTATAATACAATCATAGTAGTCAGAACTTATAACAGCTCCAGTTTCCTGCACTGGGCATGTATAAGACTGAACCTATCAGCAGCCAGTTACAGATGAGGGAGCTCATAAGGACCTACTTCTAATGAGGACTTACCTGTTCAAGTTGAATTATTGGCTAATGAAAGATTATAGGGAAAGAGTAGTCAGTGTCTTCAAATGTCTTCTCACTAGTCACCCATCAGGCTCTATTTATTCAGTAACTCCATGCTCATTGTCATGTAAATGGTCCTAATTAAATTTGGTCCATCTGAAAAGATTGATAAGTAAAGAAGAAAAATTCAGGAAGTTATCTAAAGGAAAGAATCCTCAGCCAGAGTGGCTTCAAAGTGATAATTGATAATCGAATCTTTATTCATTCTTAATGACTCTGATTATCTTTTGCTCTCCTGAGTGATAATGGAATCTCACTTGAATTAAGAGGGGCCAGTCTAGATTTTAAGTCTAGGGGGATAGCCAAAATCTATCTTTATAACCCATTAAATCAGCTATTTGTTTTGTAAGAAGGGTTTAATTAGAATAGATCCACACCCACTCATTCACATGATATCTATGGATGCCTTCTGCTAATTGGATTATGACATGTAATGGGGATCTCAAACTTGTGCATTTCTTTGTGTGTTTATAGAAAAATTGAGTTGATCTAGAAGTGCATTTATTGAATCTTTTCCATTGTGATTCCAAGAAATTTTAAGTGACCCAGTGAATGGGTACATAAAATAGTTACATAAATCAAACATGTACTGATAAATCATAGAAAAATTTGTTTCAAAACAATTTTGGGTGAGGTACATAAACTTAAATTTATTAAAGACAAATCTAAATTTGACTACTAATTTGATCATTTAAAAAAATAAAGAATTCAATCTTTGGATACTGGATACCATAGAACACAGTTTTTCAATACTTTTGAGAACTCACCAGTATTTTGATTTTACAATTGGCCATGGTGAGACTATAGCTTTGTGTAAATATGTAGAAAACTGGAAGATATATGTTCAGAGCCATCCCAGGAATCATTAGAAATTTTGTTCTAATTTAAGGCCAAAGTTTATGTAACTTTTTTTTAAATGAAACTCAAGCCAGCAATTCAAATAGAAATTTTAGAATCTCATTCTAACATAATAAAATTCAAAGATATTTTAATTTGATATTTAGATACTGAATAATAAGGTACTTAGATACTGAGTAATGCTTTCTATATTTAGACAAAAAATCTAAGAGCTCAAATCTTTGAACAGTATAAACACTGTATAAAACTCATGGTGTATGGTAGTCTCAGATCTGTGGATTCAGGGAGCTTTTACTGACATTATTTGGTGTAATGGTGTATTTGGTGTATGGTACAGGTGTACCATACTGTGTGTTCAGAACCAAAGCTTCAGTGAGGCCATATGACCCAAAACGATCAGCAACTATCAAAAGCAATTCAAATTTGTTATGCATTTGATTTTGAATTAATCTTTGTCTGATAAAGGTTCAGAAACTTCTTTCCTACCTATCTGAAGTAAAATTTTATTTCTGCTTCCTTATTTGTTTGTGTATACGGTTTAAGAAAGTTTATTTACAATGTCAACATTCTTCTTTCACTGCCATATTTGTCTTCTAAACATCATATTTTCATGGACTACTTCAGGATTGTGACCTTCTGACACTGTTTATAGTTGAGCATGTTGATCTGTTAGAATAAATTCTTTTCTTCCAGTATGCCAGTAAATTAACTATAATTGATAAGGAATTTAATATTTTGACATTTATTATTCTATTTTTAAACCAGTTGTAAAAGAAATATAAATAGCAAGTATTGTTAATAAGATTTTTCTAAAAATGTAAGAAAATTATTAGTTACTAAAAGTGAAATAGTTTGAAAATAAAAAAATACCTGTATGTATTCATACATTTTTTTTAATTTTAAAAAATGTCACTATAAATATTTTTGCAATGTTTATTGCTGCCAATGTTTTTAGCATGACATTTAGTTGACTGTCTCCATGTAGGTTTGTGATCCACAGTTTAAGGTACTTCTGTGGGGCTGGAGAAATGGTTTAGTGGTTAAGAACACTGGCTGCTTGCTCTTACAGAGGTCCTGAGTTCAATTCCCAGCAGCCACCTGGTGACTCACAATTGTCTGTAATAGGATCCAATGCCCTCTTCTAGTGTCTGAAGATAGTGACAGTGCACTCATATAAATGAAATAAATAAATCTTAAAAATAACTGCAAAAAATTATAAAGGAACTTTTGTGTATTTTGTGATTTTGTGTATTTAATAGATAAACAAACACATTTCTAGTATTTATTGCTGAATAGTATAGATTGTTTCCCAATAACTGGAGTTATGTATATTATTTCATAATGAATAACCCCCCCAGGAAGTTATCATGAAGATGGTAGAGGACTTTAATATGGGCATAACTAACTACCCTAAAGAAATTCAGGTGGACACGGGGAAATAAGTACTTCAACATTAAGGAGGAAACACATAAATCTCTTAAAGAAACACAGGAAAACAATCAAACAGGTGAAGGAATTGAACAAATCTAAAAAACGGATGTAGAAACATTAAAGAAAATATGAAGGAAGATAACCCTAGAGATAGAAAACTTAGGAAAGAGCAGGGCTCACAGATGCAAGCATCACCAACAGAATACAAGAGATAGAAGAGAGAATCTCAGATGTAAAAGATACGACAGAAGACACTGACACAACAGTGAAAGAAAATAAAAAGAGCAAAATGCTGCTAACTCAAAAAAAAAAATTAAAAAGAAAAGAAATTCAGGACACCATGAAAAGACCAAGCCTAAGAATCATAGATATAGAAGGGAGAAAAGATTCCCAAAATTATAGAAGAAAACTTCCCTGACCTAAAGAAAGAGATGCCAATAAACATACAAGAAGCCTGTAGAACACCAAACAGATCAGACCAGAAAAGAAATTCCTCAGGTTACATAAGAATTAAAACACAAAATGCACAGAACAAAGAAAGAATATTAAAAGCAGTAAGAGGTAAAGGTCAAGTAACATATAAAGGCAGACCTATCAGAATTACACCAGTCTTCTCAATGGAGGCTCTAAAAGCCAGAAGATCTTGGGCAGATGTCATACAGACCTTTAGAGAACAAAAATGCCAGCCCAACAAAACTCTCAATTACCATAGATGGAGAAATCACATCTTTCCACTAATCCAGTCCTACAGGGGATAATGGAAGGGAAAGTCCAACACAAGGAGAGAAACTACATTCAAGAAAAAGCAAGAAATTAATCTTCTTTCAACAAACCCAAAAGAAGATAGCCACACAAACATAATTTCACCTCTATTAACAAAAATAACAGGAAGCAGCAATCACTTCTTAACATCTCTTAATATCAATGGACTCAATTCCCCAGTAAAAAGACATAGGTTAAGAGACAGGATATGTAAACAGGATCCAGCATTTTGCTGCATACAGGAAATAGATCTCAATGACGAAGACAGACACTACCTCAAAATAAAATGCTTGGGAAAAAATAGCCTTTTCTATATATGTTTTTGTAGTAAGTAATTAAGGTATTTATTTGTTTATTTGTTTGCTTATTTATTTATTTATTTATTTATTTTGCTAAATTCAGTTTTACATCTTCAGTTTTAAATAAGAGTACATAATTTCTGTTTTAAGGTAACATTCATTCTAGCAAAGGGCAAAGTAAATGCAAGGCACCAAATTTTACAAGGAGTAGAGCCTCCCTTCCCAGGATGTTTCTCACAGTGCCTCCACTTATGCAGCATCTTTTCCCAGCACCCTTGACCTCAGCATTTGTCAGGCTGTAGATCAGGGAGTTTAGCAGTGGGTTGAAAAGACTGTAAAACAGGGAAAGAATCTTCTGCTGCTCTTCAAGGTGCTGAATCTTGGGGAGCAGGTACATGATGATGGCACTACCAAAGAATAACCTGATCATACAGAGGTGTGGGAAACAGGTGGAGAAGGATTTTCTGTGTCCTTCTTCTGACTGAATCCTCAGGATGGCCATCAGGATGAATTCATAGGAGACCAGTACCAATCACAGTGGCCCCATTAAGATCTGTTTTAAAGTGTTATCTTGGGATTAAGTGAGGTCAGGATTTCTACAAACTAGTAAAAAGTTACACACACACACACACACACACACACACACACACCTTAAAACTGGACATACACAATGGATCCCCACAACATACATTTTATTAATCTTAAATGTTTTTCTCCCTCAGTGCTTGCTTTGATTGGAAGTACAGAGTATGGAATCCTTAGTCTTTCATTGTTAGAAGCCACATGGAACCTGTTCAGAGAGAAATCAGATCCTCCCAGTGGAGAAGATCATCTTGGAAAATAATACTTCGATATTGCTCAAATTTAAAATATTTTTACTTATTTACTTTGTTTATATATTTATTCTTTTTTCTTATAATTTCTCCCAGATCTCTTAGTTAATTTCTGGTTTTATAATCTGAGTGAGGATCGACCATTAATAACAAATCTCTTTCATTTAGTGAATTTGATGATTTTTAACTACTTCTCTCTTTTTTTTTTAGTTATTTTTATTTTCTATATTCTATGTTTACATTTCAAAGGCTTTCCCCTTTCCCAGTTCCCATCCACCATAGTTCCCATAGTTCTTCTCCCCCCCAACTATTCCCCAATCATTCCCCCTCCCCCCTCGGTTTAGAAGACTTAACACCAATACTCTCCAAACTATTCCACAAAATAGAGACAGAAGGGACACTGCCCAACTCATTCTTCGAAGCCACAATTACGCTAATACCTAAACCACAAAAAGATCCAACAAAGAAAGAGAACTTCAGGCCAATTTCTCTGATGAATATAGATGCAAAAATACTAAATAAAATTCTTGCTAACCGAATCCAAGAGCACATCAAAACGATCATCCACCATGATCAAGTAGGCTTCATCCCAGGGATGCAAGGATGGTTCAATATACGGAAATCCATCAATGTAATCCACTACATAAACAAACTGAAAGAAAAAAACCACATGGTCATCTCATTAGATGCTGAAAAAGCATTCGACAAAATTCAGCATCCTTTCATGCTAAAAGTCTTGGAAAGAGCAGGAATTCAAGGCCCATACCTAAACATAGTAAAAGCAATCTACAGCAAACCAGTAGCCAACATCAAAATAAATGGAGAGAAACTTGAAGCATTCCCACTAAAATCAGGGACTAGACAAGGCTGCCCTCTCTCTCCATATCTTTTCAATATAGTACTTGAAGTTCTAGCAAGAGCAATCCAAAAAACTCAGTGGCCTTCTTGTACTCAAAGGACAAGCAGGCTGAGAAAGAAATTAGGGAAATAACACCCTTCACAATAGCCACAAACAACATAAAGTATCTTGGCGTAACTCTAACCAAACAAGCGAAAGATCTGTACAACAGGAACTTCAAGTCCCTGAAGAAAGAAATCGAAGAAGACCTCAGAAGATGGAAAAATATTTCTTGCTCCTGGATTGGCAGGATCAATATAGTAAAAATGGCCATCTTGCCAAAAGCAATCTACAGATTCAATGCAATCCCCATCAAAATCCCAACTCAATTCTTCATAGATCTAGAAAGAGCAATTCTCAAATTCATCTGGAGCAACAAAAAACCCAGGATAGCTAAAACTATTCTCAACAATAAAAGGACTTCTGGGGGAATCAATATCCCTGACCTCAAGCAGTACTACAGAGCAATTGTGTTACTTCTCTTTTTTAAGGTTTTTATTTTTATTTTTATTGATTGATTGATTGATTGATTGATTGGATATTTTCTTTATTTACATTTCAAATATTTTGCCCCTTTCCAGTTCTCCCCTTCGGGCAACCCTATCCCGTGCCCCCTTCCCCTGCCTCTATGAGGGTGCTCCCCACTCACCCACCAACTCCAGTCCTCCTGTACTGGCATTGAACACCCTCAGGCCCAAGAGCCTCTCATCCCACTGATGTCCAACAAGGTCATCCTCTGCCACATATGTGGCTAGCACCATAGGTCTCTCTATGTGTATTCTTTGGTTGGTGGTCCAGTCCACAGGAGCTTCGGGTGATCTGGCCTAATGACATTGTTGCTCCCTCTATGGGGATGCAAACCCTCTCAGCTCCTTCATTCCCTTCTCTAACTCCTCCATCAGGAACCTCCAAGCTCAGTCTAATGGTTGGCTGTGCTGTGAGCTACTTCTAATGTCTTCTTTATAAATGCATGTTTTTTTTCCAGCTGCTCAAATTCTTGTGGTTTAATGGGGCACTCAGTATTTTATGGTATCAGGCAAGACCCTTCCCCCAAATTCCAGGGTGTTTTCCAGGGAACTATCTGGGCATCAGCTCCACTGCTGCTGGATGGGTCACCTGCTTAATTCAGGAATTCATAGACCTGGAGGAACAATGAACTTCACCTTCACTCTGAGTGCTCGACACTAGGTGGAGCAGGACTATGGCTAGCACAGGAATTCCTGCACAAAGGCTGGGAGAGGAGCTTCACCTTGGTCAGTATCAAGTTGCTGCCAGGTTGCCTGACACCTCAATATGCCTCTCTACATCTCATCCCTTTTTATTAGTTTTAAGATGAGGAGGTAACAACCAAATGGACAGTCATCCATAAGAGGACAGTGGGCATTAACCATGGAGACATATTGACCTTGTGCTCCTAAAAACTTTATGGTGTCTTTTTACGAAGGAGAGGATTTAGGCTTCCTTGTCTTCATGCATGTTCTTAATTTATATTTCTGCTTCTTGAACAATAGTAGAAGGAGCACCTCATAACAATTCAGTGTGTATTCAAAAAGAGAAAAACTGAGGTTATTTCTCTCTGTGTGTCATCTGAGACTGGCAACTTTTCCCTTCACTCTCCTTGTTTTGGTCCCAGATACAATTCTCTTCATCTTGAAGTCTATACTTAGATTGTTCCGAGCCTTTCACATTGTTTCAGGTCAGATTTACCTTGCCTTTACCATTTGACTTACCTTTTGAGAAGAGCACACACACTCACTAATAACTGGATAAAGCCAAAGAAAATTTCTTCTTATTATTTCAGGCACTAATGTGTTACACAATTGTATTTCTCCTATTGAGGACAATATATTTTAGTGAAACGTAGAACAGCTTTCCAAGGATATAAAATCCACTTATGCTTCCATTCTTTGAAATAATTTGAAATTTAGAGTTATTGGAGAAGTTTTAGATTTTGTGGGTCTAAGGTTTTGATTAATATTTTATATTTTAGTGAGGATAAACATCCCGAAGCACAAATAACTCTGTTAATCATTACAGTATTTTATAAGTGAAGGTCAGTTTTGAAATAAAAGTGTTTGCTGATGGGGATAGAGAGATGGCTCAGTGGTTAAGAGTCCTGACTCTTCTTCCAGAGGTCCTGAGTTCAATTGTCAGCAATCAATAATGACTCGCAATCATTTGTAATAGGTTCTGATGCCCTCTTCTGGTGTGTCTGCTGATAGCTACAGTGTACCAATATAAATAAACAAGTCTTTTAAATGTTTGCTATCATTAATTACTAGACTTATAGCTAGGCTTACATTTGCTCTTAACTTTGGTTATCTCTGACACAAAAATACATCCTTTGTCGATCTTGAGTCTTTTTTTTTTCTTTTTCTTTTACTTTTTCTCTTTGAATTACACTCACCATAGGGAATTTCAGTGGAATATTTGAAAAAAAAAACAATAAAACATTATAAACAACAATGGGGACTCTGCAATGCTAAGAGCTGTCTTTCCTATTTTCAGGTCTGTTTTTATAGATCTGAAACCTGATGAAGTTATTGTAAGATGTTATGTGCCACAAAGGGGGAGCAAGTAAACATGATGACAGGAGATGGATGAAGCTGCCAGTCCAGCTGAGGGTAAAAACTTTCAGCAATAGCTCCTCTTGTTGTGGTAGAGCAGGAAACAGTGTGTTTTGGCCAGAGGCTTTCAAATTCTTGCCCCTCACAATCTACTTCAATCATGTAGTCCCAATTTCTAAAGTATCTACAGTCTCCAGGACAGCTTTGCCATACAGAGAAATCTGGCAGAAAGAAAGAAAGGAAGAAAGAACAAAATGAAGAAAGACAGATAGACAGAAAGAAAAAATTAAAGAAAGAAAAAAGAGGGAAGGAGGGAGGTGGAAGGGAGGAAGAAAGAAAGAAGAAAAAAGAAAAAAGAAAGAAGAGGAAAAGGAAAGAGAAGAAAAGAAAAGAAAAGAAAAGAAAAGAAAAAAAAAAGAAAAGAAAAGAAAAGAAAAGAAAAGAAAAAAAGGAAAGAAAAGAAAGAGAAAAGAAAAGAAAAACATTTTATGGGGTGGTTTTGGTGTAAGCCTTTAATTCCAGTACTTGGAAGGCAAAGGCAACCTGATCTGCAGAGCAAGTTCTAGGAAAGTCAGAAGTACACAGAAAAACTATGTCTTGAAAAACAAAACAAAAACCAAATCAGATCAAAACAGTTTCTACAATCTATCCAAGTAATCCCACCTTTTAGAGAGCAAATATTCATGACATAAACCTGTAGAACATTTCAGATTGGAACCATGGCTGTGGCTAGAGTATTCTCTGATCATGGTCCCCAAGTCTTATCTGTTATACATTAATAGATGTCAAGAGCATGAGACCTCCTAAAGCATCCACCATTTCCAGATTTTACCTATCTACGAGTGAAAATTGTAATGACTCCACAGTGCATCCTTGCTTTGCTGCTGTGCTGAGTTATTCACACTGGTGATCTGTAGACAGGTTTATCACAGACCAAGAAGGGTTAAGCACAGTTTACATTATGAGGATAAGTCAGTGTGCAACGGATACAGGGAGATTGCTTCTCTTTGCCCATATTCCACTCTTAGCAGATCTGTGCTCCTTGTTATTTCTTTCCCAAGATTCTGCTCTCCATTAGCATACTCATTCTACCTACCTACATTTAGGAAAAGATTTTTTAATGACGTCTTAATATGTACACATCAGAGAATTCTGTAAAGTATTGCAGCAGTTATGTTTGCATTGCTGCGACTAGATATCCTACAGAATGATAAAGGTCTCAGTTAAGCTTCCTTGTGTCAGAAGTGTGGGGCTAGGAATCAGAGAATGAACAGGAACCAACATCAGATGCAAACTCCAGAATGAACCTTTAGTGACCCCCATCCTCTAGTTGCCCTCCCACCCAATCTTTAGCACCTCCAGTCATGCCATTATGTGACCATATCAAGAGATCAACCCATTGCTAAGGTTAGACCTTCCTGATCTAATTATGTCTAGAAATGACACCCTTCAGACACCTCCAGAAGTGTGCTTCTTTAGTGATCTATGCATCTTTCAATCTAGTCAGATTGAGAGTCAATCATCACAGTATAGTAAAATACCTAAAGATTTTTTCCAGATCTCTATACTAGGATGCCTGTCTTAGTTCTGTCTGCTTAGAGCTTAGAGCCAGTGGCATCTCAGTAGCAATGCACTCAGCAGTTCTTGATTTCTAAACACCATTCTCCAATGAAAGGAACTCAAAGGAGCAATGAGAGAATTTAAAATTGAGGCCAGAGACGCAAGACAAACAGAAGTGGAAGGATGGAGCTATACTCCTTGTGGTACCAGAATGCAGGGATATTTCTCTCTAAAAGGCGGTTTGCAAAGTGACCAAGATTACATTACTACTGAATACACGAATACCATAAATTACTTAGAGAAAGACTCGAGACAGTATGATTGCTGTGTTGCTTATTTCTAAAAATTGTCTATACTATCTATGCTATAAAACATGGTGTTTTGACATAAAAAAATAGGTCCTGTTTCTTTTCCAGATCTAATATGACTTCTTTGGACTAACAGGCAGATGAACCATCTGTCTGCACTCTGGTCACTTACTTTCTTACTGATCCTGTACTGATTTTCTAAAGGGGTAAGGTAGTAATCAGAGAAATGTTTCTCTGTGAGCCTAGAGAAAGGGGCTGTAAGCGATGGTAGAGCCATGCCAAGTATTGCCTTTCATTTTCTTTGATGGTAAGTGATTTAGTGTGAGAGACTGTCAGTCCATTTTGCTTTAGGCAATGGAATACAAGAAAGCTAGGCTGAGAGAGAGGCTTTTGGGAAATGTTCCTTTCTGAAAGGGGAAAGAGTCAGGTTGGGTAAAAGTATATGCTTTATGTTATTTGTTAATTTTTTATGTATCATATGTACACAATTTATTTCACTGCAAAAGTCTCCTTTTTATTAATTTTTTGAGAATTACTAATAATGCATTTTGATCAAATGTTCCATTTTTCCCCTCTCCCCAGATTCATTCCCTCTTCCCTAGCCACCCAAATTTGTGTACTGTTCTATTTTTTAACCCACCAAGTATATTATATACTGCTCATATATGCTCGGAAGTGCATTTTTACTGTTGGGTGGTCAATCACCATAAAGTAATGTGACTCTGTCTCCCAACAACTTTTAACTGCAAATAGCTCCCTAGCTAGCTAGTAAGCTCCCCTCTCCGCTTTCCATGCTAGTATTTTCTTTGGCTTGGATCTTCTAAGATCTTTTACATGCTGTCTTACATCTGTGAACTCATGTATACAAATGAGCGGCTTTGCCAGAAAATACTGTTTCCTAATAGTCACCCACACCTCTGGCATGTGTGATCCCTACCTACTATTTCGCATGATTCCTGACCTATGGAAAGGTTCTGTTAGAGATGTGGGACTTAGGACTAAGCATCTTACATTCTCTTATTCTCTGTACATCAATCAATTGTGAGTCTCTGTGTCAATTTCCATCTTCTCCAAAAAGAAGTTTGGATGAGGATTGAGTGACATACTGTTCTATGGGTATAGCAATAAGTCAATAGAAGTTGTAAAATACTATGTCCATTTAATAGAATAAGAATGGTAGGCTTTCCCCTAAGGATTATGCCTTATTGAGCCAAAGGTTCTTAGTCTTTTTTTTTTTTTTTTTTGGTTTTTCAAGACAGGGTTTCTCTGTGTAGTCTTGGCTGTCCTGGAACTCACTCTGTAGACCAGGCTGGCCTCGAACTCAGAAATCCGCCTGCCTCTGCCTCCCAAATGCTGGGATTACAGGCGTGCGCCACCACCGCCCAGCTTAGGTTCTTAGTCTTGATGGCACTGTCAGGTGTGGATTTTTTCTTGTAGAGCAGGCCTTAAATCCAATGAAAAATATTTTTTTCATCTCATAAGATTTTGCCACTATTGCTTGCCACTAGTCAGGCTGGTTTTTCTGAAGCTTACAAGGTTAACATCCAGGTAAAATTGACAGTCATTTTTCTTCTTCATTAGCGTGCATAGCACTTTCTAGTACTATGAAAGCAATCCACTAAGGATGAAGCTTCTAGGTGAGTACCAGCCTGGTTTCCTTGTTCAGTGACTTAACTGTATGATGTCCAGCAATATGTTGTCAGCATCAAGTTCTAAGGAATCACCTATCAATTTCATATTAAGTAACTTTGTTAAATTTTCTTATATATTGGTAAATTATCAGAAGATATTTGTAGATCTATTACAATTGTGCAATCGTCTTTTGTGGATATGTACAATTATTTTTTTGTTCTCAAATGTGTGCTTGCTCACAGGTTTTCTTTTTCTTTTTTCTTTCTGTCTTTTGAAACTGTACTCATTAGAGTATCTGGGAAAAGTGAAATCAAGGAATAACAGTAGTTTCAGTGTGTAGTCTTAAAAGGTAAAATTTCTCCCTTACTTGACTTTGATTTGGTTTTCTGGAAGAGGAATTATTACTGTAGTGACTTATGTTGTTTTATCCCTAATTATTGTTGAACTTTGTCACACTCCTACTGTTAACTGCTAAAACATTTATAAGTATTTTTCTAATTGTTGGTGTAGCAAATTACTTATATTTTTTAAATGTCAAACAATTTTTGCATTTGTCATAATATATAGTTATTTCATATGGTAGAACTGGATTACAATTTTCTTTAGTAAGCTTGCATCTGCATGCAGTGAGTATGATTTGGGCTGATTTCCTTTTCATATTTCTCTCATGTTTTTTTTCCTATGGTTGAAATAGCAACACTAAGTACTTGCCAATTTGCAAAGATGTACAAAGATAGCATTATTAGTTTTTGATAAAGTAAAGTACCCAGGAAAACTCAGTGTCCCAGGATCATGATATGGAAGATTCTTTGTTTTTTGATATTTGGGATTCTCTGTGTAGCCTTCACTGTCTGTGAACTCACTCTATTTACCAGGCTGTCCTCACATTCATAGATCTGCCTACCTCTGCCTCCTAAGTGCTGGGATTAATGGTGTGTTCCACCACTGCCTAGCCTGACATGGAAGATTCTTAAACAACCTCAAAGTGTTCTCTGTTTCCAAAGAGCTCTTCTTAAGGCACCTTTCACCTCTGTGTTCCTCAAACTGTAGATCAGAGGGTTGAGCATAGGGTTGAAAAGGCTGTAAAACAACGACAGGATCTTCCTGTGTTCTTGAGAATGTTTGGACTTGGGGGCCATGTACATGGCGATGGCACAACCAAAAAAGAGCCCAACCACACAAAGGTGGGAGGAGCATGTGGAGAAGGCCTTTCTGCGACCCTCCCCTGACTGGATCCTCAGTATTGCCATGAGGATTCGAGTGTAAGAGATCAGCACCAAGCACAGGGGCCCCAGTAAGACCATCACAGAGCCTGCAAAGAGGACGACTTGGTTGAGTCTTGTATCTGCACAGGCTAATCTGAATACAGACATGATTTGACAGAAAAAATGGTGGATTTTTTGTGGCCCACAGAATGGGAGTTGTAGAATGAGAGTGATATGGAGTGAAGCCAAGAAGAAGCTAAACACCCAGCAAGTGGTAGCCAGGATGGTGCACACTCTCCAACTCATGATCAGCATATATTTCAAAGGGTGACAGATAGCTACAAAGCGATCATACGACATCACCACCAGAATTGTACACTCTGTCACAGCAAAAGCCAGATACAAAAATGTCTGAAGTATGCATGAAGCAAAGGAGATGCTTTTTTGGTGCATCACGATATTTTTTAGCATCTTAGGGACAATGCTAGAAGCATAGGACATGTCAATTATGGCCAGATGAGAGAGGAAGAAATACATGGGAGTGTGTAACCTAGCATCCAGACAGATGAGTCCCAGGATAATCCCATTTCCTATCAAAGTGAGGCTGTAGAACAGCAAGAATACCCCAAACATGAACATCTCCAGAGAGGGGTCAACCTGGAATCCCAGTAGTATGACCTCAGTAATCCGTGTCTGGTTGATCCCCATGTTCTTGTGAGAGATGAATACTATAATGTGGTCATAAAAGGAAATTCCAGAGCTAAAGGGTAGGGAAAGAAGACAAAAGAAAGGGACATTTTTAGTTTGGAGTTCAGATTTATGTCAGATGTGAAAATCAATCATACTTCTGGTTCTATCTCTGTTATGCTGACTTGCAAGTTTGGTTTTTTAGGGATATTTGAAAACTGTAGCTGTTGAGCATTATAAAATATTTAGCCTGTTTCATACAAAAATCAAGATTTTTTCTTTATAGATTTTATAATAATAATAATTTCATGATGATTATAAGGATTGGTTCTAATTAAGGGAATAGAAGGAGAGACATCCATTTCCTTTGCTACCTCCACTGGTCTCTATTCACCACAGAAAAGAAAGCCTTGGGAGCACTTGCAAGTCTTTTGCACAGTACTTGTATTGCTAAATACAGTGTTCTAAGAAGAGAATTTGTGTTCAAGATAATCTCTTGATTTCTCTTGGCTTCAAACACATGGACATCAGAGATAGAATATAAAATAAAACCTCCAGGTTGAAGAGGAGTTTAGAGTAAGACAACCTGTCCAAATATCAAATATGGATGAGAAAGGGGGTGGGATCTCACACCTAGAACTCAGCTTTCAGAGTCCAGATAATTGTTGAGAACAGGGGATCATGTAGTTACCTGAAGCCAGGGGCTTGTATAGACCACAGCAAGAGATGTGAACTACCTGTAGAGAAATGGTGAAGAAACAATGAAGAGATTTCATCAAAAAATATGTCTGTGAAAAGAATGTTTTTAAATTACAAATAACATATCTTCTGTTTAATACTGTAAATTCAGGAAAGGCATGTACTAAAAAATAAAAAAAGCATGAAAGAGAGGGCTGCTATTTGGGAATAAGAAGGGACCAGCAGGAGAGGGGCATAAGTGAGGATAATAGGCACAGATGGAGCAAGATAAATGTGTACAAAAGCAAACTGAAGATCCCTCACCAATTGAAAATGGCATGACTCTGTAGGCTAAAAATATACTCTTTAAAGAGAATAAGGTAAATAAGCAATCAATTTGCAATAAGTGCTCATTCTTGGCAATTGTCTGTAACTGCTATCCTTCTTCTGTGTGTTATGCTTCCTTGAATTGCATCTTCCAGGGCTGCTGTTACATCAGTGTCACAGATATTTAGCCATGTGGCTCTTAACTACATTGTCATATCTGTACTCTAATTGTACATGTATTTTGTGACTGATAACACCTCAAATTTTAACTAATTATTTTGTTATAATTTTAGTGTTCTAATTTTAAGATTAAAGTTGGTTATGTGTATATATGTTGATTTAATTCTTTTTTCTTGAATAATTATAATATTTTGTTTTATAAGGTTTTTAGTTTTAATTAGAGACATAATTTGAGTTGTTTACTAAACTTTTGTTAGACTCTTAAAACTTAATATTCCTGGATTAGCAGAATATTAAAGGTTACTAATGAAACAACAATTGAAATAAAAGAATACTCTGACCAATGAGGAACATTTAGCTGATAAAGGAGTAGTGTATGTGTTCCCAAAGGGCAGGCATTGTAACATGCATAATTACAAACACTTTCTTGAATGAATGAAAGCAAATGGAGGTACTATTGAACACAGATTTTTGGTAAACAGTATAAAATGAGCACTATAATATGTGTCCAGTTAGATATCCACGTGGAAGAACAACAAATTGTCCTCTACCAAATATCATACAAACACAAATTTTTGTTCACTTTAAGTGTAAATAAAACAAATCCTCACAGTCATGTCTTAGTGATATATTTTAAGATGCTAGAATAGCAAACATTTATTTACAAAAATCAAATAGAAAACCTCTTATAACTACAATGTTTTAAATGGTGACAGAATTCTCATTTTTGCTGTTTGAAAAATCTTAAGAATAATATTTTAAATTAGTTTGTCAACAAGTATTTTTTAAAGATTATTTTAAATAAATCTAAAAATATAAAGGATAAACAGACTGAGAAAGAAATTATGAAAACAACACCCTTCACAATAATCACAAATAATATAAAATACCTGGGTGTGAACCTAATAAAGCAAGTGAAAGATCTATATGACAAGAACTTCAAGTCACTGAAGAAAGACTTTAAAGAAGATCTCAAGAGATGGAAAGACATCGAAGATGATCTTCAAAGATCGAAAGAACTCCCATGCTCATGGATTGGCAGGATTAATATAATAAAAATAGCCATCTTGTCAAAAGCAATCTACAGATTCAATGCAATCCCCATCAAAATACCAACTCAATTCTTCATAGAGTTAGAAAGAGAAATTTGAAAATTCATCTGGAATAACAACAACAACAACAACAAAAAAAAACCAGGACATCTATAACTATGCTCAACAATAAAAGAACTTCTGGGGGAATTTCATCTCTGACCTCAAGCTATACTGCAGAGCAATTGTGATAAAAACTGCATGGTACTGGTAAAGTCACAGGCAGGTAGATCAATGAAATAGAATTGAAGACCCAGAAATGAACCCACACATCTATGGTCACTTGATCTTTGACAAAAGAGCTAGATTCATTCAGTGGAAAAAAGACAGCATTTTCAACAAATGGTGCTGGTTCAACTAGTGGTTAGCCTGTAGACAAATGCAAATTGATTCATTCTTAACTCCTTGTATAAAGCTCAAGTCCAAGTGGGTCACGGACCGCCACATAAAAGCAGATACAATGAAACTAATAAAAAAGAAAGCGAGGGAAGAGCCTCGAGCACATGGGCACAGGGAAAATTTTCTGAACAGAACACCAGTAGCTTATGCTCTAAGATCAAGAATTGAGAAACAGTACTTCATAAAATTGCAAAGCTTCTGTAAGGCAAAGGAAACTGTCAACAGAACAAAATGGCAACCAACAGATTAGGAAAAGATCTTTACCATTCCTACATCCAACTCTTCAACTCTTCCGACTCTTCAACATGTAACAAGGCTAATACCCAATATCTACAAAGAACTCAAGAAGTTAGAATCCAGAGAACCAAATAACCCTATTAAAAATGAGGTACAGAGCTAAACAAATAATTCTCAACTGAGGAATACTGAATAGCTGAGAAGCCCCTAGAGAAATGTTCAACATCCTTAGTCATGAGGGAAATGCAAATCAAAACAACTTTGAGATTCCATCTTACACTGGTCAGATTGGCTAAGATGAAAAACTCAGGTGACAGCCAATGGTGGAGAGGATATGGAGAAAGAGGAACACTCCTCCATTGCTGGTGGGATTACAAGCTGGTACAACCACTCTGGAAATCAGTTTGGCAGTTTCTCAGAAAATTGGACATAGTACTACCTAAGGACCCAGCTATACCAATCCTTGGCATATATTCAGATGACTCTTCAACATGTAATAAGTATACATGCTCCACTATGTTCATAACAGCCTTATTTATAATAGCCAAAAGCTGAAAAGAACCCAGATGTCCCTCAACATAGGAATGGATACAGAAATTGTGGTACATTTTTACAATGGAATACTAATCAGCTATTAAAAACAATGAATTCATGAAATTATTAGGCAAATGGATAGAAATAGAAAATATCATCCTGAGTGAGGTAACCCAGTCACAAAAGAACACACATGGTATGCACTCACTGATAAGTAGATATTAGCTCAGAAGCTCGGAATACCCAAGATACAATTCACAGACCAAACTAAACTCAAGAAGAAGGAAAACCAAAGAATGAATACTTTGGTCTTTCTTAGAAGGGGCAACAAATACCCATGGGAGGAGATACAGAAACAATGTATGGAGAAGAGTCTAAAGGAAAGGCCATCTAGAGACTGCCCCACCTGGGCATCCACCCCAAATACAGTTACCAAACCCAGACACTATTGTGGATGCCAGTAAGTGCTGGCTGACAGGAGCCTGATTTAGCTGTCTCTTGATAAGCTCTGCCAGTGCTTGACAAATACAGAGGTGGTTGCTCTCAACTAACCATTAGACTGAGCACAGGGTCCTCAATGCGGGAGCTAGAGGAAGGATCCCAGGAGCTAAAGGGGTTTGCAGTCCCATCGGAGGAACAACAGTATGAACCAATAATTATCCCCATAGCTCCCAGGGACTAAACCACCAAAAAAAGAGTACAGATCGACGGACCCTTGGCTCCAGCCCCATATGTACCAGAAAATGGTCTTGTCGGACATCAGTGAGAGAAGAGGCCCATGATGCTGTGAAGGATCCCTGCCCCAGTGTAGAGGGTTACCAGGACAGGGAAGCAGAAGTGGGTGGGAGAGTGAGCAGGGGGGATGGGGGGTGAAATAGGGAGTTTTCAGAGGGGAAATGAGGAAAGCAGATAAAATTTGAAATGTAAATAAAGAAAATATCTAATAAAAAAGAATTCACTTGAATTTTGAAGAATTTAAAGAAAAAATATTTTAATATATGTCAGAGAGACTGGTGCTGTCATCGAGCACATTGCTGTCATGAACACTTTCTGGTTTTAAGAAATGAGGGTAATGATTTGGTGACCCACACTAACCTTCTAAGGCTCTTCCCAGGAAGACATTTGGGTAGGGTAGTAAATCTGAGACACTGGAGGAAGTCTGTTCTGCTTAGGTGACACCTGTGTAGGCTAGACTCCTGCCAGAAGAAATAATAATGATATTTTTATTAAATTGTGACAAAATTTCTTGGGCATCGACTGATGTCTGGGCAGTGAGAACTCTTTTGTTCACACTTTTCTGTCAGGAAGAAATTTCTAAGATGGAGTAGAGAAAAAACATCTAAGTACAAGAAATGAGAGACATGCAGTGAGCAAAATTATAAAACACCCCAGATTCACCCTCTTCGTTTCTCAGGCGATGATGCAGCAAGAGGAACTGCTTCTTTCAGTTTGGAGCATGAACCAGGGACCACTACCATGCCCAGCTATTCCCCTAAGTGTGACCAAGACAAAAATCTCTTAAGCCTATGTTCTGTTTGGCTGTAGGACAAGATCTCACTGTGGGTGGGACTCAGCATACTTCCAAGTGCAGCACCACTTTGTCTTTTCTAAATCTGAAAATTTGTCCAATGTCTGCCTTGCCTTCTTGTAAGTCTTTATCAGTGTCTAGACAATGATTCATATAAAAGAAGAGGGTATTCTCAGCATTTTCTTCACATTAGACTTGAAAATCAGAAAACTCACAAAAATAGGAAGTTGCAGCCAAATTGGTATCCCTGACACAAGCTGGAGAAAAAGGAGATGTTCTCCCAGCCTATGGACTGTGCAGAGATGCAGAAACACTGGCAGCTTCTCCACCTAAGAGCTTTACACTGATCTCTATAAACTAGCCCATCCTCAGAGACATACCTGTAGGGTCCAGGCAGCAAAGCACGAAGCATTGTCCTGCCATTCTATGCCTTCCCCAACAGTGATACAACACTGGACCCTTTCCTGCTGGTTCTGAAGTTGTAACACCCCTACACATCCCTGGCATTGGCACTACATCTTTGAGAAGTCTAAGATCTCCTGGGTGAAAATGTGTCTCAATGGAGCTTGTTAAGGTGGCAATAGCAGGGTTGTGTTCTCCCTTAGGAGACTGAAAACTTGACTTGATGAGAAGTTTAATTGAGACATCAATTATTAAAGGTCTTCCATTTCACACATATTTATTTCTTCTTTTTTGTAATTTTTATTATTTTCTATATTCTTTGTTTACATTCCAAAGACTTTCCCCTTTCCAGTTCTCCCCCTCACCATGTGTTCCATAAGTCCTCTTCGCCCCCATTACCCAATCAGCCTCCTCCCCACCATTTCTCTGTTCTGGTACTCTCCTACAAAACCGGATTTAGTCTTTTCCAGACCAGAGTCCTCACAATCCCTTTTCTCGGGAATCTTTTGCTTAGCTAATTGTGTCTTGAGTATTCAGAGCTTCTGGGCTCATTAATATCCACTTATCAGTGATTGCAGTTCATGTGTATTCTTTTGTGATTGGGTCGACTCACTTAGGATGATATTTTCCAGATCCAACCATTTGCCTACAAATTGCATGAATTCATTATTTTTAATTGCTGAGTAGTATTCCATTGTATAAATATACCACATTTTCTGTATCCATTCCTCTGTTGAGGGACATCTGAGTTCTTTCCAGCTTCTGGCTATTATAAATAAGGCTGCTATGAACATAGTGGAACATGTGTCTTTATTGCATGGAGGGGAATCCTCTGGGTATATGCCCAGGAGTGGTATGACAGGGTCCTCTGGAAGTGTCATGCCCAATTTTCTGAGGAACCGCCATACTGATTTCCATAGTGGTTGTACCATCTTGCAATCCCACCAACAGTGGAGGAGTGTTCCATTTTCTCCACATCCTCACCAGCACCTGTTGTCTCTTGAGTTTTTAATCTTAGCCATTCTGACTGGTGTGAGGTGGAATCTCAGGGTTGTTTTGATTTGCATTTCCCTGATGACTAATGATGTTGAACATCTCTTAAGGTGCTTCTCAGCCATCTGAATTTCTTCTGGTGAAAATTCCTTGTTTAGCTCTGTGCCCCATTTTTAATAGGGTTATTTGGTTCTTTGGGGTCTAACTTCTTGAGTTCTTTGTATATATTGGATATTAGCCCTTTGATGGATGTGGGGTTGGTGAAGATCTTTCCCCAATTTGTTGGTTGTTGTTTTGTCCTTCTGACAGTGTCTTTTGTCTTACAGAAACTTTGTAATTTTAAGAGGTCCCATTTGTCAATTCTTGATCTTAGAGCATAAGCTATTGGTGTTCTGTTCAGGAACTTTCCGCCTGTGCCCATGTCCTCCAGGGTCTTTCCCAGTTGTGTTCTCCCTTAGGAGATTGAAACTTGGCTTGATGAGAAGTTTAATTGAGACATCAATTATTAAAGGTCTTCCATTTCACACGTATTTATTTCTAGTCAAAGGTCAAAAAGGTTGGATTTTATTACCTACTTAGGGTCTTACATTTTATTTTTCTTTTAGTTTGAAACAACTTCCAATTAGTCCCATTTTAAAGTATTGTTTTTGCCTTCCTTCCCAGATGTATATGTGCAGATTTAGGTTACAGTGCTTAATTTATCTATTCTAAGCACTTCAATATTAGATCAAAATTATATGACAAAGAACATATTAAAACCCAGAAATAATGTCTGAGACCATTTTAAATTCACAAATATTCACATTAGTTGAGTCCTTAATAAATGATATATGGACTAGCCAGTAAAGCCACTTTCTGTTAAGCCTGATAACTTGAGTTTGATATCTAGACCCAAATCTCAGAGGAAGAGAACCAACTCCACCACATACACACGAAGAGACATAATAAAACAGCAAAAAGAAAACAGTGCTGGACAATTTCTATAATGGTATATTTGAAGTTAAGTATGTGTCAATTATCTGATTACCTATCTGATTATCTATCACTCGTTTATCTATCTATCTATCTATCTATCTATCTATCTATCTATCTATCATTGATTATCTATCCATCTATCATTAGGCAAGGAAGGGAGGTTATCAAAAACTGACATGATTTTTAAGACTAAGTTACTGGAGACATGGAGAGCTAATGTTGTAGTTCTTGTCTTCATAGTCAGTCCAAAAGCTGGAGAATACCAATTTCTCCATCACTATCAAGCAGAAAAATCGCAACCTTTTCTGCCATACTCTTGGCTACTGGAAGGACTGAATGAGGTTCACTCATATTGTGGATTTATTCAGTCTAATAATTCAATTATTAATCTAATAAGGATACATCTTCACAAGTACTCTCTGAAAAACCATGTCACTAGTGTCCTTTAGCCAAGTCAAATTGATATGCAAAATTATCCTTCAGATCTTAAAATCTACTGGTTCTGAGTAGACAAGACAAGTTTAATTCTATTGTTTCAGTTTTTTGCCACAATCTCTACATTTGCTTTGTGATATATCACAGAGTCTCCATAGCTGGGTTTTCTACAAAGTTTGAAATCAGAAGATAGAACTCTTTTAAATTGTTTTGTTTCAAGATATTTTGGCTTTTCTTGGATGGTTCCATGTCCGTATTAATTTAAGTAGCATATAAATACAAATCTTGTCAGTCATGTGTGTGTGTGTGTGTGTGTGTGTGTGTTTGCATAACAATAATTAAAGAAAAAGAAGCCAGAGGACATGAGTGTGAGAGAAGGAGAGCCAGTAGGGTTGCATATGAGGGGTTGGTGGGAGAAAAGAAAAAGGATGATATGTTATAATTATATTTTAATAATAATAAAAACCCCTTAGCATGTCAGATTCCGTGAATACAAACAAGAGAGACTTTATTAGAATAGTACTTGGTCTTTCACTAAAATCTCACAGCATTAACTTTTCAATAGTAACAAGCCTCCCAGCCCATCATTGTGGATGGTCTTTTCATTCATTCAATTAGATCATATTTTATTTCTTTCAATGATATTTTATTTATGGTGTGTGTCTTGAACTTTGTTCTTTTACATATTATTAGAAAAAAGTTGCTTTACTTTATATGTGGACTTTATTCATTATAAGTGTTAAGATATATAGTTAATTTTATGTTTCTTCTTTTACCTCCCACTCACTCATAGCTGTAATTTGTCTGTATTTCTATGACATTCTCTAATAAAGACAATATCAATTGCTTCCAGTTTTAATATATGTTAGGAGCTGATCCTGTGCCATGGCACTCCATACCCTAACGTGGCTGGGAGAAAGCTGGTCTTACAGGAGTACTGATACACAGAATTGCAGGAGGGACAAGCCACAGTCAGAGGCAGAAAGACCAGCTAATACCAGAGATAACCAGATGGTAAGAGGCAAGGGCAAGAACCTAAGGCAAGCAGCAGAAACCAAGGCTACTTGGCATCATCAGAATTCAATTTGTGCCCAACCACAAGCCCTGGACACCCCATCATACTAGAAAAACAATACTGATTTAAAATCACATTTCATGATGATAATAGAGGACTTTAAGAAGGTCATAAATAACTACTTGAAAGTAATACAGGAGAACACAGGTAAACAGATAGAAGCCCTTAAAGAGGAAACACAAAATTCCCTTAAAGAATTATTGGAAAAGGCAACCCGATAGGTGAAAGAATTGAATAAAACCAACCAGCATCTAAAAATGGATATAAAAACAATATAGAAATCACAAAGGGAGAAAACTCTGGAGATAGAAACCTAGGAAAGACATCAGAAGTCTTAGATGCAAGCATCACCAACAGAATACAAGAGATAGAAGAGAGAATTTTAGGTGTACAAGATATAATAGAAAACATTGGCACAACAGTCAAAGAATGCAAAAGGCAAAAAGCTACTAATCCAAAACAATCAGGAAATCCAGGACACAATGAGAAGACCAAACCTAAGGAAATAGGCATAGAAGAGAGTGAAGATTCCCAACTTAAAGGGCCAGTAAATATCTTCAACAAAATTATAGAAGAAAACTTTCCTAACCAAAAGAAAGAAATTCCCATAAACATGCAAGAAGCCTATAGTACTCCAAATAGATTGGACCAGAAAATAAATTCCTGTCACATAATTACAACAGACATCTCACCAGGGACTATGAAAGCTAGACGATCCTGGGAAGATGTCATACAGACCCTAAGAGAACACAAATGCTAGACCATGCTACTATAGCCAGCAAAATTCAGTTACTGTAGATGAAGAAACTATGATATTCCATGACAAAAACAAATTTACACAATATCTCTCTACAAACCCAGCCCTAAAAGGATAATAAATGGAAAAACACCAACACAAGGAGGGAAAATACATCCTAGAAAAGCAAGAAAGTAACCTTCTTTCAACAAACTGAAAAGAAGATAGCCACACAAACATAAAAATAAAATAAAAAATAACAGAAACCAACAATCACTACTCCCAAATATGTCTTAACCTCAATGGAATCAATTCCCCAATAAAAAAAGACATAGACTAACAGACAATACATAAATAGGACCCAGCATTTTGCTGCATACAGTAAAATTGCACCTCAATATCAAAAGACAAACACTACCTCAAAGTAAAGGGCTGGAAAACAGTTTTCCAAGCAAATGATCCCAAGAAACAAGCTGAAGTAGCCAATAAAATCAACTTTCAACCAAAAGTTATCAAAAATGATAAAGAAGGACACTTCATACTCATCAAAGGAAAAAATCTACCCAGAAGAACTCTCAATTCTGACTATCTCTGCTCCAAATGCTAGGACACCCACATTCATAAAAATAACCTTACTGAAGCTCAAAACACACATCACACTTCATACAATAATAGTGGGAAAGTTCAAGACCCCACTCTCATCAATGGACAGATCATGGAAACACAAACTAAACAGAGATACATTGAAATTAACAGAAATTACGGACCAAATGGATTCAACAGATACCTATAGTACATTTCACCATAAAACAAAAGAATGTACCTTCTCAACACTTCATGAACAGCACATCTGAAAGCTTTAGAAGAAAAAGAAGCAAATACCTTCTCCAAAATTGACTATATAATCAGTCATAAAACAGGCCTCAACAGATACAAGAAGATTGAAATAATCCCATGCATCCTATCAGATCACCATGGACTAAGGCTGGTGGTCTTCAATAGCAACAAAAACAACGGAAAACACACATACACATGGAAGCTGAACAACAATCTACTTAATGATAACTTGGTCAAGGAAGAAATAAAGAAAGAAATTAAAGACATTTTAGAATTTATGGGACACAATTAAAAAATAAACTGAAAACAGTGCTAAGAGGAAAACCCATAGCTCTAAGTGCCTCTAAAAAGAAATCGGAGAGAGCATACACTAGCATCTTAACAGCACACCTGAAAGCTCTAGAACAAAAAAGAAGCTAATATACCAAAGAGAAATAGATGGAAGGAAATAATCAAACTCAGGACTGAAATCAACCAAGTAGAAAGAAAAAGAACTATACAAAGAAACAACAAAAATTAAAAACAATGACTTCATGAAATTTGTAGGCAAATGGATAGAACTTGAAAATATTCTGAGTGAGGTAACATAGTCACAAAAGACCAATAATGCTATATACTCACTGTTAAGTGACTATAAGCCATTGCATATACAGTCACCAAACCAGGACGCTGTTGTGGATGCCAAGAAGTGCTTATAGACAGGAGCCTGATATGGTTGTCTCCTGAAAGGCTCTGCCAGAGCCTGACAAATGCAGAGGCAGATGCTTGCAGTCAACATTGGATTGAGTGCAGAGTCCCAGATGGAGAAGTTGGAGATGGGACTGAAGGACCTAAGGGGGCTTGCAGCCCCATGGAGGGTTGATAAAACAGTATTAATCAGCCAGATTCTCCAGAGCTCCCAGGGACTTGACCACCAACCAAAAAGTACACATGGAGGGACCCATGGCTCTGGCCACATATGTGGCAGAGGATAGCCGTGTTGGACATCAAAAGGAGGGGAGGAGAGACCCTCGGGCCTTAATGTTATTGATGCCCCAGTATAAGGAAATTCCAGGGCAGGGGGAAGGGAGTGGGTGGGTGGATGGGGGAGCACCCTCATAAAGGCACAAGAAGGGCGGATGGGATGGGGGTTTCCAATGGGGAGACCTGAAAAGGGGAAAACATATGAAATGTAAATAAAGAAATATACAATAAAAAGATAATATCAGTTATCTCTTTTCTAACTTTAATATCTTCTACTTCTTATTCTTGCCTAATAAGCTTAGCTTCACACCAACAGTATCATATTGGATCAAAGTAATAGGGATAGGCATGTGCATATATTCCTACTATTAAAAATGTATTCATTTATTTTTGTAAAATGTATTTTAATGTTATAAATTCCAATAGAGTCACTTTCCTCTCTATTTCCTGCCTTCAACCACTTCCAGCTGCCTTTAACAAACCTCCTTCCCCACTCTCAAATTGATAGCTCCTTTTTCTTTGTTATTGATACACAGGAAGATGAAGAATTAGCCTCTCCCATGGCTAAGCTCCATTTTGTTTGTCCAGTGGAGAGTGATTAGTCTTTAATCCATGTTCCTTTTCTTTAATTGGAAAGCATTTTTTGTTTATTAATGATGATATTAACTTGAGGCTGCTCATCACTGACCTTTGAAAAACAGATGAAGTTACCTTCTGCTCTACTTTATGAAATGATTTTTTTCTTTTTTTTAATTTTTATTTTCTATATTCTATGTTTACATTCGAAAGACTTTCCCCTTTCCCAGTTCCCCCCCACCATACGTCCCATAATTCCTCCCCCCCATCTATTCCCCAATCATTCCCCCCCCCACGATTTCTCTGTTCTGGGTCTACAATACTGGATCCAAACTTTACAGGCCCAGGCTCCTCTCCTTTCTTCTTCTTGGGAGTCATTTGACTTGCTAATTGTGCCTTGAGTATTTAGGGCTTCTGGGCTCATTAATATCCACTTATCAGTGATTGCATTTCATGTGTATTCTTTTGTGATTGGGTTAGCTCACTTAGGATGATATTTTCGAGATCTAACCATTTACATACAAATTGCATGAGTTCATTATTTTTAATTGCTCAGTAGTACTCCATTGTATAAATATACCACATTTTCTGTATCCATTCCTCTTTTGAGGGATATCTGGGCTCCTTCCAATTTCCGGCTATTATAAACAAGACTGCTATAAACATAGTGGAGCATGTGTCTTTATTGTATGCAGGAGAATCATCTGGGTATATGCCCAGGAGTGGTATGCCAGGGTCCTCTGGAAGTGACATGCCCAATTTTCTGAGGAACCGCCACACTGATTTCCAGAGCGGTTTTACCATTTTGCAATCCCACCAACAGTGGAGGAGTGTTCCTCTTTCTCCACATCCTCGCCAGCACTTGTTGTCTCTTGAGTTTTTAATCTTAGCCATTCTGACTGGTGTAAGGTGGAATATCAGGGTTGTTTTGATTTCCATTTCCCTGATGACTAATGATGTTGACCATCTCTTAAGGTACTTCTCGGCCATGCGCATTTCTTCTGGTGAAAATTCTTTGTTTAGCTCTGAACCCCATTTTTTGATAGGGTTATTTGGTTCTTTGGGGTCTAACTTCTTGAGTTCTTTGTATATATTGGATATTAGCCCTCTGTCGGATGTGGGGTTGGTGAAGATCATTTCCCACGTTGTTGGTTGCCGTTTTGTCCTTCTGACGGTGTCCTTTGCCTTACAGAAACTTTGGAATTTTATGAGGTCCCATTTGTCAATTCTTGATCTTAGAGCATAAGCTATTGGTGTTCTGTTCAGGAACTTTCCCCCTGTGCCCATGTCCTCCAGGGTCTTCCCAAGTTTCTTTTCTAATAGTTTCAGTGTGTCTGGTTTTATGTGGAGGTCCTTGATCCACTTGGAGTTGATCTTAGTACAAGAAAATAAGAGTGGGTCAATTCGCATTCTTCTGCATGTTGACCTCCAGTTGAACCAGCACAATTTGTTGAAAAGGCTATCTTTTTTCCACTGGATGGTTGTGGCTCCTTTATCAAAGATCAAGTGACCATAAGTCTGTGGGTTCATTTCTGGGTCTTCAATCCTATTCCCTTGATCTACCTGCCTGTTGCTGTACCAATACCATGCAGTTTTTAACACAATTGCTCTGTAGTACTGCTTGAGGTCAGGGATATTGATTCCCCCAGAAGTCCTTTTATTGTTGCAAATAGTTTTAGCTATCCTGGGTTTTTTGTTGCTCCAGATGAATTTGAGAATTGCTCTTTCTAGATCTATGAAGAATTGATTTGGGATTTTGATGGGGATCGCATTGAATCTGTAGATTGCTTTTGGCAAGATGGCCATTTTTACTATATTGATCCTGCCAATCCAGGAGTAAGAAATATTTTTCCATCTTCTGAGGTCTTCTTCGATTTCTTTCTTCAAGGACTTGAAGTTCCTGTCATACAGATCTTTGGCTTCTTTGGTTAGAGTTACGCCAAGGTACTTTATGTTATTTGTGGCTATTGTGAAGGGTGTTATTTCCCTAACTTCTTTCTCAGCCTGACTGTCCTTTGAGTACAAGAAGGCTACTGATTTGCTTGAGTTTATTTTATAACCAGCCACTTTGCTGAAGTTGTTTATCAGCTGTAGAAGTTCTCTGGTGGAGTTTTTGGATCGCTTAAGTAGACTATCATATCATCTGCAAATAATGATATTTTGACTTCTTCCTTTCAAATTTGTATCCCTGTGACTTCCTTATGTTGTCTAATTGCTCTCGCTAGAACTTCAAGTACTATATTGAAAAGATATGGAGAGAGAGGGCAGCCTTGTCTAGTCCCTGATTTTAGTGGGATTGCTTCAAGTTTCTCTCCATTTATTTTGATGTTGGCTACTGGTTTGCTGTAGATTGCTTTTACTATGTTTAGGTATGGGCCTTGAATTCCTGATCTTTCAAAGACTTTTACTATAAAAGGTTGCTGAGTTTTGTCAAATGATTTTTCTCCATCCAATGAGATGACCGTGTGGTTTTTTTCTTTTAGTTTGTTTATGTAGTGGATTACATTGATGGATTTCCATATATTGAACCATCCCTGCATCCCTGGAATGAAGCCTACTTGATCATGGTGAATGATCGTTTTGATATGCTCTTGGATTTGGTTGGCAAGAATTTTATTTAGTATTTTTGCATCAATATTCATAAGAGAAATTGGCCTGTAGTTCTCTTTCTTTGTTGGATCATTGTGTCCCAAAGATTTGGGTAGGTCGTACCTTCATTTTCATTGAAGTCTAAAAAGTCTTTGATTTCTTTCTTTATTTCTTCCTTGACCAAGGTGTCATTGAGTAGAGTATTGTTCAGTTTCCATGTGTATGTGGGCTTTCTGTTGTTTTTCTTGCTATTGAAGACCACTTTTACTCCATAGTGATCTGATAGGAGACATGATTAGTTCGGTCTTCTTGTATTTGTTGAGGTCTGTCTTGTGACCAATTATATGATCGATTTTTGAGAAGGTACTGTGCAGTGCTGAGAAAAAGGTATACTCTTTTGCTTTAGGATGGAATGTTCTATATATATCTGTTAAATCCAATTGGTCCAAAGCTTCAATTAGTTTCACTGTGCCCTGTTTAGTTTCTGCTTTCCTGATCGGTCCATTGAGGAGAGTGGAGTGTTGAAGTCACCTACAATTATTGTGTTAGGTGCAATGTGTGCTTTAAGCTTTAGTAAAGTTTCTTTTACGAATGAGGGTGCCCTTACATTTGGCGCATATATGTTCAGTATTGAGAATTTTTCTTGGTGGATTTTCCCTTTGACAAGCAGGAAGTGACCTTCTGTGTCTCTTTTGATGACTTTAGGTTGAAAGTCAATTTTATCTGATATTAGAATGGCTACTCCAGCTTGTTTCCTGAGACCATTTGCTTGTTAAACTGTCTTCCAGCCTTTTACTGTAAGGGGGTGTTTGTCTTTGACACTGAGATGTGTTTCCTGTATGCAGCAAAATGTAGGGTCCTGTTTCCGTATCCAGTCTGTTACTCTGTGTCTTTTTATTGGGGAATTGAGTCCATTGATATTAAGAGATATTAAGGAATAGTAATTATTACTTCCTGACATTTTGGGCGTTATTATTATTATTATTATTATTATTATTATTTTTGTATTTGAGTGGTTCTCTTCTTTTGGGTTGGATGAGATGGGGTTTCTATCTTTTTTCTTCTGGAGTGTAGTTTCTCCCCTTGTGTTGGTATTTTTCCCCTATTATCCTTTGTAGGGCTGGGTTTGTAGATAAGTATCGTGCAAATTTGGTTTTGTCGTAGAATACCTTGGTTTCCCCATCTATGGCAATTGAGAGTTTTGCTGGGTATAGTAGTTTTGGCTGAAGTTTGTGTTCTCTTAGGGTCTGCATGAGGTCTGCCCAGGATATTCTAGCTTTCATGGTCTCAGGTGAGAAGTCTGGTGTAATTCTGATAGGTCTTCTTTTATATGTTACTTGTCCTTTTTCTCTTACTGCCTTTAATATTTTTTCTTTGTTTAGTACATTTGGGGATTTGATTATTATGTGACGGGAAGTATTTCTGTTCTGGTCCAGTCTATTTGGGGTTCTATAGGCTTCTTGTATATTCATGGGCATCTCTCTCTTCAGGTTGGAGAAGTTTTCTTCCATAATTTTGTAGAAGATATTTGCTGGCCCTTTAAGTTGTAGATCTTCATTCTCATCTATCCCTATAATCCTTAGGTTTGGTCTTCTCATTGTGTCCTAGATTTCCTGAATGTTTTGGGTTACCAGCTTTTTGCATTTTGCATTTTCTATAATTGTTGAATCCATGGTTCCTATGGTATCTTCAGCATCTGAGATTCTGTCTTCTATCTCTTGTATTCTATTGTTGATATTTGCATCTGTGACTCCTGATTTCTTCCTAAGGTTTTCTATCTCCAATGTTGTCTCCCTTTGCGATTTCTTAGTTGTTTCTACTTCTGTTTTTAGATTCTGTATGGTTTTGCTCAGATCTTTCAATTGCTTGTTTGTGTTTTCCTGTAATTCTTTAAGGGATTTTTGTGTTTCCTCTTTTATGACTTCTACTTGTTGACCCATGTTCTTTTGTATTTCTTTAAGTGATTTTTGTTTCTCCCCCTTATTGGGATTCATTTTTTGCTCTATATTCTCCTGGATTTCTTTAAGTGACTTTTGTGTTTGCCTTGTATGGGTTTCTAGCTTTTGATCTATTTTCTTCTCTATTACTTTAAGAAATTTATCTAAGTGATCCTCTATCTGCATCTTTACCAGTGATCTTAGATCTGAGTCTTGTTTTTCTGGTGTGTTGAGATATCTGAGATTTAATTGTGTTTGCCTTGTAAGGGCTTCTAGCTTTTGATCTATTTTCTCATGTATTACTTTAAGAGATTTATCTAGGTGTTTTTCTATCAGCATCTTGATCAGTGATTTTAGATCTGAGTCTTGTTTTTCTGGTGTTTCGGGGTATCCAAGATTTATTGCTGTTGGGGAACTGGGTTCGGATGCTGCCATACCTCCTTGATTTCTGTTAGTAATGATCTTACGTTTGCCTTTTGCCATCTGGTTAACTCTGGTGTTAGTTGGTCCTGTAGTTACTAGCTGGTTCTTGACCCTCCTGTGGGCTCGTAAGGCTATTTCCCTGCAACTGGGACACCTGAACCACTGCCCTGCAGGGCTCCTGCTCACAAATTTCTGACAGGTGGCCTGAGTCCCCCAGGTCTTAAACTCAGGATATCCCAGGTACTTGGTTCTGCCTGTTGGGCAGCTGCTCTGCACTGCTCCTGCTCATGGTTTTCTGTCTGGTGTCCTGATTCCCCAGAGGTCTTAAAGTCGGGATATCTCAGTTATCTGGTTCTGCCTGCTGGTCCAAAGCTGCTGGGAAGCTGGCTGAGGCTGGCTCCCCCGCTGCCAGCTGGATGGGAAGCTGCAGGCAAATGGCGCTATCTGCAGGGAGTTAGGGGTCCGCCCTGTGAGCACAGAGCACAGGCTTGGCCACTGTCCCCCAAACCACTACTCTGTTGGCAGCTCCCGCTACAGGCCTGAGTCCCGGAATGTCTTAAACTCAGGATATCTCGGGTACCTGGTTCCGCAGGCTGGGTCTGAGCACCTGGGAACTGGCTGGGGCTGGCTTCCCTGGCTCCGGATGGATGGGAAGCTGCAGACAAGATGGCGCTGTCTGCAGGCAGTTCGGGGTCTGCCCTGGGAGCGCAGAGCGCAGGCTAGGCCGCTGCTGCTGCTGCTGTCCCCCAAACCGCTACTCTGTGCGCAGCTCCTGCTCCAGGCCTGAGTCCCCGAAGGTCTTAAACTTGGGATATCTTGGGTACCTGGTTCTGCAGGCTGGGTCTGAGCACCTGGGAAGCTGGCTGGGGCTGGCTTCCCCAGCACAAGCTGGATGGGAAGCTGCCATGAAATGATTTTATTTGATATATTGAAATAACCATGCCGATGTTGTTCTTTCTAAATTTTAATTATTTTATTTTAATATGTACTACTACACTGGTATTTGGATCTTAAACCAGTGTAGGATTCTTGGGATATCACTGGTCCTGATGCTGCTAGAGGAACACAAAAAGACATAAACAAATCTCTTAAAGAAATGCAGGGGAACATGACTAGGTTAGAAGCCCTTACAATGGAAACACAAAAAAATCACTTAAAGAATTCCAGGAGAATATGGGTCACCAGACAGAAGCCAATAAAGAGGAAATGAAAAAATCACTTCAAAAATGCAAGAGAAATTGAGTCAACATCCAGGAAATCCAGGACACAATGAGAAGACCAAACCTAAGGATTATAGGAATAGATGAGAATGAAGATCTACTACTTAAAGGGCCAGCAAATATCTTCAACAAAATTATGGAAGAAAACTTCCCTAACCTAAAGAGAGAGATGCCCATGAATATACAAGAAGCTTACAGAACTCCAAACAGACTGGACCAGAACAGAAATACCTCCTGTCACATAATAATCAAAACCCCAAATGTACTAAACAAAGAAAGAATATTAAAGGCAGTAAGAGAAAAAGGCCAAGTAACATATGAAGGAAGACCTATCATAATCACACCAGAGTTCTCACCAGACACCACGAAAGCTTGAAGATCCTGGGCGGATCTCATGCAGACCCTAAGAGAACACAAATGGCAGCCAAGACAACTATACCCAGCAAAACTCTCAATCAACATATATGGAGAAATCAAAATATTCCATGACAAGACAAAATTTAATCAATATCTTTCCACTAACCCAGCCCTACAAAGTACAATTGGAAAAAAACTCCAATACAAGGAGGGAAACTACACCGTGGTAAAAGCAAGATAGTAACCTTCTTCCATCAAACTGAAAAGAAGATAACCACTCAAAAACAAAAATAACATTAAAAATGACAGGAAGAAATAATCACTACTCCTTAATATCTCAACATCAATGGACTCAATTGCCCAATAAAAAGACATAGACTAACAGACTGGATACGGAAACAGGACCCTACATCTTGCTGCATACAGGAAACACACCTCAGAGTCAAAGAAAAACACTATCTTAAAGGCAGGAAGACAATTATACAAGCAAATGGTCTCAGGAAGTGAGCTGGAATAGCCTTTCTAATATCAGATAAAATTGACTTTCAATCTAAAGTCATCAAAAGAGTTACAGAAGGTCACTTCTTGCTGGTCAAAGGAAAAATCCACCAATAAGAATTCACAATTCTAAACATCTATCCTCCAAATGCAAGGGCACCCTCATTCATAAAAGAAACTTTACTAAAGCTCAAAGCACACATTGCACCTAACACAATAATTGTGGGGGACCTCAACACTTTACTATCCTCAATGGACCAATCAGGAAAACAGAAACTAAACAGGGAAACAGGGAAACTCATTGAAACTTTGGACCACTTGGATTTAACAGATATATATATATATAAAACATTTCATCCTAAAGCAAAAGACTATATCTTTTTTCTCAGCACCTCATGGCACCTTCTCCAAAATCGACCATGTAATTGGTCACAAATCAGACCTAAACAAATATAAGAAGATCGAACTAATCCAATGCCTCCTATCTGATCACCATGGAGTAAGAGTGGTCTTCAATAATATCAAAAACAACAGAAAATTCTCATACACATGGAGGCTGAACAATATTCTACTCAATGATACCTTAGTCAAGGAAGAAATAAAGAAATCACAGACTTTTTAGAATTTAATGAATATGAAGGCACAACATACCCAAATCTGAGGGAAACAATGAAAGCAGTGCTAAGAGGAAAACTCATAGCAGTGAGCGCCTCCAAAAATAAACAAGAGAGAGCATATACTAGCAACTTAACGGCACACCTAAAAGCTCTAGAACAAAAAGAAGCTATTTCAACCAGGAGGAATAGAAGACCGGAAATCATCAAACTCTGGGCTGAAATCAATCAAGTTGTAACAAAAAGAACAATACAAAGAATCAACAAAACCGGGAGCTGGTTCTTTGAGGAAATAAACAAGATAGATAAACCCTTAGCCAGACTTACCAAAGGGCACAGAGACAGCATTCAAATTAACAAAATTAGAAACGAAAAGGGAGGTATAACAACAGAAACTGAGGAAATTAAAAAAATCATCAGATCCTACTACAAAAGTCTATACTAAACACAACTGGAGAATCTGGAGTAAATGGACAATTTCCTAGACAGACACCAAATATCAAAATTAAATCAGGATCAAATAGATCATCTAAACAATACCATAACCCCCAAAGAAATAGAAGGGGGTCATAGAAAGTCTTCCAACCAATAAAAGCACAGGACTAGACGGTTTTAGTGCAGAATTCTATCAGACCTTCAAAGAAGACCTAATACCAATTCTCTTCAAATTATTCCACAAAATAGAAACAGAAGGAACACTACCCAACTCATTCTACGAACCCACAATTACCCTGATACCAAAACCACACAAAGATCCAAAAAGAAAGAGAACTTCATACCAATCTCCCTTATGAACATCGATGAAAAAATACTCGATAAAATTCTTGCCAACTGAATAAAAGAACACATCAAAACGATCATTCACCATGATCAAGTTGGCTTCCTCCCAGGGATGCAGGGATGTTTCAATATACAGAAATCCATCAACATAATCCACTACATAAACAAACTAAAAGAAAAAAACCACATGGTCATAGCATTAGATGCAGAAAAAGCATTTGACAAAATTCAGCATCCTTTCATGTTAAAATTCCTGGAAAGAACAGGAATTCAAGGCCCATACCTAAACATAGTAAAAGCAATTTACAGCAGACTGGTAGCCAACATCAAAGTAAACGGAGAGAAACTTGAAACAATCTCACTAAAATCAGGGACTAGACAAGGCTGCCCCCTCTCACCATATCTTTTCAATATAGTACTTGAGGTACTAGCTAGAGCAATTTGACAACATAAGGAAACCAAAGGGATACAAATTGGAAAGGAAGATGTCAAACTATCACTATTCGCAGATGATATGATAGTATATTTAAGTGACCCAAAAACTCCACCAGAGAACTCCTACAGCTGATAAATAACTTCAGCAAAGTGGCTGGATATAAAATCAACTCAAGCAAATCAGTAGCCTTCCTATATGCAAAGGATAAGCAGGCTGAGAAAGAAATTAAGGAAATGACACCCTTCACAATAGCCACAAACAATATAAAGTATCTTGGTGTGACTCTTACCAAACAAGTGAAAGACTTGTATGACAAAAACTTCAGGTCTCTGAAGAAGGAAATGGAAGAAGACCTCAGAAAATGGAAAAATCTTCCAACTTGTGGGTTGGCAGGATAAATATAGTTAAAATGGCAATCTTGTCAAAAGCAATATACAGATTCAACACAATCCCATCAAAATCCCAACTCAGTTCTTTATAGAGTTAGAAAGAGCAATTCTCAAATTCATCTGGAATAACAAAAAACCCAGGATAGCTAAAACTATCATCAGTAAAAGATCTTCTGGTGGAATCAATATCCCAGACCTCAAGCAATACTACAGAGCAGTAGTGTTAAAAACTGCATGGTATTGGTACAGTGACAGAAAGGTAGATCAATGGAATAGGATTGAAGTTCCAGAATTGAACCCACACATCTATGGCCAATTGATCTTTGACAAAGGAGCTGAAAACATCCAGTGGAAAAAAGATAGCCTTTTCAACAAATGGTGCTGGCTCAACTGGAGGTCAACATGCAGAAGAATGAGAATTGATCCACTCTTATCTCCTTGTACTAAGCTCAACTCCAAGTGGATCAAGGACCTCAACATAAAACCAGACACACTAAAATTAATAGAAAAGAAACTGGGGAAGACCCTTAAGGACATTGGCTCAGGGGAAAAGTTCCTGAACAGAACACCAATAGTTTATGCTCTAAGATCAAGAATAGACAAATTGGATCTTATAAAATTACAAAGTTTCTGCAAGGCAAAAGACACTGTCAAAAGGACAAATTGGCAACCAACAAATTGGGAAAGGATCTTCAACAACCCTACATCTGACAGAGGGCTAATATCCAGTGTATATGAAGAACTCAAGAAGTTAGATCCAGAAAAACCAAATAACCCTATCAAAAAAAATGGGGTTCAGAGCTAAACAAAGAATTTTTACCTGATGAAATTCGGATGGCTGAGGAACATCTTAAAAAATGTTCAACATCATTAGTCATTAGAGAAATGCAAATCAAAACAACCCTGAGATTTCACCTTAAACCAGTCAGAATGGCTAAGATTAAAAACTCAGGAAACAACAGGTGTTGGCGAGGATGTGGAGAAAGAGGAACACTCCTCCACTGCTGGTGGGACTGCAAGCTAGTACAACCACTCTGGAAATCAGTCTGGTGCTTCCCCAGAAAACTGGACACAATACTTCCAGAGTACCCAACCATAAGACTCCTGGGCATATACCCAGAAGATTCCTCAGCATGCAATAAGGATACATGCTCTACTATGTTCATAGCAGCCCTATTTATAATAGCCAGAAGCTGCAAAGAGCCCAGATGTTCCTCAACAGAAGAATGGATACAAAAAATGTGGTATATATATATATATATATATATATATATATATATATATATATACACAATGGAGTACTACTCAGCCATTAGAAACAATGAATTCATGAAATTCTTAGAGAAATGGATGGAGCTAGGGAGCATCATACTAAGTGAGGTGACACTGTCTCAAAAGAACACCCATGGTATACACTCACTAATAAGTGGATATTAGCCTAGAATCCTGGGACACCAAAGACACAATCCACATACCAAATGATGTCCAACAAGAAGGAAGGAGTGGACCCTGGTTCTGGAATGGCTTAAAGCATCAGTGTAAGGGAATACCAGAACAGGGAAGTGGGAAAGGGTGGGTGGGTGGGGACACGGAAAGGGAAAAGGGCATGGGGGACCTTTGGGGGCAGGGAACCAGAAAAAGGGAAATGAAATGTAAATAGAGAATTTATCCAATAAAAATAAAAAAGAATTAAAAAAAAAAGAAAAAAAAATTCTTAGTATTACTTACTATAGTCCTTGAAGTCTTAACTAGTGAAGTAAGACAAGAGAAGGGAGAATGTAGCAGGACTTGTTTTGAGACTACCAGCTTCCGAATAATGACAGGGAGACTTATTCTATTTGTTACTGTATTACAGGCCTTATAGTTAAAGCTTGTTCCTATCTTGTAACTTATTATCATGACCTTCTTTACCATCCCTATCTGAATTGCCAGTTGCCAACCCCCCCTCTCTCTCACACACACACAGACACACACAGACACACAGACACACAGACACACACAGACACACATACTTGCCTAACTCTCTCCCAGAGTTCCTAACTTGTTCAGAAGTCCTATCTTTTATTTCCTGCCTTTGCCATAGTTCATCAGCTTTTTAATAAACCAATCAGAAGGTAAGAGAGGGAGTGTTTACAAAACACTGAGACAGATGATGCTTAACAATATGAAAGTCTAGCCTGTAATCAGATCTCTACCCAGTTCTGAAATCAATCTTTGTATAATACAGAGACAATCATTACACACTGAATAAAAACATCACTACAACAGAAGAAACTGGCATAAATAAAAAGGAATATGTTGATGTATTCATATTGTAGATGTTTAGCTCTATACATGAGATTTAAAGCATTACACAAACATACCCTTAGAATTGATAAAATATATAAAAAGGATACAAAATAAGCATACAAAATTAATAGCTTTTCTCTATACCTATAACAAAGTTTCTGAGAAGGAACAGTGATCTGAGGATTTAATGCAATCCATATTATTGTTCTGATAAAATCCACCACAGAAATTTAAAACATACAATATTCTTATAGAAGCATGGGAATCCACAGATAGCCAAAGAAATCTTCATCAAAAAGAACAATGCATAAATGCATATCAACATAGTCAATTTCATTATCCTACAAGTGGTATGGTAACAAAAGCAGCACAGTACTATAAACATAAAGATTGAGATTACAAAAAGAAAGAGAGAGAGAGAGAGAGAGAGAGAGAGAGAGAGAGAGAGAGAATATTAATCCCTAGTAGAGAGAGAGAGAGAGAGAGAGAGAGAGAGAGAGAGAGAGAATATTAATCCCTAGTAGAAATGAAAGATTACTAGCATATAGAACAATGAAATAGAGGGTCTAGATATAAACATAACTATAGCACATCCCATTTTTGACATAATTGATGAGAGATACAAACACATATATTGGAAAAAGCATAGTCTCTCTAAGTGTTTCTGGGGAATTCAGCCTGTTGGTATTCATTATGTCCCACATCACAAAAATAGCTCTAAGTAGATTGAAAGACTACTAGATTGAAGGTAAGACATAAAACTGATACTGTTAGGGGAAATATGGAAAGTAGTCTAATAGACCGACATATGCAAGTAATTTCTGAATGGAACTAAAAATCACTCTGCAAATATCAACAACTGACAAATGTGATTGTGTGAAACTAAGTGGCTTCTACAAAACAGGGAAATTTTTTTCTCACTGAACATCTGACATAAAATGAATAACTAGAATATAAAAAGCTTCAAGAAAATAGCAAGAAATCAAACAAGCCAGTCAATGAAAGTGCTAATAAAATGAGCAAATAATTCTCAAAAGATGAAGTACACATGACCAACAATGGTGAAAAGGTATTCAGCCTCTCTATACATCAAAGAAACAAGAACGAAAATTATAGTGAGACCCATTACTACATAAAAGACAGATAACAATGAATGATGGAGAAGATATAAGCAAAAGGAAACTTTTTTATTGGATATTTTCTCTATTTACATTTCAAATGTTAACCCCTTTCCCCGTTTCCCCCCAGGAACTCCTTATACCATCCTCCTTCCCCCTGCTTCTATGGGTTTTTCCCCCATCTTTCAGCCCACCTCCCTGCCCTGGCATTCCCCTATACTGGGGCATTGAGCCTTCAGAGGAACAAAGGCCTCTTCTCCCATTGATGCCCTACAAGGCTATCCTCTGCTATATATGCAGCTGGAGCCTCCATGTGTACTGTTTGGTTGGTGGTTTAGTCCCTGGGAACTCTGGGGGAGGTCTTGTTTTTTCATATTGTTGTTCTATGGGGTTGCACACTCCTTAAGCTTCTTCAGTCCTTTCCCTAACTGCTCCTTTGGGGACCCCATGCTCAGTCCAATAGTTGGCTGTGAGCATCTGCCTCCGTATTTGTCAGGCTCTGGCAGAGCCACTCAGGAGACAGCTGTACCACTTAAATTTAAATCACTTTAATCATTTTAGAATGTTCTATTATAAAGACTCAGTGAGTCTTCATACTAGAAAATGGGACACAGTACTACCTGAAGGCCCAGATATACCACTCCTGGGCATATACCAAGAAGATGCTCCAACATGTAATAAGGACATATGCTCTGCTATATTCATAGCAGTCTTATTTATAATAGGCCAAAGCTGGAAAGAATCAAGATGTCCTTCAACAGAGGAATGGATATACAAAATGTGGTATATTTATACAATGGAGTACTATTTAGCTATTAAATACTATAAACTCATGAAATTCCTAGGCAAATGGATAGAACTAGAAAATATCATCCTGAGTGAGGTAACCCAATCACAAAAGAAAACACATGGTATGCACTCACTGGATTTTAGCCCAAAACCTTGGAATACCGAAGATGCAACTCACAGACTACATGAAACTCAAGAAGAAGGAAGACCAAAGTGTGGATACTTTCATCCTTCTTAGAAGGGGGAACAAAATAACCATGGGAGGAGATACAGAAACAAAGTGTGGAGCAGAGACTGAAGGAAAGAACCACCAGAGACTGCCCACCTGGGGATCTATATCATATATATTTTTTCTTTTTTTAAAATTTTTTTATTGGATATATTCTATATTTACAATTCATTTCCTTTTTTCTGGTTCCCTACCCCCCAAAGGTCCCACATGCCCTTTTCCCTCCCCCTGCTCCCTCATCCACCCCTTCCCACTTTATCTCATATATTTTTACCAAACCCAGACACTATTGTGGATGTCAACAAATGTTGGCTGACAGGAGCCTGATACAGCTGTCTACTGCGAGGCTCTGACAGTGCCTGACAAACACAGAGGGGGATGCTCTCAGCCAACCATTGGACTGAGCACAAGGTCCCCAGTAGAGGAGCTAGAGAAAGGATCCAAGGAGCTGAAGGGGTTTACAGCCCCATAGAAGGGACAACAGTATTAACCAACCAGTATCCCCAGAGCTCCCAGAGACTAAACCACTAACCAAAGAGTACAATGGAGGGACCCATGGCATCAGCCACATATGTAGCAGAGGTTGGCCTTGTTGGATATCAACAAGAGGGGAGGCCTTTGGTACGGTGAAGGCTTGATGCCCCAGTATAGGGGAATGCTAGGACAGGGAAACAGGAGTGGGTAGGTGGATGAGCAGGGGAAGTGAGGATGTGATGGGGGTTGGAAGGGAAATGAGGAAAGATGATAACATTTGAAATGAAAATAAAGAAAATATCTAATAAAATGTCATAAATGTTATTAAATATCATGTGCTCTAGGACAGGTCTCATGTTCAAGACTATTTGACCTATATTATAGAGTCCACAATGTTTTTGTGTGCTTATTTAGTTACAGTTTAATGTTTTGGTTTTTTGTTTGTTTGGTTATTTTTCTTTGTCTTTTTATTTCTTCTTTTTGGGAGTGATATTATTTATTTAATTTTTGAGGGTTTTGCTGTTGTTTTGGGGTTTTGTTTGGTGAGAAGAAAGTTGGATGGCCAGGGAGAAGAGGAGAATTGAAAGGACTTGGAGGAAGGGAAAAATATGATAATATATATTTAAATTTAAAAATTGTTTTATATAGTAAAAATATAATAATTGCTATGCATAAACCCTACTATAGGAAGCCATAAATGTTCCTTTGGCATCTTTTCTAACCTCTTTATTTCTGGTAGCCACGACCATGTAAAATTTAAGGAAAATATTTCATAGCTCTCATAATATGCTATAATTCAGATCCTGCCTAGTCCTCGAGCTTGTTGTATATCTACATATAAAGTAGTCCCTAAGCACAGACTTCCTCAAAAACAGCTTCTGAGCTGCCATCCTTTGTCTTGCTAAGCCAATGTATTCACCGACTATTCAGACACCTATAGCCCTCGGTCCCAGGTGAGGCTCATGAATTATTAATGAGGCTAAGTGGAAAACAAGTCCAGGTTTACCCAACATAGGAGACTGTAAGGTATGGTCATGTAAATTATCCCTGCTTAGCTAGCTACATCCTTTACTATGTTAATGTCAAGCAATTGTCTACCAGAGCAGAGATTTCCTCTGAGCAGACAAGACATAAGACTAAGAAGAGAGTTAGTGAGGAAAAGATGAGTTAGTCTAGAAAGCAGACTTTCTAGGGCCAGGCAGTATGCCTGGCTCTAAAGAGAGCTTCTTAGTTGGTGGGAACATGAGTTAGTTAGTGAGAAAATGATTTAGTCTAGAGAAAAAAGATTCCCAGAGTCAGGCAAGATGCCTGGCTCTGAGGAAAGCTTGCTAGTTCAGAGAAGAATCTTGCTAACTTAGGCAAGATCTCTAGCTTAGACAGAAATGGCTTAGAATGTTTTAGTTTGTAACCTAAGGGCGCTACCTATGTAAGCTAGCGTGCCTCATTTTTACTATGTAATTGTCAGAATCTGATGCTCTGAGTAGGGAGCCATAAAACAGGGCTCCTCATTAGAGGAAATATAGATATTTCTATAATATAAAGTATCCTGCGTCTGTGTCGTCATTCTCGCTGATTCGTGCCTTCCTGACCCCGGGATCTTGGTCTCCCCTGCAACCGAACTCCCACGTGGAGCTACGGCTTGCAGAAGTCTGCAACCAAAGCTGCCAAGAGCAGCCGCGGTCTGCGACAAATAATAATAATAATAATAATAATAATAGGACTAAAAATCCATCTACCATATGACTTGGATACATATTTATGAGTGTTTTCCTGGGACTTTCAGGGAGGGGGAAACCAGGAAAGGGGAAATCATTTGAAATGTAAATAAAGAATATAGCTAATAAAAAAAGAAAAACATCAATAAAAAGGGTATATGTATATATATATATATATATATATATACATATGTATATATATATATACATATGTATGTATATATATATATACACACATATATATGTTCCCAAAAGACTCTATGTTGGCATATCACAAAGATCTTTTCACATCAGAGTTTATTGCAGCACTATTCACAATAGAAGGGTTATGGAACTGTGGAAAATGCAGTGTGTATGAACAATGAAATTTATTTCTGTTCTAAAGAAGAATTTAATTATGTCATTGCAAGGAGCTAGATAGAACTGGAATCAAATGAAGTAAAATAAGTCAGATTTAGAAAGAGTAATATCACATTTTCTGTTATTTCTTGCTACAGATTAATTATATAAATGCATATATAAATACGCATACATGTAATATACACAGATATAATATATGCAATTCTATATACAATATAGAATATAGAATATAAATAATACACATACAAAAATAATATATTTATACATGAAGTTACAGTTGAAATGAAATTGGGAGAGAAAGGGAGACTGACTAATGCCTTGGGGCAGAGAAATAAAAGGAGATTTTAGAAGACTCCAGGGGATCATAGACAAAGCACATTATATGGTTGCATAAAAATGTCCATATCAAACCCAGTACTATGCACAGCATGTCTATGCCCTTTGAAGAACAAGGACCTACAATAGTTAGAATTATTTTTCCACTCACTGTAGGTAACTATAAAACTGAAGGAAATGTACAAATCAATGTTCATTTATGGTAAGTGGATGTAACAGTATAGAAGAGAGCTAAGACTTACAACTTAAAGGACCAGCAAATATCTTCAACAAAATTATAGAAGAAAACTTCCCTAACCCAAAGAAAGATGCCTATGAATATACAAGAAGCCTAAAGAACTCCAAAGAGACTGAGACAGAACAGAAACTCCTCCCAACACATAATAAACAAAACACCAAATGCACTAAACAAAGAAAGAATATTAAAAGCAGTAAGGGAAAAGGGGCAAGTAAAATATAAAGGCAGATCTATCAGAATTACACAAGACTACTCACCAGAAATTATGAAGGCTAGAAGATCCTGGGCAGATGTCATACAGACCCGAAGAGAACATAAATATCAGCCAGGGCTACTATACCCAGCAAAACTCTCAATTACCATAGATGGAGAGTACAAGATATTCCATATTGCTATACAAACAGAATATCACCTTTAACAAAGAAGATAACAGTAGCAACAATCACTTTTCCTTAATATCTCTTAACATCAATGGTCTCAATTCCCCAATAAAAAGACATAGACTAACAGACTAGATATGTAAATAGGGCCCAACATTTTGCTGCATACAAGAAACCCATTTCAGTGACAAAGACACTCACTACCCCAGTATTATAGGTTGGAAAACAATTTTCCCAGCAAATGGTCACAAGAAACAAGCTGGAGTGACCATACTTATATTGGATAAAAAAGCCAAGGACCAGATGGGTTTAGTGGGAAATTCTATCAAATCTTCAAAGAAGAGCTAATACTGATACTTTTCAAACTATTCCACAAAAATAGAAACTCAAGAAACACTACCCAATTCATTCTATGAAGTCACAATGATGCTTATACCTAAATCAAACAAAGACCGAACAAGGAAAGAGAACTTCAGACCGATTTCCCTTATGAACACTGATGCAAAAATTCTCAATAAAATTCTGGCTAACTGAATCCAATAATGCATCAAAACAATAATTCAGTAGGCTTCATCCCAGGGATGCAATACACTGCAAACCGGTAGCCAACATCAAACTAAATGGAGAGAAACTTGAAACAATCCCACTAAAATCGGGGACCAGACAAGGCTGCCCTCTCTCTCTCTCTCTCTCTCTCTCTCTCTCTCTCTCTCTCTCTATTCAATAAAGTACTCGAAGTCCTAGCTAGAGCAATTACACACCAACAGGACATCAAAGGTATACTAATTGGAAAGGAAGAAGTCAGAGTATCACTATTTGCAGATGATATGATCGTATACTTAAGTGACTCCAAAACTTCCACCAGAGAACTCCTAAAGCTGATAACTTTAGCAAAGTGGCTGAATATAAAATTAACTCAAACAAATCAATAGCCTTCCTCTACTGAAAGGATAAAGTCTGAGAAAGAAATTAGGGAAATGACACTCTTCACAATAGTCATAAATAATATTACATACCTTGGTGTGACTCTAACCAAGCAAGTGAAAGATGTGTTTGACAAGAACTTCAATCCTCTGAAGAAAGAAATCATAGAACATCTCAGAAAATGGAAAGATCTTCCATGCTCATGGATTGGCAGGATCACTATAGTAAAAATGGCCATCTTGCCGAAAGCAATCTATATATTCAATGCAATCCCCATCAAAATTCCAAATCAGTTCTTCATCAAGCTAGAAAGAGCAATCAGCAAATTCATTTGGAATAACAAAAAACCCAGGATAGTGAAAACTATTCTCCAAAACAAAGCATCTCCTGGGAGAATCACCATCCCTGACCTCAAGCTCTACTATAGAGCAATAGTGATAAAAAACTGTATGGTGTTGGTACAGAGACAAGCAGGAAGAACAATGGAATAGAATTGAAGACCCAGATATAAACCCACATACCTAAGGTCACTTGATATTTGACAAAGGAGCTAAAAACATCCAGTGGCTCCCTCCTCCTCTGCCACCACCTGCCCTGAATACAAGAAATAAAAGAAAGAATCTATGATGCTGAAGATTCCATAGAAAACATTGACTCAACAGACAAAGAAAATGCAAAATGCAAAAAGCTTGTAACCTCAAAACATCCAGGAAATCCAGGACACAATGAAAAGACCAAACCTAAGTGTTATAGGTACAGAAGAGAAGGAAGATTTACATCTTAAAGGGCCAGTAAATATCTTCAACAGAATTATAGAAGAAAACTTCCCTAACCTAAAGAAAGATATGCCCATGAACATACAAGAAGCCTACAGAACTCTAAAAACATCCAGTTGAAAAAAGACAGGATTTTTAACAAATGGTGCTGGATCAACTGGAGGTCAGCATGCAGAAAAATGCAAATCGACCCATTCTTATCTCCTTGTGCAAAGCTCAAGTCCAAGTAGATAAAGGCCCTACACATAAAACCAGATACACTGAAGCTTATAGAGGAGAAAGTCGGGAAGAACCTTGAACACATGAGCACAGAGAAAAATTTCCTGACTAGAACACCAATGGCTTATACTCTAAGAATAAGAATTGACAAATGGGACCTCATAAAACTGAAAACAAGGCAAAGGAAAAAATGGCAACCTACAGATTCGGAAAAGATCTTTTCCAATCCTACATCTGATAGAGGGCTAATATTCAATGTATAGAACGAACTCAAGAAGTTAGACTCCAGAGTATCAAATAACCCTATTAAAAATGGGGTACAGAGCTAAACAGGGAATTTTCAATTGAGGAAACTTGAATGGCTCTGAAGCAGCTAAAGAAATGTTCAGCATCCTTAGTTATCAGGGAAATGCAAATCAAAACAACCTTATGATTCCACCTCACACCAGTCAGAATGGCTAAGATGAAAAACTCAGGGGACAGCAGATGCTGGAGAGGATATGGGGAAAGAGGAACACCTTTCCATTGCTGCTGGTATTGCAAGCTGGTAAAATCACTCTGGAAGTCAGTTTAGCAGTTCCTCAGAAAATTGGACATAGTACTATCTGAGGATTCAGCTATACCACCCCTGGGCATATACCCAGAAGCTACTACTACATGTAATAAGGACACATCCTCCACTATGTTCATAGCAGCCTTATTTACAATAGCCAGAAGCTGGAAAGAACCCAGATGTCCTTCAACAGAGGAATGGATACAGAAATTGTGGTATATATACACAATGGAGTATTATTCAACTATTAAAAATGATGAATTCATGAAATTCTAAGGCAAACGGATTGAACTAGAAAGTGTCATCCTGAGTGAGGTAACCCAATCACAAAAGAACACACATGGTATGCACTCACTGATAAGTGCATATTAACCCCAAAGATCAAAATAAACACGTTCCAATTCACAGACCACAGAAAGCTCAAGAAGGAAGACCAAAGTTGGCATGCTTTGCTTCCTCTGAAAAAGGGAACAAAATATTCACAGGAACAACTATGGAGACAAAATGTGGAGCAAAGACTGAAGGAAAGGCCACCCAGAGACTGTCCTTCCTAGGGCTTCGTCCTATAAGCAGTCACCAAACCCCGCAACTACTGTGGATGATGCGAAGTGCGTACCAAAAGGAGACTGTTATGATTGTCTTTTGGAGGGGCCCTGCTAGAGCCTTACAGATACAGAGGTGTATACTGGAAGCCAACCATTAGACTGAGCGCGGGGTTCCCAATGGAGCAGTTAGGTGGACTGGAGGAGGAGCTTCGGGGGGGTTGCAGCCCCATGGGAAGAATGGCAATATCAGCCAACCAGACGCCCCAGGGCTCCCAGGGACCAAGCAATCAACCAAGGGGTACAGATAGTTCTAGCTAAAAGAGTGGCAGAGGAATGCCTTATGGGGCATCAGTTGGAGGAGAGGTCCTTGGTCCTGTGAAGGCTCAATTAGATTCCCCAGGGTAGGGAAAATGAGGGGGATTCATGGGTGTGGGTTGGGTGAAGAAGCATATTCTATGAGGCAGGGAGTAGGAGAATGGGTTGAGGGTTTGGGGGGAAGGAGGAAACCTGGAAAGAGTATAACATTTGAAATGTAAATCAAGAATATATTCAATTTTTAAAAAAGGAAAAAATTTAAAAAAATAAAAAGATGTGTATGTACGAGAGAAGCCTCCCACGTTTCCATAGTTCTTCGCTCTGGTCTGAGCCCATTTTTAAGATGCCATGACTCCTGAAGAGAGAGCCAACAATAGCATTTGTGGTGCTGATCTGGGTAGTTCTCAGTAAGGCTGAGATGTGGATGAGAATTTCAATGTGCTGAGAGAGTTGGAATTACCATCTTGTTGGATAATGGATGGAGGAATTTAGTAAGAACACACTGTACAAATGAAATTCATGTGCTACATACATGAGCAATGTGCTTCAATTATAACTGCTTTCAAATATGAAACATTAAAATAGATAATCCCTACAACATAACATTCAAAAAATGTGAAGCTGCAAAAGACTTTGTCCCATAGTCTGGGGTTCTGGTAACCAGAGAGTCTTCGGGTCTAGTAGGGTGTCTCCACTGTGGTTTTTTTAGACTGAATGGCCAAACTAATCAAGAGTGAGTTAGTATAAGAATAAACATAACAAAACAGTAAGACTCCAAACAAAAGTTTCAGTACAATTGTAATTGATATGCTAATTAAAATAGATAGAAATATAGAAGAGTTGAAAATGATGTAATATATTAATAAAGCCTCAGCATTTATAAAATGATGAAATGGTTCTATAATACATCAACACAGGAAATTTGAATTAAGTAAGCATTGATTGATTTAATAGCAGACCACACTGTTTAGAAAGTAAAATTATTAAGTAAAAACTACCAATAGAAGAGTTTTAAATAGAAGAGTAGGGAGATGCGGGGTAATTATGAAGCACAGGTGGTCTGAGTATAAAGATCTAACACGTACCAAAAGAACAAAACAAGAAAAACAGGTAAAGTAGGGTTTTCTCTGTGAATCTCAGAAAAAAAAAATAAAGATAGGCTAAACTCTTCCTATGATCCCAATGTCTCCACAAATCACCATCAAGACAAACAGAAGAGAAAATAAATGTGGGTCTATATATCATGAGTGCATCACAGCTACACATACCCATTATGCACATTGAATTTAGCTGGAAGAAATCTGCTTTAGTGGCTTTTTATTTTGAAATGTATTTATTATATGTAAGTACATGGTACTTCAGACACAACAGAAGAGGGCATCAGATCTCATTACAGATGGTTGTGAGCCATCATATTGTTGCTGGGATTTTAACTCAGGACCTTCAGAAGAGCAGTCAGTGCTCTACCACTGAGTCATTTCTCTAGCCCATTAGTGTTTTTTTTGCATTACAGATTACATTGTAGCTATTTTAAATTTGTCTTGCCTTTCTTCTTATTTCTCCTCCTCCCTACCCCTTCTCTTTTCCCTTTTATCTATCAAAACTTTATTCTTGTATCTTAAATTTTAAATGATATTCCTGTTGTCAGCTAATACTTCTAAAGAATAATTTCATTTTTAATTCCTTAGTCATAGTCAAAATATAAATCATTTTTCTAGGTATCGAAGGATAGAGATCCTTGTCTCCTGAAGGATATTTTACTCTGATTTCATTGCCTACATTGCTGAAAGGTTAGTTACAAAGGTATCTGGCATCTTTTTAGCCAGTGATTGTGAGGACTGGTAAAGCAAATCCAATCTTTTGTTGGCATAGCTTATTTTACTTTTAAAATGTCCTACACTTAAAAGAATATTCATTTGCTTAAATTTTTAACCTGATATCGTTTTTCTTTTTTAAGGTATTTTTTATTAATTTTTTTATTCTATATTCTTTGTTTACATTCCAAAGGCTTTCCCCTTTCCCAGTTTCCCCCCCCCACCATATGTCCCATAAGTCCTCTCACCCCCCCCAACTATTCCCCAATCACCCACCCACACACCATTTCTCTGTTCTGGTACTCTCCTACAAAACTGGATCCAATCTTTTCAGGCCCAGGGTCCTCTCCTTTCTTCTTCTTGGGAAACATTTGACTTGCTAATTATGCCTTGAGTATTTAGGGCTTCTGGGCTCATTAATATCCACTTATCAGTGATTGCATTTCATGTGTATTCTTTTGTGATTGGGTTAGCTCGCTTAGGATGATATTTTCCAGATCTAACCATTTGCCTACAAATTGCATGAATTCATTATTTTTAATTGCTGAGTAGTATTTCATGTATATTTAAGGTATTTTCTTTATTTACATTTCAAACATTATCCCTTTTCCACATTGCCACTCTGCAAACCCCATATCACATCCAGCCTCTGCCTGCTCACTAACCCACCCACTCCTGCTTCCCCGACCCGGCATTACTGGGGCAATGAACCTTCCCAGGTCCAACTCCTTCCATTGATGTCTGACAAGGCCATCCTCTGCTACCTGTGCAGCTGGAGCCATGGTTCCCTCCATGTGTACTCTTTGGTTTGTGGTTAAGTCCCTGGGACTTCTAGAGATACTGGTTGGTTCATACTGTTGTTCCTCCTATGGGCTGCAAACCTCTTCAACTCCTTAGGTTCTTTCTCTAGTTTCTCCATTAGGGATCCTGTGCTCAGTACAATAGTTGGATGTGAGCATTCCCCCTCTACATTTGTCAGGAACTGGCAGGGCCTCTCAGGAGATAGCTATATGAGGCTACTGTCAGCTAGCATTTGTTGGCAACCATAATGGTGTATAGGTTTGGTAACTATATGGGATGGATCCCCAGGTGAGGAAGTCTCTGGATGGTCTTTCCTTCAGTCTCTGCTTCACACTTTCTGTATCTCCTCCCATGGGTATTTTGTACTCCTTCTAAGAGGGACCAAAGTATATATACTTTGGTATTCCTTATTCTTGAGCTTCATGTGGTTTGTTAATTACATCTTGGGTATTCCGATCTTCTGAGCTAATTTCAACTTATCAGTGAGTGCATACTATGTGTGTTCCATTGTGATTGAGTTACCTCACTCAGGATGATATTTTCTAGTTCCATCCATTTGCCTAGGAATTTCATGAATTCATTGTACTTAATAGCTGAGTAGTGCATCATTATGTAAATGTACATTTTCTGTATCCATACCTCTGTTGAGGGACATCTGGGTTCTTTCCAGCTTCTGGCTATTATAAATAAGGCTGCTATGAACATAGCGGAGCATGTGTCCTTATTACATGTTGAAGAATCTTCTGGGTATATGCCCAGGAGTGGTATAGCTAGGTCCTCAGGTATGTACAGTGTTCTGAAGAACTGCCAAACTGATTTCCAGAGTGGTTGTAACAACTTGGAATCCCACCAGTAATGGAGGAGTGTTCCTCTTTCTCTATATCCTCACCAGAATCTGCTGTCAACTGAGTTTTTGATTTTAGCCAATCTGACATGTGTGAGGTAAAATCTCAAGGTTGTTTTAATACGCATTTTCCTGATGACTTCAGGTGTTGAACATTTCTTCAGGTGCTTCTCAGCCATTCCTCAGTTGAAAATTCTTTGTTTAGCTCTGTACCCCATTTTTGAATAGGGTTATTTGGTTCTCTTGAGTCTAACTTCTTGAGGTCTTTGCATATATTGCATGAAGGATTGGTAAGGATCTTTTCCCAACCTGTTAGTTGCTATTTTGTCCTATTGACAGTTTCCTTTGCCTTCCAGAAGCTTTGTAATTTTATGATGTCCCATTTGTCAATTCTTGATCTTAGAGCTTAAGCTATTGGTATTCTGTTCAGAAACTCACCACCCCCCTGCCCATGTGCTCAAGGGTTTTTCCTAGTTTCTTTTCTATTGGTTTCAGTGTATCTGGTTTTATGTGTAAGTTGTTGATCCACTTGGACTTGAGCTTTGTATAAGGGTTTAAGAATGGATTTGCATTCTTCTGCATGCTAACCACCAGTTGAATCAACACTATTTGTTGAAAATGCTGTTCTTTTTTCCCCCACCAGACGGTTTTAGCTAATTTGTCAAAGATCTAGCGACCATAGTTGTATGGCTTTATTTCTGAGTCTTCAGTTTTATTCCATTGATCTACCTTCCTGTCACTGTGCCAGTACCCTACAGTTTTTTATCACAATTGCTCTGTAGACAGCTTAAGGTCAGAGATGGAATTCCCCCAGAAATTCCTTTATTGTTGAGAATAGTTTTTGCTCTCCTGAGTTTTTTGTTATTCCAGATGAATTTGCAAATTGCTCTTTCTAACTTTATGAAGAATTGAGTTGGAATTTTGATGAGGGTTGCATTGAATCTGTAGATTGCTTTTGGCAAGATTGCCATTTTTACTATATTAATCCTGCCAATCCATGAGCATGGGCTATCTTTGCATCTTCTGAGATGTTCTTCAATTTCTTTCTTCAGAGACTTGAAGTTGTTTTTTAAATTGGATATTTTATTTATTTACATTTTTACTGGATATTTTCTTTATTTGCATTTCAAATGTTATCCCCATTCCTGGTCTCCCCTTCAAAAACACCCTATCCCATTGCCCCTACCTGCTCACCAAGCCTGTCCTGCTTCCTTTTCCAAATATTCCCCTATACTGTGGCATCAAGCTTTCTCAGAACCAAGGGCCTCCCATCCTTTTGATGTCCAACAAGGCCATCCTCTGCTACATATGTAGCTGGAGCCATGGGTCCCTCCATGTATACTCTTTGGTTGGTGGTTTAGTCCCGGGGAGCTCTGGGGGTACTGGTTGGTTCATACTGTTGTTCCTCCTATGGGGCTGCAAGCTCCTTCAGCTCATTGTGTCTTTCTTTTGCTCCTCCATTGGGGACCTTGTGCTCAGTCCAATGGTTGGATGAAAGCACCCACCTCTGTATTTGCCAAGTACTGGCAGAGCCTTTCAGAAAACAGCTATATCAGGCTCATGTTAGTAAGAGATTTTTGGGATCCAAAATAGTGTCGGGTTTTGCAGACTGTATATGGGATGGAACCCCAGGTGGGGCAGTCTCTGAATGGTCTTTCCTTCAGTCTCTGCTCCACACTTTGTCTCTGTATCTCCTCCCATGGGTTTTTTGTTCCCCTTTCTAAGAATGACAAAAGTGTCCATACTTTGGTCTTCCTTCTTCTAGAGCTTCATTTGGTCTGTGAGTTGTATCTTGGGTATTCTGAGCTTCTAGGCTAATATCCACTTATCAGTGAGTACCCACCATGTGTGTTCTTTTGTGATTGGGTGTCTTCACTCAGCATGATATTTTCTAGTTCCTTCCATTTGCCTAGGAATTTTATGAATTCATTGTTTTTAATAACTGAGTAGTACTCCATTGTGTAAATGTACCACAGTTTCTGTATCGATTCCTCTGTTGAGGGTCATCGGGGTTCTTTCCAGCTTCTGGATATTATAAATTAGGCTGCCGTGAACACAGTGCAGCATGTGTCCTTATTACATGTTGAAGAGTCTTCTGGGTATATGCCCAGGAGTAATATAGCTGGGTCCTCAGGTTGTACTATGTCCAGTTTTCTGAGGAACCACCAAATTGATTTCCAGGGTGGGTTGTACCAGCTTGCAATCCCACCAATAGTAAAGGAGTGTTCCTCTCTTTCCACATTCTTGCTACCACTTTCTGTCACCTGAGTTTTTGATCCTAGGCTTTCTGACTTGTATGTAGTTGTTTTGATTTGCATTTCCCTGTTGACTAAGGATGTTGAACATTTCTTTCATGGTGCTTGTTGCTTCTTGGTGCTTTTCAGTCATTTGGTATTTCTCAGTTGAGAATTTTTATTTAACTCTGTATCCCATTTTTTCAATAAGGTTATTTGGTTCTCTGGAATCTAACTTCTTGAGGTCTTTGTATATATTAGATATTAGTCCTCGAATGTAGGATTGGTAAAGATTTCTTCCCAATCTGTTGGTTGCCATTTTGTCCTATTGGCAGTGACCTCTGCCTTACATGAGCTTTGCAATTTATGAGGTCCCATTTGTCAATTGTTGATCTTAGCGTGTAATCTATTGGTGTTCTGTTCAGGAACTTCCCCAACCCCTTGCCCTTGTGCTCTAGGGTCTTCCCCATTTTCTTTTCTATTAGTTTCGGTCTATATGGTTTTATGTGTAGGTTCTTAATCTACTTGGACTTGAGCTTTGTACAAGGGAATAAGAATGGATCGATTTGCATTCTTCTGCATACTAACCACCAGTTAAAACAGCACCATTTATTGAAAATGCTGTCTTTTTTCCCACCAGATGGTTTTAGTTTATTTGTCAAAGATCAAGTGACCATAGGTTTTTGTTTGTTTGTTTGTTTGTTTTTATCACAATTGCTCTGTAGTACAGCTTGAGGTCAAGTATGGTAAATCTGCCAGAAGTTCTTTCATTGATGAGAATAGTTTTTGCTCTCCTGGGTTTTTTGTTATTCCAGATGAATTTGAGAATTGCTCTTTCTAGCTCTATGAAGAATTGAGTTGGAATTTTGATGGGGATTGCATTGAATCTGTAGATTGCTTTAGGCAAGATTGTCATTTTACTATGTTAATCTTGCTAATCCGTGATCATGGGAGATCCTTTCATCTTCTGAGATCTTCGATTTATTTCTTTGGAGACTTGAAGTTCTTGTCATACAGATTTTTCACTTGCTTAGTTAGAGTCACACCAAGGTATTTATATTATTTTATTTTTTGTGACTATTGTAAAGTGAGTTGTTTCTCTAATTTCTTTCTTTCTCAGCCTGTTTATCCTTTGGGTATAGGAAGGCCTCTGATTTGTTTGAGTTAATGTTATATATAGCCACTTTCCTAAAATTGTTTATCAGGTTTAGGAGTTCTCTGGTGGAATTTTGGTGGTGACTTAAGTATACTATCACATCACATGCAAATAATGATATTTTGACTTCTTCCTTTCTGCTTTGTATCTCTTTGATCTTTTGTTGTCTGATTGCTCTAGTTAGAACATCAAGTACTATATTAAATAGAGATGGAGAGAGAGGGCAGCCCTGTCTAGTTCCTGATTTTAGTGGGATTGCCTCTAGTTTCTCTCCATTTAGTTTGATGTTGGCTACTGTTTTGCTGTGTATTGCTTTTACTATGTTTAGGTATGGCCCTTGAATTCCTGATCTTTCCAAGACTTTTAACATGAAGGGATGCTGAATTTTGTTAAAAATGCTTTTGCAGCATCTCTTGAAATGACCATGTGTTTTTGTTTTTGTTTTCTTTTTTTAGTTTGTTTAGGTAGTGGATTACATTGATGGATTTCTGTATATTGAGCCATTCCTGCATCCCTGGGATGAAGCCTACTTGATCTTGAACGTGGCGAATGATCATTTTGATGTGTTCAGGGTATAGTACTATGGGTTGACATTTCATAGTTTCTGTTAAGAAATCTTGTATAATTCTGATTGATCTGTTTTATATGATACCTGAACTTTTTCACTTACTGATTTTAGTATTCTTTCTTTAGTGCATTTGGTGTTTTGACTATTACATGAAGGTAAGAATTTCTGTTCAGCTTAAGTTTATTTGGAGTTCTATAGGTTTCTTGTATGGTCATGGGCATCTCTTTCATTAGGTAAGGGAAGTTTTCTTCTAGAATTTTGTTGAAGATATTTACTGGCCCTTTAAGTTGGGAATCTTTGCTCTCTTCTATACCTATTATCCTAAGGTTTAGTCTTCTTACTGTGTCCTGTGTTTTCTGATTGTTTTGGGTTAGGATCTTTTTTACTTTTGTATTTTCTTTGACTGTTGTGTCAATGTTTTCTGTGTATCTTCTGCACCTGAAATTCTGTCATCGATCTCTTGCATTTTCTTGATCTATCTCTCTTGATCTCTTTCCTAGGTTTTCTATTTCTAGGGTTGTGTCTTAGTTAGGGTTTCACTGCTGTGAACAGACACCATAACCAATGCAAGTTTTATAAAAGACAACATTTAATTGGGGCTGGCTTACAGGCTCAGAGGTTCAGTCCATTGTCATCAAGGCAGAAACATGGTGGCATCCAGGCAGATATGGTGCAGGAGGAGCTGAGAGTTCTACATCTTCATCTGAAGGCTGCTAGTGGAAGACTGACTTCCAGGCAACTAGGGTGAAGGTCTTAACCCCACACTCACAGTGACACACCTACTCCAACAAGGCCACACCTCCTAATAGTGCCACTCCCTGGGAAAAGCATATACAAACCATAACATTCCACTCCCTGGCCCCCATAGGCTTGTTCAAACATGAGTCTATGGGGGCCATACTGAAACATAGCATAATGCAAAATACATTTAGTCCAACTTCAAAAGTCCCAGTAGACTATAGCAGTCTCAACAGTGTTAAAAGTCCAAAGTTCAAGGTCTCTTCTGAGATTCATTCAATCACTTAACTGTAATCCTTCAAGCAAGACAGGAAACCAGCTGGGCAAAGTCAAAACTCTTCATCTCCACTTCTGATGGCAAAGCAGTCTTCAGATATCCAACTCCTTTTTCATCTTTGTTGACTGCAACAAGGTTCTTTCTCCTGGGCTTGTTCCACTCCCTGTTAGCAGCTTTCCTTGGCAGGCACCCTGTGGCTCTGGCATCTGTAACATCTTGGGTACCCCAAGTCAATTTCAGCTTCACAGCTTCTTGTTCCAGTGTCTGAGATCCACACATGATCTTCTGTGCATCTCCAAAGAGCTGGTGTCACTTCTCCAGCTCTGCCCTTTGTAGCACTCTAAGTTCAGATTGATCCACTCCACTGCCACTGCTGTTCTTGGTGGTCATCCCATGGTACTGGCATCTCCAATATGCTAGGGTCTCCCACTGCAACTATAATTCACCAAAGCCTCTCATAGGCTCTCTTCATAGTACCAGGCCTCAACTCCTTTGCATGACCCCTTCAGTCCTGGGCTGGCAATTACAACTGAGGGTACACTTTCACCAATGGCCTTTCATGGCCTCTCACAGTACCAAGCCTCAGCTGTTCTTCATGATGCCTTCGTGCCTTCAAAACCAGTACCACCTGGATGATTCTTACACATTACCAAGTACAGCTGCAGCATGAGGAACACTTGGCTATCTCTGGAATACAGCTTCTTTGTGCTCTCAGAAAACACTTCCTATATTTCACCTCAGTGATGCTGGTCTTTTCTTAACCATCACTAATTTCTTAGCTCCAGCTAACCAGCATCAATTGTTCCAGTAGTCTCCTTCTCCTCTTGAATATAAAGGCAGAGATACATGGCTGAAGCTGCTGAGTTCTGCTGCTTGCAGGAGCTGGAACATTGGCCCCCTTGTTCTATTACATTATCACTAGCTTCCTTTTTCCCAGCTCCTTCACTGCCTAAGTTGGCTATCCTGAATCTTGCTCCTTAGACTGACTTTGAACTCAAGAGATCTGCATGCCTGTCCCCTAAGCACTGGGATTAAAGGTGTGGTCCACCAAGCCTGGATTAAAGTTTTTCTTTACCTAGAATTTGCTCTGTTCTAGGATGGCCTTGAACTCAGAGAGCTGCTTATCTTTGCCTCCTGGGATTAAAGGCTGGTACTACCATGCCTGGACCTAAAGTTAACTGCGTGATTCTTGCCCCCAAGGTCACCACTCCTTTAATTCCGTTTAATATCCTTGAATTCAGCTCCATTTCACTTCCTGAAGTCCCTTTAATACTCAAACTATATATTTTGTACTTTTCCTTTCTCAGCTTGCTATGTTTGTTCAAAATTCTCTTCATCAGACTTAACCAGAGAACAAAGTCTTTGTTGGGCTTTTTTGAGACTTCCTTTGCAGATGCAATTAATATAAATCTCTTTACCTTAGCCCTAGGCAGTCTCTTCAGACAATGGCAAAAAGCCATGTTCGTCACCAAAACATCACAAAAACAGTTTCTCAGGCACATATTAAAGTTCTTCTTCACTGAAACCTCTTGGGCCATCAGGCCTACACAGTTCAAATGTCCCTCAGCACCACTGTCTTCCATATTCTGACTAGGCTGGCCCATTAAGTCCCACTTAAAACATTCCGTGGCTTTCCAAATCCAAAGTCCCAAAATCCACATTCTTCCAAACAAAAACATGGTCATGCCTAGCACAGCAATACCCCAGTCCCTGGTACCAACTTCTGTCTTAGTTAGGGTTTCACTGCTGTGAACAGACACCATGACCAATGCAAGTTTTATAAAAGACAACATTTAATTGGGGCTGGCTTACAGGCTCAGAGGTTCAGTCCATTGTCATCAAGGCAGAAACATGGTGGCATCCAGGCAGATATGGTGCAGGAGGAGCTGAGAGTTCTACATCTTCATCTGAAGGCTGCTAGTGGAAGACTGACTTCCAGGCAACTAGGGTGAAGGTCTTAACCCCACACTCACAGTGACACACCTACTCCAACAAGGCCACACCTCCTAATAGTGCCACTCCCTGGGAAAAGCATGTACAAACCATAACAGGTTGTCTCCGTTTGTGATTTCTTTATTGTTTCTATTTCCATTATTAGATATTTGGTAGTTTTGTTCATTTCAATTGTCTGTTTGATTGTCTTTTCCTGTAATTCTTTAATGGCGTTTTCTGTTTCATCTTTAAGTGCTTTCGAGCTGGTTACCTGTGTTCTCCTGTATTTCTTTAAGGGAGTTATTTATGTCCTTCTTAAAATCTATCATCATATGAGAAGTGATTTTATATCTGAATCTTGCTTTTCTGGTGTGATGGTGTATCCAGGACTTGCTATGTTTGGAGAATTGGGTTCTGATGATGCCATGTAAACTTGGTTTCCATTGCTTATGTTCTTATGCTTGACCCCCACCATCTCATTATGTTTAGTGTTACCCGCCCTTTCTATATCTGACTGGGAACTCCTCAGAGTCCAGCTGTCTCTGTGGTCCTGTGATTCCAGGATCATGTCATTCTGAGATCCTGGGTTTGTCAGCACTTCTGGGCATCAAGCTTCCTCTGGGGTCCTGAAATACTGCTGTGGCCAAACTCCTGGGATTCTGTGATCCTGGGGGAGTTAGAGCACCTAGGAGTGGAGCTTCCTTTGGCTGTTATGGCACTAGCTGCAGAATTTGTGCTCAAGGTATACCAGCCCAGGTCAGAAGGTACCTGTGCCACTGGTCTGGCAGAGTTCCTTTGTCTCTGGATCCTGCTGGTCCCAATTATGCGCAGTGGTGTTTAGACAGATGTTATGTCCTCCTGACCACTTATCCTATGATGCTGAGCATGTTAGAGCACCTGGCAGTGTCACTTCCTCTGGGTGTAACATGACTGGTTGCAGAGTTTGAGTCCAAGGTGAACTGGCCCAGCTCTATTTATTTTTGATTCGTAGATCTCTTTTGGCCCCTGGACTCTGAGGCTAGATTGCCTTGATGGCAATGTAGATATTATCTGCAGTGTAAGACAATTAATACCCAATGAAGAGAAACACACTGTTGCTCAATGGAAAACAACAACCAGAAATTAAATTGTCCCCTCCAGTTGTGTCCAGGTGGACTGTCTTGTATAAAATCTTAGACAAGATGTCTCAGAAGACAATTACATGCAAGAAGCTGTTTATTATTTTTCACACTAAGTGGGGCAACATCTAGTGATTCTCCCTTGAATATTTTCTCCTCACTTTCCTGTCCCCTTCTGCTTTTTCTCATTCACAATAAAAATTGTGTTGTACAAGCTTTTGCATGTGTTACTTTTTGGCTTAGAGAAAGAGATCTAGGTTAATAGACTCACTGAACTGGTAGAGAAAAGTTAGGCCACTTGGGAAGAATGGAAAGTTGGTTCCTCAATTTCAGTAAATAAGGGAAGGGAAGACATATTTTTTAAAATGTGGTAGTCAGATGCACATATGTGTTGGGTTTATCATGGTTTGTTTGGTTATTCGCTGTACATCCCCTTTCTATTTCCCCCCCCCAGTGCCACCTTCACAAACTCCCTTTCCAGATTACCCTCAGTGAAGAGGAAGCCGCCCCCCATGGGTACTAATCTGCCCTGGCACCTCAAGTTGCATCAGGACTAATCACATCCTCTTCCACTGAGGCCAGACAAGGCAGCCCAACTAGGGGAAGGGAATCCAAAGGCAGGCAACAGAGTAAGAGAGAGCCACCAACTCCAATTGTTAGGGGACCTAAATGAAGACCAAGTTGTACATCTGCTACAAATGTGTGGGAGTCCTAAGTTCAGGCTGTGCATGCTCTTTGGTTGGTGGTTCAGCTTCTGTGAGCCCCCATGAGCCCAGTTTGTCGACTCTAGGTCTTTTTGTGGTATCCTTAGTGCCTCCAAATTCCTTAATCCTTGCCTGAACTTTTTTGTTCACGTGACTCCTAAAATCTTGTGTTTGGATATGGTTTATCTCCATCTGATCCATCAGCTGCTGAAGACTCTCAGAGGAGAGTTATCCTAGGCTCCTGTCCCAAAGCAAAGTTGGCTTTCTCCCAAACATCTCAAGTTGGGTCAGTCATTGGTTGGCTCCTTCCTCAATCTCTGTTCCATCTTTATCCTGGCATAACTTGTGGACAAAACAAATTTTGGGTGGAAGGTTTTATGGGTGGGTTTGTGTCCCCTGCCCCAGTGGTAATCTCTTATGGCTATAGGAGGTGGCCATTTTAGCTTCCTTATCCCCCACTACTAAGAGAGTCAGCTAGAGTCACTTTTACAGACTCCCAGGAGCCTCCCCTATCCGAGATCTCTAGCACATCTTCCCAGACATGTGCCCTCCCCCATACAGATTTCTGGTCTCTCCTCCCAGCCCTTACACCCTGCTAACATTTGACCCTTGTCCTGTTACCCTCTCCATATCCTCTCCCACCCTGTTACCTTCCTTCATCCATTTTTGATGTTTATTTGATTACCCCTTCTTAGTGAGATTCAAGCATCCTCCCTAAGGTCCTCCTTGTTTCTTAGCTTCTTTGGGTCTGTGGATTGTAGCATCTCATGCTGTTTTTAAATGACAGGATTGCTGCAAATAATGACCATGGACTTAAAAGCATAGAACTCTTTCCCTCCATGACTTAGTTATACTTCCAGCAAGGGATGATCAGATAAGGAAGCCATTTTACAACAAAGCAAGTCAGGGCACACAGGAGTGGCAACTCTTTCCATTAGATTGAAGTGCCTGAGACAACTTTCCTAGCTCCTCACTACTTCTCTGAAAGGAAATCAGACTACCCCATGGGCTCCCAGGTGGCAGGGTTTGGGACATGCTATAAAATTAATGCAATGCTTTCAAATGAAATTGCCAAAGTTGCAACTGGAAGAGCTTTGAACCTGAGGTCAGAGATTCATAGCATCACTTAGGGATGTGGAGGTGCAGATACAACATTAATACAGGTGATACTGACAAAGTACAATAGAAGAACATACTTTTACAGCTGTATGCTCCAGGATAGAGGACTAGGCAGGTCCTAGACTAGGCTCAGAGATATCAAAGTTAGCATAAAATTTCTAACCCTCATCTAAATCAAATACATCTTCTAGGGAAATCAATACAGGAATCAGGATAAAGTTAGCTTTAAAAGAGATTATAGCCAGGAGCATCTCTCAGTGGTAGAGTGTTTGCCCTACACATTCAAGGCTCAGGTTTATTCTCTAAGCTTCTTATATCAAACAAGGATAAGATACTGTTAACCTAAGTGTTAAAAACAACAACAAAAACTGACTTAGGGTTTCTATTCCTGCATCAAAGTGCACAAAAGCACCATGACCAAATAGCAAGTTGGGGAGGAAAGTGTTCATTCTGCTTATAATTGAATAGCACCGTTCATCACTGGAGGAAGTCAGGACTTGAATTCAAACATGTATAGAACCTGGAGGCAGGAGCTGATGCAGAAGCCATGGGGGGGTGTACTGCTTATGGGCTTGCTCAGCCTGTTTTCTTATAGAACTCTAGACCACCAGCAATGGGATGGCACTACTCACAATGGGTTTTGCTCTCCCCATCAATCACTAATTTTAAAAAGTGCCCTACAGATTTGCGGACAGATGGATATTATGAAGGCATTTTCCCTCTCTTGTGTGACTTTAGTTCATGTTAAGTTGACATGACATAAATTTAGCTAGCACATGCTTTCATTCCTACATACAATTATAACTTAAATAAATTAAAATTCATTTTCCTTATCACCCCAGAGTTTTGTTGTTGCTCATTAAGAAGATGAAATCGGTGGGCCTCCATATTGCAACCAGGACACAGATGGAAAGGCCCAGGCTCTGTGGGTCTTCCCCGTGCCCTCTGGCCATGCACCAAGGCTGCAGTCTGCAACCAGCTCGCCGGCCCCTGGACCAGCTATAGCTGCGGACTTCCATATTGCAACCAGGACACAGCTGGAAAGGCCCAGGCTCTGTGGGACTTCCCCGCGCCCTCTGGCTGTGCACCAAGGCAGGGGGCAGCAACCAGCTCACCGGCTCCTGGACCAGCAATAGCGGCAGGCCTCCATATTGCAATCAGGACAAAGCTGGAGAAGCCCAGGTAGACAGACTCCATCAGGGGCTACAATCGCATGGGTGGCAGCCAGCTTATGATCCCTTAAAGCACAGTCACACATATTCACCAGTAGAGAAACAACAGGTGAGCCCAGCCTCACAGGAGATTCAAACACCAGCCACTGACAACAAGGCCAACTAACACCAGAAATAACCAGATGGCAAAAGGAAAACGAAGGAACATTACTAACAAAAATCAAGGCAACATGACAGCATCTGAACCCAGTTCTCCAACAACAGGAAGCCCTGGATACCCCAAAACACCAGAAAAACAAGACTTGGATATAAAATCACTGGTCAAGATGCTGGTAGCTGAACACATAGAAAAATCTCGTAAAGAAATAGAGGAGAATATGGATCAAAAGTTAGAAGCCTTTACGAGGCAAATACAAAAATCACTTCAAGAAATTCAGGAGAAGATGGATCAAAAAGAAGAAGACAATAAGGAAGAAAGACAAAAGTCACTTGAAGAACTACAGAAGAACGTGGGCCAACAAGTAGAAGCTATGAAAGAGGAAGCACAAAAATCTATTAAAGAAATACATGAAAACACAATCAAGCAAGCAAAAGATCTGAGCACATCCATCCAGATACTAAAAACAGAAGTAGAAACAACTAAGAAATCACAGAGGGAGACAACATTGGAGATAGAAAACCTTGGGAAGAAATCAGGGGCCATAGATGCAAGTATCAACAATAGAATACAAGAGATAGAAGACAGAATATCAGAAGCCGAAGATACCATAGGAACCATTGATTCAACAGTCAAAGAAAATACTAAATGCAAAAAGGTGGTAACCCAAAACATCCAGGAAATCCAAGACACCATGAGAAGACCAAACCTAAGGATTATAGGTATAGATGAGAGTGAAGATTTACAAGTTGAAGGGCCAGCTAATATCTTCTATAAAATTATGGAAGAAAACTTCCCCAACCTAAGGAGAGAGATGCCCATGAATATACAAGAAGCCTATAGAACCCCAAACAGACTGGACCAGAACAGAAATACATCCCGTCACATAAGAATCAAAACTCCAAATGTACTAAACAAAGAAAGAATACTAAAGGCAGCAAGAGAATAAGGCAACGTAACATATAAAGGAAGACCTATCAGAATAACACCAGACTTCTCACCTGAGACCATGAAAGCTAGAAGATCCTGGGCAGATATCATGGAAACTCTAAGAGAACACAAACTTCAGCCAAAACTACTTTACCCAGCAGAACTCTCAATTGCCATTGATGGAGACATCAAGGTATTCCATGACAAAACCAAATTTGCAAGATATCTTTCCACAAATCCAGCCCTACAAAGGATAATAGGGGGAAAACACCAAGACAAGGACAGAAACTACACCCGGGAAGAAGCAAGATAGAAACCTCCTCTCATCAAACCGAAAAGAACATAACCTCTCAAATATAAAATAAATAAATAAATAAATAAATAAATAAATAAATAAAAAATGAATAAATAAATAAAAATAATTTCAAAAATGTCTGGAGGAAATAATTACTATTTCTTAATATCTCTTAACATCAATGGACTCAATTCCCCAATAAAAAGACATAGATTAACAGACTGGATACAGAAACAGGACCCTACATTTTGCTGCATACAGGAAACACATCTCAGTGTTAAAGACAAACACTGCCTTAGAGTAAAAGGCTGGAAGACAATTTTACAAGCAAATGGTCTCAGGAAACAAGCTGGAGTAGCCATTCTAATATCAGATAAAATTGACTTCCAACCTAAAATCATCAAAAGAGACTCAGAAGGTCACTTCTTGCTGGCCAAAGGGAAAATCCACCAAGAAGAGCTCTCAATACTGAACATCTATGCTCCAAATGCAAGGGCACCCTCATTCGTAAAAGAAACCTTACTAAAGCTTAAAGCACACATTACACCTAACACAATAATTGTGGGTGACTTCAACACTCCACTCTCCTCAATGGACAGATCAGGAAAGCAGAAACTAAACAGGGACACAGTGAAACTAATTCAAACTCTGGACCAACTGGATTTAACAGATATATATAGAACATTTCATCCTAAAGCTAAAGAATATACCTTTTTCTCAGCTCCACATGGTACCTTCTCCAAAATAGACCATATAATTGGTCACAAGACAGATATCAACAAATACAAGAAGATAGAGCTAATCCCATACCTCCTATCAGATCACCATGGAGTAAAAGTGGTCTTCAATAGCAAGAAAAACAACAGAAAGCCCACATATACATGGAAACTAAACAATACTCTACTCAATGACACCTTGGTCAAGGAAGAAATAAAAGAAGAAATCAAAGACTTTTTAGAATTCAATGAAAATGAAGGTACAACCTACCCAAATCTATGGGACACAATGAAAGCAGTGCTAAGAGGAAAACTCATAGCTCTAAGTGCATCCAAAAAGAAACTGGAGAGAGCATACACTAGCAACTTAACGGCACACCTAAAAGCCCTGGAAGAAAAACAAGTTAATTCACCCAGGAGGAGTAGAAGACAAGAAATCATCAAACTCAGGGCTGAAATCAATCAAGTAGAAACAGAACCATACAAAGAATCAACAAGACTAGGAGCTGGTTCTTTGAGAAAAATCAACAATATAGATAAACCCTTAGCCAGACTAAACAAAGGACACAGAGACAGTATACAAATTAACAAAATTAGAAATGAAAAGGGAGACATAACAACAGAAACTGAGGAAATTCAAAAGATCATCAGATCCTACTACAAAGGTCTATACTCAAAACAACTGGATAATCTGGAGGAAATGGACGATTTCCTAGACAGATATCAAATACCAAAATTAAATCAGCATCAAGTAGATCAGCTAAATAGTCCCATAACCCCTAAAGAAATAGAAGGGGTTATAGAAAGCCTCCCAACCAAAAAAAGTACTGGACCAGATGATTTTAGTTGAGAATTCTACCAGACCTTCAAAGAAGACTTAACACCAATACTTTTCAAACTATCCCACAAATAGAGACAGAAGAGACACTGCCCAACTCATTCTTCGAAGCCACAATTATGATAATACCTAAACCACAAAAAGATCCAACAAAGAAAGAGAAATACAGGCCAATTTCTCTTATGAATATAGATGCAAAAATACTAAATAAAATTCTTGCTAACCGAATCCAAGAGCACATCAAAACGATCATTCACCATGATCAAGTAGGCTTCATCCCAGGGATGCAGGGATGGTTCAATATATGGAAATCCATCAATGTAATCCACTACATAAACAAACTGAAAGAAAAAAACCACATGGTCATCTCATTAGATGCTGAAAAAGCATTCGACAAAATTCAGCATCCTTTCATGCTAAAAGTCTTGGAAAGAGCAGGAATTCAAGGCCCATACCTAAACATAGTAAAAGCAATCTACAGCAAACCAGTAGCCAACAGCAAAATAAATGGAGAGAAACTTGAAGCAATCCCACTAAAATCAGGGACTAGACAAGGCTGCCCTCTCTCTCCATACCTTTTCAATATAGTACTTGAAGTTCTAGCGAGAGCAATTAGAAAACATAAGGAAGTCAAAGGGATACAAATTGGAAAGGAAGAAGTCAAACTATCATTATTTGCAGACGATATGATAGTTTACTTAAGCGACCCAAAAAACTCCACCAGAGAACTCCTACAGCTGATAAACAACTTCAGCAAAGTGGCAGGTTATAAAATTAACTCAAGCAAGTCAGTGGCCTTCTTGTACTCAAAAGACAAGCAGGCTGAGAAAGAAATTAGGGAAAGAACACCCTTCACAATAGCCACAAACAACATAAAGTATCTTGGCGTAACTCTAACCAAACAAGCCAAAGATCTGTATGACAGGAACTTCAAGTCCTTGAAGAAAGAAATCAAAGAAGACCTCAGAAGATGGAAAAATATTTCTTGCTCCTGGATTGGCAGGATCAATATAGTAAAAATGGCCATCTTGCCAAAAGCAATCTACAGATTCAATGTAATCCCCATCAAAATCCCAGATCAATTCTTCATAGATCTAGAAAGAGCAATTCTCAAATTCATCTGGAGCAACAAAAAACCCAGGATAGCTAAAACTCTTCTCAACAATAAAAGGACTTCTGGGGGAATCAATATACCTGACCTCAAGCAGTACTACAGAGCAATTGTGTTAAAAACTGCATGGTATTTGTATAGCAACAGGCAAGCAGATCAATGGAACAGGATTGAAGACCCAGAAATTAACCCACAGACTTATGGTCACTTGATCTTTGATAAAGGAGCCACAACCATCCAGTGGAATAAAGATAGCCTTTTCAACAAATGGTGCTGGTTCAACTGGAGGTCAACATGCAGAAGAATGAGAATTGACCCACTCTTATCTCTTTGCACTAAGATCAACTCCAAGTGGATCAAGGACCTCCATATAAAACCAGACACACTGAAACTATTAGAAAAGAAACTTGGGAAGACCCTGGAGGACTTGGGCACAGGGGAAAAGTTCCTGAACAGAACACCAATAGCTTACGCACTAAGATCAAGAATCGACAAATCGGACCTCATAAAATTACAAAGTTTCTGCAAAGCAAAGGACACTGTCAGAAGGACAAAACGGCAACCAACAAAGTGGGAAAAAATCTTCACCAACCCCACATCCGACAGAGGGCTAATATCCAATATATACAAAGAACTCAAGAAGTTAGACTGCAAAGAAACAAATAACCCTATCAAAAAATGGGGCACAGAGCTAAACTAAGAATTTTCACCAGAAGAAATTCAGATGGCCGAGAAACACCTTAAAAGATGTTCAACATCATTAGTCATCAGGGAAATGCAAATCAAAACAACCCTGAGATTCCACCTCACACCAGTCAGAATGGCTAAGATTAAAAACTCAAGAGACAACAAGTGCTGGCAAGGATGTGGAGAAAGAGGAACACTCCTCCACTGTTGGTGGGATTGCAAAATGGTAAAAACCACTCTGGAAATCAGTTTGGCGGTTCCTCAGAAAATTGGGCATGTCCCTTCCAGAGGACCCTGGCATACCACTCCTGGGCATATACCCAGAGGATTCCCCTGCGTGCAATAAAGACACATGCTCCACTATGTTTATAGCAGCCTTGTTTATAATAGCCAGAAATTGGAAGGAGCCCAAATATCCCTCAAAGGAGGAATGGATACAGAAAATGTGGTATATTTATACAATGGAATACTACTCAGCAATTAAAAATAATGAATTCATGCAATTTGTAGGTAAATGGTTAGACCTGGAAAATATCATCCTGAGTGAATTAACCCAATCACAAAAGAATGCACATGAAATGCAATCACTGATAAGTGAATATTAATGAGCCCAGAAGCCCTAAATACTCAAGACACAAATAGCAAGTCAAATGATTCCCAAGAAGAAGAAAGGAGAGGACCCTGGGCCTATAAAGATTGCATCCAGTTTAGTAAAGAAACCGAGGGGGGAGGGGGAATGATTGGGGAATAGTTGGGGGGGAGAGGAACTATGGGAAGTATGGTGGGTGGGAACTGGGAAAGGGGAAAGCCTTTGGAATGTAAACATAGAATATAGAAAATAAAAAATATTCTTTTACTGATGACATTTTAAAACAATAAATAAAATATATGAAATGAAAAAAAAGAAGATGAAATCAATTACAATGCAACAAAGTAACGTCTTATTCTTGTTTGTTCTGCTTGGAAGAAAGATACATGTTTGGGGCAGTGATATATCTATGGGCATTAATACAAAAATAGCACCTTCATTAAACTGCAAAGCCAGCTGGGGAAAAGCAGCATTCAGCTACTTATTGCATTACCAATTCCTGCTCAGTGTGAAGCAATTTCAAGCCATGAGTAAATTATAGTAATTCTATTAGAGGCAGACAGTCAGGCATTCATAGCAGAGAATATCTAAGTTTGGGACACCCATTACCCAGTATGTATATATATATATATATATATATATATATATATATATATATATCACAGTTATATTACCCAGTATATATATATATATATATATATATATATATATATACACATATATATATATATATCACAAAATGCCTTCTGAAAGTAGTATATAACAACATTTATACATTTATAAAACGATGATTTATCAGAGTTTACACTGTAGACAGATTCAATATCTCCCCCAAACAGAATCAATATGTTGTGATATGTTTATACAATACAATGGAGATAAACAATTAAAGCCTCCAGTTACCCTGGAAAACTCTGACAAATGGAACAATGGGTGAAAGAAGGTAGATTAAAACAATGAACAATCTGAGAGATTATAGGCCATTTGTATCCAATCCAAAAAAAAAAAAGACAACATTAATACAAACTGAAGTCAAGGTCACACTTGGTTATATTTTAAGAGTAGGCAAGATCCACGCATTGGAAGAGGGTGTGATTGAATGTCTTATTCCTCATGTTCAGAAGGGCTCCCATGAGTTATTGTCTTTGGATTTTTCACTGAGATGAACTGATGCTTTGTGAATCCTCAACAAAATTAAAAAGAAAAAATCCTTCCCTCTATTGTTTGGCTGTGTTAAATTGGACATTGAACAGTACCTGGTTTTCATCCTTGTCTCCTACTTCATTCCCATTGCTCCCTAGTTTCCTTTGCTCATCTCTAGGCAGACTCTAGGCAGCATTTCTTGCCAGGACTGATCTAGATTTTGCAGCACTCTTGTACCTGTGTGTATATCTTTCAAACTTTTTGCTGTTGCAGCCCACAGGGTAGGTATCTTGGGTAACACTGATGATTGCATTAAAAGTCCATACACTGTCATGTCCATGTATGTTTGGGTTGCTTGTGCTCTGCCAATCTGCAAAGTAAAAGAAAATATAACACAGGGAGGTCCTTGGAAGGTGTGAGAAGGCTTTTGGAAGAAAATTGAAAGGATGAACATGTTTACATGTCCCGGTCAACATTTAATGAAATTAATTCTAAGATCTTTGCAAGGTCATTATTCTTTAACACCCTCAAGAGATGTCCTCCTTTGTGAGTGTCCTCTTCAGAGCACTTTTGACCTCTTTGTTCCTCAGACTATAGATCAGGGGGTTGAGCATAGGATTGAAAAGGCTATGGAATAGCAAGAGATATTTCTTCTGCTCATCGGACTTCCCTTGTTGAGGCCCAATGTACATGACAATGGCTGTACCATAAAAGAGTCCTACTACACAGAGATGGGAGGAGCAAATGGAGAAGGCTTTCTGGCGTCCCTGCTGTGACTTAATCTTCAGGATGGCACACAGAATGTGAGCATAAGAGACTACAATTGAGAAAAATGGTCCGACAAGCACAGACACAGCCCCAGCCAAAACCATGGACTCATTGATGGTGGTGTCTGAACAAGCAAGTTTGAGAACAGCTATAATTTCACAGAAAAAGTGATTGACCTTTTGTGAGCCACAGAAGGGTAATGGTAGCAGTAATACTAGATGAACCAGGGCCAAGAGGACTCCTAAAATCCAAGAAATCACCACCAGTATAACACAAACTCTCCAGCTCATGATGGTAGTATATCAGAGCGGGTGGCAGATGGCCACATACCGATCATAGGACATCACCACCAGTAGAAGACATTCTGTGTGTGCAAATATCAAAAAGAGAAAGGTCTGCGTCATGCAGCCAGCAAAAGAGATCAGCTTGGCTGGGTCCATGAGGTTTACCAGCATCTGGGGCACTGTGTTGCAGGCATAGGCAATATCAACGATGGCCAGGTGGGACAGGAAGAAGTACATGGGAGTGTGGAGTCTGGAGTCCAGGCAGATAAGTCCCAGGATGGTCCCATTCCCCAGCAGGGTGAAGGCATAGAACAGGGAGAAGAGGACAAAGAGGAGCATCTGCATCCTTGGGCTGAGTGGAAATCCCAGGAGAAGGAACTGAGTAATCAAGGTCTGATTTCCCCCCATTTCCCTATGAAAGAGAGGTTGAACCTGGTATGAATGGTCAAGGTAGATATTTGGATAATATATTTGTGCATGTTATGTTGAATGCTTTTAAGAAAACCCTCCATGATATTCTTGTCTTGTTAGTCACTAAATTAAAAGATTTTATGGGTATCAAATGAATTAGGAGAAAATATGTACTCTATAAGCTAAATGCTAATATCATATTACATTATTCAGCAAATACTGTTTTCATCTTCAAACCAATTTTTATCAAAACATGGTAGTAAGTTCCCATCATGGTGGTGGCTGTACAGTTCAGTTGAAGCAGACATGTGGTATGTATCATCATTTTCATGTGGAATGAGGGTGAGGAGTCAATCATCCTTCTATCAAATTTTCTTACAAATGCAAGGTATGTTATAATTTTATTATTTACTTTAATGGATTTCAGTACTAATAAAACACAATAAACCTGAATGGCATAGACAGAGTGGAAGTTTGTTATAACTCCAGCTGGATTTAGTTTAGGGACCCCTGTCTTTTCACTTTTGTGCCCACAGATGAACATAGAATTAGAAAACATAGGGTTATCTTTGTAGTTATACTATATGCTTTGTTTTACCTACATGTGTCCCTGTGAAGACTCAGAAATTTATGTCATGTGCCCTACATCCTGCTTAGAAAATTGTGTGGAACATACTCTAAGTGAATACACATAAATGTATATATCCTCTAAAATCCTATTATTGTTCAGTGCTTGTGTCATATTCTCTTTTATTCTGTGTAGTTCACTCAGTTTCATTAGTAGAATTGCCATGGAAATAATGTAATGATATTTTCAAGCTTTCAGTTAAAAGTGTTGACTGAATCAAAGAAAGCTTAGGCTTTCACTGTAGATTCATATTTAATGAATCCTCTGTATACTGTTTAAGGACAATGTAAATTATTTTATTTTATTAACAGTGATATTTTCTTTTGTGGCTGTTTAGATGCTTAAATCCCTTTCAACTAGGGTTTTTTCTAAGCTTTGAACTGTAGCTGTTAAACCATTCCTGCAGCTTTATTCTTTGATTTTATGCCATTCTTTAGTCTAGAATTCATGTCAATTTCACATTTAAAATAAAAATCCCAGAAAAAAATATGACCTAATTTCTCTCAACATGTTTCACAATTATATTTTGATATATGAAAGGTTTTGTAAGCAAGAGAGGATAAATTCTTGTTTTACCTTAAGTCAAATACAGGAAACTATTGAAGGACAATATCATCTGAGTCTAAGAAATAGGTTTGTGATTACTGGAATCATCTCCCACAAAGGTGATTGTTTTACTAGGATGAAAATCTATCTAAATAGGCTGAATGTATAAGAGATTAATTGCCCACTTATTGAAGAAAGATTCCTGAATCTTTGGAGAAGTTGAAGTAGAATGCTAATTCAAGTAGAAAATTCAGTTAATCAAATGCATAGAGCAGTGTTCATTTATTTTGATACAGTATTTCTTTACCTTTTGGAAGCAATGAAGATAAAATATTACTTTTATGTTCAAATCAAATTTACCTAAAGTTTAAAATATGTTAGTAAGCTGCTAACACGTTGTAAGATATTTCAAAGTTTTTGTACAATGAATCCAGAGTCAAATAAAAAATAATAATCAGTGAACACTATTTATATTGCTCCTATCTCCAGGTGGCCAGAGCACAAATTGTAAAATGCAGACATTTACTGAACATCACTATGTTCTTCTATGTGCTATGGGAACAAGTATAGGAGACTTCCCTCCTTGCCAGCACAGGTAACCTTCTTGTTAGAAGATATGTATACACAATAATTCTCCTACTTCCTTCAAAAAAGTAGTCTTATATTAAAAAAAATAAAGCCTCCAAGGTGATTTTGCTCTGTGTCACTAGTTCATTTCTCGATAATTTCATGAACTAACGGAAGCATGATAAGCATATCTCTCAAATAGCTAAGGTTCCTAACAGTCCTAATAAAAAATGCATCAGCAGCAAAGATTACCCACATTAGCCATATCTAAAGAGTTAATAGCCTTCATATTGCCTTGGTCACTAGGTTTATAAACAGCAGGAATCCAGAAAGAGTAGACATCAATAGTGACAGTTCAGTTGCAATTTTTCTTTTTTTCTGAAATTTTATAATAAATAAAATTTATATTTCATAAGAAACTTTCCTCAAACTTACGAAAAAGCAGGTGAAGACAGGCTGGATAGAGTGAGAGAAGCAAGTAGCTGTTAGTGTGGGAATTCTTTTCTTCTGAGCACCTGCAGATGAACTTTCTCTCAAATAAGCTGACTTTATTTTCCTGTTAGTTCAGTCACCTAATATATTCTGAAAACTTAGAGAGAGAAGGAGAAGACACACACACTGTGCCCTGGCCCTTTCAGTAAAAAAAAAAGGGGGGGGACTGTCACTGTGCTTAACTCTGGTTTTCCCTGGAGAAAAGCTCATGACAAGAAGTGAGGATTCTGATGCTGTATTCAATTACTGTGGTCTATGAGTACAGATCCAAGAATAAATACAATGTCTTCTAGGTCAGGGTGTCTTCAATGTAATGCAATCACTTGACCTATTATAATTAGAAGATCTTCAATACATCCCTACCTACTAACATCCAAATAGATTAAATAGTATTTAATGGGAAGTTGTAATCATTTCTGTACACACTAATCATTGTTCCTTTAAACAGAGGTGTGTGTGTGTGTGTGTGTGTGTGTGTGTGTGTGTTTAGCTCAATGTTCCACAAGGAATATAATTCATAAAATAAGCTAAAATAAGATCAACAGCAGCTATGGGAAGCATGTTCAGGAGTTAAGGAAGAAGATAAAACATCCCAAAGGGACTTATTAAATATTATTCTGTAAAACTTTACTGGGCACAAACAGAGAAGGAATATTTTCACCAAGAAACAATTTTTTCTTCTCCAATGTCTAGTCATTTTGATTTCAGAAAGCAAGAAAGAGCCTTCCAAAGCTATCAATATTAGTGTTTCTCTTCTTCCTGAACTACAGATAAACTGAACTAACTATGTTTTATATCTTCATGGACTATAATGGAGACAACTAATGATGTCTACCTTGTGGCTTAAACACTTCTTTGATTCATTTATCTATTTTTTGTCATAGTCAAAAAAGAAGATATAAAACATATATTAGTTATTTCTATTATATTTCTATCTATATATTTCTTATATTAGTTATTTTACTATATGCCAGCCTATTAAAGAAGTAATAATCTAATTATATTTAACAAGAAAAAAGTAGCCATGAGCACTTTAGAATGGACTTTTGTCCATCAAAGATTTTCACTAGAAGGCTTTATGGTGACTAGAGCCCATGCTGTACCCTTGCTTAGGTGGATATCTATAGGTGTCTGGTATCTAAAAAGAAACTGTAAGTCTTACCCACACATTGTTTATTGTCCAATTCACCAACATTCAAGCTCATAAATGACATTTTCTCCATAATATTGCCAGTCTGATTTATAGCACTTATAGTTTTGTATTTAGGTCCTTTACTAAGATTAATTCAATCAATTCTTTTTATTTTTTTCCTTTTTGTTTTTAATATACTTGTTTATTGGATATATACTTTATTTGATTTCACATGCTATCTGCTTTCCCAGTTTCCCACATCCTGTAAAGCCCGTATCCCATCATTCTTCTCCCTGCTTCTATGAGGTTGTTCCTCTAGCCACCCTACTCCCACTTCTCCGCCCTCGATTCCCTTACACTGGGGCATCTCAATCCCTCATAGAACCAAGGGCCTCTCCTCCCATTGATGCCTGACAAGCCAATCTTCTGCTACATGTGAAACTGGAGCCATGTGTACCCCTTGGTTGATGTCTTAGTCCTCGGGAGCTCTGCGCAGTCTGGTTGGTTGATATTGTTGTTCTTCCTATGAGGTTATTTGATTCTCTGGAGTCTAACTTCTTGAGTTCTTTGTATATATTGGATATTAGCCCTCTATCAGATGTAGGATTGGTAAGGAGTCCCAACTTGTTATTTGCATTTTTGTCTTATTGACAGAGTCCTTTGCCTTATAGAAACTGCAGTTTTATGAGGTCCCATTTGATGACTCTTGATCTTAGAGTAATCACACCATTGGTGTTCTGTTCAGAAAATTTTCCCCTGTGCCTATGTGTTCCAGGATCTTCCACACTTTCTCCTCTATACGTTTCAGTGTATCTGGTTTTATGTGAAGGTTCTTGATCCACATGGACTTGTGGATAGGAGAAAAGAATGGGTTAATTTGAATTTGTCTACATGCCGAACACCAATTGAACCAGTACGATTTATTAAAAATGCTGTCTTCAATTTTCCAATAAAAAGACATAGACTAATAGACTGGATATGTAAACAGGACCCAACATTTTGCTGCATACAGAAAACTCACCTCAGGCACAAATACAGACCCTACCTCAGAGTAAAAGGATAGAAAATAATTTTTCAAGCAAATGGTCCCAAGAAACAAGCTGGAGTAGCCAGCCATTCTAATATGGGATAAAAATCTACTTTCAACCTAAAGTTGCCAAAAAATCTATCTAATCTAATATGGAATAAAAACCCAATTTCAAAGTTATCAAAAAAGACAATATATTTCATACTCACCAAAGGAAAAATCTACTAAAATGAACTCTCAATTCTGAATATCTATGCTCCAAATGCAACGGCACCCGCATTCATAAAACAAACATTACTAAAGCTCAAAGCACACATTGTACCTCACACAATAATAGTGGGAGACTTCAACACCCCAGTCTCATCAATGGACAGATAATGAAAGCAGAATCTAAAAAGAGACACAGTGAAGCTAACAGAAGTTATGGACCAAATGGATTTAACAGATATCTATAGAATATTTTATCCTAAAACAAAAGAATATAACTTTTTTGCCGAAGCTCATGGTACCATCTCCAAAATTGACCATATAATTGGCCACAAAGCAGACCTCAGCAGATATAAGAAAATAGAAATAATCCCATGCAACCTATCAGATCACCCAAAACTAAGGCTGGTGTTCAATAACAACAAAACAACAGAAAGTCCACATGCACATGGGAACTGAAGAACATTCTACTCAACAATAACTTGGTAAAGGAAGAAATAAAGAAAGAAATTAAAGACATTTTAGAATTTAATGAAAATGAAGGCCCAACATAACCAAATTTATGGGACACAATGAAAGCAGTGCTAAGAGGAAAACTCATAGCTCCGAGTGCCTCCAAAACGAAACTGGAAACTAGCAGCTTGAAAGCACATCTGAAGTGTCTAGAACAAAAAGAAGCAAATATACCCAAGAGGAGTAGACAGCAGGAGATAATAAACTCAGGGATAAAATCATCCAAGTAGAAAGAAAAAGACGTATACAGAGAATCAACCAGAATCTTTTTAGATTCTGCTTGTTCTTTGAAAAAACCAAGATAGATAAACCCTTAGCCAAACTAACCAGAGGGCACAGAGACAGGATCCAAATCAACAAAATCAGAAATGAAAAGAGAGACATAACAACAGATATTGGTGAAATCCAAAAAATTGCTTGTGCCAGCTTGCAATCCTACTAGCAAAGGAGGAGTGTTCCTCTTTCTCTACTTCCTTGACAGCATCTGCTGTCACCTGAGTTTTTTATTTTAGCCATTCTGACTGGTGTGAGGTGGAATCTCAGGGTTGTTTTGATTTGCATTTCCCTTATGACTAAGGATGTTGAACATTTCTTTAGCTTTTCTCAGTCATTTGGTATTCCTCTGTTGAGATTTCTTTGTTTATCTCACACCCCATTTTTAATAGAGTTATTTGTTCTCTGAAGTCTAACTTCTTGAGTTCTTTGTATATAATAGATATTAACCCTCTATTGGATATAATGTTGGTAAAGATCTTTTCCTAATTTGTAGGTTGCCCTTTTGTCCTATTGCCTTTTCTTTACCGAAGCTTTGCAATTTTATGAGGTCCCATTTGTCAATTCTTGATCTTAGACTACAAACTATTGGTGTTCTGTTCAAGAAAATTTCCCCTGTGCCCATGTGCTTGTGGAACTTGGTATTTCTTAGTTAGAAAATTCTTATGATAAAGTTATTTTCCTGAATATTTATTGTTTAAATTTTCTATTCTTACATAAAGAAGTTAAAGCTATCTTATTAAAATTAATTGAAATACATTTATACAAAGCATTCTATTTTTATTTTTAAAAATCACTGCATTTTCTCTAGATTTTTATCCCTACTTTGTATCTCCATTCCCATCTTCTTCTTATGATGAAGTCATTCACTCTAGTGACTTTTTGATGTAAAAAAAATTCTATTTTAATATTTTTAAACTTTGAAAATAAAACTTGTTATATAAATAATGTTATATAGATATCGTAAACTTTGAATTCAATATTTAAAAGAAAATTCATTCAGTGTTGCTACAGTGAGAAGAGAAGAAAAGTCTCTTCAATTCCCAAGTTTATCTTTGATGTACTTGTATGAAACTTAGATTTAAATATTGGGCAAGTGGTATGCCTGCCCTGTATCTGCTCTGACACATTTCTAGAAGTATTATGGCCACTCAGGAGGAAATTTCTGTCTGATACTGTATGCTCTTGCAGAGGTTATAAGTAATAGGAAAATCTACTACTGCTTGTTTCCTAAATCAATGTAATTTCTGATTGCATTCTAAATACCTTTTCTTATACCCAAAGACGAGTATAGTTCTAATCATTCATCAAAAAAGCTTCTTTTTGCAGCAAAGATCATTACAGAAATCCATAAGAGGTCAGAATCCAACAATGTGGTAACCAGTCCTAATCTATACATCTATAATGCAAGCACTAAACTTAAGGCTCAGAAAACATGACAAAAAGGAGAACAGAAAGAATCTAAGAGTCAGAGGACCAGGATGTATGATGAAAGAGGGTATCTTTGGGACATAACAAGGAAGCTGTACGCATTTTATATTATCCGTATGTTGCCCAAACAGGATCTGGATACTAACAACACCAACTGACATTCTGATGTGGTTGAAGAAATCTCACAAGACCCCACACTAGATATATAGCTATACAGAGAGAGAATTAATCTACAGAGATGAACACTCTAAATGGTTCAAATTCCAAGTTGTCAACTGTAATGTTGATTTCCTCAGAGGAAGGAATAAGATGAGAGCCAAACCCAAGTTGGCTTGGACTGAGCCCAGAGCATTTCTAGCTAACTATCCCTAAGCTTCTAGCCTCTATACAATCTAATCTTCTGTAACCTGGACCTTGAAGGCTTCCGCCTTCAGCCTCTGTCTACTAATCTAGACCTAGATTGTTTTTGCCTCCAAGACTTACTACTGAATAAGCTCACCCTTTTTAGCTCTTTCTGAACTCTAGATGACTGATTCAAATAAGCTATCAAGCTTAAACTCCTCTCAAAGCTAACTTATTCAAATAGGCTTCTCTTGGCTTCTGACTGAATTGCTGTGGTTGAAAAAAAAAGTTTCTGAACTCCATGTACTGAAGTGCTACCCTGACTACACAAACAGAACAGAACTGAATGGAACTACACAAACTCAATTGAACTCAACTGCATTCAACTGACCCCAACCAAATTCTACCTACCTCTCTCCCTGCACTGCTCTTAAGTAGCCTCTCTCTTAAGAGAGAGTTTGTTCTCTTAAGAGTTGGGCATATATTATCTCTGACTAATTTTGTCAAATCTTTTACTGGTTAGTCACTTTGATTGTCCCTCAATTAGATGTCATTGTCTGGGATAAAGGTGTATACTAAAGGGTGTATCCTGCTGGAGGGATTAAAGGTGTGTTATTCCAGGCACACAGACCTAGAAGGTCTTTGGATGTGATCCTTTGCCAAAGCAGCTGTGTTGCTGAATAAAAATTCTCTACAGTCAACTCTAAACATATGTATATATGAATTTACAAGCAACAATAAATAGACCCAGTTGCTCATGTGTATATAGGTGTGTGTGTGTGTGAGTATGTGTGTATGTGTGTGTGTGTGTGCCAATGAACTTCCCATAGGTAGGCATGTGGAAGCCAGAGACTGTCTTTGGATGTGTTTATTAATCACTTCACCATACTTTTGAGACTTTAATTGGACCTGGAGCTTCACTGTGTACCAACCCACTGAGATCTACTTGTCTCCATCTTCTCACTATTAGGGTTGTTGTAGACTCATGCCTTCATGCCTAAATAATAATAAGTATTTTATTAGAAGATAGTCCCTTTGCCAAACATATTTCAGAAAAGAATATTCAAAATTATGGGGAAAGAAATACTTTATAATTTTTTACTCTCCTTCATTATCATTCAAGAATGAAAAATGAACATATTTAGACACAAAATGTAGTATAAATTGTTTATGTTTTTGGCAAAAACATTAATGCCTATGTCTAGACAAAAAGGGGCTAATTTAAGCATCTATATTTCATTAAACTTGGATTTCTACATATAGACAACTTACCAAAATTTAATCACAATGGAGTAAATAGTTTAATTGGACTCATAACAACCCAAGACACAGAAGCAGTGATTAATATATCTGTCAACAAATAAAACTCCAGGGCAAGATGGATACAATTCAGAATTCTGTAATAGTTTTAAGGAAAAATAAATTCCAATACACTTAAAATTATTCCATAAAATAGAGGAAAAGGAACATCCAAACTCATTTATTGAAGCCAAGTATTACTTGGTACCTAAACGAAAAATTCCACAAAAACAGAAAATTAAAAACCAATATCTCTGATGAACATAGATAACAAAAAATCTCAATAGAGTGTTTGTGATTGTTATCCAAATTCAAAAACATATTAAACAGATTACCCACTATGTGAATGTGTTATACATATTCAAATGTGTGTGGATGTATGTATGTGGAGGTATGTGGGGGAGGTAACAGGTAAATGTTGCTTGTCTTATGGATCACTCTCCACATTATATGTTACAGCAAGGTCTGTTAAAGCTAGAGCTTTCTAGTTCAAGTTAGTGTACTTAGCCAGCTTGTTTCAGGGTCCTGTCTTGTGAGCATTAGAAATACAAGCAATCATTGTACCTATCCAGAATTCACACAGGTTCTAGGAATGAGACCTCCAGTCATCACACTTGTGGTGCAAATGCCTTACCTACTAAGACACTTCGCAAACCCTTCTGCGTTTTTTTACATCAGTTTTCTCCATGTATTCAGTCCAGACATTATCACATTTTCTGAATTTGTTCCTAGCTGAGAAAATTTAGTTTTATTTCAATAAGCATATATTTTACTTCTACAATTTGTAATATATCCTTCAGTGATCCCTTTTTTGGTAATTTCTTACCCATTTAAAGTAATGGCTATACCATTTAAATAATTTTGGATTATTACAAGTTTGTTTCAAATCAATTTAAATTCTTTCACATTAAAAAAAGTAAATGAGAAGTTGTGAGATCATAAAATGCTTAAGATTGAAGAGGGCTTAAAGAGAATTTTGAAAGGGTTTCACAAAATCAATTCTTCACATTTGCACAACTATTCACAAGAATTCTTGCTATGTAGTTCATAATGCCAGAGAATATTTTCTCATATTGATTTGAATTCTGCATCTTTAATAAGCCTACCTATTGAATCATTTTTCTCTTTGGGAAAGGCAGTGAACAGTTACTTTTGCATCTTATCCAATGTCTTTTGGCATGAAATTCATTTTTCTATTTCTTTTTGTTTTTATTAATTCTTTGAGAAGTTCATACAAATGTTTTTTAATCCTATCTACTCAGATTCCCCAGCTTCTCCCAGATTGACTCCTTTCTTCCCCATTTCTTAAATTTGCATTCATTTTGGTGGTTGGTCTTGTGCACTGTGTATTCAGATTCTGATTTCTGTGCCCCCAAATCTAGTTATAATCTGGACATGAGCATTGTCATGAATATTGAAGAATCTCTTGTATCAACTTAGTATAGATTCCTCCCATTATCTTTGATTGGTGAATAAAAAGCTGAACAGCCAGTGACTGGGCAGAGTAGGTAGGAAGGCTAGCTTTCCAATCCCAGCCAGGGGACCTAGGGGAAGAGCCAGGTAGAAAGAGCTGGGCATGAGAAAGTTGCGGATGCAGAAGAAGAAGGGCACTGAGGTTGAGGAAGAAGGAGAAAGAGGACGAAGAGAAAGAGGAGGAGAAAGAGAAGGAGGAGGGGGGAGAGGAGGAAGAGATAGTCATGAGTCCAGACATGAAAAGGAGTTGCCACAGAGTTCTCCATGAGGTCAGACAGTTACAGAAGAGTGAGCCAAGGAGAGACTGAATCTTAGGGCATGTGATTGGGAAAGGGCTAAGATAGCACAGACGGTTAGAAACATCTGCTCAATTATTGTAGTTAAAGCTTGGTGAGTAAATCAATAGATCTCTGTCTCAAGTATTTGAAAACTGTCCTGGTTAAAAAAAAAAACCTGCATGCTTAAATTTCATCCTATAGTTCCCTATTTTTTTTTTTTTATAAATCCAGTTAGCCTAATTTGTACTGCTGATATGCTCTGGGATGTGTCCATCCATTGGTTTCATGGACAACATATGAGAAGCTACACTACTAAAGAAAATTGACTCCCCTTCTCACTTACGTCTACCTTCCTTCTCTGTGCTAGGATTCAGATGGAGACACTTTTAAAGAGACTTATAAGAATGCATCGTATCTTTGCATGCTCAGATGAGTGTAAATCTCACCCCTTGTCAGAGAAGCTTCAGTGCTAAATGGCATATCTAAGTCACACTCCCTCCTCCGAAGACTCGGGGAATTGTGGAATAGGGGGTAAACATATTGCAAGAACTATAAGTGGTGGTTTACTACAAGGAAACAGTTTCAATAGGGGGTCTGAACACTGCACTTGCACTGGCTGTAACAATAACCACAAAACCTTCACACACTCAAGACAAACAAAATCACAGTGTTCTGCTTCTTTTTGTCTTCAGTTTTCCTCAGCGAGCCATTTATAACAATTACTGTGACTGTTCACTCATTGACTATTCTTCTGTATACTTCTATGCTGATGTTTCTAGCATCCTGGATGCTGGTAAGAGCATGGTTATCAACAGTGGCTGCTGAGGTGACAGACAAGAAACAAGGAACCACAATTGTGAGTTCATATCTCCACAGGCATTTTTGACAGGTACCATCTGAGGATTCTTAGTGTGTAGGCAGGAAGATGACAATAACAAACCTACAGACTATTCATTTTAATATCTGATATTTTTATTCTAAATGCTAATTAAAGAATACTTACAGACTACATGTTTGAAATACTAATGAATTTAAATATCACAATGATATCTATTATTTCTAAGCCATTAATTTAAAAAAATTAAAAATAATGTCAGAATTAAAGTGATATGAAGTAGAATATAACATTTCACATAGAATTATTCATATTATCTCTGAACAGGGATAATGAAAATTTTTAGAACAAACCTGTGTTGCCATCTTATTTGATGAAGATCTTTCCCTAAATTAGCAACCAAAGAAAAACAAAACAATAATACCACACAGGTGAAATAGCTGAAAATTTTGAGATACAGTTATTATTAAGTAAACACTATATTAATTTATGAGTCATTAAAATAAAATTAGATTATATAATTCCATGGATGTTTAGTCATGAAATTTATCATTACTAGTCTTGATACCTTACTTATCAAAAACATATTTTCAAACCAGATTGACCTGTACAGTATCATTTAGCATGCTTAAAAATTATATGTGGGCTGGAGAGATGGCTCAGTGGTTAAGAGCACTGACTGCTCTTCCAGAGGTCCTGAGTTCAAATCCTGGCAACCACATGGTGGCTTACAACCATCTTTAATGGGATCTGATGCCCTTTTCTGGTGTGTCTGAAGAAAGCTACAGCATACTCATATACATAAAAATAAATAAATAAATAATAAATAAATAAATAAATACATATTTTAAAATGTAAACACAAAAATGTCTTATAAAATAACTATGAAAACATTGACCTGTGATAGTCAAACCTGGAGAAACTAAGTCAGTGTTAAAAGCTGATAAATTCAGTAAATCGTGACACAGCTAAAGCACAATAGAGTGTTGATGTTTGGTCTGTTGCTATGTGTTTGTCAGGTTCAATTACATACCCAGAAAGTCAAATTGCCCATGAGTGAATTGTCACTTTTAATAGCTTTTGTTGAGCAAACCTTGTTCCTTAATTTAAAATTATGGATTATACAAAAATGCAAGAGCCGATTACTAGAAGGATTAGAGATGGGTGGGTTTTGAGTTACCTGGTTAGGGGTTGCAGTGAGAGGAGAGAGGGGAGAGGAGACAGAGGGAGGAGGAAGCCACGATGAGAGCAGATGGACTATGAGCACGTGGCTAGGAGAAACAGCAAGTATTTGGGGTATACTGTAAGGGCCTGAAAATCACTGAATGAAGAGGGCAGACTCAGAGAGTATGCAAAGACAAATAATGTTTATTTGGCAGAAACAGACTGGGGAACTGGGGAAACTCTCTAGAAGGATTCATCCTCTAGAGAAACTGTTATGTTCATAAAAAGAGAAAGAGGTTTTGAGAGAATGTGGTATACTGTGGTGTGGGGGAAGGGGGTGCCCCAGCCGACCCGTGCGGAGGAGACATCTCTTCCCCCAAGGGACCAGATACACACAGACATGGTGTAAAATAGACTTTATTCAGGGCAGAGGATGGGAGTTAATGGGGTAGTGGAGGCAGAGAAAGGCAGAGAGAGTAGAGAGTAGAGAAGTAGAGCCATGACCATGTGGAGAGAAGGGGAAAGGGAGGAGAGCCCAAGAGGGCAGAGAGATAAGAGAGGTGAAGAGAGGCAAGAGGAATAAGAGAGAGGAGGGGCCTAGCACTGTCTTTTATAGGCTAGGCCTACCTGACTGTTGCCAGGCAACTGTGGGGAGGGGCATACCTGCTGTTGCCAGTTAATTGTGGGGTGGAGCTTAACCAGAATCCTAACAGATTCTGTCTAACTCCAGAAACTCTCTTAAGTGTTCATCTTGATCTGTTTCCACAACACTCTCTTCACAGCACCCTTGACTTTGGTTTTCCTCCAGCTGTAGATCAGGGGATACAACTTGGGGTTGAAAAAGCTGTAAAACAGGGCAAGGATCTTCTAAAATGTCATTGGTGTGTGAGGTCACAGATGGTCAGTGGTTTGCATTCTTATGTCAAGAACATTTAACCACAGGATAAGATAGGGCTGCCCAGCACAGCTGGCCCATCCTGAGATAAGATATTTTCCCATTTTTCTGGTTACCCCAGGCTGTTCTTTGGAAGGAGGTTTTATGACCTTGTTTCTGGATTTTATGGTCTGTTCCTGGAACTTGTGTCTTATGGCCTAGTTTCTAAGACTTATGGTCTGTTCCTGGAGCTGGAGCCCATGGCCTTTTTTTCAAAATCAGACCTGGTCCTTAAATGGAGACAAATTGGATTTATCTTGTCCTTTCAATACCAGTAGGGAAGTAGCCAGGCCAGCAGTTAGAAAAGTAGATTAGGAGTTCCCCCAGAAATTTTCAAAGTCAATTAAAATAACCACAGTCTGTGTCTCATTCACTAGTAAGCTAGACAGGGTAAGTTTAAATTTGTTCAAGTACAACAGAACAAGCATCTAAGCCTACCCTGTACCAGATTCTTACTCTGTCTCAGTGCATTGAACTCAGAGCACTGGCCAGAGAGCTCTGCCCAGAATTTGTATGCACCAGAGGGAGGGAAGCTTCTGGGAAAGCAGTCTTTGTAAAGGAAAGTTGCTGTTAGTAAGAAGCCCAGTATCACAGGCCTGGTGTGACTTAGAATAGTCTCTCTCTCTCTCTCTCTCTCGCTCTCTCTCTCTCTCTCTCTCTCTCTCTCTTTCTCTCACTCATGTTCCTCCTGCTGGGTGGCTTGGCAGTTTTACAGAAAGGCATGGAGAGGGAGCTATTGTGCAGATCAATCAGGCTACAATGTGCAAATGTCTAACCAAGGGTAACAATGATTCTCTTGAACTTAGACTGGCTAAAGGATGCATTGTTTCTGATGCTTTGGCCACAATAATGTGAATTTCATATACTTTGCTCTTTCCCAGGCTGTTGAGCATAACACATGTGGAGAGGCATTCTGTGCTGTTTGGTGAAGAGAGTAATGGCAAACATCGAAGAGCATGGTCCAGCCACAACTCCTAATTCTGTGCAGTTACTGCCTGGGCAACATAGGACAGGTTACTAAATCATTTTTGCAATGATGTCTTGTCCGTTAAGCTGAGGGAAACTGCTTTTTTTCATGTGCTGTTGCAGTGATATTTGGGAAGCACTGGGGAGAATTTAAGGCATAAATGTATGCACCTTTCCTTGACTTTTGCTCAGTCCTTTGAAAGCTATGGATAATGTCGAGAGAATATATCTGAGGAGGCCATGACACCAAAATATGGTTACTAACAAGAGAGTGTTCAAATGTAAAGAAAGTAATAACAACCTTCAGGTTTTTCTGAAGTTTGTTATACATACATACACATGTATATATATGTGTGTGTGTGTATTTCTATTAGAGTTGCTCTGATGAGCTTTGGAATTAATGTATAGTAGTTACAAGTTTAATTAATGTATACGGCACCCGTTTAATCCTTTTTATCTAATCTTTTTGAGCATTTTGAACTGATAGGACGGTGAATACCATCCCTGGAGTGTGTTTCTCCCACAGAGTCTTAAGAGTTTTAACAGTAGATGATTTGAGAATATAAAAATAGTTCAAGATGAATGAGAAAAATCTTCATTCTATCTAGTAATAATAATACTGCAATAATTGTTAGGGTTCTGTCTAAGCTCCACCCCACAATTGATTGGCAACAGCCAGGTATGCCCCTCCCCACAGTTGCCTGGCAAAAGCCAGGTAGGTCTAGCCTATAAAAGAGGGTGCTAGGCCCCCTCCTCTCTCTCTTATCTCTCTCTCTCTTACCTCTTGGCATTCTTACCTCTTACTCTCTCCTCTCTGCCCCTTTTGGGCTCTCCTCCCCTCCCCGCTCTCCACATGGTCATGGCTGGCCTCCACTTCTCTACTCTCTCTGCCATTCTCTGCCTCCACTACCCCATTAACTCCCATCCTCCGCCCTGAATAAACTCTATTCTATACCATGTCTGTTTGAGTCTGGCCCCTCGGGGGAAGGGATGCCTAGACACAGCCCCGCCTAGGCACTCCCTTCCCCCACACCAACTTATACCATATTCTTTAAAACCTCTTTCTCTTTTTATGAACATAACAACAATTCTATAGTACTTTATAGTGACATCTATTGAAAGGCAAAATTGATTTACTTAGGTTTTTCCTCTTGTGTAGGAATTAGAGCAAAGGTTGTGGATTTCTGATGAATAGAAAAGCATACCTATTATAGAGATAAGATAATCGCAAGAGACAAGATGTTTTTCTAGGTGGGTTGAGAGTGCAGACCAGCCAGCAAAATAATATTGTAGAAGAGAAAGTGAAAGGAAAAAGTTTCCCTCTGCTTCTTTATTTAATCAGAAAACAATAATAAGAGGTCAAACAGAATAAAAATAATCAGGGAACAGTGAATAGAACAACCTGTGGATGGCAGATATAATGTAGAATCAAAGATGTTACATGTGAATGTCATCAATGCTAGGATAGAGGAGGGAATGCTCATAGAAACCGACTGTGTTAAAGAAATTACTTTATCACACTGTGCTGGTTGCTTACTTACTGATTTTGTCTTAAAATAAACCCAAAGGCTCTTTGATATTCTGACTATACTGGTCCAGGAAAGCATATTTCCATCACCCAGGGTCTATGTACATGGAACTTCCATGAGATTCTAAAGTCCTGTTGTTATATTGTATCTTTAATCTAGTGATCTACAGTGTTCAAAAAACTATCTGTTTTCCTTGATGCTTTTATCCTGTGCAATACTTTTTCACCCTTATACAGCTTTTATGCAATTGCAATAATGTTGAACTGCCACCCTTATCACTTTGTAATGGAAATTTCTCAAAAGCCTTTTTTCATGTTCATTACTTCTCTGTAAACCTGTTTCAATTAATGATATAGAATAAGAGGAAATTAAACAAACATCTTGACTATTCTTTGCTTTTCATTTAAATGAAAAACAAAGCCCATGCAATTAATTCCCCCGCCCATAGGATTAAATTTATCTGCTCATTTGGGTGATTGTCATAGTAAAGTCATGTACCAGATACTCCCTCCATTCCTAGCCCTTGCTACACTCTCAGTAGGGGTTGCTTAATCAAGATGAGTATTTATGCTGCATTGTTAGAGGTATATACTGGAGCAGCATATGTATAGGCTCCTTAGCATACATTTATGTCAATGAGGAAGTTGGAAATGACTTTAAAAGGAAATCACAGAGACCTTAAATAATGAGGAATCAAATCTTTCATGGTTCTGGAAGAGATAAGAAGAATTCATGACACCTGGCTCCTGTGCTTTGCTATCTCCTGACTCTTTGTCACTGTACAGAGCCATAATGGGATGTCATGCTATGTGGTAGGAACTTGACATTGATCAAGGTGAACTTCCTCTCCCAGCCTTTGTTGAGCGGGGATTCCAGTGCTAGTCAGGATCCTGCCCCACCTAGGGTGGAGCACTCAGAGTAAAGGTGAAGTTCATTGTTCCTCCAGGTTCTACAAATTCCTGAATTAAGCAGGTGACCTGCCCAGCTGCCTGAGCAGTGGAGCCAATGCCCAATGAACAGCCAGACCACTTCCCCAGAACATACCCAGGAGTTTTGGGGGAGGGACTCCCCCCAAAATCCTTAAATTGTCAGATCTCCATTAAATTTGGAGCCTCAATCAGCAATTGGGTTGTCCTGACCTCCGTTCTTTTCACTGACCCTCCCCCATCCATCCCAGGCTTCTCTTCCAGGACCCAGTTCACTGTGACTGTGGGCAGTTACATGTCACCTGTATATCTGTACTTTGGAATTTGGCTAGTTGGTACTTAAGGGAAAACTCTAATCAGTACATACTTATGACCTCATGAACCTATGTGAGTGTAAAGCATCTTTATTTCCAGTCCTAAAATTTTATAGAAAATACACTATCTCCACAGTCTCTCTTGGGTATTCATCTTGATCTCTGTTTCCACAACACTCTCTTCACAGCACCCTTGACCTCAGTGTTCCTCAGGCTGTAGATCAGGGGGTTCAACATGGGGTTGAAAAGGCTGTAAAACAGGGAAAGGATCTTTTGCTGCATTTCGGGGTTCTGGGACTTGGGGGCCATGTACATGACGATGGCGCTGCCAAAGAAGAGCCCGACCACACAGAGGTGGGAGGAACATGTGGAGAAGGCCTTTCTGCGGCCCTCCCCTGACTGGATCCTCAGGATGGCGATCAGGATTCGTGTGTAGGAGACCAGAACAAAGCACAGTGGTCCCACTAAGATGAATACAGAAGCTGCAAAGATGACAATTTGGTTGAGAGTTGTGTCAGCACAGACCAACTTGAGAATAGACAGTATTTCACAGAAGAAGTGGTTGATTTCATGGGGCCCACAAAACGGCAGCCTCAGGATAAGAACAACGTGGATCAGGGCTAGGAGGGAGCCACATGCCCAGGAAGCAGCAGCCATAGTGGTACACACTTTCCAGCCCATAATGACAGAGTATTGTAAGGGTTGGCAGATGGCCGCATACCGATCATAGGACATCATCACCAGGATGAGACACTCAGTGTGAGCAAAAGCCATGTATAAAAATGTCTGCATTATACATGGGGCAAAAGAAATAGATTTCTTCTTAGCGAGAAGGTTCGCCAACATCTTGGGGACGTTGTTGGTAGCGTATGAAATATCGACGATGGCCAGGTGGGAGAGAAAGAAGTACATGGGGGTGTGGAGTTTGCAGTCAAGCCAGATGAGCCCCAGAATGACTCCGTTCCCCAGCAAAGTGAAAGTATAGAGCAGGGAGAAGAGGCCACAGAGGAGCATCTGCATCCGCGGGCTGAGTAGGAATCCCTGCAGGATGAACTCTGGGACCCATGTCTGGTTCTCTGTCATACCCTCGTGACAGGCTCTGTGGAGGTCACTGCTGTGGGCAATGTAATGTGTGCTGAGGAGTGAAGACAAATATGGATTAGTTGTTACAGAAAGAGAGTTGGTTCATTATGCACTCTGTGTGCCTTTCAGTTAGCAATAGCTTTCAGAATTATTATGTCATATCATTCAATAATAGTAACAAAAAGTGAAAATCCATTACAGGTAATACAGATATAATCACAAGCTGTCATGTGATATTTCCCTTTCTACATTTATTCTTTATTTTTTGAAACATCTAGCTCTTTTATTTTTTGAGAAGAGATTGCAGCCATATGTTCTGTGTTTTGCTTTCTATTTGGTTTTCATATTTTGTTTCTACACTCTCAACCAAGTCTCTCCCATTTTATGAATTGTGCAGAGTGCATTGCACATGACAGGAACTCAACCAGTAATTAAAGAGTTAGTATGCAAGTGAATTGTGTAAGAAGTGATTACAAATACAACTTCAAGGTGGGTCTGTTTTACTCTATGTTTACTAGTCTTAATGCTTCAGCAAATAAAACGTATACTAATGTTTTTCCTTATTGGTGTTATCCACACAACTCTAGCTCTTCACTTTGGAGGCATAAGCAAAGAATGACACTGTTATCATGCCCAGTGGTAATAGAAGCAGTTCTTGAGATACTGCCAAGGTAAAAGGTTATTAAAGCAAAGATTAAACACCATAATCTTCTTACTACTATATCATCCCACCCCATTTCAAGATTGCTTATTCTGGATGCTCTTTTCAGAACAGTAACCCACCCAATTTATTGTGTAGTATATGAATGGATGGACCGATGGGTAGATGGACAGATATCATGAATGGAATTTGTATTGCATTGAGAATAAAATTATACAGCCTCAATATAAGGACTTTGACTTGTTTTATAGTAGCTTATTTTGTCTTGTTTGGCTGTTTCTCTTGAAGGACTGCTATTTTTTGAAGAAGAAATCGAAAAGGAGTAGACCCAGAGTAGAGGGAAGTAGGGGAAAACTTGGAAGAAGTGAAGGGTGGTAAAACTGTGGTCTGGACTTATTATATGTGAGGAGAAACTGTTTTCAGTAATAATTCAAAAAATAAGAATAAAAAAAGATAAAATGAATATGTATACTGCATATTAATCAAGGTTTTTAAACTTTTTTCTCTCTGCTTTCCATCCTTACCACAGATATCATTATAGGTGCTTCAGGAATGGATAGATCAAAAGTACCATACAAAACTAGAAATACTGAAAGGTCAAGGGGTCACTCCTAATGTTAAGTTTATGACTCAATGCCTGAAAATACCAACTCCATTTAAAGCACAGAACATTCATTGCTCAGAGTTTGACATTCAGTGGGGATTTCTAAAGCTTTTTTTCCCTTCATATCCAGCTTCGCTGAGTGGTTGAACTTTACAAAAGATCCTTTACTCACTGTGGTACCAGAGCTGTTCTTGCTTCAGAAAGGTGATCACAGCTAACAGCTGTATGTAGGATAGGTTCTTCTAGCTGGGATGCTTTGTCTGGCCTTAGTAGGAGAGGAAGCACAGAGACTTGATGTGCCAGGATCTAGGGATACCCAGGGGTGTTCCCATCATGGGGGATAGGGGAAGGATCATGGGAATGGATTAAGCAGGAATGGGGCAGTGAGCAGGATATAAAGTGAATGAGTAAAAAATGAATTGAAAAAGAAGGAGGAGGAGGAGGAGGAGCAGGAGGAGGAGGAGGAGGAGGAGGAGGAGGAGGAGGAGAAGAAGAAGAAGAAGAAGAAGAAGAAGAAGAAGAAGAAGAAGAAGAAGAAGAAGAAGAAGAAGAAGAAAGCACTGAGATCAGAAGAGCTTTTAAGACCTGAAAGTCTTACTTTTTCTAGTGGCTTTGCAGAAAGACTTTATACATATATGAATTCTCACTATTTTCTTGATGAGGACTGATGCAGGGTCTAGCTTCTGCATAGTGGTGGGAACACTGGCAGGGTAGGTTTTATGGTGAGCTTATCTTTGCCAATCTCTCCCTGATGATCTCCAAGGGTCCCTGAGGGAACATTGATGCACAAAGCTCATATTTAATGTCTACCAGGAGAAGAAAGTGTATATCATTCTGTCTCCACTTCTATGGGCTTTGGGGATTGATATTTAGAGAATAGAGCTGGCATAGATGATGTAATGCCCAGCTGTATCAGCACACAGTAACTGCTTGTGGTAAGAGGAACATACATATTATTGAGACAGAGATACAGATTATACTCCTAAAGTTTCTGGATAGCAATGGTTCATGAGTCCTCATCCTGCCTCACAATGGATCAAGTAGGGATTTCAAAAGGCAGAATATGCATCATCATTAGGCTTACTTATGAGATAATGCCAACATGGATTTTGGTAGATAAGAAAAAAATGTATACTGACCTGCTCACACAGAGATATATATCCTCAGGCCATTCAATTTAGTGCCTTGAATTGTATACAAGATGTAGTAAAAAATAAATAAATAAATAAAAGGAAAGACAGAAGCCAAAATTAAGCTGCCCTTGTAATACTATGTCTTAATCCCCTGACATTCAGATGATGGAATGTATCTTAAACCCAGCATTCTGATAATATGAAGATGATGTGCTATGAAATTGTTGACCATTTACGCCTCAGACTGGGAGGGGCTTGATATTCATATTTATACAATAAAATATAAATGGAGGGTCCTTAAATGTTTTCTGATTCTCTTTTATGTGGACATAAAGTTTGTGTGTGTGAGTGTGTGTGTGTGTGTGTGTGTGTGTGTGTGTGTGTGTTGTTTAGGTAAAGTTTTGTAGAGAAATAACTGAGACCACTAATCAGAATATAGTTTATTCTTTAACAGAAATAGATTCATGCTGCTAATCTGTGAGCCATGTGTTTGGTTAATAACAAGGAAGGGAAGGAACTACCTCTGCCATTTTGCATCACAACATGAAAGAACATATCTAAAGACCAGGCTTTAAGAATAATATGCTTTAAACATGATGGATGTCATGTGCTTGTGTGATATATACAAGGATTTTGAACAAGAAACTAGTTGGACTATTTAGAAGTCCACTAAGGATACCTGGGTAAAATATATGTATTTTGGATATGGGTGGTTGTTAAAGCCCTGGTAATAAAAAGTATAAATTAAAAAGTCACCAATGTGAAGTGACCACATGTGAAGATCATGAAGATCATGTATCATATGATAGGTCATATCATATTAGATGACTAGTGGTTAAGAGACATGAAATAAAATGTTCATTTCAGCCATGGGCACTTTTGGCTGCCTTCTGAGAAATGAACATTTTCTTCATGTACAAAGGTAGATGTAGTTATTTTTAATCTTAATTTCAAAAACTTATTAAAAATTACAAATATGATATTGCATGTTACAATTAACTATACCCAAAGTCTGTACCACTCAATGAACTTTTATACTCTTAAAATAGCCATTTAAGGCTATGGAGCTTCACAGTGGATTTTACACTTTCACTATTGAGTTTATTTTTATATACAAATATATAAATATACATAATAAAATGTTATAATAAATTTTAAATAAATCTGGAGTTGCTTGAAACCATCCCTGTGTCCAGAAAAAAAATAGCATATTTTACCATCACTTCCCATTTTTATTGACCTGTACAAAGTGATCTTCTAACAACAAGTAATCTTAATTTCCAAAGAGCCTACCATTAGGCTATCAATAAACATTTCAATTTAAGTTTGCAAAAACCGCCATGAAAACTGAAGGTGTTAACAGATAAGTGAAATAAGAACTAATTAGGGAACATGCTGCTAAGAAGTAATGGATTGCAGAAGGAAGATTGATGACAGTTTTCCCTGGCAGAAGTCAAGTGTGTTAAAATAGAATTTATAGCATTACCCCAGCACCAAACATTGCATCCTGCAATTCAAACATTCTAAATTCCTCACACATTCAGAATGGGCTGGAGACAAGGAAATCTTGGAATTTTACATTGCATGTCTCCTCTAATTATGGGACCAAAGTTCCTTCAACATCTTATATCTCCCAGGATCATAGGAGACTCAAAGAGAAAGAAAAAGAATAATGACAACCTCAAACACAGAAAAATCAGTGTTATATATGCAAATAATTAGTGCATATTAATAAATAGATTGCATATCTCCCAAGTATAAGCCTTGGCTTAGAGAGGGGTTCCTGAGGAAGGGGTGTGGAAGTGGCAAAAGAATGACATAAAGTCAATCATGGAAACAAGCTGACAGCATTGTGTTCTGCTTAAGCTGTTTTTCTAGACAGCTGCTTATATAGCCCAGCTCTTTTAGACCACATCCAGTCTTTTATTTACATATCAATTCAATCATTGCCCAAGGTTCCATTTTGATTATCCTACAAATCAGCATTTTATGACTTTAGCCCCTTGATTCTTAGAAAGAGAGAGCATGTATTTTTTTTTTAACCTAGTAGATGAACTCAGAGATCTGCCTGCCTTTGAAACCCAAACAATAAGTTTACCTGGGTGGGATCCCATTCTGAGATTACCATTCCCACCAAGCCTAGACCTAAACTTGCTCTATCCCAAACTGACCTCAAACTCAGAAATCTGCCTGCCTTTGAAAGCACAGTCAATAAGCTAGCTGGGATCTGTCTCTGAGATCACCATTACAACCTCGCCTGGACCTAAATTTCCTCTGTCCCAGGCTAACCTTGAACTCAGAAGTCTGCCTGCTTTTTTATCTTCCAATATGCTAGATAATTAATGCATATCTTCTGATATGCTAGATAACTGTTCATTTAAGTACATGAAGACCCTCATACAATTCATATTTCATCCTTATATTTTGCATAGTTGAGAAATTATACATTCTTGAACTCATATTTTCAGAGTTAATTATCACAGCCTTAAGGGATATCTTGAAGGTCATGGCATTTACCATTTTGCTAAGGAACACATTTTCTCCTCCCAACCTTGTGCTGTTTCTGATAATCATGGAGTCATTGACTTTTAAAGGGAAAGCATTCCCTGAGGGAGGAAAATGAAAATATATACATTATTATATAAGCAAGCCCATGCCTAGCAACAGTCAACACTCATAGATGCTCATGCCCTGCTGGCTATGCTCCAGAGGCAGGAAACCATGTCACCCCATCACTTCCATGCCTATGCAGGACTAAGCACATATCTGTGGGTTTCTTGGGGTTTTTTTGTTTAGTTTTGTTTTTTGCTTTTTTGAAAACCATTAAATTAAATCCTCACATCACTTCCACTTCCATCATTTTCCATCACTAAGCATTTGGTGGAACTTATATAGAACATATGAATGTTTCTCAAAGTATAATCCAAAGAGATTGCTTTATTTTTGAGTGAGTCAAAAACATTTTGCAAAATTTAAAGCTTAAACTATAGTTATATTTTTTAAAAAGTTTCATATAGGAGGAACCATAGAGACCATTTAATCCAAGTCTGTCATACTCACTGAATGTATTATAGAGCTAGATATGGTATAGGTTCTTCAAGACCAAGAACAAATTTAAGATAACACAGGCATCTCAACATGTGATATAGTTAACATGTTATGTTTACTTTTCTTCTCAGCTTTTTCCCTGCTAAGCTAATTTTATGTATTTCCTCTAAAATACTTCTTTGTAGACAATTCTTACCCTATAGCCTAGGCTGTCTCAGAATTGTGGCAATTTTTCTCCCTTAGCCTTCTAAGTGCTTAGATTATATATTCAAACTACCATATGCACAAAAATCACAATTTTTGTGATTAATACATTTTAAATGTATATATTTCACAGAATTATATCTATATCTTCTATATCTATATCCATATCTATATCCATATCCATATCCGTATCTATATCTATATCTATATTTTTATCTATCTATATGATCCTTTTTTTAAAGTTTCTTTTATTTTCAACCCCACCCTCCTATCCCACCTCACCCCTGCCTTTTGAGGCAGGTTCTCACTATATATCTTTTTTTTTAAGATTAATTTATTTACTATATGTGAGTACATTATAGCTGTCTTCAGACACACCAGAAGAGTGCATCAGATCTCATTATGAATGGTTGTAAGCCACCATGTGGTTGCTGGAATTTGAAATCAGGGCCTTCAGAAGAGCAGTTGGTACTCTTTATCACTGAGCCATGTCTCCAATCCATATGAGATCCTTGATATAGTCTCAATTAGTTACCATGAAATAAGCCTAAGCATGATTTAGTCATTGACTTGACTGCTTAGCAACACTCTCCTATGGATTTTAGGACAAGGACACAAGATAGACACCTTTACTGCTCAGAAAGAAAATCCTTCTATCATAGGAAAAAAAGAATGAAAATTACCTGGGACTTTATTTTTTTTTGACATATATTTCTTTGCTAGATAATGTTAGTGACATTGGTGACAAGAATATATCAGAACACTAAGCCTTATCACACTCCTGGAAAAGGGGAAACAAAATGCTAGAGGCTAGAAAGCTCAGCACTATATAGCACATCACTTGGGTCCATTGTGGTTTTGGCACACAGACCAGAGAGGAGAATAACCAAGGATGTAGTTGAAGAAGCAGTTGGGCAAGAAAATTTTGTATCTTAAAATATTTTTAAAAGAAGTTGGAGTTTATGTTGCTGAAAATCTGGCACCAAAGTTTTCAGGGGATATAAAATAGGTTTTAAAACACTTGTAGAAAAATTTTAAACATTTATTTCTCATTTTTAAAATTTGTGTGTGAGTGTGAGTGCACATGTGTATGTGTGTATGTGTGCACGCACACAATAACCCTAAGGGTGCAATAGTGGTACAGTAACCAAGTGCTCTCTAAATGTACTTAAGATCTGCTCAACAGAAGGAAACCAATGCAGTACTATAAACCTAGTGAACTATGCTGGGCTTGTGAAATCTTAGGTCTTAGAGGAGAACCTACAATTGCCACACTACTGAAATACCACAGTCTCTAACTAAACTCTAAATATTTGTCTTCACACCCAAAGATAAATATAGTTCAAAGCCCTAATCAAGGAATGTTTTTGCAACAAATGGAAACAATTACAGAAAACCACAACCCATCAAAATGTAGAGATTTGGAGCTCAGTACCAACTGATATATCTACAGCACAACTTCCACACCTAAAGGTCAGGCATCATTGAAGAAGAGTGGATAGAAAGATTGGAAGATCCAGGAATGAGGGTGTTCATTGTGAAATCATGTCTCCCAGAAATGTCAGAAACTACAACATCAAATCTTACAAACATGGCTGCCTAAACAGGATATGAACAAGAAGGACATAAATAGGTACTCCAATGTGAAAGGGGAGGAAGCTCAGGAAACCCCAACCTAAGAAAAAGAACTACAAGCAACTAAGGAATAATATCGAGAGAAGGAAAAATAGTCATTTCCAGAGAAGAATACATCAATTAGTTATCCAATGCCAAAGGGTCATCCCTAAAACCATAGGGAATATACAGACTGAGCAGGTTTTATCTATATATGTAAATATAAATAAAGTTATGTATAACAATATAGGAATGTGTAAATAAATAAGAATATATTCTTTTTTAAGAATATATTCTTATATATAACATAGAAACATATGCAAAATAGTAGTACTAGACATACATTATATACATATGGAACAAAGAAAATGAGGTCATGAATTGGAAAGTGAGTAAGAGGTTTGTGTACATGGAAGAGTTTGGAGGAAGTAAAGGGATGGGGTAAACAATGTAATTATATTATAATCTCAAAAATCCTTTAAAAAAGTATTTGGCTATATATCAGACTTTCTATCTTCATTCTGGCAGCTGGCGTCATCAAACATCAGACCTGTGAGGCTCTCAAATATTGAAAATCCTTGGCTTAAGTCTCATCTTTCTTCCTTTTTCATTTTTAATATTTTTATTCTCCCCTGTATTTGCCATGTTTGAGAACTGCGGGTTGAATCTGCGGGCTCCCACTGGCTGGTCCAGTATGACAGGTATATCCTGTGTTCTCAACGCATCTCAGATCTCCATTTCTCTGTTTCCTTCTCATCATTTTTGTCTTTTTATCTTATCTCCCTCTTCCCTTCTAACCTTCCTTTCACTGTCTGTTTGCTTCTATTCTCTCTTCACTTTCCCCTTTCAGGGTATCTTCTTTCTTCAGACTATAAATTGTGTCCAGGCATCTCTTGATCATAAATTAATAAAGAATGTCTAACAAAAGAATTTTGATAACAAAGATAAAAATTGAAAAGACAGACGAAACAAAAACAAAACAAATGAATAAAACAGAACTAGAAAATTTCAAACACCTACTGTTTTGAATCTTCAGTTAGTGTTAGCCTATTCACTGCGCCCACTTTGTCCCCTGCCTTTGCTCTTCCTGGAGAAGTGAAAAGCTTTCAGTGGCTAAGCCAGAGTCTAGTGATATCGCTTTTCATCCTCATCCAAGTAGTTTCATTTTAAGAAAATATAATATTAATGTAAATTCATTCTTTCCCCCTTCCTGACAAATAGCTATTAAGCTGATCTTTAGTAATTAAGGAGTTGCTTTGTTATAAAAGTCTAGCTCTTCATTCCTTGCAAGTTCCTTGTTACTGTATAATGGGCACAATCTAACATTATAGCTATTAGTCTTAAGGTGGCCAGAAGACCTTTCTTTTCTTTTTCTTTTCCTTTTCTTCTCAGTAACAGCTTGCGTTACTCTGTAAATCACTCAAGATATCTGCACATTCATCAAAATGTTGCTTTATTATTCATGAAACAAGTAAAAAATATTTCATCTTTAATAACTAGAATAAGGATAAGTGAAAACAAAATCCAGGGGGAGGGGATGCTAATGTCGAGAGTGCGCTATTTTCCTCAGCTGCCCATATTGAGGTGTAGGTGAGACCCACATTATTTAATGATGTCTGATATAGAAATATCCTCCCATAGAATATGAAATATCCTCAAATCTCAAGCTGCTCAGATACAACAATATACCATGTTTGTCAATATTCCAAATGTGCTTGCCTGCTCACCAACTGAACTAAGGCAGGTAAGTTGCATTATCCAGGATGGTGCGATACTGAATTGTCAGTGATAGTGATAGATAAATTCTTTTGGCACACATTAGAAAGCTCTGATTTAAATTGTATATTTTCCTCAGTATATTCTCTATGTGGATGCATCTTTGGCTCCTTTCTCTCTATAAAAACCTTGACCTGAGTTCATGTTTATTTCTGGAACAATAATCCATACTTTAAATGTTTAATAAGTAATGGTAATAGAAACATAGGTTCAATACCTATGTCTGTCAGGTGCTGGGCAGAGACAATAACATGAATTCTGTGGAACAATTGTAAAATATATACTTAAAGTAGAATCGTTAAATATGAATGAGAAAGTTAGGAATCTACAAGATTAAAGGAATCTTGAAACTTAAGCTTAGGTATGAGTAACTGTAAATACCATGCCTTTAAATCTTGCCTTTTTCTTTTCTTTTTTTAAAATTGTTTTTATTTTCTGTATGCTTTGTTTACATTCCAAAGGCTTTCCCCTTTTCCAGTTCCCCCCTCACCATATGTGCCATAAGTCCTCTTCCTCCTGCCCATTCCCCAATCACCCTCCCCACCCCCCCACCCCCCCACCCCCGCCACACACACACCATTTCTCTGTTCTGGTACTCTCCTACAAAACTGGATCCAGTCTTTTCAGGACCAGGGTCCTCTCCTTCCTTCTTCTTGAGAATCTTTTGATTTGCTAATTGTGCCTTGAGTATTCAGAGCTTCTGGGCTCATTAATATTCACTTATCAGTGATTGCATTTCATGTGTATTCTTTTTTGATTGGGTTAACTCACTTAGGATGATATTTTCCAGATCCCAGAAGAAATTCGGATGGCTGAGAAGTACCTTAAGAGATGTTCAACATCATTAGTCATCAGGGAAATGCAAATCAAAACAACCCTAAGATTCCAACTCACACCAGTCAGAATGGCTAAGATTAAAAACTCAAGAGACAACAAGTGTTGACAAGGATGTGGAGAAAGAGGAACACTCCTCCATTGTTGGTGTGATTGCAAGATGGTACAATCACTCTGGAAATCAGTCTGGTGATTTCTCAGAAAAATTGGGCATGACACTTCAAGAGGACCCTGTCATACCACTCCTGGGCATATACCCAGAGCATTCCCCTGCATGCAATAAAGACACATGCTCCACTATGTTCATAGCAGCCTTATTTATAATAGCCAGAAGCTGGAATGAGCCCAGATGTCCCTCAAAGGAGGAATGGATACAGTAAATGTGGTATATTTATACAATGGAATACTACTCAGCAATTAAAAATAATGAAATCTCGCCTTTTTCTTTGTATGGCATGCTGCACTTGAGAGCATCAGAGATATGTTAATGCACAAACCACATGGCCAGACACTATGCTGCCCGCTAAGCTTCAATAATGCTTGTGTTTATTACACAGAACATCTTATAAAGTGATTTAGCATACATGCTCATGATAGGACAAAAGGAAATAATCACTCAAAGCTAAATTTGTTAATTTTACATATTATCATACACTAGTATTCATAATATGTGAGACATTTTTGTTATGTCTACCACTTACCCTAAAGATTACCCTAAGTAATCTACTCATGCATGTAAGTACAATAATATCCTATATGGGAACAAAACATAAGTAACCAATTTATTTCTTAGATAGTTAAATTTTTTCCATGTAATAAACAATATTGTTTCTGTCAGTGACTTTTTTTTTGTACCTTGGCTTAACTTTAAAATTATCAGATTGGTACTTTGTGAGTAAAATTAGAAACTATGGTGAATTTTCTTGGACCTGCCAGTAGAATAAATAAGACACAGAGCTTTTAATATAGTATAAGTTTAAGCCTTGTTCATGGGCAGTGTGCTAGCTAGTTCATCTAACTTAACCAGACTATGTAGGCTATGACCTGTCACAACTAGTTCTAAACATTTCTACTCCACTATAGTCCATGTCTGTTCCTTTTGGCCCACTCTAGATTCTCCCACTTCTGCTTTCTTCTCCTTGGTCACTCCTTTGCTGGGAAGTTCCCCTCCCCACTTCCTCCCAGCTATTGGTTGTCAGCTCTTTATTATAACCAATCAGTAGTGAGTGAGGCAACCTCTGAAACATTTTTATTAGATATTTTCTTTATTTTACATTTCAATGTTATCCCCTTTCCACGTTTTCCCCCCCAACCCCCCTATTCTATCCCCCCTGCACACTAACACCCCCACTCCTGCTTACCTGTCCTGGCCTTCCCCTACACTGAGGCATAGAGCCTTCATAGGACCAAGGGCTTCTCCTCTCATTGATGTCTGACAAGGCCATCCTCTGCTACATATGTGGCTGGAACCATGAGTCCTTCCTTGTGTACTCTTTGGTTGGTGGTTTAGTCCCTGGGAGCTCTGGGGTACTGGTTGGTTCATATTGTTGTTCTTCCAATGGGCTCCAAACCCCTTCAGCTCCTTGTGGCCTTTCTCTAGCTCCTCCATTGGGGACCCTGTGCTTAGTCCAATGGATGGCTGTGAGCATCCACTTCTGTATTTGTCAGGCACCTCTCAGAAGACAGCTATATCAGGCTCCTGTCAGCAAGTACTTGTTGGCATCCACAACAGTGTCTGGGTTTGGTAACTGTATATGGGATTGATCCCTAGGTGGTGTTATGCAAAGAATAAAGAGGCTGAGAAAAAATTAGGGGAACAATACCTTTCACAAGAGTCATACCTTAGTGTGACTCTAACTAAGCAAGTGAAAGATCTATATGACAGGAAAATCAAGTCCCTGAAGAAAGAAATCAAAGAAGAACTCAGAAGATGGAAAGATCTCCCATGCTGATGGATTGGTAAGATTAATATAGTAAAAATGGCCATCTTGCCGAAAGCAATCTGTAGATTCAATCCAATCCCCATCAAAATTCAAACACTTCATATAGTTAGAAAGTGCAATTTCCAAATTCCTTTGGAATACAAAAAAAGCCAGGATAGCAAAATCTATTCTCACCAATAAAGGAACTTCCATCCATGACGTCAAACTGTACAACAGAGACTCATGATAAATACTGCATGATATTGGTACAGTGACAGGCAGATGGACCAATGGAATAGAATTGAAGACCCAGAAATGAACCCACACACCTATGGTCACTTGATCTTCGACAAAAGAGCTAAATCCATCCAGTGGAAAAAAGACAGCATTTTCAATAAATGGTGCAAGTTCAACTGGCAGTCAACATGTAGAAGGATGCAAATTGATCCATTGTTATCTCCTTGTGCAAAGCTCAAGTCCAAGTGGATCAATGATGTCCACATAAAACCAAGATACACTGAAACTAATAGAAAAGAACACGGGGAAGAGCCTGAAGCACATGGGTACAGTAAAAAATTTCCTGAACAGACTAATAGCTTATGCTCTGGTACATTTTAGTATCTATGTACATGTACATGAATTATATGTATGTACCCTGTGTACCCCTTGGTGTTTGTGGAGGTCACAAGAAGGCATCAGGTATCTCGGAACTGGAATCACTGGAAGCACCAAGAGAATGCTGGGAACTGAACTCAGGACATCTGCAAGAGCAGTTCAACTGCTGTGTCATTGTCCTGACCTCTCTTTTTCAATCTTAAAGACTTTCCTATTCTCCTTTTGCTTCACAGTTCTCTGTGTATATAAAAATTTCATATATTTTCCTCTAGCAATTTTAGAGTTTAAAATATATTTGTGCGTATTTGATCCTAGCAAAACTGAATATAGTTTTATGTTATTGGCCACTAGATTTTTATCTTTCTTGACTAGCTTGTCTACATCCCTTTTTAATTTAACTCATCTGTCTGCCTATGATGTGTGTCCTGGGCCCTAGCAGATAGGAAGTGCTGAATGCTTCCTGAATGAGGAATGAGGAATGGAATAAGAGTAGGATGTTAGGGAAGGAAGGAACAAGAAAATGAGGGAAGCAGGAATAAAGTCTGGTCAAGTGCTATGTACTTATTAATAATTTACTCCTATTGTTATTTTAAAAAACTTAATATTTATTTATTGTTATATACATGTGTGGATGGTTTGCGTGCCCATAAATCAGTGCACGACCTGTATGCCTAGTGTTTAGAGTGTCTGTGGGGGGTCATACAAGGGCATCCAATCCCTATGAACTAGAGTGACAAATGCATCTGAGCTGCCACGTGGGTGCTGAGAACTGAATCTGAGTCTTCTGCAGGAATATGTGGTTTTATGTTTTTTTGTTTGTTTTGATTTGATTTGATAGCTGATGCTTTGTTCTAGTCCCACTCATATTACTTTTATTGAGATTATTGATCCCAGACATTCACTTACTATAATTAAATTTTCCATTTACTATTTAAGTTTTTATGTCAGAGGCTTTGTAGCTTACCCTTTTTACCACTTTTACACTTTATAAACTCATGCAGCCCTATTACATGTTCAATATTTCTTTTGTTTGCAACTGAAAATAAATTATGCCGATCTAATCAATATAAGAATTAAAAACTTAGATCATCTTGAGATTTCCTGAATTATTAAGCCAATGACAGCCAAACATTTGCTTATGACCAAAAACAGTTTCAAAAAGCTTAAACATCCAGCACATAATTTTAAGGTGAGATTCAAATTTTTAATGTAAATTCTAAAGAGTGATTTTTCCTTAAAGATGAATTTCTTTTCTTTATAATTCTTTAAAACATCAGCTACTGTTAAGCACCTTACAGAAAAATTAATAAAGATGTAGCAGAATTTTCCCTTAATTGATTAAATAATAAAGACCTCAAGAAGCCAATCTCTTGGCAAGAAGGAGGCGGGCCTACCAGGCCTGAGAGAGGCAGAGGAAGGGCAGGAGGAGGAACTCCCTTTTGGACAGTGAGAGTAAGGACAACAAGATGTCAGCTTGGGGCTGTTAGTTCTGGTGGCAGAATCCACCAGGATCCTCCTCTGGAAGATTTCGAACATAGAATAGTTAATTCACAGGTATTGTCACATGCTCTGCTAACATTTTTATTCCTCCCACAAGGTTTAACTCTACTGGTACATCCTATACCAACATTACCATTGTAAAGTTGACAAATGACAAAGTTGCATTTCCACAGTTGCTTTTACAGTTATGGTTTTCATACCTGTTAAAGGCAGCTTTTACGTATCAACTGTTTTGTATCCATTTATATCAGCATGGACTCATGAATGTTTGTGGCTTGCTGTCTTTTCCTTTATCTTTCTTCTTTCTCACCCTCTTACCTCTGCCCTATTTTCTTCCCCTTCCTTCCAACTCTCTGTTTCTTAGCAGGGTTTCCTGTGGCCCAGGCTGGTGTCAAACTTGTATAATACCCGAGACCAGCCTTGAGTGATCTTCTTCTCTCCATCTCTCAAGTGCTGTGATTTGGGGAGAATGAAGAGTTCCTTCCAGGCAGCATCTGTTTCCTCTGACACACCCCACAGTTCTTGGAGAAATTTCCTATTTTCTGGTATAAATGGCATCATGCTCATTTTAGTTCTGGAATGAGCCATGTATTCAGAGAGTCTTCTTTCTATGTCTAAGAATGGCTTACAAATCATGATCTGGAGCTCAGTGTGCTTACAGAAAATGGGGAACCAGTTCTAGAGTAATACAGAGGCATACTTATACAAATATCCACTAGTATTTCCATGGGTACACATTTCAAGAAAGAGATTTTCCAAATAATAAATTGTCCTTAGAATGAAAATGTGTTGCTCTTTGAAAAATACTAATAAGAAAGTGAAAGGATAATTCAGTGGGTACAGGAGCCGCTGCCAAGCTCGGTGATATTCCCCTTCCCAGCCAAATAATAAATAAATAAATAAATAAATAAATAAATAAATGTATAAATTTGGATGAGAGAAAAGTTCATGTTCTTCTCAAAGCAGAGAATATTGATTGTCTTTTTAAATGTAAAATACAAGCTATCATATTCAATAAAGTATTTATCATACATAAATAAGTCTAATAATACTGTGTAAATACTACATTGCTAACTGCTGACACCATTGGAGCATCCTCATGATACATTATATTCTGAAAAAGAACGTCTACTTACAATATCTACTAAAACTGTTTAACTTAAGGAGATAAATGGCCCAATTTAAAGTAAGCAAACATCCTAAACTAAAATCTGGCAGAAGAAAACATGAAACGGTTAAGAAACACATCAAAGGACACTCAACACCATTGGGTGTCAGTGAATTGCAAATTAACCCATGGAGGTACTAGACCAGCTTAAAATGATGTTCAAAATTATAAGCCCAACTGTGGGAAGGAAGGCAAAGTGAAACTCCCAAGTGTTGTTAGTAGACATGAGCTGTGCTTGTATAAACATGCCCCAAAGACTCTAACCTTAAAAGTTTGGATCTCAGTGTGGCTATACTGATGGTATTGGAACCCTTAAGAGGTGGTGCCTAGGGGAAGTCTACAGGTTGCTGGAGACATGTCTTAGAATGGCGTGGACTACACACTCCTCCTCACTCTTCTCTTGCTTCCCTGCTGTGAAGTAGATAGCTTTGCTCCACCATGTAATCTTGCCATGATGTGCTATGTTGCCACAGGCCCACAAGAAGCAAGGAATTCAACACTGATTAAAATTTCTGTACCTATGATTTAAAATGAACCTTAATCTTTAAAAAAAGATTTAAAATTTTTATGTGTATGTGCATCTGTGTGCATTTATGTGCGTGACATGTATGTGGATGCCTTAAAACCTAGAAGAGGATATTTGAACCAATGGAGCTGGAATTACTGGTGGTTGTGAGCTATCTAATGTGGGTGCAGGGAATTAAACCTGGGTCATTTTTAAGAACACTAAACAGTCTTAACCACTGAACCTCTTCCCATCTCCCAAACCTTAACCTTTAATCTTTGTAAGTTGATATCTTGGTTGTTTGTTGTAGTGATAGAAAGTTGACTACTGCAGTATAAAGTGGGATAACAATATTCATTGTCATTTAAAATATACATTCACTCTTGTCCCAGAAACCTCCCTTCTAGGTGGAATAGCAAGTAACACTTCCAAACATTTACCAGAGGTCGAAGGCTTATATCTACACAAAGACATGCTCTGACATGTTCTTAAAAATATCAAAAAAAAAAAAAACCCTTTAATTATAGTATTTAGTTATGTTGCTACTGAAAGGGCATTTGGTTCCATTTAATGTCATTATTTGACAATGTAATATATATATTCAATGAACTGGGATCATATTTACCACTCATTGCCTTCTCTGAACCCCTCCCAACTCCCATGACTCTCTTCTTTACAAATATTTCCCTTTCTCTTACTTTCATGTGCCTCCCTGACACCTTGATCAATAGGGTTTAATTAGGGTTGCTTGTATAAGGGCTTATTTCTAGAGCATAAATTAAGAATCAACTTCAGAAAGTTGTCTTCTGAACTCTTTACAGAAGTCATAATACCCAAGTGATGCAAATCTTCCATATATAGAGAGATATGAAAATTTTATTCTCTAAAGCAGCTTGAATTAAATGTTTTCATCATAATATAAATATTCAATTCAATCATATTCCTAGCTGTTTATTTTTGGCAGGGAGAGGTTTATAAACACTTTTTTGAGACCTGTTATTCTAGGGATTAAGGGCTAAGCAGCATACCCACTGAGTTCAGTGAAGTCATAGGTAGCCTGAGTCTGGGCATGGGAACCACAAGACAGAACATAAGAGGAGGACTGAAGACCTGGGCAGCGTGGCAGTGCCTCTTGATGCTGACAGGACACAACTGAGTGGCCCAGAGTCTGCACCCTGATCAAAATACTAATTGGGATAGCCTTTCCTGTAAAAGACCCATTAAAGCCTGGGGTTCCTTGTCTGCCTCCTGATCCCTTCTGAGGCTGTGACTGGATCCATGGGGTTCCAGTTGAAAGGCACGTGTGCCTCTGAGGATGTCCAGTATAACCAGTTCTGGGGTTCTCAGAAGTTTCCAAACATCAGCTCTTCTGAATTTCTTGTTCCCTCCTGGCTCCGGAGCCCTTCAGAGAACTCATTAAAGACACACAGCTGGAAAGTTGCCTCTGGCATCTTGGCAAAGATGAAAAGAAAAAAAAAACTTTTTAATTGATCTCCAAGGAATAGAAACCAGGGCCAGATTTTAAAAGTAAGTGTCAGGAAAACTGTCTCCTTGCGGGGTTCATTAAAACTTTGCCACTGTTAATTACAAAAGCAGCATTCCCCAGGCCTATTCTCAGGAGACCAGGGGACCTTAGCCTTAGGGGAAGTCTGTCTTAGAGTATGCCACAGGGCATAGAGTAAGCGATTGACCTCCCTGGGAGACTGGAGATCCCAACCTCTTATTAATGAATGAAGCTCTTGCCATTCACACACATTTAGTTAAACCATAATAAATCAAATGCCTCCACACACTTTAAATACTGTATTAAGATCTTTGTATGCTTTCTTACCTTGTCCAAGGTGGTATGGAAGGGCCTATGTGTGAGTGGGAAGAGCATGCCTGCCTTCAAACTGGGTTTCCAGCAGAAAAATAAAGATGTCGTGGCATCAATTGTGAGTGCTAGAGCTGTGAATCTTGCCTCTATGTGCATTTCCTTTGTGAATAGGGAGGCATTGGGCATTCAGTTTTCCCTGCTCTTTTGATGTTAACAAAATGTATATAAAGGGTATTAAGCTAGAATTTACCCAAGTTAGCACTATTTCACATTTACCATCTCATGCACCTAGCTTGCGTCTACCACAGCTGCTATTAATCACAGGTCCAACTTTATACTTCCCTTGACATATGTCCCACTTGGGCACTTTTTATGGTGTGCTAATAAAATAGAATCTATATGAACAGGCAGGGACTGAACTGATACCAATTTATCCAGGTCCCCCTGTGAGCCTTCACCACAGCTCAAGGTATGGGACATGTTTGGGTTAATGTGTCACAGAGTGACACATGTAGGTCCCCTGGGAAGCAAGATAAGATCATACATACAAGATATTTATTGTGGGAGTTTCATGAAGGAAAATGTAGAAGGCTCCCCCTTTGTTCTTATGTTTTACTTGCAAAATGAAGAAGGAAGAGTACAGCATGAGGGAGTGTAGATAGATACACAGAAAATAACACCACCTCATGGATATAATGGTAAAAAAGACCGAAGTGGAAGACCATAATTTAACAGCTTGCTTAATGACAGATTCAAGTAGGCAGTGATACTAGGAGGCAGGACTCTCATAACTTGAAGGTCTTATAGACTCTTGGTGCCATGCAGAGGAGCACTGAGTTCTGAAGGCAGGGAGCTTTCTCTGCCTTTTTACTCTTAATTACTAAGGCCTGGAGATGTCCTTTCCAATGGAGAAATCTGATGAAAGTCACAAACCAAACACATTTATGCTATCAGTCATGGGACACTGACATCATATGTCTGCTGGTGTACCAAGGAGGGCTTATATAGCGTGGCCTTGGTAGAGTTCTCCCCCACCAAAACCAAGTTATATCTTAATCTAAAATAGGAGATAATCCAAACACCGGGATGTTCTATATAACAAACAGTCTGGAATCTTCAAAGAATGTCAAGGACATAGCAGGCAAGGGGTGTGAGGAACCTTCAGGAGGAAATGAGACTAAACAGATGCAAAGCTGATTGCAGAGAGCAATCCTGATGAGGTGCTGAATTGAAAACTAATCTCAAGCAGTCACTTTTACATGATATTGCTTCATCAATATTTAATTTCATGCATGTGTCTTGTATTTGTCTACTATGTCTATTGCCTAATATTTGTACTTGGGAAATAAGAATTATATTATTCAAACATGAAAGGTGAATGGATTACACATATTTTATTGGGTTCCATAATATCTAAATCATACTTTTCTAAGTTTTATTTATGACTAAGGGGTTTGCTGTGACTTGATGTGCCAGGGTGGGTTGATCCTCAGGGCAAGAGCTTTACCATAATGAGAAAGCAACATAAATAAATGATAAATAGAAATGATCTCAAAGTGTTAATATTAGAAACTAGCAAATATGGGAGAATGAGATATGAATGTTTATTTATAAATATTCACAAAATTCCATAAAATTAAAATTTAGAAAAAAGAATTAATTCACTGTGATTAGCAGTCTGCTCAGTTTCAGAAAAGATAAGAACTGTCCCAGATGATGACATACTAACCACTTTCCCCTTAGGAACAGGAAGAATTTGAAGATGCCCTCACTATCTAGATTCAGTATGGTCATGATGGTACAGGAAATACCATAGAACACAAAAAAAAATGAACAGAAGTTATTTAGGTTGGAAATGAAAAAGAAGGCTGTCTGCACCCCCAGGCTCCATAATTGTGTGTTCTGTACACAATGAATAAGTGACAGTTGATGTTTTGTCTTTTTCCTGTTTTAAGTGGGGATCTTTTGGTGCTTTGGACATTTGAAGATGTTTCCATTACACCTACCTATTCTTGTGAGACATTTTATCACAGGTGAAATGAAAGAACATTTGTCTAATCTATCAGGATGGTCAGATACTTTTTTCTTTCTGGTTGGTAGCAAGCTTTCTTATATTTTCAGGTTAAAGCAACCTTCTTTTCTAGTCTTAGGTTAATTAAAATGTGAGTAGAGGGTCTATGGAGTGAAGTGTCCATGTCATTTGTAGTCTAAAAGTGTGAACTGTGTTGATTTAATTTGCATGGTCTCCTGTCGATATTTATGCTTTTTCTGTGTGTGTCTGTATGTGCAGCTGTAGAGACCCATGGGAGTGTGTTCAGGGCTGGAGGAGGTCATCACATATATTCTATTGTCACCCAGAATCTTATCTCCTCAAGAAAGGGTCTCTTAACTGAACCTGAATCTTATTGTTGTAGCTGTACTGGCTGGTCCAAGAACTTGCTGGATCCACCTGTCTGTACCTTCCAATACTGGGGTCATAAGCATATGTAGCCACATCTAGCTTTTTAGTGTGAATGCTGGTAATTTGAACTCAAGACCTGCTTGCACAGAAAAGACTCTTACCCACTAAGCCACTTCCCCAACTCTTCTTCTGCCTTCCTAAACACATTGTATACATTTGTGGCACTTGTCTCATCATCTTTGTCATCTAAAACCATTTTTGATGCATTCTGCATCCAGTTAAATAGAATTTTAGATCTCATTTTCCTGAATTTGTGTATATATGAAAATGCTTCTGCTAGAGCCTGACTAATACAGATGTGGATACTCACAGCCAATCATCAGACTGAGCATGGGAACCCCAAAGGAAGAGTTAGGTAAGATTGAAGGAACTGAAGGAGATGGAAACCCCATAGGAAGAATAACAATATCAACTAACCAGACTCTCCAGAGCTCCCAGGGACTAAACCACCAACCAAAGAGTATACATGGAGAGACCTAGGGATCCAGCTGCATATGTAGCAGAGGATGGCCTTGTCTAGCATCAATGGAAGGGGAGGCCCTTGGTCCTGTGAAGGCTTGATGCCCCAGCATAGAGGGATGCTAGGGCAATGAGGTGGGAGTGGGTGGGTGAGTGGGGGGAGTACCCTCATAGAGATAGGAGGAGGGGGATGGGATGGGAGCTTACAGAGGGTAAACCAGGAAGGGGGACAAATTTAAAATGTAAACAAATAAAATAACCAATAAAAATAGAAGATGCTTGCATTGAAGATAAAATTTTATACTGCTATGGCTTTGCTTTCTTAAATTTCCTACACAATATTTTTTAATATTACTTGGAAAGAGATTAAACATGTGGTGATAATCTGCTATTTTCTAGCCAGCTAGCAATCTTTGCTATGCACAGAACAGCCTGTAATGCAAGGTCTTTTATTCCCATTATTGATTCCAATTATTGATTCTTCTTTCCTATTTTCTTAAGATTCTGCTCAGTGGTACATACATTAAAAAGCACTTTACTCTGGCTGGTGGGGACGAGAGCTATTCCTGGTGTCACATGAAGGATCCCCTCCCTGTTCCTTTCCTACAGACCTATTAGGTTTTTTAGAGACATGTTGTTCAGTTCTCAGCCACCAGTTAAAGAAATTTGTGGTTCTTGGGAACTCTCCATTTTGTCTTTTTGTGGCATTTCTTTTTCTGGTCCTGCTAATACTAGTCAGCGTAGTATTCCAAGAGTCTGAAATTTGTTTCCTGAACTCATAGATCACTGTGTTCTGTTTTGGTTCCTTCCACCTCTCCAAGCACCAAGCTGAAGCTATCATGGAGCAAGATCACCCATGAACTTCACTCAAAGCCAAGAAATGGAAAAGATAGATAGAACATGGACCACAAAGACAAGTCTTACCTGCCCAAAGAGAGTCTTTGTGGTGGAAGGCTAGAGGATATAATTTGCACTGTAAAAACAAGCCCCCGAGATACCTTCTCCTGGTGTCTTTGAATGAGTACAGCTTAGATGCACATAAAACACTGGTTTATAAAGAAAAGTGTTACAAATTGGGCTCTTCTGTCTTATGAATCTATCTCAGTTATTTAGGAAAATGCCATCCACTTCAAAGATAGTTGAAAGGAGTCATATAGTACTGGTGAACCCTTTTATCTATGGCAGCTATGCTCTGTAGAGCAGCAAGTAAACAAACACCATTCAGCTTCCCCTACAGGAAATGTATGATTAGGTTCCTACAGATCCCTGCTCAGAACACTTCACCAACTGAAAAGGGTTTGCACCACGAAGCTTCCTTTGCTGGTGTCCTATTAATTCAAGTGTGTTTCACCAGCTTGAAAACCTACTCCTCCACACAAACCTTTTAATGGCATTATTCTTGGCGAGTGTTTTTCCAGTCCTCCCACAATCTTCCTCATCTTGCAACCAGCCTTTATTGCAAGTTGAAGTTGTTCGGGCTCTGTTTCTCTGTGGAATCTGTACATCAGCCTGTGCTAGCTCAGAAGGCTGTCCCATTTTCTTGTTCCAGAGAAACACAATAATAGAATTGATTGGATTTCAGCCTCAGAAGGTAAAGGAAGAATACAAGTTCAACACCAGTTAGAATTACATGATGGGACCAACACAAAACAAATGAATGAACCACTGCCCATAGAATCATCTCAGGCACACACACTACCAATGTGATATCCAATGCAGAGGTCTGTGGAGGAACATCTGCTGTGTACTCTAGGATGGAATACATCACCCAAGTTTTATATGCAGATAATCGGTTGTTCAAACAAAAGGCACAAATGGTGTAGTATACAGTTCAATTCAGACTATCAGTCTACCAGAAAATCTACAATAAAAAGAGCAGTAGCAAGCATTGAAGCTACATGTGCAATGATGATGACCACAAGTGTGATGATTAACACAGGGAAAATGCACATGCTAAGCAAACATCCAGGAAATAGTTTAAGAACTCCATTTCTCTCCCATGAGCTTTAGGTTTTTGGTACACAAGTCTCGCTCATATTAACTATGTGTGTTCCTAAGTATAACAATTTTCTGTTCATGTTTGTATCACCTTTGAATAGAAACACCTTATCTCCTCCTTTGCCAGTGTGCATACCTTTTCTTTTTACTGCTATCAATGTACCATCAATGCCCATTACAAATGAGTGAGTTTCACTCCAATACTTCATCGTATGCATCCATTGCTTGTTGTACCTTCTTTCTTACTCTTTCCTCCTCTGTTCTTCCTACCAGCCTTCTTGTGCTTTCCTAATAGACACCCTTATACTTCTGTGATGGTTTGTTTATGCTTGGCCCAGGGAGTGGTACTATTAGGAGGTGTGGCGTTGTTAGAATAGGTGTGTCACTGTGGGTATGGGCTTTAAGACCCTCATCCTAGCTTCCTGGAAGCCAGTATTTTGCTAGCAGCCTTCAGATGAAGATGTAGAACCCTAAGTTCCTCCTGCCCCATGCCTGCCTAAATGCTGCCATGTTTCTTGATGATAATGTACTGAACATCTGAACCTGTAAGCTAACAGCAACTAAATGTTGTCCTTTATAAGACTTGCCTTGGTCATGGTGTCCATTAACATCACTAAAGCCTTAACTAAAACAACTTCCTTTTGTGTTTGTTTGTTTGTTTTCATATATTAGAGAAAACGTGTGACACTGGTCTTGCTGTGTCTGAAGAATCACACATAATGATCTATAATCCCTTTGATTTAACTGAAAATGATAGAATTTCATCTTTACAGATGAATAATAGTTCTGTGTGTGTGTGTGTGTATGTGTGTGTGTCTGTGAGTGTGGCATTTTTTCTTTCTCTACTCATCTTTTGATGGAGACTTAAGCTGTCTCCAGATCTTGGGTATTTTGAATTGTATTATGATAAATATGGGTGTGGATGTGTATCATTTATGTATGCAGATATACACACAAGTGTATGCCCAAGAGTGTTGTAGCTGCATCTCAGGCTGGTTATAATTTTAGTCTTTTGATGAATCTCCAAATTGACCTCAGTGGGCTATTTAACATCCCCAAGGTCAGTGTATAAGGATTCCTGCTACCTCTTGTGTTCCTAATAACTTTTGTTATTTTGTTGTTGTTTGCAAAGCAGTCTTCTAACATGGAAAAAATGGATGCTCAAATTAATTTTGATTTACATTTTGCATGTGGTTAAATATAACAAATATATTTTTAAAAAGATATAAGATCAGCCTAAGAGCTGATAATAGAGCCTCAAACATCATGACTTTTGACTCATGTTAATAAATGTCAACAAACTACTTGTTAAAAGAATTTACATATTTTCTTATTTTTAAAAAGCTCAACTTTACTCTCTTTATAGGAAGGATGAAAACCAAAGAGGTTTCTCAGGATTAGAAAGAGAAGTCTGGACAGTAGAATGCCGGGCAAGCAGCCCCCAAAGAGTGGGCCATAAACTTCATATCAGACAAGGTTTAGTCCAGACCCAAAGCTCAAGCGACGTATGAGGCTATGAGCAGGAATGGCACAACGTGTGACAGTGCAGACAGTTGACAGCTAAACCGTGATAAAACAGGAAATGAAGCAGGACCGGCTGCCGTGAGGAGGGCTCACACACTGCTAAAGTGGCACCTAAGTGACGAGACGCGAATTCACTTCTCTCACTCGTACCAGATAACGGGAAAGTGAGTACACAGAAGGTCAGATGGTGGAACACAGGCATCTGGTGAATGTTCCAGAAAATGTCTGAATCTAGAGAACAACGAACCTTCCTGGCAAATGCCAGGGGAGTTTTCAAGCAAAGCCAAGCAAAGGGCAGAGATTAAACCGTTCATAAAACTGGTTGCAAAAATAGAAAACAAAGCAGATATAATTTTCCCAGCACAGTTTAAAAATCAAATATCAATGAGTCAAAGAATTAAAATAAAAAAGTATTTTAATATTTCAACCTTAACAAGCTATATAAATGTATAGGGAAATGTTTAAATGTTGCTTAGGGCAAGTGACAAGACTTCCATATTCTTGAATAGGACTATAAACATTTTAAACGCACCAACTTCCCTGTAACCCATTCAATAAGCTGCTTGTAATCCACTGGAGGGAGTAGCAACATTCACTCATTTTTAACGTACACAGGACAATGCTAAAAGCATACTGGAAAGTACAAAGAAGGAACAACATAAAAACCTCTACAAGAGGAGAATTATGTTTAAGCCTGCCCTCCCTTTTTTTAACCACTTCAGACACCATAAAATTATCATGATTTAAAGATTTAAACATGAAGTTACTGATGTGTGGCTGGAGAGATACGTCATAAACCAGTCCAAATCAAAGGACTTTGGATAACTAAATCGATATCTACTGGGATTTGTGTGGCGCAGTTAGAGGCTCAAGTCAGTGAGACCACAATGGATTACATGATCAATGTGACAAAGGTGGCAGCCGTGCTGAGAGTTAGATGTAGGCCTCTCACTTTACAGTGTTACTTATCTCTGAAATCTAGATCCATTCTGAAGGCAGGCAGAAGCAAGGGGAGGGGTGTTACCTACTTCCAAGGGAAGACCATGCCAGTCCACAAATATTTAAAATCAAGGAGTTGTAAAGATCTCTTTTATGTATTCAGGCTTCTGGTGCTGGATTTTTTTTTTTTTTTTTTTTTTTTTTTTTTTTTTTTGGTTAGGAAGGGGTGGCATTTGAGAAATGTCTATCTAGGATGTAGATTAACCAAAACAAAGTAAAGTTGATCCAATAATACTCAATGAAAGTAAAAAACATGCTTACCTGTTCCTCCTTTGTATGTATTTATTTGCACTCAAAATCATGTATAATGGCGGAGCATAGGGATGGGGGGATGAAGCCAGAGGCAGGAGAATCTCTGTGGGTTAAAGTTTATTTTGGGCTACACAGGGAGTGTCAGGCCAGCCAGGACTACATAACAAGGTCATATCTTTAAGAAAGTCACAAATACTGTTAAGTATATGAACTACTTAGTAACGATCTTTTTCACCTCAATGCTGCATCACAATGGCCCAGTTCACCTGTGTCAGTGTCTTGTCATCTACAGATATTTTTTGAATCATCTAATATAGTTTCTCAAAACACACTGTATTCAGATTTCAAGCAATTTGAACTATTAAAAGAGTGAACGTAAAGATTTTTAATTTTTTCCTTTTTAATTGAATATTTTATTTATTTACATTTCAAATGTTATTCCCTTTCCCTGTTTCCCCTCCAAAAACCCCCTATCCTATACCCCCTACCCCTGCTTCTATGACGGTCCTCTGGGGCTTCGAGGTTTCACAGGACCAAGGGCCTCTCCTCCCGTTGATGCTACTATTATGCATTTTAATTCCATGTATACGCACCCAGTGGAAATATTTTTACCAAGTGGGAAGCACCAATTGACGTAACTAGCAATAGTTCATTCTTACTTATGTTTGATATATATTTATAACTAACAAGTCTGCCTGTGATCCTGTAAGCACTGGAGTGTCTGCCTCTGATTTCCTGAGTGGTTCCAGCTGAGCACAGTGCTTTACGTCTGGAGATGTAAAGCCTTCCTCCGCAGTTGACTGACATTTTACTTGTGACTGAAGTCTGCTTTCTGGTTTTGTCTTGTCTTATGCTCTCTGTTCCTTAGCATGCCCCTCTCATCACAGTCAATATTATTTCCTCGATTTCCTAGCCATCAAAATCTTTCAATAGCCAATGCAAATTCTGCCTCTCCTGGAAAAAAAAAAGAAAAAGAAAAAGAAAAAAAAACCTCCAAATAATGTTTTTAATTATTCTGTCACAAGTCTCCTTCATAATTTATTAAGCTGTTTTATTCACTGAATAATTAATATCTTCCCATCATATTATAGTTCATGTTCATGTCCTTTATGGTAGACTACATGAATATGAAATCATGTCTTACAATACTGTGCATCCAAGCTAAAAGTGCACTTCACATAAAATATTTTCGACCTAATGTAGACTAAAGAAAGATTCTTAGTTTCAAATTTTGACTTATTTTCCAATATAATAGAGAATATTGGACCAGGTGAGGAACTCAAGCTGTCTTAGGACTTAACTGTCCAATTTCTCCTTAGCTGAGCACTACCTATATCGACCACTAGATGGCACTAACACCAAATAAACTGCAAGTGTTCTAAACCTATTATTTTTTTAATAAGAGATTTTTTTCACACAATTCATTCTAAGATTTCTTTTTCTCAAACACCTCTATGATCCTTCTCTCTTCCACATTCCTTTCTCTTACTAGACTACAAACAGGCATCTAAAAAAATAAAGTAAATAAGATAAAACAAAAAACAAACCAGAATATGACATAAGAAACAGAAGAACATTCTCAGAAAACCACATATAAACATAGCGACAGCCATGTTTGTACAAACAGAAATTCCATATAAACCCCAAACCGGCAACCATAATACCTATGTAAAGGTAACCTATTTTTAAATAAGTGACAAAAATATTGTGAACAGATCAGTCATCACATATACTAGTCATCACTGGAGAAGTAAGTTAGAGATTTCTGCACATGTTCACAATGCCCTCAGATCAATCAAGGGAGGAAACATAAGCTCCTTCTAAAAGATCTTCAAATTCCTATCATGATCCTTATTCATCTTCCTCTTTATTTTTATTTATTTATTTTTTTGGTGAAAAACTATAACGCTTTTTTTTTCTTTTAACACAAAAAAACATAAATAAAGCACAAACTATAGACATTATGTTGTACTGTGGATAGTTAGAATTTACTTAAAAACTGAAACTTTATGCTGAAAGAACAGCAAGATCCCACTGCTCACCTCTCCTCACAGCCGCCCTTCTGGAGCTGGACTACGTATACCTCAAGAGATGGCATCACTGATCTATCCATGTGTCCAGACTCAACAAAAATGATTATCTTTTCTGCCATTTTAAATGTAATTTACATTTTAATAACAAAGAGAATCACATAGCTCTAGTTTTGAAATGACACATACTTAATAATAAGCCTTAAAAAATATTCTTTAAAAAGTTTTATGGGGAAATATTTGTGAAAGAAACCTCAAATATCTTATTTAACAAACATGTAGTGGTTGTTTCCTCTGTACATAGCAACATTATAGTCATCTGAGATAAAGCAACATCATTCATGAGTAGTCTAATTGGTAAGAAAGAGTAGGTAAGAATGAGAAGACATGAAACGTTGTTTCCAAAATCATACTTTAGACACACACACACACACACACACACACACACACACACAAGATTCTGAAAGCACAGACATTATTTTGGGCTGAAGAATTAGCTGAGCTATTTATAAGAATCAGGGTACTTTAGATAAGTTGGGGCCCCAGTTCAATTTATCTTGTATAAGAAGAACACCTATTGGAACAGGTTGAATGTCCAAGGAGAGTCTTTTAATTTCAGTCATTAGATGACGGTGCAATTGTAGACCTTCCCATGCACCCTCATGAGCAGAGCCTGAATCTACAGTTATGACTGCTGGGCATGAGACTCTGGCAGGAGTGGAAGGTAAGCAACAGGGCTGCTGGCTGAAGGAATGTGCTAGTACACACATCCTTGTGGGAGTCAGTGAAGGCCTAAGGGTAGGCGAGGAAATCAGGGAATGCTTGGGATACAGATCTCCAAATCAACAAAAATGGCTAGAGTGAAGGATCAATTAATAAAGTGTTTGCTCTGCAGACTTAAGAACCTGAGAGCAAACCCCAAATATCCATTAAAAATCAGTCCTCGTGTGATGGCCTGCTACTGTCATCCTAATATTGGAAACTTGGAAACTGGGGATGGCTGGAGCTCCCTGACTGGCCAGGAGAGCAGAATTAGTAAACTCCAGGTTGAATGGGGGACTTGGCTTCAGAAATTAATATAGAGAGAAACTGAAAAGGACATGCATTCACAAACATATGCAGTACACTTACCCAACACACTATGTACATATGCACCCGCATGAAGGGTATTGCCCAAATATTAATAATTTTTACAGTTTTAATAGTTGCCTTAAAGTGTTCTCTGCATTGGGCTCCACTGTTATCATTATAGTTTGAATGAAAATGCTCCCCATAGGTTAAGACATTTGAATACTCAGCTCCCAATTAGTAGAACTATTTGGGTAGGTATGGGATTGTAGAGGAATTTTAATCCAGCAACATGGCTACTCTGGCTGGAATACAGACACACCTTTAATCCCATGAGACAGAGGCAAATAGATTTCGGAGATCAAGGCCAGCCTGGTACAGAGCAAGTCCCAGATACAGAAAAGCTTAGTCCAGGTGTGGTGGTACATGTCTCTGATCCCAGCACTCATGAGTCAGCTCTGTTCTTTTCATGCAGTTCAGTGCAACTCAGCAGAGGTAGGGGTTTTTTGTCTTTGTTTTTTTCTTTTTTTTTTTCCTTTTGGGACAGTTTTACACACAGGTGGCAGAGAGAACAAGCTAGACACTGGTGTAGACAGAATGAGCCAGAGAATGAGAAGAAGCCAGAAGATTAGAACAGATTGCTAGAGTTAGTTTGAAGGCAAACAGATACATTCAGTCAGAAGCTGAGAGAGGCCAGTTTGAATCAGTCAGCTTGGAGAGGAGTTTGAGTAAGAACAGCTGAGTTGAACCAGCCAGCCAGAGTTCAGAAAGAGCTATAAAGGGTGGGCTCATTCAGGCAAATACAAGTTATTTTTACATAGGATACATGGCCTTGTTAAGGGCAGGCTTTGAGAGTTTAAAAATGCATGCCATTACAAGTTATCTCTCTGCTTTGTGCTTGAGGCTCTGGACATGAACCTTAAGCTTCCCACTCCTCCCTCCATGCCTTTACTCCTCAATACCTTCGCTCCACCTCCATGGACTCTAACCTCCTAGAATTTCAGGCCCAAATAAACCCTTTGTTCTATGGATTGTCTTCGTCAAATTGTTTTTTTCTTTCTCTTTTCACAGGAATACAAAAGAAAATAAGACAGTTACTCTAACAAACTTTATAACTAGACAGGACGTTGATATAGTTGTTCTAACATGGGAATATTGTCTCATCATTTGATACTTCACAGTTCTTAATATCAAGTGAATAACGACTAGCTTCTTGTCCATCTAGGTTATCTATAAAAAATCTTTTTACTTCAACCTTATATTAGAAGTAATATTCTTAGTTTACCTATATGCTTAGCCTTTGAATCAGAAGTGGCTAAATGCAGTGATGTTCTAAATGAATCTGGGATGGTAGTGTGTAAAAGAGCAAAAATTTCTGTTGCATATTTCCCCTTAACCACTATCTTGACTTGATATGAGATCTCTAACACGATATTAGAAGATTCAGACATCTCCCAAGTCCTGTTGCCTATTAACCCCAACTCATCTATTTTCACCCTTTCATCCTTACTCCAAATTCCCCAAATGCCCTTTTTACTCTTTTCATAAATACACATATACTATTTACATGAATATATTTGTATGGGATTACACAGCACATCATTTTTTTGTAATTATTTATTTACAATCCATTGGTCACTCAATAATAGGTGATACTTTCTATGTAATATTTTACATTTTATTTCATTTTTTTATACTCAAGAGTTTATTTCCTTTCACAGTCCACCCTATGACTGTTCCCCATCCCATATCTCCTCCCTGCTCTGTAATTTTTTGTCAGAAATACTTTGCATCACTTTCCTCAGCCCTGCAGTGGATGCTAGAAGTTACTCCACGATTCTTCATTTTTCAACATTCTGCCTCATTCATCTTCTGACATGTCATAATATGCATCTCATCTGCTATATTTACAAAATCACCATTGTAATATTTAGTTAAGTATCTGCACTGGAAGATCATCCTAGGCTTTAATGTATACCCAGCATTATTAGGATTTCTCATGGACCATGCTCCTCCAGTCCTGACCACAACATAAATTTATATCCTAAGATCTTTTTTCAAACAGTCTCAAAGTCTCACAGCCTCAAAGCCTCTGTTGTTCTGTTTCCATTCTGTGATTTTCTTGACTGGCTTGTCTTCTCCTTTAGACTCCAGAGAAAATGTATAACCAGTATTCCACCCAGAAGACTGGGAGCAGGGGTGGTTAAAAGCCTTGTGACCTTCATGCTACCTGGATGGCCAGGCCTCTGATTCTTATCTTGAACCTGTTTGTCTCAGTTTATCTATAGTGCTATTCTCCTCCAGGCCCTTATCATGGGCATTGTACACCCTTAAGCCTGCTTTCAGTTAATCTACAGAGCCCATCTTTGTGGAATATGCCACTTATGCTTTACAAGAGTTTCAATGTAATCCTGTCTTAAGCTTTGTTGTATACATGAGATTGAATTAACTATCCTCAGAAAACCTTTTCCTCAAATTGTGCTGTGCCTAAAATAAACTACCTGGTGTTAGCTTCTAGAACTTTTGACCCAACACAGCTACTGAATCTTGTTGAAATGGATTTTCTTCCTGCCTCTTGCAGGATTGAGACACTACTAGCTATGGTGCTTGCAGAAACCCCCACAGCTTTTCTCTTATCATTGATGCTCTATTTGCTCTATCCCTTCAGAGTGTCCAAATCCAGTTTCTTTCTCAGTTAAGGTTTTACTTTTGTGAACAGACACCATGACCAAGGTAACTCTTAAATGGACAACATTTAATTGGGACTGACTTTGCCTGGCAGTGCCTAGGCAGACATGTCTCAGAAGAAGCTGAGAGTTCAACACTGTGTTCTGAAGGCAAACAGAAGACTGGCTTTCAGGCAACTAAGATGAGAGTCTTAAAGACCAAGTCCATGATGACACAGTTCCTTCAACAAGGCCACATCTACTCCAAACAAGGCCACACCTCCAAATAGTGCCACTCTCTGGGTCAAGCATATTCAAAACATCACATGTGGTTAGGAGCTGGCTGCCATTATTGTCCTATCTTGAGTTCTTTAGCTACACAGCTTTTAGATGCATTTACCCAATGGAGATGATAGTAAGAAAGTGCTAGAGAGAGGACGTAAGTGGGGCAGATGGCAAAAATTTCTTTCTACTTGATACAATATCTGTAACCCAGCTTAGTCTTTTCTGGCCTGAAGCTCCTTCCAAATGATCATGGACCACATAGCTATGTCTCCTACAAGCTTTAAGAGGCATAGCTTCTGGTACAACCACTCTGGAAATCAGTATGGCAGTTCTTCAGAAAACTGGACATGATACTTCCAGAGGACCCAGCTATACCACTCCTGGGCATATACCCAGAAGATTCCCCAGCATGCAATAAGGATACATGCTCCACTATGTTCATAGCAGCCTTATTTATAATAGCCAGAAGCTGGAAAGAACCCCGATGTCCCTCAACGGAAGAATGGATACAAAAAATGTGGTATATATACACAATGGAATACTATTCAGCCATTAGAAACAATGAATTCATAAAATTCTTAGAGAAATAGAAGGAGCTGGAGAACATCATACTAAGTGAGGTAACCCTGTCTTAAAGAATACCCAAGGTATGCACTCACTGATAAGTGGATATTAGCCTAGAATCTTGGGACACCAAAGACACAATCCAGATACCAAATGAACAAGAAGGAAGGAGTGGACCCTGGCGCTGGAAAAGCTCAAAGGATCAGTGTAGGGGAATACCAGAACAGGGAAGTGGGAAGGGATGGATGGGGGAACAGGGGGAGGGAAAAGGGCACGTGGGACCTTTGAGGGCCAGGAAACCAGGAATAGAGAAATGAAATGTAAATATAGAATATATCCAATAAAAAATAATAAAAAAAAGAAAAAAAGAAAAGAAAAGAAAAAAGAGGCACAGCTTCCTTTGCTTATCCTGACTGCTCTAGGGATACTAATTTTATATCCAACTTACTTGCTCCTGGAAACTCCATAATCTGGATTTGTTCCTAAGTCTGTTCCAAATCTCTTAGCGTAGCTTCTGCTAAAATTCCAATGAAAAAGAATGTTAATCGAAGAACTCATGTTCATTTTCATAGACAGAAGGGAGGTGCGTAATAAGTACTTGTTTGCTTACGTTTTGGACATAATTGAAGCTGTAAGAAACTATTTGATGAACATCAAGACCTCCAGTCTTGAAGAGAGAGAGCAACTAGAAGATAAATTAGGAGGCTGGAGCTCAGCTAAGAGACTTTGAACAAGGAGGGTGGGCTTGGCAGAAAAAAAGTATGTAGAATAATGAAACAGAACAGAATGAAGGAAACCCATGGAGTCTCCTCCTCATGAAAATCAGGTATATAATGAATTTGTTTGATGCACAAGAGTGAAGCCAGCCAGATTACATGCTACTGACCTGATACTATAGTCTTAATGAATAAACCAATGCACTCATGTCAACTGGGCCACATTAGATATGTAAGACTGTATATTTTTCTTACTATTTTAGCCAAATTTATCTGGGATTTGTATTTCAGTATCTACTTGTATCAGAAATGGGTGCAGCAATAAGACAATAAAGGGAAACTGGCTGCAAAGAGGTAGAGCAAGAGCCAGCGATAACATGGCTTTCTTAGACAAAATGATGATAGTCTTCACAATTTGGTATTTCCAGCTGGTTTAAATCCCTTTCGTGCTGGGGTTTAGACATTTACCTAGCTTGATAGAAACAAGGTAGACAAATAAATAGGCCAGTAAAATGATTTCAAGCCATCACAGTGTATTAGCTATTTTCACCAGTTCGATGAGAAAGATGAATTTAGACTGAATCTGAGGACAAAGAGGCCAATAGGTCTTTTAGGATTTTTTAAAAGTATGGGGTTCTTTTTTGGCTCTGACAGCAGAGAAAAGTATGGGTTCCATCTGGGAAGCACTCATTAAATCCATTCACAAAGTGGTTGATTCCTTCTATGCCATTATTGTCACTATTGCACCAGTGGGCATGTCTTGCAAAGTCAATACTTGGTCTCAGCATTCACAGATGCGTAAGGCTATTAGTTACTTTTCTTCTACCATAGCATACATAGTATCTTCCAGCACTATAAAAACTATTCAATAAGGATGAAGTTTCCCAGTGAGTATAGACTTGATTTCTCATGTTTTATGACAAAAGTATGTAGTGTCATCAGCACTATGGTCTTATTTTTAAATTCTATTTAATAAGACAGAGCTATTGGCAGCAGAACCATGATGGCAGAAGCAGAGTCAATTTGCTTTAAGCATATGACTCCTAAGAGGTTGACTAATCTCCAGTGAAAGGTCATACATCCAAAAGTATATAAACTGCACAAACTGGACTTTAAAAATAAGAAACAGAATACCAAAGCTGGTTGGGAAAAGAAATGTGGTGGAGTTTGTAGAAGTTGGAATGGGGTTAATATGATCAAAACACTATATTAAGTTCACAAAGGACTATCTATTTATTCTATCTATCTGTCTGTCTATCTATCTATCTATCTATCTATCTATCCATTCATCCATCTATTTGAGACAAGGTCTCTCTTAAATACCGCTGGTTGTTACAAAATTCACTATGTAGACCGAGGTAGCTTTACCTCACAGGCATATACTTTCCCTAGTGCTAGAACTAAAGGTATGAGATGCCATGCCCAACAAATGTGTATTAAAAAAAAAAAAACTTAGTTTCTGTTTCCTTTAGTCCTGAATTTCATTTTTCAGAGATTTGAACTTAGCCAGAAAAAAACAAAGTGTGACAATTTAATTCTGGTTTGTTTGTTTGTGTTTTGAAATGGGGGATCTATTTTTTTATTGGATATTTTATGTATTTGCATTTCTTTCTTTCTTCCTTCCTTCCTTCGTTCCTTTCTTTCTTCCTTCCTTCCTTCCTTCCTTCCTTCCTTCCTTTCTTTCTTTTTTTTTTTTTTGGAGTGGACAACCCAAGAGTCCAGTAAGGCAAGATCTTTATTTAAATTAGACAGCAAAATCTGTCAAGTTGGGGACAGCAGTACAGGCTAGGGACCCTGAACTTCAACCCTGAGCCAGAATCATACAGAGTCTTTAAGTTCAAAACCCACAAATCGCTGCGCCAAGTTACAGTCAGATTTTTACATCGATCAGAATCACCTGTTCAGGGACAATCACTATGTTTTGGCGACAAACTCTGAAGAATGAGGAGGAAATTGGCTAATCATTGGGAAAGCTCCCCTACAGCCTGGGAACTTGAGCTTAATTTCACCATATGATCAAAATGGAGTCTGAAAACAAAATGGCAGTACTCAGGATAAGTCTCATTTGTTTAATCCCAACAGCTTAACTTTTTTAAAAAAATACTTACTCTTCACTGTTTATTAAATATATGCTCATTGCAAGCATAACTTGATTGAGAAACTAAAGAAACGAGAAAAGAAGAAGGTATGTGTCTCATCGCTGTTGGCATTTTAAGCTAATCTTTTAAGCATATTTGATTTTTAAAAGATATCTGGAGGTATAGTGTGTAAATGATTTGCTTTTCTGGAATTTTTAAAAATGTTTCTACTTCCTTTTTCTTTTTTTATTTTCTATATTCTTTGTTTACATTCCAAAGGCTTTCCCCTTTCCCAGTTCCCCCCTCACCATATGTCCCATAAGTCCTGTTCCCTCTGCCCATTCCTCAATCACTCCCCCCCCCATTTCTCTGTTCTGATACTCTCCTACAAAACTGGACCCAGTCTTTTCAGGACCAGGGTCCTCTCCTTCCTTCTTCTTGGGAATCTTTTGATTTGCTAATTGTGCCTTGAGTATTCAGAGCTTCTGGGCTCATTAGTATCCACTTATCAGTGATTGCATTTCATGTGTATTCTTTGTGATTGGGTTAACTCACTTAGGATGATATTTTCCAGATCCAACCATTTGCTTACAAATTGCATGAATTTATTATTTTTAATTGCTGAGTAGTATTCCATTGTATAAATATGCCACATTTTCTGTATTCATTCCTCCTCTGAGGGACATCTGGGCTCCTTCCAACTTCTGGCTATTATAAATAAGGCTGCTATGAACATAGTGGAGCATGTGTCTTTATTGTATGCAGGGGAATCCTCTGGGTATATGCCCAGGAGTAGTATGCCAGGGTCCTCTGGAAGTGTCATGCCCAATTTTCTGAGGAACCGCCAGACTGATTTCCAGAGCAGTTGTACGATCTTGCAATCCCACCAACAGTGTAGCAGTGTTCCTTTTTCTCCACGTCCTTGCCAGCACCTGTTGTCTCTTGAGTTTTTAATCTTAGCCATTCTGACTGGTGTGAGGTGGAATCTCAGGGTTGTTTTGATTTGCATTTCCCTGATGACTAATGATGTTGAACATCATTTAAGGTGTTTCTCGGCCATCCGAATTTCTTCTGGTGAAAATTCTTTGTTTAGCTCTGTACCCCATTTTTGATAGGGTTATTTGGTTCTTTGGGGTCTAACTTCTTGAGTTCTTTGTATATATCGGATATTATCCCTCTGTCAGATGTGGGGTTGGTGAAGAACTTTTTCCAATTTGTTGGTTGCTGTTTTGTTCTGACCGGGTCCTTTGCCTTACAGAATCTTTGTAATTTTATGAGGTCCCATTTGTCAAGTCTTGGTCTTAGAGCATAAGCTATTGGTGTTCTGTTCAGAAACTTTTCCCCTGTTCCCATGTCCTCCGGGGTCTTCCTCAGTTTCTTTTCTATTAGGGTCAGTGTGTCTGGTTTTATGTGGAGGTCCTTGATCCACTTGGAGTTGATCTTGGTACAAGGAGATAAGAGTGGGTCAATTCGCATTCTTCTGCATGTTGATCTCCAGTTGAACCAGCACCATTTGTTGAAAAGGCTATCTTTTTTCCACTGAATGGTTGTAGCTCCTTTATCAAAGATCAAGTGACCATAAGTCTGTGAGTTCATTTCTGGGTCTTCAATTCTATTCCATTGATCTACTTGCCTATTGCTGTACCAATACCATGCAGTTTTTAACACAATTGCTCTTTAGTACTGCTTGAGGTCAGGTACATTGAGTCCCCCAGAAGTCCTTTTATTGTTGAGAATAGTTTTAGCTATACTGGGTTTTTTGTTACTCCAGGTGAATTTAAGAATTGCTCTTTCTAGATCTATGAAGAATTGATTCGGGATTTTAATGGGGATTGCATTGAATCTGTAGATTGCTTTTGGCAAGATGGCCATTTTTATTATATTGATCCTGCCAATCCAAGAGCAAGAAATATTTTTCCATCTTCTGAGGTCTTCTTCGATTTCTTTCTTCAAGGACTTGAAGTTCTTGTCATACAGATCACTTTATATTGTTTGTGGCTATTGTGAAGGGTGTTATTTCCCTAACTTCTTTCTCAGCCTGCTTGTCCTTTGAGTACAGGAAGGCTACGGATTTGCTTGAGTTGATTTTATAACCAGCCACTTTGCTGAAGTTGTTTATCAGCTGTAGGAGTTCTCTGGTGGAGTTTTTTGGGTCACTTAAGTGTACTATCATATCATCTGCAAAAAGTGATAATTTGACTTCTTCCTTTCCAATTTGTATCCCTTTAACTTCCCTATGTTGTCTAATTGCTCTTGCTAGAATTTCCAGTACTATACTGAAAAGATATGGAGAGAGAGGGCAGCCTTGTCTAGTCCCTGATTTTAGTGGGATTGCTTCAAGTTTCTCTCCATTTATTTTGATGTTGGCTACTGGTTTGCTGTAGATTGCTTTTACTATATTTAGGTATGAGCCTTGAATTCCTGTCCTTTCCAGGACTTTTAGCATGAAAGGATGCTGAATTTTGTCAAGTGCTTTTTCAGCAACTAATGAGATGACCATGTGGTTTTTTTCTTTTAGTTTGTTTATGTAGTGGATTACATTGATGGATTTCCATATATTGAACCATCCCTGCATTCCTGGGATGAAGCCTACTTGATCATGGTGAATGATCATTTTGATATGCTCTTGGATTCAGTTGGCAAGAATTTTATTTAGTATTTTTCGTCAATATTCATAAGGGAAATAGGCTGTATTTGCATTTCAAATGTTATCCCCTTTTCAGATTTCCCCTCCAGAACTCCCTATCTTACAACCCTCCCCCTGCTTCTGTGCAGGTGTTCTCCCACCCAGCCACCAACTCCTACCTTCCAGTTCTGCCATTCCCCTACATTGGGGAATAGAGCCTTCACAGGACCAATGGCCTCTCCTTCCATTGATGCCAGACAATGCCATTCTTTGCTACATATGCAGCTGGTGCCATGGGTCTCTCCGTGTGTACTCTTTTGTTGGTGGCTTAGTCCCTGGGAGATATGGGGGCTGGGGTTGATATTGTTGTTCTTCCTATGGAGTGGCAAACTCTTTCAGCTCCTTCAGTCCTTTCTCTAATTCCTCCATTGGGGTTCCCATGTTCAGTTCAATGGTTGGCTGCAAGAATCAGCACCTGTATTGGTCAGGATCTGGCAGAGCCTCTCAGGAGACAGCTATAACAGGCTCCTGTCAGCAAGCAGTTCTTGGCATCCACAATAGTGTTTGGTGTCTGTATATGGGGATGGATCCCCAGGTAGGGCAGTCTCTGCTCCACACTTTGTCTCCAAATTTCCTTTAGAAAGGAGTCATTCTGGGTTAAAAATTTGGAAATGAATGGGTGGTCCCCTTCCCCATCTAGGGTTTTATGATGAATTTTATTCAGAGAAACTGAGATCCTTGCTGATCCTGCAGAATGTTATTATTCCTGCTGTGTGAAGTTGCTTATCTATACTATATAATCTAGGGACCAACAGCATGTTATTTTATTCTCATGGAAACATTATTTCATTTTATTTCAGGATGGCAGCATTTGATCCTGAATTAAGAGTTTAAGAAATAGACGAATAAGAAGCAATGCCCATTTTTAGTACACACTGAAGTATCTGTACCAACTTGACACTCAAGTATTTTTCTTTCAGTGCACACTCACATTAATTAAACCAAAGAGAAAAATAAATTCCACTAAACTTCTTTGAAAGTTATATTGATAGATAAATCCCAGTCCAGTCAGCTTACAACACATTAAGGACTGAAAAAAAATTACAGAATTAATTTTCTACCACATTGTGGCCCACTGCATGATACAAGGGAAAATAACTGCATTTTTAAATGTTCTTTCCTATTTATAATTATTATTTAGGCTCTGTAAACACTGAAAACAGACCGCAAATCCTATGTCGGCTGTGTAGATTTTCCACAATTCTTTTATTAACATAGCATTCTGATTGGCAAATTAACAATAACTATAAATAGTTATCATAATATTCTAATATCTATTGTTTGAATGGTTTATGTGTGTGTGTGTGTGTGTGTGTGTGTGTGTGTGTGTGCTTGCTGAGCAGGTGATGGGAGGCCCATTTGAAAAGCTTTGTTGTCATCCTTTACCTTGTACCAGACTTTATGGTTGGAGACTATGCTTCTCAGTTGGATGGATTAAATGAAATGAGTTTAACTGGGACCCCCAAAGTATAGCAGCTGGACATTAGTACTGAATTGGGAAAGACAAGATGATTGTAGTTATTTTAATGGGTAGCACAGACAAAGTCATGTCCATAATGATCTATCCCATAATGGAAAGTATAGGCAAAGTGAATTTTACTCATATGGACCTTTGGTGCTGGTTATGCCAGTGGTTCTCAATTTTCTTCATGCTACAATCCTTTAACGTAGTTCATCATGTTGTGGTGATCCCCAGCCATAAAATTATTTTTTGCTACTTCATAACTGTAATGTTACTGCTGTTATGAATTGTAATGTCAATGTCTGTATTTTCCAATGTTCTTAGGCAACCCCTTTGGAAGGGTCATTCAATCCCCAAAGTAGTCATAGCCCACAGGTTGAGAACCACTGGACTAAGCAATCATGTTGTTTCTATTTGTTCTGAATGAGTGGAAAATTTTTTAAAAATAAAAGAAAGGCTCCATTAAATCTTGGCAAAAAGTAATCTTGGCCTGTGAACAAATTGACTTAGAATCCCTTGAAAGAAGGGACAGTCAGGTTCCTCTAAGAAATAACCTGGCTAAATCAGTAAGAGTTTTACTTTGGTAGGCAGCTAGTGATCTAACAAATGTTTTTCTCCTCATTATCTGTTGATAAAGACAACCAGAGGCAATTCACTTTTGGTAGGCAAGACCTGCAGTATTGCTTTGCAGTTTACCTCAAGGATATGTCAACTGTCCAGCCCTGTGTAATAACTTATTTAAAAGGAATCTTGATCATTTGTATATTCTACAAAATATCAAACTGGTTCACTGACTTAATGACATTATGCTAGTTGACCCAAATGAGCAGGAGGTAACAACCACTTAGGACTTGTTGGTAATACATATACATATTATAAGATGGAATATAAATCAAAACAAAATTCGAGGGCCTTCTACTTTTAAAAAATGCTTAGAAATCCAATGGTAAGGATTTGCCTTTCCTGCATATAATGCTTCTGCCCAAACCACCATTGATAGACTTACAGAATGCCTTATTCACTGTCATCCCACACAGTATTGCTTCTGACCAAGGAATTCATTTTACAGACTGAGAAGTTGGCCAGATTATGGAATCACTGGTTTTACCATTTTCTCCATTACCCAGAAGCAATTTGTCTGACAAAAAGATGATATGCCCATTTGAAGAAATAGTTATAGTGCCAATTAAGTGGTATATGCTTTGAATTAATATCTGGTATATGGTGTAGTTTCTCCTATAACCAGTATCCCTGGGTCCAGGCATTTAGAGGTGGAAAGGGAATAGTTTCACTCACTATGACCCCTAGTTGCCAAGTCCTGCTTGCATAAGGGACAGTGTGACATGGTTCATGCCCCTGGAACAAAGTCAGTATGATAATGGCCTCCAAGAGTGATGATGGTTACTGTGGGAGTAAGGCTTGTTTGTATAATAATATACATATTTTCATGTTCTTCCTTTGGGGAATGTCCTCTCTGCCAGGGTTAATGAGTCCACGATAATCAGAAACAGAATGAGTCCAGAAGGGGAGGGTGCGTGTAATGTCACAGCAAAACTGTAGAATTCTGTGATCTTCAGGACAGCCCTTAAGGCTGTGGGAAAGGACTCTGAAAGCATGAGTCCAAAATGTATAATTTTTCAACTATGTAAAATTTAAGGATGCAGTATGAATTCTATAAGGAGCTTCACAGATCGAAAGTAACAGAAGCAGCTGAATTATGAAGCTAGCTTGTCAGAAAGGAAGGAGATAAAGAAATTTAGGGAGTGCTGATCACAGGGCAAAATCCCACCCAGCTTACTTTTTTATTTGTTTGTTTATGCTTATAAAAGCAGACAGATTCCTGAGTTTGAGGTATGTACGAGACAGAGGGAATATAAGTCCTGGCCCAGATGTGTTAAGAATGATAATTTCAGGGCAGAGTCCTACCCAGCTATTTTATTCTCTGTGCTTGTGCTTGCTGTGTCTTTTTAAGAATCAAGGGGCAGGGTTCGTGGGATGCTGATTCATTGGATAATCAAAAGGGAATATGGGAGGCAATTACTGAATTGATAAGTAAATAATGGTCTTTTGATCTATAAGAGATGAGCTATTCAGGGTTTCAGTATTGCAAAAAAGTGCTATCTCCTGCAGAGAGCTCTGTAGAGATCTCTAAGAAAGCAGACCACAGAGAGCTTTCTGTCTTTAATGTAGCATTGGCCATCAGCTTTGATCCACAATTTGCCTTCAAGTCATTTGCTTTGCAATTCTCAGACACCCCTCCCTCAAAACTCCTCTCCAAGCTGAGTTTGGTCCTTGGAAACTATTAATCCACTAGGATATATTTTGCTTTATATTTCTGCAAACTTAAGTTCATCTAGCCTAGAAGTTTTGGTTCTAGAGGAACGGGTAGTATTCCTGCCAGGAGCCACAACAATCTATTTTTTTATTGTTTTTATATTTTTATTTTCTATATTCTTTGTTTACATTCCAAAGGCTTTCCCCTTTTCCAGTTCCCCCATCACCATATGTCCCATAAGTCCTTTCCCCCCACCCATTACCCAATCACCACCCCCCACCATTTCTCTGTTCTGGTACTCTCCTACAAAACTGGATCCAATCTTTTCAGGACCAGGGTCCAACAATCTATTGAGCTCAAACTTCCCCTAACCACTTTGGGCCTTTGATGCCCTTAAGCCAATAGGCTAAGAAGGAACAGTGTTAGGAGGGGTGATTGATCTAGATTATTGAGGAGAAATTAGATTTCTTCTCCACAATGGAGGTAAGAAAAAATCTATTTGGAGTGCTGAAGATACAAAAGATATTTCATGGCATCTCTTGATCATACCATGTCCTGTGATTAATTACCGGACTAAATGGGAAACTACAACACACAAATTCAGGCAGGGTGACAGAGGGCACAGTGCCATCAAGAATGAAGGCATAGGTCACTCGTCCAGGAAAAGAGCCAAGTCCTAATTAGGTGTTTGCTGAAGGTGTGGCTAAATACAAAATGTACAATAAATTCAGTTATCTATATCAGCTAATGCTACATGACCAGTAGCATAAATGAAGATTATGATTTATATGCTTCTGTATATTGTGTTAAGAATGGTTTTGTGCAGATATTTTTGCTCTCTTTCCTTAACTTCTTTATCATGAAATGTAACATCAGTTAAGAGAATAGCAGAAGTTGTATTTAAATTGGAGACACTAAAGGAATGTCCCTCAAGAGACATTGCCACATAGCTTAATTATAATGCATTTGTGATGGTACAAAGGATAGTTATATTATCATATTAGGCATAATAATGCTCTGATTATTTTCTTTATTTAGAAATTAAGCATGACATAAGGAGATATGATTGTGTGTCAAATTAACAAGGGTGAACTTGTGATGGCTATTCTTGGTTGTCAGCTTGACTACAACTGGAATTAATTAAAACCCAAATATCTGGGGACATCTGTGAAGAACTTTTTCTTAATTTCATCATTTGAAATGGGAATACTCATTTCCAATTCAGAGCTCTGAGGTAGAAAAATCTATCATTAATCAGAATCTTTTGAGTTGTGAAAAATATACCTTTAAATTTGGCTACACCTTCTGCTGAAAACACACACACACACACACACACACACACACACACACACACATCTTGGAAGAAGGAAGTTTTTGCTCTTCTCAGGCTTTCTCTTGCATTGCTAACTAGTCTATTTCTTCATTGGCATTAGAGCCTACTTCAGGATTCTGGCATATACAGAAGGCCAATTGAGACATCCAGCCTTGAGGACTGAACAACTCTTGGCTTCTTAAACCTTTCATTGGTAGACAGTCTATAACTGGTAAGTAACTAGACCACAGCCTGTAGGCTATTCTAATAAATTCCCTTTATGTATGTATATGTGTATGTGTATGTGCATGCACATGTGTGTGTACATGTGTTTATATATTCATTCTGTAAGTTCCATTTCTTTAAAGAACCTTAACATAGCCTCCAACCTTTCTTCCCTGAATTCATACCATTATCCCAGCTACCTTCATCAGCAGGTATTCCCGGGGACCCTGAGGCTACTTTGGACAGGGAAGCAAGTAGACTAAGTGCAGATCTTCAAGTCTCTCTGAAAGCTAATTCTCAAGAATCATCCACAGCTCTGTAGCAAACCACTGGCTGTGGCCTTACCTCCCTTCTTCCCTCCCTCTTTTCTTCCATCTCCAGTGGATCCCACAGATCTTTTCTTCAAATTTCCTTCCCTCTACTCATTACTTTATCCCAGTCCTCAAATCCAGAAGGCATTCCCTGGGAACCTGTGGGTCGGTCGGTCCAGCCAAGAAAGCAGATGGACTAACTTTGGATCTCCACCTTTACTTCTCCAAATCCAATGCCCCACTTTTATCCACAGCTCTATAACAGGTCACTTGCTACAGCAACAAACCTCATGCCTATTTCCAGCTGATTTTTCTGATCTTCTCATCCAACCTCTCTCCTAGTTATCCCTTTATCCTAACCCCCAACTCCAGCAGTCATTCCCTATGAGCCCAACAGCCAACCCTCCAGAGAAGCAAGTAGAAAAGGGAAGCATGTGGGCTAGTTTCAGATCTGCACTTGCCCTCCTCTCCACAAATCCAATTTCCAGGAGTCCTGTCCACTGCTCTGTAGAACACTAGCTGCTGTGGCCTTTCAGTGTCTACTCGCATTCCTAGTAGACAAAGCGGTACCTGGTGGAGCACCTGCTTTCTTTCCTTCTGAGAACCACTGACTTAAATGAAGGGAAACTTACACAATTCCACTCACACCAGTAACAAGAAAATGTTCACCACTTCCATACCTATTAAATATTAAATATAGTACCATAGTCTTATGCTAGAGAAATAAGACAACTGAAGGAGCTCAAAGTGGTACAAATTGGAGAGAAAAAAGCCAATGTATCTTGATTTGCAGGGCATGTTATAGTATACATAAGTGACCCTAAAAATTCACACATAAGTTCTATAGCTGACAAACACTTACAGCAAAATATAAAAATTTGCTGGATAAAAATTTGATTCACAAAAGTCAATATTGTTCCTATATGCAAACATCAAACAGACTGAGAAATTAATTAGAAAAACAACTTTAACAATAGCCTCAAATAATATATATCATCGGGGTAACTCTAACCAAAAGAAAGAAAGAAAGAAAGAGAGAGAGAGAGAGAGAGAGAGAGAGAGAGAGAGAGAGAGAGAGGAGGAGGAGGAGGAGGAGGAGGAGGAAGAGGAGGAGGAGGAGGGAGGGAGGAAGGAAGGAAGGAAGGAAGGAAGGAAGGAAGGAAGGAAGAGAGAGATGGAGGGAGGGAGGGAAGTTGGGAGGAAGGAAGGGAGGGAGGAAGGAAGGAAGAAAGGAAGGAAGGAAGGAAGGAAGAAAGGAAGAAAGGAAGAAAGACTTTCTTTAAAAAGAGAATGACTTTATGGTAATAAAGAGAATGACTTTATGGTAAAATCTTCAAGTCTTGGAAGAAAGAAATTGAAGAATAGGTTAGAAGATGGAAAGATCTATATTCATGGATCAGTTAGGCTTATTAACATAGTAAATATGTTCACCTTACCAAAAGCAATCTACAAATTCAGTGCAATTTCCAAATCTAGATATCAAGAAAACAAATAAATCAATTTAATAATGGTGTACAGATACAAAGATTTCTCAAAGGAAGAAACCCAAATATGTGAGAAAAAGTTAAAGAAATGCTCAATATCCTCAGTCATCAGAGAAATGAAAATCAAAACTACTTTGGAATTTCATCTTACTCTCATTAGAATGGCTAAAATCAATGAAGAAGTGCGATCTCATGATGGTGTGGATATGGAGAAAAGGAAACACTCTTCCATTGCTTGTGGGAGTGCACATTTGTGCAGCCACTGTGGAATTAGTATGGCAGTTCAGGAATCTGATAATTGATCTACATCAAGATCTTCCTCTCCCATTCTTGGCATATAAGCAAAGGCTATTTCATTCTACCACCAAGACATTTGCTTAACACTTTTCCTAGTTGCTCTATTCCTTTTTTTAAAAAAATCATTTTTTATTAGATATATTCTTTATTTACATTTCAAATTATTTCCCTTTCCTGCTTCCCCCCTCCCCAAAAGTTCCATAAGCCCTCTCCCCTCCCCCTGTTCCCAAATCAACCACCTCCCACTTCCCTGTCCTGGTATGCCCCTACACTGCTGCATTGAGCCTTTCCAGGACCAGGGGCCACTACTTCCTTTTTCTTGGGCATCATTTGATATGTGAATTGTGTTTTGAGTATTCTGAGCTTCTGGGCTACTATCCACTTATCAGTGAGTGCATTCCATGTGTGTTCTTTTGTGATTGGGGTACCTCACTTAGGATGACATTTTCCAGTTCCACACATTTTCTGAGAATTTCATGAATTCATTGTTTTTAAGAGATGAGTAGTATTTCATCGTGTAAATAAACCACATTTTGTGTATCCATTCCTCCACTGAGGGACATATAGGTTCTTTTCAGCCTCTGGCTATTATAAATAGAGCTATGATGAACATAGTGGAACATGTATCCTTATTACATGCTGGGGAATCCTCTGGGTATGTGCCAAGGAGTGATATAATAGGGTCCTCTAGTAGTATCATGCCCAGTTTTCTGAAGAACCTCCAGACTGATTTCCAGAGTGGTTGTACCATCTTGCAATCCCACCAGAAGTAGAGGAAAGTTCCTCTTTTTCCACATCCTTCCCAGCAGGTGCTGTCTCCTGAGTTTTTTTTATCTTAGCCACTCTGACTGGTGTGAGGTGAAATCTCAGAGTTGTTTTGATTTGCATTTCCCTGATGTCTAAGGATGTTGAACATTTCTTTAGGTGCTTCTCAGCCATTTGATATTCATCAGGTGAAAAATCTTTGTTTTGTTCTTTACCCCATCTTTAATAGGGTTATTTGGCTCTCTTGCAAACCTAGATGTCCCTCAACAGGACAGTAGTTAAAGAGAATGCAATTCATTTACACATTGCAATATTATTTAGTTGTTAAAAAATAAAATAATAAATTTTTCAGGTAAGTGGATGGAAATAGAAAAAAATGAATCTGAGTGATGTAACTCATATCCAAAATAACAAATATGGTATGTATTCACTTATATGTGGATATTAGTTGTTCAGTCAATAATAACCAAACCAGAATTCATAGAACCATGGAGGTTATATATAGAGTAAGGGACTGGCACAGGGGTGCAGATAAGTCACTATAGAAAAGATAAATAAATTGCTAAATAATGGGAAAGACAGAGTCCTAACTGGCCATCTCTTGTCACTAAATGAAGTTCTGGTACCAGGAATGGGTTACATCTAATTGTATTGTTTGGCAAAAGCATCTCATGGGAATCTCCAAACAATCCAGTTTCCAGGACTATAGCTTGCTTTACACAGACTAAAGCCAAGGGACCATTGCAGAAAACAACATCTACACAACTCATTGAGCATGGAGAAGTTGAGCTTTGCCTTCAAAGAGCCTCACTTCTATCTTCTAGTGCCTTTGGTATAGGAAGGTGATCTGTATACTACCAAAGGAGAAATGGAAATACCAATCCAATCATAAACACTTTAATTTACTTTGGTGACCTGCCTGCACCATGTGTTAGTACAATGTTGGTACAAAGCTTGTGGGAGTAACCAACTAATATATTATTTTACTCAAGACCCGTTCTGCAAAATTGCTTGGGTGATGAAGAACCTCAGACTAAATAAACCAGAGACCTAGGGTAAAACTAAACACTCTTGATCTACCAAAGGAATACCACAGTAAAATGACTCCTAAGGATGTTTTATTATACTCATAGATCAGTGCCTTACTCATCCGTAAGATCTCAGAAAATGGATGTCTTCTATGCTCATAGATTGGCAGAATTGACATAGTAAAAACTGCCATCCTTCCAAAGACAATCTATAAATTCAATGCAATCCCCATCAAAATCCCAACACAATTCTTCACAAGACATGGAAAGAGCAATACTCAAATTCATCTGAAAAGCACAAAACCCAGAATATTGAAAACAAGTCTTAACATTAAAAGAATGACTGGGTGAATCACCATCCCTGACCTCAATCTTTACTACAGAGCAATAGTGATAAAAACTTCATGGTATTTGTACAGACAGACACATTGATCAAGGGAATAGAATTGAGGACACAGAAATAAAACTATGCACTTATGGATACTTGACCTCTGACAAAGAAGCCAAAAATATACAATGTAAAAAAGAAAGCATCTTCAATAAATGGTGCTGGTCTAATTGGATATCTATTTGTAGAAACATGAAAATAAACCCACATTTGTCACCTTGCACAAAGCTCAAGTCCAAGTGGATCAAGGACCTCAACATAAAACTAGATACACTCAATCTAATAGGAGAGAAAGTAGGAAAGAGCCTTAAACTCATTGGCACAGGGGGAAATTTCCTAAACTGAACTCCAATGGCTCACGCTCTAAGATCAAGAATTGATAAATGGGACCTCATGAAACTGGAAAGTTTCTGTAAGGCAAAGGATATAGTCAATAAGACAAATCAGCAACCTACAGAATGGGAAAAAATCTTCACTAACTCCACATCTGATAGAGGGCTAAATCTAAAATATATAAAGAACTCAAGAAACTAATCCCCAAAACACCAAACAACTCAATCAAAAAATGGGGTATAGAACTAAGCTGAGATTTCACAACTGAGGAATCTCAAATGGCTGGGAAGCACTTAAAGAAATGTTCAAAGTCCTTAGTGACAAGAGAAATGCAAATCAAAATGACTCTGAGATTCCACCTTACACCAATCAGAATGGCTAAGATCAAAACTACAGGCAGCAACACATGTTGGAGAGGATGTAGAGAAAGATGAACACTCCTCCAATGCTAGTGTGATTGCAAACTGGTACAACCACTCTGGAAATCAATCTGGAATTTCCTCAGAAAATTGAAAATAGATCGATCTGAAGACCCAGCAATACCACTCCTGGGAATATACGCAAAAGATTCTCCACCATGCCACAGGGGCAAGTGTTCTACTATGTTCATAGCGATCTTATTTGTGATAGCCAGACGCTGGAAACAACCTAGATGTCCCACAGCAGAAGAATGGATACAGAAACTGTGCTTCATTTACACAATGGAATACTACTTAACTATTAAGAACAAGGACATCCTGAGTTTTGCAGGCAAATGAATAGAACAAGAAAATATCATCCTGAATGAGGTAACTCAGACCCAGAAAGACAAGCATGATATGTTCTCACTAATATGTGGATGTTAAAAAGTACAGAGTACCCAAGATACGGTCCACAGAACTCAAAAAGATCAACAAACTAAGGTGTCCAAGTGAGGACTTCTCAGTCCCTCTTGGGAGGGAGAAATTGCAATTAAAAATGGGGAGGGAGGGAGGGAGGAAGGGAAGGACCTGGGAGGAAAAGTGCACAGGGGGAAAGGGATTAGAGGGAGAGGGGAACATGAGCTGATATTGGGTGAGGGAAAAGGACTGAAGCCTTGAGGACCAGCAGAAAGAATGGAAGCAGGCAACCTCAGGAGATAGAAGGTTGGGGTGACCCTCCAGAAAACACCAGAGACCTGGGAGGTGAGAGACTCTCAGGACTCAAAGGGAGGGACCTTAGATGAAATGCCCAACAGTAGGGAGATGGAACTTATAGAGACCACCTCCAGCAGGAAGACAGGGCCAAATGAAGAGGGGGACCATCCCACAGTCACAACTCTGACCCATAATTTTGCCTCTCTGAATTACGGGGATGAAAATGAGGAAGAGTCTGAGGAAAAGAAGATCCAGAGACAGACCTCAAGTGGGATTCAGATCAAGGGGAGGTCCCAAGGCCTGAGGACAAGCTATTATTATCAACTATTATTGAGGCTATGGAGCGCTCACAAAATAGGACTGAGCATGACCTCACTCCAGAAGACCCAACAAGCAGCTGAAAGAGTCAAATGCAGATATTTGCACCCAACCAATGGACAGAAGCAACTGACCCTTGTTTTTGGACTAGGGAAGGCTGAAAGAAGCTGAAGAGAACAACAATCCTGTAGGAGGATCTGCAGTCTCATTTAATCGGGACCCCCTCCTACCCCGAGATCTCTCAAACACTGGACCATCAAACAGGCAGCATACACCAGCTGATATGAGGCCCCCAACACTCATACAGTAGAGGACAGCCGGGTCTGTGTTCATTCAGAGATGATGCATCTAACCCTCAAGAGACTGGGTTAGATGCCCCAGGGAGTTTAGAGGTCAGGGGGCATGGGGAGTGGTAATATCCACGTGGAGACTGAGGGGTGGGGAGGAGGTACGGGATGTGGAAGAGTTAGAGGGTGGACATGGTTTGGGAGAAAATATGGAGTGTAAAAAATTGATTAAATAATTAATTTTAAAAAAGGAAACTTCCTCCCGCAGTGGTTGGGAACAAAGGCCAACTCACAGCTAGACATTATGGGAGTAAGAGACCTTGGAACACTAAGCCCCAAATGAGGTGTCACCACTAAATTCCCCCCTCAGTGCTCAGGAAATGCTGCAACAGAGGAGTTGGAAAGAGTGTGTGATTCAGAGGGGACAAAGGAAAGGCTCAAATATGAACTTAGAGAAGCTGAGGCAGCATGCACAGAGCCTGCTTAGGTCTTTACCAGCTGGACCCATGAGATGCCCCCCACCCCAACATAGATGCAATCTTAATTGATAACCACTTGAAAATGAAAATTTTGTTTTCTCCATGGGAGTCTCACTGGAGAAACAAATGACACTTAAAGGTAATGTGCATGTCCAGCAGTAGAAGCCAACAGAAAACCAACTCAAGAGCATCTTTGAAGGCTCCTTGTCTCATAATGTTGCTCAGGACTTTTCCTTTCCTTTTTTTCTTCCAAATTTTACATTATTTTTATTTCCTTTTATTATTTACTTTTCTTTTCCCGTATGTTCTTTGCATTTATAGTATAAATTTCACTTTTGTGTTTTATTCCTAAGTGTACAAAGAAGTAGGTCTCTGTGTCTATGAGTGTTTCTTGTGCCTTTTCTGGGGCTCTTTTCTTTCTGTTTGTTTATTTTGTTCAATTCTGATTTGTTAGTTTTTCTATATTATATTATATTGTCCCATTGTATATTCTATTATATTATTATCACTTAGAAGCCAGGTTGCTTTTTAATGAGAGATAAAGAGGGTAGATTTACACAGGAGAGGAAGTGGAAAGGAACTGGTAAGTAAAGGGAAGAGAAGCCATAACCAGGATACATTATTTAAGAAAAATAAATGTATTTTCAGTAAAAGAAGAGCATAACCTCTAGTAATGCCCAGGAAGAAAAGGCAGGGAACAATTGATGGGAATTGACACCTTCACTAATGGAGCATTCTCTCTGAGTACAATCTACTTTTAAATCAAACTGTGATTTCCTCCAATGTCTTTAACCTTCTGCACAATAGAAAATGCTATTGTTCTCATATTTTAAAAGATTTATTTTTATTTATAAAAATATATATAAAATTAATTTGTCTATATCAAATTTTATGAAATTTCTTATAAGTTTGACTGGTGATAATGCGAGTCTTGGTGCTTGCATTCTGGGTAAACTAACCACTAGACTTGTAGTATCTTTACCTGGTACAAACTCAAAGTAAAACAGTCTGGTGTAAATGGGATTGTTGAGGAGTCTGGTGTTCTGCCAGGAGCAGACAGATGGGTTAGAAATCATAGCACATTAACATTTGACCTCAGAGCTGTTCTTTATTTCAGTATCTGAAGCAGGCCTTTCCACACACTCCCACTTCTCATTCTGATTAACTCAGTTATCACTTTACCTATATGCTTAGAAGTTCTGCATTGGATTTGACTCTAGTAGAATTCTAGCTAGCTTCACAGTGTGTATGCCTTCAAAGTTCAAACTACATGAACACATAGGCAGAATGGCCGACCACTTGTATAAATATGGTGACATCATATGGATACCATTAGTGACTATCTGGGCCACTGAAGGAGAAAGTATACAGAAGTGGAGCATAGAATCATTTCTTGCTAGGAAATCATAGCATACCAGTCAGATCCAGTGGCCTAACAATAGACTACTTTCTTCACAGTTTCTTTGACCTTTCAGCTCTTCAGGAAATAATTGAAAGAGTTAAGGGCTGCAGTCACAATGACATTAAATATAAAAAGGCTGGTGTCATATATAATAGATAGCTCGTTGTATCAGAATTTACTTATTGAACTGTTAAGAGTTGAGGCAAATTTGTGTATTACTCTGAATTCCACCCTCTAATTTCCTTCTCTACCACTTTTTACAAAGAGGTCAAGGGTGCATTACTAACTCAAATTGTTCTTTGCAATAGTTTAATAAAATTTACACCCTCTTCAAAACCCATCCCATCATACCCTCTCATATACTCATATACTCAAACATGAAGCAAATTGTAAATAAGCAGACAGTCCCTTATAGTTGCTGACCCTGATTGTGTCCATGGACATACACAATCTGTACACAATACTTTTAGACAGGTGAAAGATCATGTACCCTCATACTAATTTCTCTACATAAACCCTTACCAAGGAACATCTTTTTCAGACGTTAGACTATCCTAGGCACTGAGTAGTCAAAACATTTTAGATCATGTTAGCTGAGCCTCACAACCATTCTGTAAGCCAAACAGCGCAAGCATAATTATTCCTGTTTTTCATACAAGGAATCAATGTTCCAGTTCTTCCAAGGTCCCATAGTAAAACATATATCTAAAGTAAAATCTTAGAATATGGCCTTTGACTTTTATTGTGTTGTTCTGGCTTGGGTTTCTGATCTCTACAAAAAGTATTTTGTTTGTTTGTTTGTTTGCTTGCTTGTTTTGCTTACTTTTAAGGCACATATTTAATATTTCCATTGGGCTGTACCATGATAGAATGAATTCATATGAATTATTCAGAAAATAATTCCTTTTATATATTTGGGGTTTAAAATAAAAAGACACTCATAATCACTTTTTATTGACAAAGGAAATGAAATCCATCCAGAAGCACAATTAAATAATTTCTACATGAGCAGTTTGTTTTTGCACATTTATTCCCTAAAGTGAAGTATCTCTTTCTCCTTTGTTCCTTCCCTTCCCTTCCCTTTCCTTAGATCTGTGCTTCCCATTTGTCCACTATATTAGTTGTCTCCTGCTGTAGACATTCATTATCCACTTGGTCCCTTTGCAATTAGCTTCCACTCCTTGCTGCCGCCAAAGAGGCATGTTTTCCTTGGGGAGACTCGTGCACTGGATAGGAAAGCTCCAGAACTCAGGATCAAGCAACCTGAGCTTTTGGCTTTTTCTCTTTAATGTTTGGGGGTAAATACTATTTACAAACACACTGAATGAATGAATGAATGAATGAATGAATAAGGAAGTAATCCTGCCTAAATACTTCTTACTTTTAAAATTATTCTTCTACCTAGGTGAAAATTGTAATGATGTAATGAGTATTATTGTTTAAAATTGCTCATAAGGAAAACTAAAATCTGACCTCTGCAGCCATTATATTGATTGTAGCTTATAGCAGAACTCACTTCACTCCTGTCTAGATTATAAAATAGAGCAAATCTATAGAGCAAATCAGAAAGGTTTCACATCAGATAAAGAGCTGAGGATGATAGTGGTGTGGACTGAAAATCCTGTAATTCCTGAAAATTGTGTTGTTATTGTATCTGTGCACAGTAAAATGAAAAGGCAGGGAAAGGAGGATGAATGAGGAAATATGTGGTTTGCAAGAAAAGGCAATCAAGGCTAGTTGAACCAGTACTGAATTTATTTAAGAATTTCTTCACCATCTACTTTACACTAATCCATCAGAGAATTTAAATAAATATTCCAAAGGAAAACATGGGCTTCAAGAAAAATCAAGTGCGTAAATTGTATCAGACTACAAAATATGATTGTATAATGCACAATCCACTTAATAAAAGCTTGCTAGCTGAGAGGGTACTACTCAAGGAGTGGTACTTACACAAGTAAGTTGATGCCAAAGAAAGGTTTTGAATGGATTTGAGGAACCACTTTCCAGCATCTGCCAACAACACCGGTTCCAAACACATAGAAAATGGAGTTGGTGAGGAAGCTATTTCCTCTGCCAGCTAGGTAAATCGGAAAGGACGGACACCATGGAATATTTTAACCTTACAACTCTTCATGCTTGCAGACCCAAATCAGGTCAAACCATACAACACCATATCACATCTTGTTTAACTTAGTTATTTACACTCTTATAAACTCCATGTTGGATTAGAGTCAAAGAGAATTATTTTTTCCATAGATATATACATAGCATGTATGTCCTTAGAACAGATCTTATGCACAAATACATACAAGTGCCAAGATTGGTATGTTCATGGTGAAATCATATTAACACCATCAATCTTGAGCTGAGGCACTGAAAGAGAGAGGACATAGAACAGCAGAGAAGGTAGCCTTTTCTTTCTATTCTGCCATAAGAGACTAGTCAGATCGGATGGCCTGGCAATAGAACAATTTCTTTAGAGCTTCTTTGACCTCTCGGTTCCTTAGGCAATAAATGAAAGGATTGAGGGCTGGGGTCACAATGGCATAGAAGATAGAAATAACTTTGTTCATGTTGAAGGCGTGGATAGCTCGGGGTCGGGCATACATAAAAATAGTGGCTGAGTAGAAGATGGTAACCACCACGAGGTGGGAAGCACAGGTGGAAAAGGCTTTCTGCTTTCCTGTTGGCATGCGTAACACAGTGGCCAGAATGCATCCATATGATAAAACAGTGATTGACAGCGGGAAGAGGAAGATGACCAGAGCCAAGACAAAATCTACCAGCTCGGCAATGGACATGTCTGTGCAGGAGAGGTTAAGAACTGGAGAGATGTCACAGAAAAAGTGGTTGATGACATTGGGGCCACAGAAGCTGAGGCGAGAGATGAAGTAGATCTTTGCCAAAGAGATGCCAAAGCCAATGACCCAGGAACCAAGAGCTAGGCGGAAACAAAGTCCATGGCTCATGATGGTGGGGTAGTGCAGTGGGCGGCAGATGGCCACGTAACGGTCATAGGCCATGGCAGCTAGGAGAACGCATTCCGTACACATAAGTGCAATGAAGAAGTAAAGCTGTATCATACAGTGAGTGAAGGAGATGCCATTACTCATGGACCAGAAGCTGAACAGCAGCTTGGGCACAGTCACAGAGATGTACCAGGTCTCCAAGAAAGACAGGTTGGCAAGGAAGAAGTACATAGGCTTGTGTAGTGGGCGGTTCTGCTGCACCAGTAGGATGATGATCACGTTTTCAGCTACAGTCAGAATATAGGCCACAAGAAACATCAGGAACACAGCTGCTCTCATGCCCAAGCTCCCAGGAAACCCCACCAGAATGAACTTGGTGACCCGTGTCTGGTTCTCCACATCCATATCAAGGACACAGGACTTAGCCTTTCTGAGAGAAAAGAATCACTTGGTCAGAGTCCATAGTCTAGTAAACATCTTTTATCCCTGCCTTCTTGGAGTACCTATAGCAGTAACAGTTGTTTATTAATAGCATATTATAGGTTAGAATTCAGTGGTTCTCAACCTTCCTTTGGAGATCAAGTATGATATGTCCTACATATCAGGTATTTACATTACAATGTATAACAGTAGCAAAATTGTAGTTGTGAATAGCAAAAAGTAACTTTTGGTTGGAACTGTATAGAAGAGGTGCTGTAGTAGAGGGTGGCATCATTAGGAAGATTGAGAATCACTGGGTTAGATAGATGCATGGGCCATAATAACCTGCTCTAACTCAATTTTCCACAAAGCATCTTTACTTATATACTATTATTTTCACATTAATGGTGTGGCACTAGAGAGATATTAGGTATATTCCTATTTTCCCTCTGACAGGAGTGTAAGGATTATATTTGGGTCTAAGCCAAAAGCCATGTGCTATCTAATATCTTCATGGATACCTCCTAAGCAAACTAGAAAAACCCACTTTGTGTTACTTTTTTACTTCAAAAGATACACTGGCCTTCCTTGCTGTCATCTGCTCATGATTGTGGAGGTTCTTCCTTGTAACTGGTCAACTGTTACATGCCACTTATTTCATTTTTTTCTACCATCAGTGGAGATGGAAAGGGCTTGTCACCATCTGAGGGTTACATGATTGAGAGGTATGAGGAGTCAAGTTTGTCCCTGTGAGATCTCTGGACTTCATCCCAATCCCAAGTTTTCCATGGAGTTGCTCTGCCCTTGAAACCATGCCCTTTCAGAAGCCTGTTTTCCTTTTTTTGTTATTTGAATATTAATGTATTCAGTGGATGTCACTGTGGATTAAGATAAAATTAAAATCCAGCAAAAGGTGTTTAATATAAATGGCAGATGACAATGAGTGTGGAATGGGTTCCTGCTGCATATTAAGACAGTAAAGATAAGTCTAGATTGATAGGGAGGGGTATGTAGCTGCTATAATCCAGTAAGTAGTAAAAAACAGAAAGGAGGGTCTGTGGGATTTAAGTTTTGGAGGATAAAGATGGGGTCTCTGGGAGCTGTAACTGTTTAAGCTAAAATGGAAATGTATTAGGCTTTTTTCAAATTAAGATTAAAAATCCAGAAAGTAACAGTATATGATCTGGAGTAGGATGTCCCTTTGACCTCCGAGGAGGTGACATTTAAGCAGAAGATTCTAATTAGACCATCTTTTTGAAGACCTTAGGTAAAAGGGACCCAAGCTAAAGCAAGACCCCTATTGCTACACTGTGTTGGATAGAAAGGAGGTTATAAAGTGGTAGGAAGGCAAATGTAACTAAGTAGATGAGACCCCAAAGCTAAAAAAGGAACCAAATACAATGGAAGATAAGCAGAAGATTAAATAGATACACATGATTATGTCACGAAAAGATAATTGTCCTTCAAAGTAAAGTATATGAGTGGTTGGGCTTTAACAGAAGATTCTAGTGACCCTGAAGACTGGTTTGTCAGGAGTGAAACCAGTTTAAGTTTAAGGTTCATTTTTAGATATAGAATCTTTAACAGAAATGGATAGATTTGGATGTGGAAGATTGGATGGGGAAGATCAAGGAGAAATTACAGATAAAATGTGGGTGTTTTATAAGTAATGAAAGAAGTGGAAATGGATGAGCATTTGGTGTACTTGATGGGATCAATGTTCTACTGAGTCCTATAAAAAGAAACCAGGGTATATTTAGTAGGTACCAGGAAGGTTGGTTACTACTGTTCATAGACTGCAGCAGTTAATCCATAAAATCATGTTAATGAGATACAGTCCAATTTCCCAGAAGAGGCACTGTAGTTCAGACACTTAAAGTGGTAACAGTTTCCAATTAAAAAGGGATACAGTCAGAATTATACCAAAATTCAGGCCTGTCCGAGCTACACAATCAAGCACTGACCCACAAAGAAAGTCAAATTTCAGTCTCATCACTACTTTTAAACATGTAAAATTTATAATTCTAGAAACTGTTCTTCAGTCTTACTGAAATTTCACTAAAAGCACAGGACATTAGTGATGGAATAAATATATAACACAAGAATACCAACACACACAACAAAATGAAAGATACAGAGATGCTTGTCACATGTACCGGAGATAAGATAAGCACATAATACAACCCAAGATCTATCAGGGAGAAAGGAGAATATTGCAGGCAAATGAATTAGAAGAAAAAAAGACATAGAGGTCAGAGCAGCACAGCATAACAGCTCAATAGCTGTGTGTTTGACAGAGAGGGAATGAATTGAAAAGGGATGCATGGCAGGAGGAAAAAGGAGGCTCGTTAGAGTCCAGATTATGGGGAACTCCACACACAGCAGTAGGGAGTTGAAGAGCCATCCTTAAGTAAAAACCACATAATGACTGAATGTTTGTCGTGAGGATTATAATAACCTTATATTTCACCCTGGTTGTTGCTATGAGAAGATATTTTGGGTAGAATAATTAAAATTAGAACTTGATGGTCAAGGTCTAAGTCATACTTATAACAGACATGTAGACATACAAGGAAGAGCAAGAACCCTAACTAATGATTGTTAAAGAAACTGAGATGAACATATGCAGCTCTCTCCAGTACCATAAGCAATACCAAGATATACCTACTTACATAAGAAAGACCAAGAATTATGTAGCATAGGGGTCCTGGGGATCACGTAGGAATCTAAGGGTCTTAGTCATAACAGGGGTATTTTTCTTAGGACCCAACATCAGGAAATATCTCTCAAAAGCAACAGGTGAAACCTATTCCTTTTGTTTATTGTATAATTCTCTGCACATAAGTTTCAGAAAATGAGAATAACATTTTGTTCAATTATAGTGGATGGAAAGGCAAAACGTGAAAGATTTACAGTTGAAATACCACTATACCTAAAGTTTGCCTGGGTATTATGGATGTTGCAAGAGGGACCACTTACCTGTTCTTAGCAGCCTCTGATGAGGTAGAGTATGAAAAACAATTCCTCACTGATTCTAAAATAGAAAGAAGTACAAAGAAAAGATTCAGGTATTGAGTAGATATAAGTATCCCTCTTCCTAAACCTACAGGAAACCAACAGGCACAGATTACCCCACTGCTTTGCAGCAGATGGCCAGGGCTATATGAGAGGATGTCCCTGGACACTGAGACTACATTTGTGTCCAGTGTAGCACCTGGCTGGATCTTCCAGCATTCTGGGGCCAGAGCTCCCATTGCCTTCTGGTGAATAGTTTTCTGGACTAGAGCACATCAATCTGTGAATGGCTTTGTTCATCTGAGGACTTTATACAGCATCAAGAACTTCTTGGCATCTCTCCCAGGACTCAAGAGGAAAGAACATTGGCAATGGCTGTCCAAGTCTCTTGTGGTATCCAAGGAAATTTGTGCCCACTGTGGCCATCTCATTTGTTGCATATGATATTGGCTCCATGGGGGAAATCATTTATGGTCATATACTTTAGAAAGACCCATCTTTTATTTATTCTTTGTTGAAAGAGTAAGAGGAAAGAGAGCATTGCATTTAAACATCTCATTTCAGATACTGAGTATTAGCTTTTGGGAAACCAAATGACCATATCAGCTCTCCTAGGGAGACCATGACTGCTGAGAGCTAGACTGGGATTGTGACAATTTGGTATGTGTTTAAATGGAAGTCTTTGTCATAAGGTACGTCATAAGCTAATGTCATAAAGTATGCTAAATGAATTTATCATCATGGGTGACTGTCACTGTCATCTGCAGGGTGTCACTTGACTAATAGTTCATATCCGAAGATGAAATTACAGTTTATCACATATCACTTCTTTGTATGTACAGAACTCCAAGTGCTGGGATTACATTCTGAGCTGGGCATGGTGGTACATGCCTGTAATCCCAGCACTTGGAAGGCAGAGGCAGGCAGATTTCTTAGTTCGAGGCCAGCCTGATCTACAGAGTGAGTTCCAGGACAGCCAGGACTACACAGAGAAACCCTGTCTCGAAAAATCAAAAAATCAAAAAACCAAAAAACCAAAAAACCAAAAACCAAAACCAAAACCAAAACCAACCCCCCCCAAAAAAAAAAACAAAAACAAACAAACAAAAAAAAAAACCAGTCCATTCTGGGGCGACACTCACATTTATGGTAATTAAGAGAGCAGCTTTCCATGCCAATTTTTTGCAGGACTGGAAATATAGAAAACATTATAAAATAGTAAAAATTAAGGTTCTTCTTTTAAATCTCTGTCCTTAATTAACCTCTAAGTTACAGAAACAACCTGATGTCACTTAAAATGTACAGTCTAAACTCTTTTTTTTTGTTTTTTGTTTTGTTTTTTTTGTTTTTGTTTTGTTTTGTTTTGTTTTTGTTTTTGTTTTTGTTGTTTTTGTTTTTGAGACAGGGTTTCTCTGTGTAGCTCCGGCTGTCCTGGAACTCACTCTGTAGACTAGGCTGGCCTCGAACTCAGAAATCCGCCTGCCTCTACCTCCCAAGCGCTGGGATTAAAGGCGTGTGTAAACTTTTTTGCTGTACTGACTGTAAATGGAAAATGACAGAATTTATACCAATCCATGGCTGCTTTAGCAGCATGAGCAGAATGCTAGGCAGGGCATGCATCTCCTCCAGAAACAGGAAACATCCTTCCTATCATGACAAGAGCCCATGAATTGCTATGACTATAACCTTGAAGTCAAATTTTTTAATACAAGTAATCTTACATGGATCTGAAACATTTGTAAAATACAACTGGGTATATCTGGTGGCCCCCTGGCATGCTGGCATAAAAAGTTGAAACAATAAAGCTTTCCTTGGAACATTTTGTGTGCCTTCCAGTGGCTCCAGGCTGGTGGTCCCTGACCCATGAGAAGTGGTATACAATAAGGAAGCCAATGGAACTCACTACACAGATTCCTTATCTTCTGAGGTCCATAGGTATTTTCTGTTTTTCAGAACCCTCTCTTGCTACTGTGTTGTGACTGGCACCTTTTCATTCCCCCCAAAATATGAGTGTCACAGTTTACTTGTTGAGCAACTGGTGGAGTTGTGGTTCCATTTGGGACATATTTTCAAGATATAGGCCATTTGCAATTCTGCTTTAGACTTCCCTAGCTATTGAATTAATCCCGAAGGTCACCTGGAGGTGAACTCTTTGGATTCCTTCAAGCCTTATTTGAACAAGCACTCAAAGCTACACATATGTATGACCTTCCCAGGTACTCATCAAGGTTGCTTATGTTATTTTAAATATTCCATGGATTTGCATATATTCCTTGCAAAAGGCCTATGCTAATCTTCTCAGTAGTATTCTGATTTTAGGATATACACTGCAAAGCAAGTATCACACTGCATTTTTAATTCCTAAATTCCCAGATCATCTTCTTCCCCAACCACCCCCTTCTGACTATTTTCAGTCTGTCCATTGCTTTTTCCAACCCTCATTCATAGACAGAGGCTGCTACAACTTTCTCCCTTAAATGGTTGCAGACAGACTGGCAAGGTGGTATACTTCAGCCACTCAGCACACTGAGGGTAGAGAACAAGGTGAAGGTCAATCTAGACAACTTAGTGAGACACACTCTCAAATCATGAAAATTAAACAGAGGGCTAGCTCAGTGGAGATGTGCCTAGTGCATGCAAAGCTCAGGGCCTAATCACTAGTAAACACCACCTCCCAACAAACACACATAAGGACACTGCATTCAAAAAACATCACCTGCAAAGCTAGCCTAGTCCTTCCTCCGAATGCTGTAAGAATTCTTTAAGTTTGACAAAAGTTAACTCAGACGGGTTTTGACATCCAGCAAATTATTTCTGTATTGAGTCAAAATTTCCCATGTCCTTTGCATAAGTGATCTTATAGGCACATACATGCACAACATATATTGTTTTTGAAACTTTCAAGCTTCCTAATATTGCTTGTTAGTTATAGACACTTTACTGTGAATTTTCTTTATTGAATATTTTAAAATAATTGTATTTATTTCTGAGTTACATGATTTTCCTTCACTTTTCATGGCCTTAACACATTGCCTATGACTCTTAGTTAAGAATAAATGGTGAGTATGGACATAGATAGGAAACTTGTCTTCAATCTTAGAGAGAAATCATTTGTGCCTCCTACCCACTAAAGATGATGCAAACTGTTAAACATTATAGATCAAATTAATTCTTTCCCTGCCCCACTTTTTTTTAATCACTATTCTGGCTCTCTGAACGATCACTTCTACTGGACTCTAATTTTTAAATTCTAATATATTACTCTCTCTCTTTCTCCCTTTAGCCCATCCCATCTCTCCTCCTAACCCCATTCATACCTCCAATTCCCTTTCAAGCCTAAAGCTTAGTGTCTGCCATTCAAGCTTTGTTAGTCTTTTAGTGAATGTTTGTAAGTAGGCAATAATAGGCAATCATGTCTTTTCTCTTTGAATATCTAAATATCACAGAAATGAAATGGTTATAGACTAAAACAGTTCACATTTCAGTCTTGTAAGGTGGGGACTTAGTGCAAAGGAGTACCCCAGGTGTATCAAAAGTAAAGTTTCCATGGAAAAGCTGAGGTGCAATAGTCTACCCAATAGCAGAAAAGACAGGGCTTAAGATTGGCTTCACAGATTCACTGACTTCATTATTTGCTCCATGTGAGTGACCAGCTGTCATTTAACATCAGTCATATGCCAGTTAGAGTCCCTTACAATTGTTTTTAAAGAACTTGTGCTTTAGGAGGGTTTTACTCATGGTATTGTGTTTCACTGAACCTTTCTAGAGTGTGTTGCTAAAAGATCCTTATACCATGAAAATCAGTAGCAAGAAGACACAAAAACTCACCTTATAATTAGAGTTAAAAATCATCCTTGACTTTTGGTTGTGCCTTTTTCAACTGTCAGCTTTGCATCATTGTGACAAAATATTATGTTAATTAAAAGGAAGGAAGACTTTGTTTTGGTTTGTCCCAGTACCCCTACTCTACCTTGCATTCTGTTGTGATAAACAAGATCAAAAGCAAATAGGGAAGAAAAAGGGTTTACGTATGTTACCATGTCCTTTTATTGTTTGCCCAAAGGTGACCCTACTTTAGGCCAGTACATATTTTCTTAGAAGTTTTATTATCTATCAATAGGATCAAGTTAAGACCTACATCTTCAACTCATGAGTCATTAGAAAACATTCAAGTACAAATGATTGATAATTTCTAGCAGCAACATAAAAAAACCTAAAATTATGTTAGGGACAATCAGGAATTCATATACAGTTCACTAAAAGGTATTACAGTTAGTAAGGTCAGAAGACTATAGGAAATGTCTCTTTCCCATATAATTGGTGTATACTACATACATTTTTGAAATGTCCTGTGGCCATTCATTCATTCATTTATATAAGAATTTCTGCAAAAGAAGTCATATGTGTAGAAAATCAGTTACAAATACAACTTTGTTTTGTAGAAATTAATATGTAATTAGCCTATTGAAGGAAAACATTCAAGTTAAATGCATCAGCAAATGGCAATAGTTAGAGAATGAGATAGATTACAAAAGACAGACGATATCAATCTATACCTAATGACTGGTTCATTTTATCAGGTATTGTAGGTTGTTTTCTGAAGTTTTATGGAGTCATTGGCATTAGTCCGATGATGCTGCTTTTGTTAAATGAGAAATATATACCTTATCTCAAATTATGTTTATAAAGGAGTAAACTATTAGTTAGGAATTATTGATGTGGTTACTTTGAATGAGATTGGAAAGAGCTGTTATGAGGTGGCACTTCCTGTACACAGTTACCAGCATAAAGGTTGTATGATACTATTTCTTTCCTTGGAGAGTGTTGAAGAAAGATGATGTATTATGAAATAACTTGATTAGTTTAGGTCTTGGCTATACAGTTTCTGCAAAAGATATGTTGTGTAAATTTTTCCAAGGAGATACATGGAAATTTATAGACCAATGATAGGCTAAGCAAACAATCCTAACATGTATACGTTGGTGAACAAATAAGATTACTGGATTTACATATAGGTGCATTGTTGTCTCCTGGGTATCCTCATCACTGTAAAGCTCACCCCAGCATGGGTAATGACTCATAAAAGCTGAATAGTTTTCTGTGCAACTTGCAGGCAGTTACACTAAAAAAATCTCCTTTCTCCCTGTAATTTTCACTGCTCCTCTAGCCTCAGGGCAGAGCATTGTGAGTCTTGTAAATTCCTTGTGACTTAGAATAAAATTCTGGAAAGTTTTGTGGGCTGCTTCTCTTCACCCCATCAGGGTATGGTTCAATCTGGAAGAAATTGCTTTCTCTTGGAAGTGAATATTTGAGGAAAAGAACCTTGGGTCCTGCCCCCCTCCCCACCAAAAAAAACCACTCAAATTGAGTTTTTGAGATTTTTGTTAGTATGTTCTACTAATCTTAGGTTATGATAATGAGGATTATGATAATACTGGGATATTGGCCAAATTCTGCCAAAAGTGAGAATTACTTGTTTAGTGTCAGAGATCCTTTGTCACTATGACATTTAGACAGTAATCCCCAAGAACAAGTAATCTTTCTAAGAGTATTTTACTGACTGTGGCAGCTATGCTCTGTGACATAGAAAAGCTTCCACTGAAATGGGAAACCATACAAATGACTAATAGCACATTTATCATCCTTCTACAGCCCTAGAATCTGAAGGAAATTACTTTCCTTGGAGGAATTATTTCTCAGGCAGGTCTGACAGTTGAATTACCCTTCACATGCCTCTTTAGGAAATGGGTTCCAATAACAGGGCTTATCCTAGTGGGTTATCATATTAGTATTACACTGTGTCAGTCTGTGTGTATAGGAAAGAAGAGAAGAGAAAAAGAAACTCAATGTTGTTTTTCACAGTTGGTACATTAGTTTCTCCTCTTCAACAGCACATAAGGCTTCTCTTTCTTCTATTTACTCAACAGTCTTAGTTTAAATTTGTTTGTTTACTTTCTTTTTTATATTGAAAACATCTTCTTCTCTCATACAATACATCCCTATCACCAACTTCCCTCCCTCCACATCCCCCAGCTCCCTCCTCTCCTCTGGACCAGATCTACTCCCCATCTGTTTGTCTTCAGGAGAAAAAGCAGGCTGCCAAGAGACAACAGCTAGACAAGATATTTGTTTTATTTTTTAATTAATTAATTATCTTTGCATCCTGCTTGCAGCTTCCATTCCCCCCATTTCCTCCCTCTCCCACCCCCTTCCTTCATACTTACCCTTCCTTTCTCTTCAGAGAAGCGGATTCCTCCCATGAATGTTAACTCACCTTAGCATATTAAGTTGCAGTAGGACTAGGTACATCTCTAATTGAGGCTCGACAAGGCAGTCTAGTAAGGGGAAAAGAATCCAAACACAGGCAAAAGAGTCAGAGAAAGTCCCTGCTTTTGCTCTTAGGGGTCCTACATGAAGACCAAACTGCACATCTGTTACATACATGTAGAGGGGTTAAATATGTCCCATGCATGCTCTTTGGTTGGTGGTTCAGTCTCTGTAAGCCCTAATGGGCCTAGGTTAGTGAATTCTGTAGGTTCTCTTGTGTTGTCTTTGACCTCTCTGGCTCCAGTCATTCCTCTATCTTCTACAGGATTCTCCAAGCTTCATCTAATGTCTGGCTATGGGTCTCTGCATCTGTTTCCATCATCTCTGGGGTGAAGCCTCCCTGCTGACAGTTATGTTAGGCCTTTGTCTGCAAGTATAGCAGAATATCATTAACTGTGTTGGAGATGGGCCCTTCTCCTGGCATGGGTCTTAGGCTGGGTCAATCATTCGTTGGCCATTCCCTCAATTGTTCCCCTGTCTTTATCCCTGCATATTTTGTAAGAAGAACGAATTGTAGGTTGAGAGTTTTGTGGCTGTTTTGGTCTCTTTATCCCTCCATTGGAAGTTTTGCTTGGTTACAGCAGGTGCACATTTAAGATTGCATATCCCCCTTTGCTATGAGTTTTAGTTAGATTCTTCATAGATTCCTGGGAATTTCCATTGTTATAGATTAAAACTCAAAAGATAGCTCATGTTGGCAAGTATATGAAGCAAGAGGAACACTCCCCCATTGGTGGTGGGAAGGGAAATTTGTACAATCTTTTTGGAAAACAATTTGCTAAAATTTCAGAAAATTGGTAATAGCTCTCTCTCTTTTAAGACCCAGCTATACCACTCCCAAGTATAGTTGTCCTCCACAAGGACAGTTGTTCAACTATGTTCATAGCAGCTTTATTTGTAATAGCCATAAACTGGAAATAACCTAGATGATCCTCAAGCAAAGAATGAATAAAGAAAATACAGTATAATTTCATGATGGAATATTACTCAGCCATTGAAAACTATAATACCCATGAAATTTGCAGGATGGAGGAAACTAGAAAAGATCATCCTGTATGAGGTAACCCAGACTCAGTAGAACAACCATGCTAGGTACTCACTTATAAGTGTATATTAGCCACAGACTCAAAGAAGCTAAGTAACAAGGAGAGCCCAACAGGAGGATGCTTGAATCTCACTGAGAAGGAGAAATAGAATAGACATCAGGGGTGGATGGTTGAAGGGAACAGGGTAGGAAAAGGGAAGGGGAACAGGAGGAATCAGATGTGGGAGGTTTAAGGGAAAGAGAAATGGAATTGGTGTGTAGGGGAAATTTCTGCAATGTGCCAAGCATTTGTTTTCTTTCTTTCTTTTTTTTTCTCTTCTTCTTTTTGTTCTGTTTTGTTTTGTTTTTTCGAGACAAGGTTTCTCTGTATAGCCCTGGCTGTCCTGGAACTCATTCTGTAGAACCGGCTGGCCTTGAACTCAGAAATCCACCTCCCTCTGCCTCCCAGAGTACTGGGATTATAGGCGTGTGCCACCACCACCCCGCTGGCATTGGTTTTCTTAATGGTCAACATTCTGGAGTGAGACAAAACTTTTTGGTGTATTGGATCTGCATTTCCCTGAAGACCAAAAATGCTGAACATTTTTGTCTATATTCTTATGACTGTTTTTTTCATCTCTTGAGAATGTCTACATAGCTATTGACTTTTTAGGTTTTTGAATATCAAGGTGTTTATGTAGTGATCCTCAGCATCATATGTATAGCCAGTAGATATCTACTCCCAGTCTATGGGATCTTCTCTTGATGAATTGTTTCTGTTGGTGAGCAGAAGTATTTGACTTTCATGGAATTCTTTTTCAGTTGTTGGTTTTATTTATTGAACTATTCAGATCTGTAAGTTCTTACCAATACCTTCACACTGAAGAAAACACAATACAGTTTTGATCAATTTTTGAATTGATTTTTGTAAAAAGGCAAGAGATATGTCTACTATCATTTTTTCCATAAGTGACTACCCAGCTGTCCCAGCATCATTTGTTGATGGTACTTTCTGTTCTCCAATGTAGGCTTTGACATCTTGTCAAACATCAGGTAACTATAGCTTTTCAGGTTTGTTTCTGGGTCCTCTGTTCTCTCCCATTAGCTTATACATGTGTGGCTGCCCGGATACTACATTGCTTCAGCTAGTATGGCTATGTAGTAATAACTTGAAATCAAGCATTGTGATACCTCCTGCATTATTCCATTTCTCACAACTGCTTTAAATATTCTATGAAGAATGTCATTGGAATTATGTTGTAGTTTGCATTGAATTCATTAATTGCTTTTGGTAACAGGGCTAGTTTCATAATATCAATTCTGTTGTTATTGCTTAAACATGGAATGTCTTTCCAATCTTCTAATATTTTTTCTTAAATTCTTGAATTTTTATTATAGAAGTATTTTACTTCTTTTTTATGTTTTATTTCTAGGTATCTTTTACTTTTGTGAGTGGAAGAGTTTTGTCATGTGGGGGGAACAAAATTAGTGAGATTCAGGATACTGTGTTCAATATTAGTTACTTTAGAAGGACACAGTAAAGAAATTTAATAAGATCTCAGTCTGTTCAGAGATAAATACTAAGCATTCTGGGAATTTAATAAGCCTCCTATAGAATAAGAGGAAATAGACAATTTCCTAGACAGATACCAAATACCAAAATTAAATCAGCATCAAATAGAGCAGTTAAATAGTCCCATAACCCCTAAAGAAATAGAAGGGGTTATAGAAAGCCTCCCAACAAAGAAAAGTACGGGACCAGATGGTTTTAGTGCAGAATTCTACCAGACCTTCAAAGAAGAATTAACACCAATACTTTTCAAACTATTCCACAAAATAGAGACAGAAGGGATACTGCCCAACTCATTCTTTGAAGCCACAATTACGCTAATACCTAAACCACAAAAAGATCCAACAAAGAAAGAGAACTTCAGGCCAATTTCTCTTATGAATATCGATGCAAAAATACTAAATAAAATTCTTGCTAACTGAATCCAAGAGCACATCAAAACGATCATTCACCATGATCAAGTAGGCTTCATCCCAGGGATGCAGGGATGGTTCAACATACGGAAATCCATCAATGTAATCCACTACATAAACAAACTAAAAGAAAAAATCCACATGGTCATCTCATTAGATGCTGAAAAAGCACTCGACAAAATTCAGCATCCTTTCATGCTAAAAGTCATGGAAAGAGCAGGAATTCAAGGCCCATACCTAAACATAGTAAAAGCAATCTATAGCAAACCAGTAGCCAACATCAAAATAAATGGAGAGAAACTTGAAGCAATCCCACTAAAATCAGGGACTAGACAAGGCTGCCCACTCTCTCCATATCTTTTCAATATAGTACTTGAAGTTCTAGCGAGAGCAATTAGACAACATAAGGAAGTCAAAGGGATACAAATTGGAAAGGAAGAAGTCAAACTATCATTATTTGCAGATGATATGATAGTTTACTTAAGTGACCCAAAAAACTCCACCAGAGAACTTCTACAGCTGATAAACAAGTTCAGCAAAGTGGCTGGTTATAAAATTAACTCAAGCAAATCAGTAGCCTTCTTGTACTCAAAGGACAAGCAGGCTGAGAAAGAAGTTAGGGAAATAACACCCTTCACAATAGCCACAAACAACATAAAGTACCTTGGCGTAACTCTAACCAAACAAGCGAAAGATCTGTATGACAGGAACTTCAAGTCTTTGAAGAAAGAAATCGAAGAAGACCTCAGAAGATGGAAAAATATTTCTTGCTCCTGGATTGGCAGGATCAATATAGTAAAAATGGCCATCTTACCAAAAGCAATATACAGATTCAATGCGATCCCCATCACAATCCCAACTCAATTCTTTATAGATCTAGAAAGAGCAATTCTCAAATTCATCTGGAGCAACAAAAAACCCAGGATAGCTAAAACTATTCTCAACAATAAAAGGACTTCTGGGGGAATCAATATCCCTGACCTTATACAGTACTGCAGAGCAATTGTGTTAAAAACTGCATGGTATTGGTAGAGCAACAGGCAAGTGGATCAATGGAATAGGATTGAAGACCCAGAAATTAACCCACAGACTTATGGTCACTTGATCTTTCATAAAGGAGCCAAAACCATCCAGTGGAAAAAAGATAGTCTTTTCAACAAATGGTGCTGGTTCAACTGGAGGTCAACATGCAGAAGAATGTGAATTGACCCACTCTTATCTCCTTGCACTAAGATCAACTCCAAGTGGATCAAGGACCTCCACATAAAACCAGACACACTGAAACTATTAGGAAAGAAACTTGGGAAGACCCTGGATGACATAGGCACAGGGGGAAAGTTCCTGAACAGAACACCAATAGCTTATGCACTAAGATCAAGAATTGACAAATGGGACCTCATAAAATTACAAAGTTTCTGCAAGGCAAAGGACACTGTCAGAAGGACAAAACGACAACCAACAAAGTGGGAAAAGGTCTTCACCAACCCCACATCCGACAGAGGGCTAATATCCAATATATACAAAGAACTCAAGAAGTTAGACTGCAAAGAACCAAATAACCCTATCAAAAAATGGGTTAAACAGAGCTAAACAAAGGATTTTCACCAGAAGAAATTCGGATGGCTGAGAAACACCTTAAGAGATGTTCAACATCGTTAGTCATCAGAGAAATGCAAATCAAAACAACCCTGAGATTCCACCTCACACCAGTCAGAATGGCTAAGATTAAAAACTCAAGAGACAACAAATGCTGGCGAGGATGTGGAGAAAGAGGAACACTCCTCCACTGTTGGTGGGATTGCAAAATGGTAAAACCGCTCTGGAAATCAGTGTGGCGGTTCCTCAGAAAATTGGGCATGTTCCTTCCAGAGGACCCTGGCATACCACTCCTGGGCATATACCCAGAGGATTCTCCTGCATACAATAAAGACACATGCTCCACTATGTTTATAGCAGCCTTGTTTATAATAGCCAGAAATTGGAAGGAGCCCAAATATCCCTCAAAGGAGGAATGGATACAGAAAATGTGGTATATTTATACAATGGAATACTACTCAGCAATTAAAAATAATGAATTCATGCAATTTGTAGGTAAATGGTTAGACCTGGAAAATATCATCCTGAGTGAGTTAACCCAATCACAAAAAAATACACATGAAATGCAATCACTGATAAGTGGATATTAATGAGCCCAGAAGCCTTAAATACTCAAGGCACAATTAGCAAGTCAAATGATTCCCAAGAAGAAAGGAGAGGACCCTGGGCCTGGAAAGATTGGATCCAGTTTTGTAGAGAAACTGGGGGGGAGGGGGAATGATTGGGGAATATTTGGGGGGGAGAGGAACTATGGGGCATAGGGAGGGGGGAACTGGGAAAGGGGAAAGCCTTTGGAATGTAAACATAGAATATAGAAAAAAAAAGAATGCACATAAGGAGGCCATAATAATCCAGTTGCGACCTATAATGCTTTAACAATAGCTACAATTGCTCTCATTTGAGAAGGTAACCACTAGCAACAAAGAACTATCTGCTATCTGTGATATCTAATTGGCCATGGCAGTCCCCATGTTCCTGAATAAGTCCTGAATTGTTCCTATGTGTTTTTTGAACAAAAAGTAGTTGGATATTTATACTTTCAGTAAGACAACCTTTCAGTAAGAGGTCTAGCCAGAATCTCTTTTGTCTCCACAGGCATGGTTTCAGATTTTTCTGTCCAATGTTAACTTATAGTTAGGTATGTTAGGTAATTCATATAATTCAAAATGAAGACATACGGATTTACTTTCCTTTGTAGATTAGAAATCCCATTAACTGACTTTTAGCTTGAGGGAAAGGCAATATGTCACAAGGATGATTGCGGACTAAGATTAGTTCTTGTTTAGGTACAGGAGGCCTTTAAAACTTTGAAGAATGAGTTTCCGCAACTTGTGCAGCTTTTGTTTTGGGGAATCCTTCTGAGAAGACAAATCTCAACAGCAAGTCATCTGTCTATTTTACCAGAACGATACCCTCTGAAAAGGTTGAATCAACCTCTAGACCTTGGGAGATATACATAGAATCTCAACAAGCCTTTTGCCTTAATGGTCAGTATATTGTTGAGTTTCACATATGAATATAAAAGAGTTAGAAACTATAAAAGTCAGAATCAGAAGATCTAATTGTCAAAGGAGGTGGTTTAGGGATACAGGGCAACTAAGTGTTAGGATATGTGGCTCATAAGCCTTGAAAAAGATTCTATGCTACATGTATTTTCTATCCAGGAAGAGTAGATGTATTATGAAAACTGCTATAGGAAAAATTAAACCGAGGATTTACATAATCACTAACAATAGGCATCTTTCTTTTATTTCCTGTATTTAGAGAATATTGATAAGTGTTGAATGAGATCCTGTTTTTAACTCACCTTGTTTTTCTTTTTTTTTTGTTTTTTTTGTTTTGTTTGTATCTATAATTAGTATTTATTGCATAAAACAAACTTATTTTCGATTTTAAATAAGAAGGAGAAATAAGGATATAACAAGGAAAGGTTAATCAAAAGCAAGACTGAAATCCAACAGTAACCTTGTTTTCCAAAATTGGAATGGAATATTTTTTTCTGAGATGAATGAACTTGACCAATGTTCATGTTATTTTTAGACTATAGTTTCGTAAGGAATATATTTATGTTTGAGTTTGAAGATTGGTTTGAATGTAAATATCTTTCCTCCTTTTGGTTTGAGCTTAAAGAATATCAATAAAATACCAACCATACTCCAGTGCAGACTCCATGCCCAGGAGTAGATGGTCAACACAAAATAAAGTTCATGCTTCTTTTGGTGGATTTATTGTTCTGTGTTTGTTTCTTTTGGAACTTTTTGCTTTTTTGTTGTTGTTCATTTTAATTTTTGTTTTGTGGGGTTGCTAGGAAGGTGGAAAGGATCTGGAGGAATGGGGAGAGGGGAAACATGAGAATATGATACATGAAAGAAATTTTAAAATATTCTAACAAATTGTAGGCTGAAAGTGAACTATGAATGAATTCATCAATAGGTCCTAACTACAAAAGAATTGGTTAGGAATTCAAAATGAATTTTGGCTATTGTGAAGCCCCTATCACTGGAGTGTTCTTTATCCAGGGGAAGGAGAATATGGAGGCTGTTAGACAACTGAACCAGAAAAGTTTTATGTCAGTTAGGGTCTTAGTAACTTTACAAGTTGAGTGAGTTGTTAATATCAATAAAACCCTCCTAGTGTATCAGAGATATAACATTGAGAAGAAAGGATCAAAGGATGTGGAGTGAGACTATAATTTAAATTCCACTAGAGAGAAAAATGCTAAGCATTTCATATCAAGAGCCAGATAGGAGCAATAGAAGAGAAAAAGAATATTGGAAGTATCATGGTTTTGTAAGAGAGGCAGACTTCAATGTAAGTTGATCTGTACAGTCTTTTGACTTATCTATACAAATAAACATTACCTAATAAATTGATTTATAGATATTTAATGAGAAAATAAATGTGGTGCTAAAGCACAGCTAACACATATTACTGTCCCAATTCCCATAACAAGTAGTGACATGGGATAAGAGTTAAAAGAAACCTTCTCAAGAAGTGTTGTTTAACCAAAACAAGCATTTTCTTATACATTTGCAAAGGGAAAAGAATAGCAAGGGAGATGCTGCTATGGTAGAAAATGAAAGACATGCTGTGGAGTCAGGTGGGGATCAGAACATACGGTCACTCAGATCATTGTTACAAATGAGATCAATAGGCAGGACACTTAGATCATTGTAGCAAATGAGATTATTTCTGCTAATAGGTGGGCACCATTAAAATATTTATGTCAGAGGGAAAAACATATGGCATGGGTGTATGTATTGCTAAATCATTAGCATGTGGATTATAGCTGAAGATAAGTCAGTTTTACAAGCATATTTTACTCTAAGAAAGAAAGTCAGGGGCTGAAGAGATGTCTCTGGAGATAGGAGAACTTGCTGTTCTTGCAGAGGAGACAAGCTTGGGTCCCAGTGGCTACTTGGCAGTTTGTAGCCACCTATATCTCTAGTTTCAGGAGATCTGATGGCTTCTTCTGGCTTATCCAGGAATCAGGCACACACTTAGTACATATACAGGCATGCAGGCAATATACTTACACACACACACACACACACACACACACACACACACACACATATATATATATAGATAGATAGATAGATATAGAGATAGAGATAGATAGATTGATAGATAGATAGATAGATAGATAGATAGATATGGATGGACGACAGACAGACAGATAGCTAGATAGATAGCTAGATAGATAAAACATCTGCAAAAGAAAAAAGTAAAAAGTAAGTATACTGAGTAATTACTGCCCTTCAACTTCAGAATCTTCCATGTTTGCTAATGTGTTTTTCAAAAGATAGAGGGGATATGTTTCTATGGATGTGTGGTGAGGTGTGGGGAAGGAGTTGCCTCAGTGGGCCCATGTGGAGGCACCCCTTCCCCCTTGAGGGACCAGCCACAGGACAGTATAGTACAGCATAATGTTCATTCAGGACATGGGGAGGGGCGATAAAAGGGTAGTAGAGGCAGAGAGAGAGAGAGAGAGAGAGAGAGAGAGAGAGAGAGAGAGAGAGAGAGAAGTAGAGAAAGAGACTGGCCATGAGCACATGGAGAGAGAGGGGGAAGGGACAAGAGGAAGGTAAGAATAAGAGCAACAGAGAGAGGAGGGGGCAAACAATCCCTTTTATAGTGGCTTTTGCCATGTGACTGTGGGGTAGAACATACCTGGATGCTGTCGGGTAATTGTGGGGCAGAGCTTAGACAAAATGCTAACAGTTGCCTTATTACTGGAATCTTTGATTGAAGAAAAACAAGTGACAGAACAGTGATGAAACAATCCTCTGAGAGATTAAGCCATATTTCCTCCACACCAAACTTTCGTCTTCTTGTTAGCAATAAAATAAAATAATGAAATGACATATCTAGGAAACAGAGAATGTGAAAAACATCTCTGTGTTTTTATGCAATTGAGAAAGCCACAAAGTAAAATGATAATTCATTGACTTGCAAAAAAAATTTCATATTTTTCCAAATATTCAATATTTCCTCCTATTACACATAATTTAGGTTTCTTTAAACATTTCAGTTGGTTTTTAGTAGCACTTAATACTTAAATACAAGCAGCTGTATGTCATGATAATATCTGACATCATTTCCTAGTAAAAATTTATATACTGTACTATGAAAACCCTTTTAACAAAATATTTTCTTATTTTATTAGATATTTGCTTTATTTACATCTCAAATGGTATCCCCTTTTCTTGTTACTCCTCTGATAATCCCATATCTCATCCTGCCTCCCCCTAATTAGCCCCCACCTCCACCCCCACCAATTTCCTGACTTGCATTCCCCTGTTCTGGGGAATTGATCCTTATCAGGACCAGTGGCCTCTCCTCTCATTGATGTTTGAAATGGCCATCATCTGCTACACATGTAGCTGGAACCATGGGCCCCTCCATGTGTACTCTTGGTTGGGGGTTTAGTCCCTGGGAGCTCTTGGGTACTAGTTGGTACACATTATTGTTCCTCCTGCAGGGCTGCAAACCTCTTCAACTCCTTGGGTCCTTTCTCTACCTGCTCCATTGGGGACCCAATGTTCAGTCTATTTATTGGCTATAAGCAATAGGTATTTTGATTCACCTTCCAATAAGGATCAAATTATCCATACTTTGGTCTACCTCCTTCTTGAGCATCATGTGGTCTCTGAGTCTCTTGGGTACTCTGAGCTGCTTTCATTGTGTCCCATAAGTTTGGGTATGTTGTGCCTTCATTTTCATTAAATTCTAAAAAGTCTTTAATTTCTTTCTTTATTTCTTCCTTGACCAAGTAATCATTGAGTAGAATGTTGTTCTGTTTCCACTGTTGTTTTTGTTGTTATTGAAGACCAATCATAGTCTGTGGTGATCTGATAGGGTGCTTGAAATTATTTCAATATTCTTATATCTGCTGAGGTCTGTTTTGTGACTGATTATATGGTCTATTTTTGGAGAAGGTACCATCAGGTGCTGAGAAGTAGGTATATTCTTTGGATTTAGGATAAAATGTTCTATAGATATCTGTTAAATCCATTTGGTTCATAACTTTTGTTAGTCTCACTGTTTGTCTGTTTAGTTTGTTTCCCTGATCTGTCCATTGCTGAGAGCATGGTGTTGAAGTCTCCCACTATTATTGTGTGGAGTGTAATGTGTGCTTTGAGTTTTTGTAAAGTTTCTTTTATGAATGTGGGTGCCCTTGTATTTGGAGCATACATGTTCAGAATTGAGATTTTATCTTGGTAGATTTTTCCTTTGATGTGTATGAAATTTACTTCCTTATCTTTTTTGATTACTTTAGGCTAAAAGTCGATTTTATTAGATATTAGAATAGCTATACCAGCTTGTTTTTTGGGACCATTTGCTTGGAAAATTGTATTCCAGCCTTTAACTCTGAGGCAGTGTCTGTCTTTGTGCCTGAGGTGAGTTTCATGTATGCAGCAAAATATTGGGTCTTGCTTATGTATCCAGTCTGTTAGTCTATGTCTTTTTATTGGGGAATTGAGTCCATTAATATTAAGAAAATTGAAGGAGAAGTGATCATTGCTTCCTGTTATTTTTGTTATTAGAGGTGGAATTACATTTGCGTGGCTCTCTTCTTTTTGGTTTGTTAAAAGAAGATTATTTTCTTGTTTTGTCTAGTGTGTACTTTCCCTCCTTTTGTTGGAGTTTTCCATTTATTATTTTTGAAGGGCTGAATTTGTGGGAAGATATTGTGTACATTTGTTTTTGTAATGGAATGGCTTGGTTTCTCCATCTATGGTAATTGAGAATTTTGCTGGGTATAGTAGTCTGTGCTGGCATTTGTGTTCCCTTAGGATCTGTATGACATCTGCCCAGAATCTTCTCTTTTTCATAGTCTCTAATGAGAAGTCTGGTGAAATTCTGATACGTCTACCTTTAGATGTTACTTGACCTCTTTCCCTTACTGCTTTTAATATTCTTTCTTTGTGTAGTGCATTTGGTTTATTAATTATTATGTAACAGGAGGAATTCCTTTTCTGGGACAATATATTTGGAGTTCTTTAGACTTCTTGTATATCATGGGTATCTCTTTCTTCAGGTTAGGGAAGTTTTCTTCTATAATTTTGTTGAAGAAATTTACTGGCCCTTTAAGTTGTTAATCTTCACTCTCTTCTATACCTATAATCCTTAGATTTGATCTTCTCATTTTGTTCTGAATTTCCTGGATGTTTTGGATTAGGAGCTTTTTGCCTTTTGTGTTTTCTTTGACTGTTGTGTCAATGCATTCTATGATATCTTCTGCATCTGAGATTCTCTCTTTTATCTCTTGTATTCTATTGTTGATGCTTGCATCTATGACTCCTGACTTCTTTCCTAGGTTTTCTATGTCCAGAGTTGTTTCCCTTAGTGATTTCTTTATTGTTTCTCCTTCCATTTTTAGGTCCTGGATGGTTTTGTTCAATTTCTTCACCTGTTTGTGCTTTCCTGTAATTCTGTAAGGGCTTCTACGTGTTTACCTATGTTATCCTGTATTTCTTTAAGGAAGCTATTTATGTTCTTCTTGAAGCCCTCTATCAGCATCATGAGCTGTGGTTTTAAATCCGAGTCTTGCTCTTCCACTGTGTTGGGGTATCCACGACTTGCTGTTGTGGGAGAATTGGGTTTGGATGGTGCCATGTTGCCTCGATTTTTGTTTCTCACGTTCCTACGTTTGCCTTTTACCATCTGGTTATCTCTGGTGTTAGTTGGTTCTGCTATCTCTGGCTGGGGCTTGTTCCTCTTGTGGGTCTGGAAGCCTATCTCAGCACCCCTGGGTGACCAGCTGTCCCCTGGCACAGTGTACTGTGACTCAGTCCAGCTCCAGGGTCCCAGCTGCTCTGCCACTCCTGTGTTCCCTGAGTTCCTGGCTGTACCTGCCTGCTCAGTCACCTGAGAGAAAATGTCCATCTCACCTTCAAACCCAGGAGTCACATCACTCCCTGCCGACCAGTTCTCCCCTGGCAGGATCAGTGTACAGATGGCTATGGTGCTACCCAGTTCCTGGGTGTAGTTGAAGCCTAGACAGACCCTGTCCCATCTGCTCTACCACCCCTGTGTTCCCTGTGCTCCTGCCTGTACCCATCTGCTCAGTTGCCAGAGAGAAATGGCCTTAACAAAATATTTTCATTCACTCTTTTAGAATTTCATATGCTCATACAATACATTTTGATCATATTTCCTCTTTTAACTTCTTCTACATCTATCTCCACTCTTTTCTTCCTCCAAATTTGTGTTCTCTTTAATAAAAACAATGAAAATACTTTTAAATACCCATTTAATGTGTGCATACATATGAATATGTATGTGAGTGTATGTGAATTCATACAGGGTCATTGATGAAGTCAGTTTTCTCCTTCCATCATAAGTTTCTAAAATCAGATTTGGGCAAGAAGCCTTGGTGGCAAGAACCTTGTTCTGTCTCTAATTATCATGGAGTCATTAACCTTGTATAAAGGAAGGAAGGACATGAAAATATGTACACTATTATTTAAACAAGCCTTTCACCTTCAGCAAACATCAACATTCATGGAGGTTTATATCTGCTGACAGCATGAGGCCAAAAGATGAGGGAATGTCTATGTCTCAGCAAAATGGTAGAATGCTGTGACCCTTCAGGACAGGACAGGACTGACTCCCACACAGCTATCTTATTGTCTATGCTTGTGCTTGCTGTCTCTTTCTAAGGTTCAAGGGTCCATAGAATGCTAATTCATAGGATAAAATGAAAGGAACTGGGGAAAGACTGAGGAGATATGTAAAATAAAAGACTTCACTTTTGTTTTGCAAAAGATGAGTTACCCAGAGAGGTTTTTAGAATTGAAAAAAATTTTTTTTCTCAAGTAGGGAGCTATCTAGAGATCTCTAGAGAAAGCAAAACATAGAGAGAGCATTCTGGAAAGCTCTGTTGAGCAGATCATAGGCTATTAACATAGACACAGGATTTGACTTCAAGTCATTTGTTTTGCCATCCCTAGACACCCCTTTTCTCAGGAACCCCTCTCTAAGCCAAGGCTGGTCTTTGGCATACCTGAGAATGTTCTGGCTTCATGAAAACTTTATTTTTTAATGCTTTTATTGTGTTTATTTTATTTTATTTTTTTAACATGAAAAATTTCTAATTGCAAATTTTAGAAAGCCCACTTTGTTCTTACAAGGACTATAGTTATTGAAATGAAAGGAAAGTCATACATTTATACTGTTTATTTATAATTGATGTAAAAATTTCTCCTTTGACAAGAATCATCATAACTTAGCCCACATCTCAAAATTTCCAGCTGATTGTACCTATAACTTCAAAAGTGAAACACAATAATTTGCTTTGTATTAGTAAGGTGGGTATGTCTTTGTGTTAGCTGAGAACTTGGAACACTTAAAGGAGGGAGAAAAGTGAACATTTCCTCTATTGATGGTGGGTGAGCATTTAATATAAATTATTGCTAATTTATCCAGCCACATTGGAAGCTTATACATTTTCTCTATTTAGAAAAACAGAATATTTCTGGCATAAAATAGTTCAGAAACTGACCAGAGAACACAGTTAATGAAAGGCAGAACAATGATCCAAAGTCAAGTATATTTGGAAAAGTTAAGACTCATTCCCTTCTCAGTAACAGACTGACAAGACCAAGAGTTGGAAGAAGAAGCCTACAAATCATTGCATGTCAGAGGAAGAGGATCTCAAGGGGCCATCTCATAGATGACTGAGTTATCCAGTGTTTTTGTGTGTGACAAAACCATTAAATATGTGTAGAAACTTCTTTGATCACAATGTGATCACAATGACCAATTTTTCCTGTTGAAGCACAAGAGCTCTGCCTACATTTTTCTGATTTCTGGTTTGGTTCTGAGGATAATTGGCACAGACATCTGGAGATCTTAATCCTTTTACCTTAATTTTTCAACAAGTTTCCTGAGAGCAGCCATGACTTCTTTATTCCTCAAGCTGTAGATCACAGGGTTCAACATGGGTGCCACCACAGCATAGAACAGAGCAACCATTTTCTCCTTGTCCTCAGACGAGGCAGAACGTGGCCCCAGGTAAGTGAAGATGGTGGCTCCGAAGCACATACAAACCACAGTGAGGTGAGAGGCACACGTCCCAAAGGCCTTGTGACGTCCCTGGGTAGAGCGAATGCGTAGAATGGCAATGATGATCCGAGTATAAGAGAATAGAACTAGGCAACAGGGAAGCATGATCACCAGAAACCCTGAGATGGCCACCATGACCTTGTTGAAGGAGATGTCCACACAGGCTAGCCGAAGCACTGCAAGCGTCTCACAGGCAAAGTGATTAATGACATTGCGACACAGAGGAAGACGGAAGGTGATTACTGTCTCCATCAGTGAATTCAAGAAACCAGCCACCAAGCAACTGGCAGCCAGCCCCAGACACAGTCCTCTATCCATGATGACAGTATAGTGCAATGGATAACATACTGCCACATAGCGGTCATAGGACATAGCTCCCAGAAGGAAGAACTCGGAACCACCCAAGGCCAAGGAGACATAGAGCTGGAGTACACAGCTGTTAAAAGGGATGAGCTTTTGGGCTGAAACCAAGTGAGCTAACATTTGTGGGGCAATACTATTCCCATAGCAAAGATCCACTATGGACAGAACACTGAGGAAGAAGTACATGGGAGTATGAAGCCTGCTGTCCAGTCTGATGAGGAGTAGAATCAGAGAATTCCCCACAACAGTTATGACATACATGACAAGGATCAAGACAAAGAGAAAGACCTGAGTGTTCCAGTCACTGGAAAGCCCCAAGAGGATGAACGCATTCACCCATGTCTGGTTGACAAATTCCTGGCCCATGAACTTCACAACTGGACTGGCATTTTTTTCAAACCATGCTACAAGCTGACACTTGTGAGTTTCAAAACATCCTCAATGGAGATCACAGTAACATGTAATGGTGCTTCTGAAATTAAAAAGAAAAGAAGTGAGATCTTTATGATTTAAATTATTAGAACATCATTTCTTTTCCAAAACCCCTAACTTACTTAAATGGCAAGAAAATTAGGCAATTTTAGATTCAAAGTTTTATTTGGTTTAGTATTTAGGGGATTGTGCCTCTTTTTGTGGTAAGAAAGGTTTCATGAACAGTAAGTCTCTGAATTCTAGATGATGTCCAGTTTCATTTAACATTTTTGTTACTGGATTTCTCCTGTATACATCTAATATTAAGCCTCCATAGTAAAATGCATCCATGAAACATGAAATACTTTTCATATATATTCTGTCACTAAGAAATGTTAATCTTGTTTCGTATAACTTTGGCTTTTGTGAGTATGTGTGTTTAAAAGCATTTCACAAATTTATTGGGAGAGCTATAATTTCAATTAATTAGTAGGACTTAGTTACTTGCTGATAATAATGATAATGACAGTTTTACAGTGTCATTACAGGGCTTCTACATCACTCACATTATTCCACTGGACCAGGTATTCCACTGCAATTCAAAATGTCAATTTAAGATTTTGTGTTACATAATAGCAAAAAAATAATCCCACACGCCTTTAAGGTAAATTTAATGAAATGTACAATAATGTTATGTTCCTACTGAGTACTAATATTTTCCCAGTGGTGACACCTTGCATTTCCCCTGGAAAATAGATTCATCCTTTTGAGTAAAGAGAGAAGAGTACAAGATATAGCACTAACCATAGAACATATGTAATAGTGATATTGCTTACCAGCTGTGATGACTTATGCTTGTAATATAAAAACTTTGAAGGCTGAGATAGAAGAAAGAATTCAATAAATTACATGCCAGCCTGGGTTGTTTGATGAGTCCCAGGCATCCTGGACGTACAATATAAGATTCTGTCTAAAAATACAGAAAGAAAAACAAACAAAAAAAGGTAGTAGTGTCACTTGTTGGGCGGTTGGATTTAGCAGCTTATTTAGGTTCTGTAAAGCAAAGGAGAGAGCAAGTGAAATGTGAACTCAATTAGCAGAACAGAATGGGCACAAACACTTGCAAAGCATTCCTGACTAGGCGTTCATGACCAGAATGGCCTCGAGGAAATATTTGCAACTCAAAAAACAAAACGAAACATGAAACAATCCAAGCTTATAATCAGATGATTACTAGAACATCAAATGGCCAACAGGACTGTGAAAACCAGTACCACTGCTAATAATGCACTATCCAAAATGACAACAAAGCATTACTCTGTTAGCAACTTTTGACTCCATGTGGATATTTTCTTCCCATTTCCTCAGTCTCAGAAAGAAGAAAGTAATCTACTACTCCAGAATGAAGATCATATTCCATGACTTGAAGAAAGCCCTGTAACAATACCCTAGGTTGACTATTCCAACAGCTTCTATGACAGTAACTACAAAGGGGTACCCAATAGTGTTGTCTCTGCTGATGGGTTCTCCTATGAGCTTTTGGAATGTTCATTAGACATCACATCATTTATGTTGTTAGAGTACCTAAGATTAATGCCCAGTGTCGTGAAAACTGCAATGGTCACTCCTTTATAAATTTCTGTTATATTTCCTCTTTAACGTTTAAACTTATTTTCTTTCTGATTTTTTCGAGACAGGATTTCTCTGGGTAGCCCTGGCTGTCCTGGAACTCACTCTGTAGGCCAGGCTGGCCTTGAACTCAGAAATCTATTTGCCTCTGCCTCCCAAGTGCTGGGCTTAAATGCGTGCACCATCACTGCCTGGCTTAAACTTATTTTTATTCCACCACATTTTACACAAGATTAAAGATGATTTATTCTAGAATCATTATACTAGCTAGGGATTTTCTTCATTCTCCTTCAAAAAAAAATACAGTCTGTTGGTGTTTACACTGTTTTGTATGAAAATATAAGCCCATTTCTGCCACTCTAACATCTTTGAGAGAAAAATCAGTATCTGGAGAAACTACACTGCAAAATATAACTTAATAGAAAACTTGTCCATCCTTCCTTGTCTGTTACAAATAGCTCTTTTCTCTTAGAGAATATGTGTTCTGAAATAATTTTTTAGTAATTTGACTACAAAGAGGACTTTCCAAAAAAAAAAAAAAGCAATTATAACTAACCAATCTGGAGACATTAGTTTACATCCTGAACATGGGAACTGAAGGATTTGAAATTTATTTCTTTAGAGTAGAAATGTGTTAGCTTTTTCCCTTTTTGTTACCTCTTCTCCATGAGAGACTGGGTACAGACATCTGCAATTCTGCCAGTCATTTTTTCACTCTCTTAAATAGAAATATGTGACCATATATTGCTAACAACATGGAGTTAAAATAATATTTTTTTTTGCTTACTGTTTTGTATAGGGTTGAAAAAAATTGAAACACAAATATACCAGTATACAATAAATGACTTTAAAAGTGTTTGTATTGTGACTTATTCTTTAAAGCAATAGCAATAATTCTTTCTATATTAACTGGTAAGACATTAACAAAACACCCAGAAGCTGGAACGAACCCAGATGTCCCTCAATGGAGGAATGGATACCGAAAATGTGATATATTTACAAAATGGAATACTACTCAGCAATTAAAAACAATGAATTCATGAAATTCTTAGGCAAATGGTTGGATCTGGAAAATATCATCCTAAGTGAGGTAACTCAATCACAAAAGAACACACATGGAATGCAGTCACTGATAAGTGGATATTAGCCCAGAAGCTCTGAATACCCAAGACACAATTAACATATCAAATGATTCCCAAGAAGAAGGAAGGAGAGGGCCCTGATCCTGGAAAGGCTTGATGCAGCAATGTAGGGGATTACCAGGACAGAGAAGTGGGAGGGGGTTGATTAGGGAATGGGCAAAAGGAAGAGGGCTTGTGGGACTTATGGGGATGGGGGAACCAGGAAAAGGGAAATCATTTGGAATGTAAACAAAGAATGTAGAAAAAGAACAAAACAAAACACCAGCCCTGTCACCCAGGACTTCATATGTAACTGAGGCAGCAATGCTCCCAAGTGTACACAGAGCAGTATGCATACACACACACACACACACACACACAGAGAGAGAGAGAGAGAGAGAGAGAGAGAGAGAGAGAGATGGATCTGAGGGTCATTCCATGAGAGAGAACTCATGCTTTGTACTTTAAACCTGACCAGCAATCCATAACTGAGGAAGTCATAGGCCCTAGAAAGAGTAGTAAGTTGCTATGGCATCAGAGCACCTTTAGTATCTGTGTTTATATGAAAGACAAAGGCTACTTGCTGTCTTAATCAGAGAAGCCATTTCATTTTTGCAGTGAATGGAGGTGAATTCAGAGCCTTAGCTGCACAAGATGCTGAAAATAAAGCCCCATTGAGGATGCAGCTCTAAAAGTGACGCTTATACCACCATTTTAAGGCTTGGGAATGCTGCAAAAGATGGTACAGAGAAAAAACAAGATCTGAATGATAAGAAGAAAGGCTACAAATGCTATTTTCTAAGTGAAACATGGGCATAGTAACCAAGAATTCACAGTAGGACTCAAGAACTGCACCTAGTGAGATTGAGTTCACAAAGTCAGCCCTATCTTTAGTCAGCTGTGTGTGCAGAGGAGGCTGAAGAGTCCTACTGCACAAAACTGAATTACTTACAACTAACAGAATCTGTGTGTTGGGGAGCACAGCACCTACTTGTAAGCCTTCAAACTCTAATGAATAATTGCAAACTCATGGCCACACAGAGGACCCAAATTAACTCTGTGGGATACAAAATGAAACCTAACCCGGTCTATTGGGAAAAGGGGGCTGAAGGGGAGAGAGGGGGCAAAGAGATGGAGTAGAGGCAGTGCTCAGAATGTCTTCTATACTTGTATAAATTTGTCAAAGATATTTTAATATATTAATAAAAATGTAAAAATGAATTGTTAGTTTTTTATACTGTTTATGCTTCTGCAACTTGGAATTAAAATGATTAAACCATAGCAGCAACCAAAAAGTAATATTTCCCTGGCTATCTCAAAAACATTCTTGAAAGAAGAAAACTTGTGTTTGAAGCTATGTTGTCTTTGCTTAATAGTAGAATTGTAAAAGTGTATTTTCAAAGGACTTACTACTGCTATAAGTAATTTTATGTTTGACCAAATTAAAAATATTTTGCATTTTGAAAATGAGTGTGAAAATCAAGGAAAACATGATTCTGCAAATAATAGAACTCATTGTTAAGCTATCTATGAGAGGAATTAGAAGCATAACTTTCCTGTAAAAGAATTTTAAATAAACATTTATGGAGGTCATTGAATAGATAGTGACCAATTTGTTTACTGTTAAAGTTGGATTTTATAAATTATCACTTCCGATAATTTAATTTTGTTATTTACTCTTGCACACTAGCTTTAGTCCTTCTTATGAAAGTTTTCTAGAATTAAAGTTTATCATGTTGAAAATTCTGTTTAACTCAAGCAAATCAGTAGCCTTCCTATGCGCAAAGGATAAGCAGGCCAAGAAAGAAATTAGGGAAATGACACCCTTCACAATAGCCACAAACAATATAAAGTATCTTGGTGTGACTCTAACCAAACAAGTGAAAGATTTATATGACAAAAACTTCAGGTCTCTGAAGAAGGAAATTAAAGAAGACCTCAGAAAATGGAAAAATCTTCCATGCTCATGGGTTGGCAGGATTAATATAGTTAAAATGGCAATCTTGCCAAAAGCAATATACAGATTCAACACAATACCCATCAAAATCCCAACTCAGTTCTTTATAGAGTTAGAAAGAGCAATTATCAAATTCATCTGGAATAACAAAAAACCCAGGATATCTAAAACTATCATCAACAGTAAACGAACTTCTGGGGGAATCAATATTCCGGATCTCAAGCAATACTACAGAGCAGTAGTGTTAAAAACTGCATGGTATTGGTACAGTGACAGGGAAGTGGATCAATGGAATAGGATTGAAGACCCAGAATTGAACCCACACATCTATTGCCAATTGATATTCGACAAAGGAGCTGAAAACATCCAGTGGAAAAAAGATAGCCTTTTCAACAAATGGTGCTGGCTCAACTGGAGGTCAACATGCAGAAGAATGAGAATTGATCCACTCTTATCTCCTTGCACTAAGCTCAACTCCAAGTGGATCAAGGACCTTCAAATAAAACCAGACACACTAAAACTAATAGAAAAGAAACTGGGGAAGACCCTTGAGGACACTGGCTCAGGGGAAAAATTCCTGAACAGAACACCAATCGCTTATGCTCTAAGAGCAAGAATAGACAAATGGGACCTCATAAAATTACAAAGTTTCTGTAAGGCAAAAGACACTGTCAAAAGGACAAATCGGCAACCAACAAATTGGGAAAAGATCTTCACCAACCCCACATCTGACAGAGGGCTAATATCCAATGTATACAAAGAACTCAAGAAGTTAGACCCCAGAAAACCAAATAACCCTATCCAAAAATGGGGTACAGAGCTAAACAAAGACTTTTCACCTGAAGAAATTCGGATGGCTGAGAAACACCTTAAAAAATGTTCAACATCATTAGTCATTAGAGAAATGCAAATCCAAACAAGCCTGAGATTTCACCTCACACCTGTCAGAATGGCTAGGATTAAAAACTCAGAAGACATCAGGTGTTGGCAAGGATGTGGAGAAAGAGGAACACTCCTCCACTGCTGGTGGGACTGCAAGCTGGTACAACCACTCTGGAAATCAGTCTGGCGGTTTCTCAGAAAACTGGACATGATACTTCTGGAGGATCCAGCCATACCTCTCCTGGGAATATACCCAAAAGACTCCCCAGCATGCAATAAGGATACATGCTCCACGATGTTCATAGCAGCCTTATTTATAATAGCCAGAAGCTGGAAAGAACCCAGATCTCCCTCAACGGAGGAATGGATACAAAAAATGTGGTATATATACACAATGGAATACTATTCAGCCATTAGAAACAATGAATTCATGAAATTCTTAGAGAAATGGATGGAGCTGGAGAACATCATACTAAGTGAGGTAACCCAGTCTCAAAAGAATACCCATGGTATGCAGTCACTGATAAGTGGATATTAGCCTAGAATTGTGGGATACCGAAGACACAATTCACATACCAAATGATGTCTCACAAGAAGAAAAGAATGGACACTAATGCTGGAAAGGATCAAAGCATCAGAGTAGGGGAATACCAGAACAGGGAAGTGGGAAGGGGTGGATGAGGGAACAGGGGGAGGGAAAAGGGCATGTGGGACCTTAGGGGGGTGAGGAAACAAAAAAAAAGGGAAATGAAATGTAAATATAGAATATATCCAATAAAAAAAAGGAAAAAAAAAGAAAAAAATAGTGAGCATGGAGATCAAAGATCCTCAGTTTTAGACAGTGGAAACTTGAGAATCAACTGTGTGCATGGAATTCTTTTTTCCACCATCCTTGCAGAAAACTTAAAAGGTAAAACTCATCAGGAGCTTGACAGATGGATCCAAGGTTAAAATCACTTGCTGTTCTTACAGAGGACTGAGTTTTGAGCCCAGTACCCACATGCTAGCTCTGAACTGCAGATAGCTACAGCGCCAACAGAGTATCCCATGCCCTCTCTAGCTCCTGAGGGCACTGTATCATATGACCCTATCCTTTAGAACAGATTTGTAAAAAGCTAAACATATCAAAGACGAAAGACTGAATAAAACACACAGAGAGCATAAGGCAAAAGACAGAGGGGGTAAGTAGATAATAAGCTAGACTCCTCTGACTCTGTGATCATGGCTCCTACCACCCTGTTCACACCGGGCTAGTTGTTACATTGTTATTTTGTTTCAGAACATTTTTAGGGTAATATCTGGTTTTGTATAAGTCTTCAATCCAATTGAAAGAGTAGTTTTAAATGAAGAGAAAGACACAAAGCCTGTCATGTTAACATTAAAACCATGAGCCATGAAGGCATTATCATTTGTCCCAGAATGTTTAGTGAGCATTAAGAAGAATCCAGTCAAAATGGTGGATAAACAACACTTTATTTCAAATAGAAATAAAATGTTCAAGTAGTTCTTACACGTATGTGGACATGTGTGAATGTTGGTGTGCTTACATGTTTTGGGAGGCCAGAGAGCAGCTTCAATTTCTGGTCCTCCAGTGCAGCCCCACTTCATTTTTCATACTTTTTTACTGGAACCTGAAGTTCATCCTTTATACTAGGCTGTCTGGCCAGTGAATTGCCTCACCAGCCACTTGCCTCTGGTTCCCTTCAATAGGAATGCAAGTGTGGAACATGAAACAAGCTTAAAAATATGTAGCTTTTGGGACTAAAACTTGTATCGTTATCCTTGATTGGCAGAATACTTTAAGAACTAGTCTCCATGATTTTCATGTTACCATGACAGTCTTTGTGTCTTTCTCTTTACTTAAAAATACTCTTTTTATTGGATGAAGACTTATGCAGAAGCAGGTATTATTCTAAAATGATAGAAGTGATAGAAGATCTGCTTTCACACATATGAAATCAAGATTTAATAAAAAATGTATCTTTCTCCCAAAGTGTAAGGATGTATTATGACGACAACATTATGAAGTAAACATACAAGTGAAGATACCATTAAAACTGTAATAATGCCTTAAAATATGTGCCATCTAAGTATCACTTTTTACATACAAGGGTGGATACTGTTTGTAGAGATGGATGGCGTTCTGCCCAGCACTATATGGGACAGTTGTAGGAAACAGAAAGGAGATGGATGACTCTTAGGAATCTCAAACCCATCATAGTCTGGGACCCCATAAATCACAAGCAAAGTGTACCTTTCTATCTTGAGGAACTAGAACATAGCTTCTGAGTACCAACCTTGACAGGACAACTGTTGTATCCACCCACCACCCTTTGAGGTGCAACTAGAGAGGTTGTGGGTTTCAGCAAACTAGTTTTTTTGAGTTATATTAGTAAATGAGTTTTAGAGAAATAAAAATTCTGACTCACCTTTGGAGAACTCAGCAGGCCACCCTATGCCTTTGAAGGGTGGCAAAGCTGAGAATGTTCAGAATTTGAAGACAGTGACTTTGGAATAGGTAACTTTCTCAAACTTTAGAAAGGAAATCTCTAGGGGCCAATTATACTTTGTTTATTAGACAGCTCTACTTTTCTCTCCCCACATATCTGGATACTTCATTCTCACACCCTAAGCATTTTAACTTTGCAAATAGAACTTTGTTGTCCTTGTCCCTGGAGCAAGGCAAGGAACTTGCCAAAATTTAATTTATCAAGGGATCAACTTCTACTCTTATGTGTTTACTTTGAATGGTTCATAGTCAATCCCAAATGATAAGGATGCAGATATGAGTAAGCCTCTATTTTCTAAGTCCAATCCTACCATCTCCAGTTTCTTTGTCCAGCAGGTCCAGGCCAAGGAACCCAGGAGGCCTTCTAGATGATTCCTATGCATGACTTGATGATATGAAAATGTGCCATGGATCATTATCCTCTAAACCTTAGTTATATATTCTTGGTCTATGTTTGGGGTTCTATACTTCCTTAGGATACTGGTCTTTGCCTGTTGTCTGAAGAAGATAGACCATTAGACTATTTCATGTTTGAAAAATTAGAGAGTTTACTTAGCTAAAATTTTAGTAAAAGTGCAACAAACTATTACATACTCTAGTGAATATGATAAACTCTATGAGCAATGAAATCCCCAGAACTAAGTTTTTTGTCTGTCTTCTTCCCTTGAAGAGGAAGGCTTCTATGCATAGGAACTCCTGTTCTAATCCTCTGCTCTGCAAACTCTGACTGGACTAGGAAGTCTGACATCTTGTTTCTTCTCCTTGAAAGTGAGAACAAGGCCATTCACTCTTGATCAATGGTTCAGGAATCATGTTCTTTTTTTTTTTTATTGGATATATTCTATATTTACATTTCCTTTCCCTTTTTCTGGTTCCCCATTCCGCAAAGGTCCCACATGACCTTTTCCCTTCCCCTGTTCCCCCATCCACCCCTTCCCACTTCCCTGTTCTGGTATTCCCCTACACTGATGTTTTGATCCTTTCCAGAACCAGTGTCCACTCCTTCCTTCTTGTCGGATATCATTTGATATGTGGATTGTATCTTTCATGTCCCAAGATTCTAGGCTAATATCCACTTATCAGTGAGTGCATACCATGTGTATTCTTTTGAGACTGGGTTACCTCACTTAGTATGACGTTCTCCAACTCCATTCATTTCTATAAGCATTTCATGAATTCATTGTTTCTAATGGCTGAATAATTCTCCATTGTGTATATATACCACATTTTTTTTGTATCCATTCCTCCATTGAGGGACATCTGGATTCTTTCCAGCTTCTGGCTATTATAAATAGGGCTGCTATGAACATAGTGGAGCATGTATCCTTATTGCATGCTGGGGAATCTTATGGGTATATGCCCAGGAGTGGTATGGCTGGGTCCTCTGGAAGTATCAAGTCCAGTTTTCTGAGGAACCACCAAACTGATTTCCAGAGTGGTTGTACCAGCTTGCAGTCCTACCAGCAGTGAAGGAGTGTTCATCTTTCTCCACATCCTCACCAACACATGATGTCTCCTGAGTTTTTTATCTTAGCCATTCTGACTGGTATGAGGTGAAATCTCAGGCTTGTTGGGATTTGCATTTCTCTAATGACTAATGATGTTGAAATTTTTTTAAGGTGTTTCTCAGCCATCCGACTTTCTTCAGGTGAAAAGTCTTTGTTTAGCTCTGTACCCCATTTTTGGATAGGGTTATTTGGTTTTCTGGGGTCTAACTTCTTGAGTTCTTTGTATACATTGGATATTAGCCCTCTGTCAGATGTAGGGTTGGTGAAGATCTTTTCCCAATTTGTTGGTTGCCGATTTGCCCTTTTGACAGTTTCTTTTGCCTTGCAGAAACTTTGTAATTTTATGAGGTCCCATTTTTCTATTCTTGCAATTAGAGCATAAGCAATTGGTGTTCTGTTCAGGAATTTTGCCCCTGAGCCAATGTCCTCAAGGGTCTTCCCCAGTTTCTTTTCTATTAGTTTTAGTGTGTCTGGTTTTATGTGGAGGTCCTTGATCCACTTGGAGTTGAGCTTAGTGCAAGGAGATAAGAGTGGATCAATTCTTATTCTTCTGCCTATTGACCTCCAGTTGAGCCAGCACCATTTGTTGAAAAGGCTATCTTTTTTCTACTGGATGTTTTCAGCTCCTTTGTCGAAGATCAATTGGCCATAGATGTGTGGGTTCAATTCTGGGTCTTCAATTCTATTCCATTGACAACCAAAAAAAGAACAGGACCAGATGGTTTCAGTGCAGAATTCTATCAGACCTTCAAAGAAGACCTAATACCAATACTCTTGAAACTATTCCACAAAATAGAAACAGAAGGAACACTACCCAACTCATTCTACGAAGCCATAATTACCTTGATACCAAAACCACACAAAGACCCAATGAAGAAAGAGAACTTCAGACCAATCTCCCATATGAACATCGATGCAAAAATACTCAGTAAAATTCTTGCCAACTGAATCCAAGAACTCACCAAAACGATCATTCACCATTGTCAAGTTGACTTCATCCCAGGGATCCACAGATGGTTCAATATACGGAAATCCATCAATGTAATTCACTACATAAACAAACTCAAAGAAAAAAAAAAACCACATGGTCATCTCATTGGATGCCGAAAAGGCATTTGACAAAATTCAGCATGCTTTTATGCTAAAAGTCTTGGAAAGAACAGGAATTCAAGGCCCATACCTAAACATAGTAAAAGCAATTTACAGCAGACCAGTAGCCAACATCAAAGTAAATGGAGAGAAACTTGTAGCAATCCCACTAAAATCATGGACTAAACAAGGCTGCCCCCTCTCAACATATCTCTTCAAGTACTTGAGGTACTAGCTAGAGCAATTCAGCAACATAAGGAAATCAAAGGGATACAAATTGGAAAGAAAGAAGCCAAACTATCACTATTCACAGATGATATGATATATGATATATCATATGATATACTTAAGTGACCCAAAAAAATCCACCAGAGAACTCCTACAGCTGATACACAACTTCACCAAAGTGGCTGGTTATAAAATCAACTCACGCAAATCAGTAGCCTTCCTATACACAAAGGATAAGCAGGCCAAGAAAGAAATTAGGGAAATGACACCCTTCACAATAGCCACAAACAATATAAAGTATTGGTGTGACTCTAACCAAACAAGTGAAAGATTTATATGACAAAAACTTCAGGTCTCTGAAGAAGGAAATTGAAGAAGACCTCAGAAAATGGAAAAATCTTCCATGCTCGTGGGTTGGCAGGATTAATATAGTTAAAATGGCAATCTTGCCAAAAGCAATCTACAGATTCAATGCAATCCCCATCAAAATCCCAACTCAGTTCTTCATAGAGTTAGAAAGAGCAATGATCAAATTCATCTGGAATAACAAAAAATCCAGAATAGCTAAAACTATCATCAACAGTAAAAAAAAAAAAAAAAAAAAAAAAACTTCTGGGGGAATCAATATCCCGGACCTCAAGCAATACTACAGAGCAGTAGTGTTAAAAACTGCATGGTATTGGTACAGTGACAGGGAGGTGGATCAATGGAATAGAAATCATGTTCTAAAAAGAAGATACAATCTGAACAGAGAGAATATCACACTAGTGCTGGGTCTGGAAAAAGAGACACAGAAGACCTTATCTGTCAGCCCAGGGTTATAAAAAGAGAAGAAAGGATAGGAGGTCAAAGAGAAGGAAAAGAGATATGGATGCAGTGGAGAAAAAGATCTTTGTATTTCCAAAGTATCACTGACATCTCTCTTAAAGTACTTTCATTTTATTTATAATTCTCTCTACTGTTTGAATTTATCATCTCATCTCTTATTCTTTTACTGAAATTTAATGGTTGTTGAAAGAAAACCTCCAGTCACACTGGAGGCCATCAGTTGAGAAAAGGGGCCTCTTGAAATTGTAAAGCTTCCATATAGAAAAGCATGCCATTAATCAGGTAAAGTTAGAGCTTACAAGGTGCTATTAAGAATAATTGCTTGTTATGTATTGCATCTAGGATTAATGATGAGCTTATACAAAGAGTTAAAAAGATAAATAAGAAATCAAAGAATGTAATCAATAAATGGGCTGATGTAATTAAGATAGTTCTCATAAGATGGAATACAAAAACTAGTCAACTTTACTGTTAATCAGAAAAAATCAGAAAAAAACTATGTTGATATTATAGCTCACCCTAGTTATAATAACGGGATGTGTATAGAGGGAAATATAATATACTGGTGATAGGAATCTGCAAGAATGCAGACATTATCAAACTCTAGGTTTCTCAAAAAATTATCAAGAGATATCCTATATGATATCCTAGGTATTTTTCTGAGAGAATCCAAATCAACATATAACAGAGAAACTTGCATATCAATGTTTATTGCAGCACCATACATGATTACAAAGCTATGGAATTAATCTAGGTGTTCATCAACACAGACATGCACAAACAGATTGTGATATGTATGCAGAATTCTAACCATTTGCAAGAAGTGAATGCAACAGAAAACTGTCATATTAGTAAACTAACCCTGAAGGCCAGTCTCAGGAAGGCAAACATTGTATGTTTTCTATCATGTGTGGCTCCTAGAGTTCATACAAATACAAGTTATCATGTATGTATATAGAAGATGTATATGTAGAAGTAAAACTGTCTAAAAAATAAAGAGCACAAAAGGAGAACAGGAATGGGGAGCGATGAGAGGAATATGTTCAATGTGTTATTTTTATTTAAATTTTTTAATGAACAAAAAAACTGTTTATGACATGTTTAATAGTGGTAACTGAGGTTTTCAGAGGAAAAGCCTCACCTGTGTTAGCAATACTATAAGGACAAATGGCTGATTAGAAGCAAGGCAGATAGGAAGGCATGGTAAAAGGAGGGAATATGGAATAGGTTAACTTACACTAAAGAACTTTGTAAAGAGTGTTGTGAAAAACTACTACTATATACACTTCCTAAAATATACATATATACATGTACATTTGTATATGTATATGTGTAAATGGAGCTACTCTATATGGGGAGAGACAATATTCTAACTGCACACCTCATGCTAGCAAACAAAAATCTTAGGAACAGGAATAGGTAGCCTCTTTCTTGTGTGACAGAGTCACAGAGAACCCAATCACCATAGACCATTGTGTTTCTCTTGACTATCCTTCATAACGTGATAGTAAAACTATATTGCTAAATATGCACAGAACATGAAGAAATCAAGTTAGTATACATATGCAAACTTCATCTCTATTGGCTACCTCTCATACTGCTGAAATGTTCCATTTCCTGCCTCCAGAGAAGAAAACTAATCCTCTCTTTCATCTATGTAAAAACCACAGGCCTGATAAAACCAACCCACTGGGGTAATAATTGAATAGAAATAATGTGAATAATCAGCCATGTTTCCAATTGTATCTAAGATCCATTCAATGAAATGAAAACCATACCTGACACTATTAAATAAACCAATAACTTATTGCTAGACATGTCATAGACCTAAGCAAAAACCAACTTACTACTATTATTCTACTAATGGATCTTTTATTAAAATGATTCATAATGAATTATTGCTTAACCAATACATCAGTGCCTCTCTCAGACTTTATCAGAGAATATCCTTGCCATTAACAGCAGTTATTACAGATACTCTTAACTGGTCAACGTACAGAAAAAGAAACTTTAAAGTATTCAGTCCCGAATGAAACATGCTTACCATACACCTCCTTTGAAGTTCCTGGAATCTTCATGTAATAGAGAGCAGAAATAGAAAGATTATTAGAGCCAGGGGTGGTAGCAAATCTCAAGAAAATGTTTTAGATACAATGCAGAGGGTAGTAGTAGCACATATGAACTCATAGTGCTGTGGCAGCATGCACAATACCTGCACGAGCTTCAGGTAGAGAAGATACCAGCAGCGGGGGGAAAAGTGGACATACAGTTCTACCATTAGGTGAGGAGCTATTGATATTAGATAGTTTCTTGAAGAATGAAAGTACATTTTCTTCTATAATATGAGTCCTGCTAGACTGACCACACATTAGGTCAGGTACCACACTCAGGACTAGCAAGGAAGCATACACTGGATTCAATAGGGAAAAAAAAAGAAATCTCAGTTGAATATGAGGGATGGGAGGTTGGTGAGAGCAGTAAAGATCTTATGAGATCTATAATATTGCTCATCCAGTTTCAAATTATCTTGGGTTTCTTTAATCTCCTTAAGAGAGATTCATTGCATACTTTTGGATCTGTTATCATCTTTGTAGGTTTTAGGTTTGGGGTTTAGATTTTATTATAAGATCACTAGCTTTCATCAATCCAATAGATGTCATTGGGTAGCCAAAACCTGTGAGGCAGACTTTGTCAGTTTGTTGTAACCTGTGTAACTGACATTTTCACAATTGCATTTTAAAGTGCCTTGATTTATGACTTTCTTCTTGTCTATAACTGGACAATTTCATGAAATAGTTTCCACATTGGAACTTGTTATTTAGCCTAATCTAAATTTATGTTCCTGGTCCTTGGTCACTCATATTTAGTTGAGGAAATTATCTGTCCTTTCAAATTATTTGAGAGCTGTTTTACATCAGCAATAGTTTTCCTTTCATAAAAAATTTAAAATCATCTAATTTGGTATAGCTTTTAAAAATGTGTACTGGGACCAATAAGATCAAGCAGAGAACAATGGTTCTTGCCACCCAACACTAACAACTGAAGCTTGATCCCAGAACCCATGAAAAGCAGATGCAGTAGCTGCACCTATAACCCAAGCTCTTCTGCCCAGAGATGGAAAACACACAGAGAATCTCATTGAATCTCATGGACCAGAAGGCCTGGAGTATTCGGTGATGGATAGAGAGCTTGTTGAAATGAGGTAGATGAAGAGAATCAGTTCCCCAATGTTGTCCTCTAGCCTCCACATGCATCAGATATCCATGTACACACACACACACACACACACACACACACACACACACCCAGCATTAGGATTACCATTGCCTTGAATTTAAGTAAACATTTGTGGAAATCTGACTTTTATAGTATTAACTGTTCTTTATCCAAAACAAATACTTATCCATTTTATTATATCTTAATGAAATTTTTCTTGAAATTAGTGTTTTCTCACTATATACATATGTGTGTGTGTGTGTGTGTGTGTGTGTGTGATTAGAATTATTTTTTGGTTCATGTTCTTTTTGTAAATGGGAATTTATTATTAGTATTTTCAGTTCATTGCTGGTAGAGTATGAAAATACTATTGATTTTGTTATTACAAGATATCATCTTGGTTTTCATTATTAACATTGTTTATTAATATCTTAGCTATCTTAAAATGTAGACATGGAAGTCATGCTCTATGTCATAGACTGTTTTCAGAGTGTAAAAGTAATATACTGATTGTTGACTAGTAGTGAAAAATAACATCATGCTTTTTGGAATTATAAAAGTTCAAAACAAATGGCTGGAGAAATGGTTGAGTGGATTAGTGCACTTGCTGCTTTTACAGAAATCTCATGTTCAGTTTTCAGCTCTCAACAATACCTGTATCCAAAGTTCCAGGAGGCCCATTTCCCTCTTCTGGTGTGTGTGGTCATCAAGTATGCACATGGTGCACAGACACACATGTGAGTATTTACACTTACATATACATAAGTAACTATATTTTGAGTTTTTAATATTTAATTTTGAGAACATCATACATGAGCACTGAATGCACATAACTTCTCTTTATTCTCCACCCTCTACCTTATTCCATGTTCATCCTTTCCAAATTTATGATCTCTTCTTAAAGTACTATTATTACATGTATATACATAGATACATGTATATATATAATGTGTGTGTAGGTGAGTGTATATTATCTGATTCCACTTAGTTTTTATAGTGTGTACATGTGTCCAGGGATGACCAGTTGATACTAGACAACCTACGCACGATTTTATATTTTGATGCTTCTGACCCTCCCTCTCTTAGCAGGCCTTGACCACGGGCAGCTATTCGTCTGAGGAAGGAATGAGAAACAGTCATTGAAATTGTTGGTCAGGAACAAAAAAGAGACTCCAAAATTATAAAGAATATTTTTATTGCATTTGGTTGCCTCTAGAGGCTGAATATAAGAGTCTATTGTTGAAGGTGCTGCACACTCCAGAAGTGTCCATCTGGAAGTGAATTAGATTCCTCCTCCCTGAGGACTGGCTCTCCTAAATGTAGGAGGTACCATTCAAACTTCCAAGAGAGAGAAGCAACTAGTAATATATTTTTTAAGTTCTTAATATGCCCAGTGTTGGTTAGGTCATACATGTATAAAGAACATTTGTACTCTAAAGCAAGGGTGTAGACATAAACGCCATTCTGGATAGCATTATCCAGGTTCAAGCAACTTGATAAATATATGTGTGCCCCAAACAAATTTTTATCCATGAACTTCAGTGCATAATGTTACAGTGTTAGTTAGTTGAGTGGTATCACCAAGAATGAGAGCTGGAACATAGAAAATCCATGGGTTAGCCTAGGTAGTTATAGTATTTGACTAGAACTTTGTACAAATTATAAAATATAAAGCTAATTGTAGGAAAACTAAAGTATAGAATGATATGTAAACATATATATATATATTATAACTACTACAGTAGACACATAATAATAGTTTTCCAAATGGCAGGAGAGAAATGAAAATAAAGAATACAATGAAAACATTTTCTTAACTCCTAAAAATTGACAAAGGGCTTGTACAAAAGAAAATATCTCTAGAACTGAGGTGTTTTAACTATTAACTATGCACCTGAGTCTTATTATTTTTATTGGTTCATTAAGAATTGTTTACAATGTGTTTGAATCATATCCACCCTTCCCCTAACTCTTCTGAGGTCCATCGCTTTTCTCTTACCAACCAAACTTCATGCTGTCTTTTCTTTTCATCGTACTCAGCAAGTCCAATAGTGCTGCCCATCTAGTCTCAGACATGCGGTTTTCCACTGGAGCACATTTTATTTACCAGCGGCTGAACCCTTAGAGAAAACTGACTCTCTCATCCAGCCTACCCCCAGTTCCTACTAACTCCTTTGTTAAAGGATGGACTTCATGCTAACTTTCTCCCTAAGACTTTAATAAACAACTTATTTTGCAATACCCCCAATCTGAACAAGATTTCCCTTCTTGTATGTTTGGAAAATACAACTAACATAATTAAAAAAAAGTATTAAATGATGAGTTATGTAACTAGCAGGAAGTCAATATCATTTCTAATGTTCAGGTAATGCATGCAGTAAAGTCTACATACCCTTTTGTTCAAGAAGTTTACACTCTACTTTTGAATAGAGGCAGAATCTAGACCAACTATGAAGGTCTAGATTCAGTTGTTGCATGGTTAAACATATAATGAAAAGCTTACACTCTAATTGGTGAATAGAGCCAGAATCTAGACCAACTATGAAGGTTTTCAGCTGTTTCTTAATTTGCTTTTTATTTATCAGTGCATGGTTAAACATAATATGGTTACAAAAAACTATAATCCATCTTAGCAGAAAATTTAAGAAGAATGTGCATATCCATCAATTCCTACTTGTTTAAACTATGGGTGAGGTTCTTTGACTGTTAGCAGAAGAAATTATTCTCATCTATTTTTTTCCTTAAGTTTCTCCAAAGTTCTTTTCAAAGCCCCAATCACATCATTGTTCCTCAAGCTGTAGATGAGGGGATTGAGCATTGGGGTCACAACAGCATAGAAAAGAGCAACCATCTTCTCCTGTCCTGCTGAGGATCTGCCCACCGGCCTCATGTATGTAAAGATGGCTGTTCCAAAGCACATAGAAACCACCGTGAGGTGGGAGGCACAAGTCCCAAAGGCTTTGCGTCGTCCCTGGGAAGAGCGAATGCGTAGAATGGCAGCAACAATGTGAGCATAGGAGAACAGCACCAGAATACACGGAAGCATGATCACCAGAAATCCTGAGATGGCTACCATGACCTTGTTGAGGGAGATGTCCACACAACTCAGCCTCAGCACAGCCAACATCTCACAGGCAAAGTGATTGATGACCTTATGGCAGAAGGGTAATTGGAAGATCATGAGTGTCTGCATGAGTGAATTTGTGAGACCAGCAGTCAGACAGGCTGAAGCCAGCCCCAGGCACAGCCCTCCATGCATGATGACCATGTAGTGCAGAGGGTGGCATACTGCCACGTAGCGGTCATAAGCCATGGCACCTAGCAAGAAGAACTCTGTGCTGCCCATGGCTAGGGAGATATACAGCTGCATCACACAACTGTGAAATGGGATGGACTTCCTGGCTGACAGGAAGTGGACGAGCATCTGGGGGACAGTGCTGTTGGTGTAACAGATGTCCACAAATGACAGAATGCTGAGGAAGAAGTACATGGGTGTGTGGAGCTTACTGTCCAGCGTGATGAGGAGAATGATGAGGAGGTTCCCCAGGACAGTCAGCAAGTACATGGCCAGGAACAGTACAAACAAGGAGACCTGAGTCCCCCAGTCACTGGACAACCCCAGCAACAAGAATTCACTCACCCATGTCTGATTTTCCTTGCCCATTAGTTTCCTGAGAACCAAGCCCAAGTTATATATCAATAAATAAAATATTAGCACCAAAACTCTTCTGAGAGCCTCCCTTAAGTAAAGAATTTACAAAAATGTTTGTATGTCTCAATTAAAAAGTGGGACCATTAAGCTTCCCACTACATATACATATATATATGTGTGTGTGTGTATATGTGTGTGTGTGTGTGTGTGTGTATATATATATATATATATATATATATAGTGTGTATGTGTGAATGTATATAATATATATTATTTACATCTAATTTTTAGCCATAGAATTTGTGATTTTGTTGAATGCCTATTTCCCCCTTATTACTATCCCAGAACTCACAGTGATATAACATAACAGTTATGAACACTCTTCTATTAATTTACCTTTTTTATCACTGAATTCTCCAGCTGTAGAAATATCATGTTCAATTTTCTTTTTGTCTACTCAAGGACTTTGAGTTTCAATTTAGAAAATAGAAAGTGAAATGGATTTTTGAGTTTCAAGGAAATGTCAAAAACTCCATTTCAGAGCCAGTACATTTTTAAAAGCAAAACCTATGTCACCATGTTTCATCTTAAAAATCTTCCCATGATTGTCTCTTTGGCTTAGAATACATAAAGGAACGATCCTCCATGTTATGTTCTTCTTCCCGAAAGAGTAGCAAAGAAGGGGTTAACAGTAGATTGTATCTGTGAAGACACAAGTCAAATTCAGAGATGCATTAGCTAGATTCTCTCCTAAGTGTAATAACCAATACTACCACAGATATTATCTACAACCATGAGACCACAGAAGTATGGCAGTATTTTCTCTCCGACTGTGTTTGTGTTTCCTCACTAAGAGGCAGGATTTAGAGGCTAACCAGGAAGAGATGGAAAATAACTCACTTGAGTTATCTTAATGATATAACTGTTGATTATATCTGCTTCTTAACCTCCTTTTCTTCTTTCTCTCCCTCTTCACCCCTTCTCTCTTCTCTCTCTCACACTGATAGCTATATAGAACTACCATACAGTAATGCTTAGTCAGATGTAATTTATTTGCAGATACAGAGTTCCTATTCAAAAGCCCATGGACATTTTCTCTGCTCCCCAAGTTAAATTTCCCAAACATATTTATCTGCAGTTCACCACACTAACTCTCATGAGCACAACTGGCACACAGTAGGATATTCATTTTCTGTGGCATTACATATTACAGGTGGCAAGCAGATAACACACACACACACACACACACACACACTCTATTGTATACATATAAATTATATACATTCACACACATATACTATATATATATATATATATATATATATATATATATATCTCCGAGGATAGAATCAAACTCCATTTTGTCTCATCTCCGTATAACCAGAGATGATTGTAGACATTAAAACAAGCAGGCATTCTAGTGCCTTAGAAACCTGTCTTCTCTCAAGCTTTTCCTGTTCTGTTTTGATTGTAACTGAGGCAGCTGGAAGATAACAGTGTAACTGCATTGATACAGCCCCAAAACTTCCAATCTTGATGTATTTCTTAAGCCTTAAGGATCCTGTGTTTAGAAATGCCCTTAGGAGCTCTTAGCAACCTTGTGTTTACTTACACTTCATTAAACACACAAGTAGTTTCCAAAAGTCTCATGAACTGAGCAAAGCCCTTTCAATCTCTCATTCCTCTTCAGAAGGAAATGTGAAACACATACACACTTGTCTCTATCTTGGTTATCTGCTTGCCTGAGTTATCCATCTCCACTTCCTTATGCATACATGTACGGATATGTTCTGCCACTATGACTACCAGACATGGAGTATCAACCTGTGCTGGCATCCTTCACCACAAGTCCTCAGGAACTGTTACAGTCAGTCATATTATCCTGCCTCTGTTCTTTGCTAAGGACATCTTAGGCAGAATGAAACCCCATCTTTCCTTCCTCCAAAGCTATTCCTCTTTTTCACAAATAGAGCAGAACAAACTTGAACCTGTGCTCCTTTTAGGCAGATCCCAACTCATCCCAGGACAGCAGAATCTACTATTTCCTGTGTAAATGCTCAAAGCCGTACGCCTGGTGGTCTCTGACATATCTAAAAGGACTTGTTTCTCAGTTTGGGTACACAGATGTATTTTTTCCTAGACTAGGACATCAGAACTTAGCCTGTAGCTCTTTAACTGCTTAACCTGAAAGCTTCTGTAGTCCACCTGTCAGAAGCTTTTGGCAAGCAAAGGGAGGCTGTGTGGTATAGAGGCCCTGGCTTCAGCAGGGTGGGACTGAGACCCTGGCTTCAGTTGTAAGATACTGAGGCCCTGACTTCAGCTATGTGGGACTGAGACCCTGGCTTCATCTGTGTGGGACTGAGACCCTGGCTTCATTCTGCTGTTCCCATCTATACTCACTCATCTCCGAGAAGGAGTCTGGCATTGTCCAGGTGCAGATGAGGACTGCCAGGGATGTGGGATTTGGAAGAAGAAACTTTCCTCCTCAGGGATGAAATCTCTATAGGCCAATTATGAGGCTTCTGTTACTTTTGTTCTTCAATTTTCTCTGTCTTAAAAAAAAAAAAAAAGCCAAGCAATTCAACTTTGTCCCCCTTCTTGGGAATTTTTTTAAAGTCATTTTGGTCCTTGAATTCTCATCTACATTTCAGACTTGCAAATGGCAATTTAGGCTTCACTAAGTGGGAACATGAGAAGAGAATCTAAAGTCCCACTTCTCTCTGGAGACATCCGTCTGATTTTGTTAAAGGTGCACCTTAAGGCCTTTGTAGCTTGACCATCCTTTAAGTAATGTGTTAACTTCCTTATGACTGGAATGTTTAGCCCGGTATGTCCAGTCACGCAAGACACTTGGCAATGTGCCCCATACCATGACAATTCAGCTCTATAGGACACACTTCCCAATATTCTCTTCATAACCAATGAAAACATTCCGAGGGACTTTTCATCCTTTGGAGCCACTACTGAAAGACTTCCTTTTAAACAAATACTATGGAGTTATTTTCCTTTTTTTTTTTTTAAATCTAGAAGTCTACCTTTGTGTTCTACAAACACTCCAGAAATTTACTTCAGACACACAGAAACATAGAGGGGGGGAGGGAGGAAGAGAGAGAGGCAGGGAGGAAGGGAGAGAGAGAGAGAGAGAGAGAGAGAGAGAGAGAGAGAGAGTTTTCCCCATGTATCTCCCTATTTTAATCATATAGTGTTAAAATGACTACATTTGGAACTAGATAAATGGCCTAGTGGCCCAGTGACCCAGTGGTTAAAAGCACTTCTCTTCTAGAAGATCTTGGTTTAATTTCCAGCATACACATGGCAGCTGACAGCTATCTACATGGATAGATACAAACAAACACTCATAAATATAAAAATAAAATAAATATTTAAAATAAAACAAAATAAGTCTTAAATAAAAAAGAACTAAAGCAGACATGGCTGCCGTGTTAAATGTGCATAAGCAGGTGGCAGAGAGGAGAGGAATATGTCTACGCTCAATGTTCTGACCTATGAACATCTAAATTATTAGGATGCTAACACTTCCTGAAAAACGCAACATTGAGACAACCACCAGTCCTGCACCAGGGCGCTTGGACAGGGAGATAGTCTGGTGCTGAGAAGACCCTGATGGCTCCCAGGACCAGGAGGAAGCTTGAAGCTAGAAGAGCCTTGTCAGGGACTGAGGGCCCTAGTTGGTAGTGAGCCCAAGACAGATGACCCCCCACTAGGGGCCACGTGGGAGGACAGAGTGAGAACTGAATTCTAGACAACTACCAGACCAGTGCCATGGAGTCTGGAGAGGGAGCTATTTTAAGACAATCATCAGTCGGGTGCTGTGAAGGCCTGGAAGAGAAGACCAGGCCCAAGATGACCACTGCACAGGCAACATAATGCATGAGCAGGACATAGCACTCCTGAGACCACTCCTGAGATGATCCCTGACACTCAAAGACCAGAGGTGCTCTAAAAGGAGCAAGAAAATGGTAAAGAAATGGAAGAGAAACAGAAATAAACAGAAACAGAAACAGAAATGGAAACAGAAACAAACAGAAACAGAAGGATGCGGGCACAATAAAGAGAGGCAGGCCTGGAGAGTGGAGGGTGAGGGTGATGAAAAACAGCCTGATGTGAGTAGCCAGTGATGTCATGTGGGACCATGGTGGGGTTCTGGCCTGTGCTACAATCGGGGACCGCATCTGAGTCCATGGCTCAGAAGCAGGGGTTTGTTACCACCAAAGTCCAGGAAGACATCGCTGATCAAAGTAATTGCCCAACGATGTGTTGACGTCTGAGGGCTGTGCAGAACTGGTCCCACCCTGACCTGGGCATTGGAGGAGAGCTGGCCCTGGGGTTGTGAGAGCAGAAGAAGTAGTTCTGCCCCTCTCCAGCTGCAGCACTCAGGAGACCAGGCCATGCACCTCACCTGGGCAGGTGACCCAGGTGGCATGGTTGAACTGGTCCCGAGAGTGTGAACACAGGACACCTTGCCTCTACACTTGTCTGCCATCAATTACCATGGTGAAGGGAGAGATGAACACCCCCCATGCCCTTGACCACCCACAGCAGGCAGGGGTGCTGGACCTGAGGTCCTCACCTGATATAATGCTAGAAAGGGCAGGCCCTGCACCTCACTTGGGCAGCACAGAAGAGCGGACAGTGATGGTGGGGGCTCAGATGATCTGGTGCCGAGAGTGTAAGCGTGGAAGAGCTGGTCCCACAACTTGTCTGCTGTGCATTTATATGAGCAAGAGACAAATGGCCCAGCCTCATCCCTTGCCACCAATGGCAGGCAAGTAAGCTGGCTCTGAGTCATCAGAGCAGAAAAGATGTCCCTGAACTGAACCTCACTTGCTGCAGTACTCATGTTCAAGTCATGCACAGTAGAGCACAGCCTGGATGTGGGAGCTGCAGGTGAGCCAGCCCCGAGGGCATGAGTGTGAGAGAGGTATCCCCGCCTATTATTGTCTGCTAGGTGGTAGCACTGACCAGGGAGAGCCCTTCCTCATCCTTCATCATGCTACCTATTGCAGTCAGGAGAGTTGGCCCCAGGATTATGAGAGTGGGTGAACTGGCTATGTCCCTCTCTAGCTGCAACACGTGGGAGAGGGGACCCTGCACCCTGCCTGGGCAGCAGGGTAAAGCTGGCCCTGGTAGTGGGGGTTTCTAATGAGCTGGCCGAAGGCATGAGGATGGGAAAGTCTGTGGTCTGACCAGCTCAGATACCTCTCAGGCTCATATTCAGGGCTTTAAATTGGCTCACCCCAATATCTACTCCATCAATAAATTGCTTGAGTGCATAAAGGGGCCAGTCTTACAAATCCAAAACTACAAGATCTCCATAACCTGGGGCAACAGCAGGAGATCTAAGAAGAGTCCCAGTGATGTTTCAGTATCCAGTACCCCCAGAGCTCCCAGGGACTAAACCACCAACCAAAGAGTACACATGGAGGGACCCATGGCTCCAGATGCATATGCAGCAGAGGATGGCCTTGTGAGACATCAATGAGGAGAAACTCTTTGTCCCAGTATAGGGGAATGCCAGGACAGGGAAGTAGGAGTGGGTGGGTTAGTGAGCAGGAGGAGGCGGGATGGGCTAGGAGGGTTTTCAGAGGAGAAACCAGAAAAGGTAATAACATATGAAATGTATATAAAGAAAATATCTAATAAAAAGAAAGAAAATAGAGTAGCAGAAGCCAAAGTCCTCATATCTGACCAATGAGTCACTGTAATGAACATTTACAAGCAAATAAGTATGGAATAAAGGGCATACTATGGGACATGTTTGACACACTAAAGCTTCCACTTTTTTTTTTACTCTGTTGAGGGAGGTGGTGCAAGGGTGGAGGGAGCTTATATAGGGGAAGGGGATATGAATGAGATTAGGGTACATGATGTGAAATTCACTAAGAATCAATAAACTTAAAAATAATTTCTGCATTACCTCTTAAGTTCATGTCTAACCTTGACTACTTGAGCCATTTTTTAAAACATTTATTTTGCTAATTAAATTCCCATCAACTACGTATGAGGATTTCTTTCACCTCAGGCTTTTTTTTTGGTATTTTCATTGTCAAACCTTTACATTTTAGGCACTCTAATGGAGCCACAGTATGGTTATATTGTGATATGTCATATATTTCTGCACACAAATGACTTGCATGCTTTCTAGTACTTATTTGCAATTTGGGGATTCCATTTTCTGGGATATATGTTTTAAATTTCCACACATTTTATATTGCTCTCTCTCTCTCTCTCTCTCTCTCTCTCTCTCTCTCTCTCTCTCTCTCTGAATTTAGTTATTCAGATAGCTCAACTAGTTTTGTTGCTTTATGTAGAAAAACATTTTCTCCTACACTCTGGCTTCCTTTCTTCCTTTGTATATCCTATGTGTCTTTGATCAAATAGCACTTTACTTTTGTGCTGCTCTGTGCATTGCTCTGTGGAAGGAGCTACTAATTTCTGCATCTTCACTTTGATATCTTTATCTACCTTCAGTCATGAAGTTGACCTTCAATGTGACCCTTTTGGAATTTGGCTGTGTTACAGTCCATAATTAGATAACTAAACTACATCTCTTTTTGTTTCATTTATTGGATATATTCTTTATTTACATTTCATTTCCCTTTTCCTGGTTCCCCGCCCCCCCAAAGGTCCCACATGCCCTTTTCCCTCCCCCTGTTCCCTCATCCACCCCTTCCCACTTCCCTGTTCTGGTATTCCCCTACACTGATGCATTGAGACTTTCCAGAACCGGGGTCCACTCCTTCCTTCTTCTCAGACATCATTTGGTATGTGGATTGTGTCTTTGGTGTTCCAAGATTCTGGGCTAATATCCATTTATCAGTGAGTGCACACCATAGGTATTCTTTTGAGACTGGGTTACCTCACTTAGTATGATATTCTCCAGCTCCATCCATGTCTATAAGCATTTCATGAATTCATTGTTTCTAATGGCTGAATAGTACTCCATTGTGTATATATACCACATTTTTTGTATCCATTCCTCTGTTGAGGGACATCTGGGTTCTTTCCAGCTTCTAGCTATTATAAATAAGGCTGCTATGAACATAGTGGAGCATATATCCTTATTGCATGCTGGGGAATCTTCTGGGTATATGCCCAGGAGTGGTATGGCAGGGTTCTCCGGAAGTATCTTGTATAGTTTTCTGAGAAACCACCAGATTGATTTCCAGAGTGGTTATACCAGCTTGCAATCCCACCAGCAGTGGAGGAGTGTTCCTCTTTCTCCACATCCTCGCCAACACATGATGTCTCCTGAGTTTTTAATCTTAGCCATTCTGACTGGTATGAGGTGAAATCTCAGGCTTGTTTGGATTTGCATTTCTCTAATGACTAATGATGTTGAACATTTTTTAAGGTGTTTCTCAGCCATCCGAATTTCTTCAGGTAAAAAGTCTTTGTTTAGCTCTGTACCCCATTTTTGGATAGGGTTATTTGGTTTTCTGGGGTCTAACTTCTTCAGTTCTTTGTATACATTGGATATTAGCCCTCTGTCAGATGTAGGGTTGGTGAAGATCTTTTCCCAATTGGTTGGTTGCCGATTTGTCCTTTTGACAGTGTCTTTTGCCTTACAGAAACTTTGTAATTTTATGAGGTCCCTTTTGTCTATTCTTGCTCTTAGAGCATAAGCAATTGGTGTTCTGTTCAGGAATTTTGCCCCTGAGCCAATGTCCTCAAGTGTCTCCCCACTTTCTTTTCTATTAGTTTTAGTGTGTCTGGTTTTATGTGGAGGTCCTTGATCCACTTAGTGCAAGGAGATAAGAGTGGATCAATTCTCATTCTTCTGCCTGTTGACCTCCAGTTGAGCCAGCACCATTTGTTGAAAAGGCTATCTTTTTTCCACTGGTTGTTTTCAACTCCTTTGTCGAAGATCAATTGGACATAGATGTGTGGGTTCAATTCTGGGTCTTCAGTCCTATTCCATTGATCTACCTCCCTGTCACTGTACCAATACCATGCAGTTTTTAACACTACTGCTCTGTAGTATTGCTTGAGGTCCAGGAAACAGATTCCCCAAGAAGTTCTTTTATTGTTGATAATAGTTTTAGCTATCCTGGATTTTTTTGTTGCTCCAGATGAATTTGAGAATTGCTCTTTCTAACTCTATGAAAAACCGAGTTGGGATTTTGATGGGGATTGCATTGAATCTGTATATTGCTTTTGGCAAGATTGCCATTTTTATTATATTAATCCTGCCAACTCAGAGAATGGAAGATTTTTCCATTTTCTGAGGTCTTCTTCCATTTCCTTCTTTAGAGACCTGAAGTTTTTGTCATACAAATTTTTCACTTTTTTGGTTAGAGTCACACCAAGATACTTTATATTGTTTGTGGCTATTGTGAAGGGTGTCATTTCCCTAATTGCTTTCTCATCCTGCTTATCCTTTGAGTACAGGAAGGCGACTGATTTGCTTGAGTTGATTTTATAACCAGCCACTTTGCTGAAGTTGTTTATCAGCTGTAGGAGTTCTCTGGTGGAGTTTTTTGGGTCACTTAAGTATACTATCATATCATCTGCAAATAGTGATAGTTTGACTTCTTCCTTTCCAGTTTTTATCCCTTTGACCTCCTTATGTTGTCTAATTGCTCGTGCTAGAATTTCAAGTACTATATTGAAAAGATATGGAGAGAGAGGGCAGCATTGTCTAGTTGCTGATTTTAGTGGGATTGCTTCAAGTTTCTCTCCACTTAGTTTGATGTTGGCTACCAGTTTGCTGTAAATTGCTTTTACTGTGTTTGGGTATGGGCCTTGAATTCCTGTTCTTTCCAAGACTTTTAGCATGAAAGGATGCTGCATTTTGTCAAATGCTTTTTCAGCATCCAATGAGATGACCATGTGGTTTTTTTCTTTGAGTTTGTTTATGAAGTGAATTACATGGATGGATTTCCGTATATTGAACCATCCCTGCACCCCTGGGAGGAAGCCAACTTGATCATGATGAATGATCATTTTGATGTGTTCTTGGATTCTGTTGGCAAGAATTTTATTGAGTATTTTGCATCAATGTTCATAAGGGAAATTCTCTTTCTTAGTTGAATCTTTGTGTGGTTTTGGTATCAGGGTAATTGTGGCTTCATAGTTGGGTAGTGTTACTATTTTGTGGAATAGTTTGAAGAGTATTGGTATTAGGTCTTCTTTGAAAGTCTGATAGAATTCTGCACTAAAACCATCTGGTCCTGTACTTTTTTTGGTTGGAATACTTTCTATGACCCCTTCTATTTCTTTGAGGGTTATGGGACTGGTTAGACGATCTATTTGATCCTGATTTAATTTTGGTATTTTGTATCTCTCTTGGAAATTGTCCATTTCCTCCACATTCTCCAGTTGTGTTGAATATAGGCTTTTGTAATAGGATCTGATGACTTTTTTAATTTCCTCAGTTTCTGTTGTTATATCCCCCTTTTCATTTCTAATTTTGTTAATTTGGATACTGTCTCTGTGCCCTTTGGTAAGTCTGGCTAAGGGTTTATCTATCTTGTTGATTTTCTCAAAGAACCAGCTCCTGGTTTTGTTGATACTTTTTATGGTTCTCTTTGTTTCAACTTGATTGATTTTATCCCCGAGTTTGATGATATCCTATCTTCCCCTCCTCTTGGGTGAATTAGCTTCTTTTTGTTCCAGAGCTTTCACATGTGCCATTAAGTTGCTAGTATATGCTCTCTCCTGTTTCTTTTTGGAAGCACTCAGGGCTATGAATTTTCCTCTTAGCACTGCTTTCATTGTGTCCCATACATTTGGGTATGTTGTGCCTTCATTTTCATTAAATTCTAAAAAGTCTTTGATTGTTTCTTTATTTCTTCCTTGACTAAGGTATCATTGAGAAGAATATTGTTCAGTCACCATGTGTATGAGGATTTTCTGTTGCTTTTGTTGTTATTGAAGACCACTCTTACTCCATGGTGACCCAATAGGAGGCATGGGATTCGTTCGATCTTCTTATATTTGTTGAGGTCTGTCTTGTGACCAATTATATGGTCAATTTTGGAGAAAGTACCATGAGGTTCTGAGAAAAGGTATATTCTTTTGCTTTAGAATAAAATGTTATATATATATATATATATATATATATATTAAATATATAATATATAATATATATATATATATATATATATATATATATATATATTAAATCCAATTGGTAACCATGTCCCTGTTTAGTTTCTGTTTTCCTGATCAGTCCATTGAGGATAGTGGAGTGTTGAGGTTCCCCACAATTATTGTTAGGTGCAATGTGTGCTTTGAGCTTTAGCAAAGTTTCTTTTATGCATGAGGGTGCCCTTGCATTTGGAGCATAGATGTTCAGAATTGTGAGTTCTTCTTGGTGGATTTTTCCTTTGACCAGCAAGAAGTGACCTTCTGTGTCTCTTTTGATGACTTTAGGTTGAAAGCCAATTTTATCTGATATTAGAATGGCTATTCCAGCTCTCTTCCTGAGACCATTTGCTTGTATAATTGTCTTCCAGCCTTTTACTCTAAGGTAGTGTTTTTTATTGACCCTGAGGTATGTTTCCTGTATGCAGCAAAGTGTAGAGTCCTGTTTCCGTTTCCAGTCTGTTAGTCTATGTCTTTTTATTGGGGAATTGAGTCCTTTGATGTTAAGAGATATTACGGAATAGTGATTATTTCTTCCTGTCATTTTTGATGTTATTTTTGTTTTTGAGTGGTTATCGTCTTTTGAGTTTGATAGAAGAAGGTTACTATCTTGCTTTTTCCAGGGTTTAGTTTCCCTCCTTGTATTGGAGTTTTCCTCCAATTATCCTTGTAGGGCTGGGTTAGTGGAAAGATGTTGTGTAAATTTGGTCTTGTCATGGAATATTTTGATTTCTCCATCTAGGTTGATTGAGAGTTTTGCTGGGTGTAGTAGTCTGTGTTCTCTTAGAGTCTGCATGAGATCTGCCCAGTATCTTCTAGCTTTTATGGTCTCTGGTGAGAAGTCTGGTGTGATTCTGATAGGTCTTCCTTTATATGTTACTTGGCCTTTTTCTTATATTGCCTTTAATATTCTTTCTTTGGTTAGTATGTTTGGGGTTTTGATTATTATGTGATGGGAGCTATTTCTGTTCTGGTCCAGTGTGTTTGGAGTTCTGTAGGCTTCTTGTATATTCATGGGCATCTCTCTCTTTAGGTTAGGGAAGTTTTCTTCCATAATTTTGTTGAAGATATTTGCTGGCCCTTTAAATTATAGATCTTCACTCTCATCTTCTCATTTTGTCCTGGATTTCCTGGATGTTTTGGGTTACAAGCCTTTTGCATTTTGCACTTTCTTTGATTGTTGAGTCAATGGTTTCTATGATATCTTCAGCATCTGAGATTCTTACTTCTGTCTCTTGTATTCTGTTGTTGATATTTGCATCTACAACCCCAGATTTCTTTCCAAGGCTTTCTAACTCCAAAGTGGTCTCCCTTTGGGATTTCTTAGTTTTTCCTACCTCTGTGTTTCAATCCTGGATGGTTTTGCTCAGTTCCTTCACTTGTTTGTTTTTGTTTTCCTGCAATTCTTTCAGAGATTTTTGTGTTTCCTCTTTCATGACTTCTGCCTGTTGACTCAATTTCTCCTGCATTTCTTCAAGTGATTTTTTCATTTCCTCTTTATTGACTTCTCTCTGTTGTCCCATATTCTCCTGGAATTCTTTAAATGATTTTTGTGTTTCCATTGAAAGGTCTTTTAACCTATTCCTGTTCCCCTGAATTTCTTTAAGAGATTTGTTTATGTCTTTTTTGTGTTCCTCTAGCAGCATCATGACCAGTGCTTTTAAATCCAAATCTTGTTTTTCTCGTGTGTAGGGGTATCCAGGACTTGCTGTGGTGGAGAATTGGGTTCAGATGCGGCTATCTTGCCTTGATTTCTGTTAGTAACGTTCCTACATTTGCCTTTTGCCATCTGTTTATCTCTGGAGTTAGTTGGTCTTGTCGTTACTGGTTGGTGTTTGAAGCTCCTGTGAGCCTAGCTTTTGGCGCTGCTGTTATAGAGGGTGTCTGTGCTCCCGAGGTGGAAACCGGAAACTCCTCTGCTGGGCTGGACCCAAGTCTCTTCCCAGCTTACATCTATGTTTGAAAGTTTGATTTATTGGAGTCCCAGATTTGTTTTTGTGACTGTGGATATCATTTTGACCTAATGCACTTTATGGGGATTGGATGTACAGAGTTTGTTGCTCAACTTTTTTCCCTGATGTATTTGGTGATTTATTGTCATGGGAAACAAGGTTGCCTTTATTACTGTAGCTCAAAATAAACATTCCTTTCTCATAGCCTTACTCCTCCAACCTGACTACAGGTTTTTTGATTTTTTGTGACTTTCAATTCAATTTTAAAATGAGATAAAATGTTAAGAGAAAACTTCCCAAAATTTTAAATTGAACTTTATGGAATTAAAAAATAAATATAGGTATATTACAATTTAGGTGAAAAATGTCCCCCCAAACTCATGTATGAAGACTTGTTTGATGGCCAGCTCATGCCAGCACTACTGAGAAATGAGTGGGTCAAAGCACATTAATCTGTTAGTAGACAGACCTAGTTGGATGGCAATGGGTCACTAGAGGCTCCTCCCCTCTGCTCTCCTCTTCTCCCCTCCCCTCTCCTCCCCTCTCCTCTCCTCTCCTCTCCTCCCCCTCCTCTCCTCCTCTCCCCTTCCCTTGTCTTCACTCCTCCCATCCTCTCCCCTCTTCTTTTCTCTCTTCCTGTCTTCCTTTCTAACTTCATCTCGTTGAGAATGCTCCCCAACATTCTTCTCTTCATTTTATATCTGTCAGTATTTAGCTTTGTATATGGATACACTGTAGGTTACTAGACTTTTACATCTCTTAAACTTTTTAAAGATTGCTTTAAATTATACCTTCCAATATATAGAAAATATTTGGTCTTTGTATATGAAATAAGTGTATATAAAATATTTTTTATGATTCCTGCTTTCATTTCCTCCTTATATATTTAGTAGAATTCATGAAAGATTGTACCTGGGCTGAAGTCGTCTATGATGAAAAATTCTTATATATTATTATACTTTGGTTTCTATTGCTGTGGTAAAAACCATAACCAAAAGCAACTTGTGGAGGATGGGGTTTATTTCAGTTTATAGCTTTTATTCTATCATCTATGAGTCAGAAAGTCAGCTCAACGAGGAGTTGTATATAGACCAAAATGAGTGAGGCATTTTATCAAGTGAGGTTCTCGCTTCCTAGATATGTCTAGTATGTCTACACACACACACACACACACACACACACACACACACACACACACCACTCAAATTCCCTAACATAAAAGATTCTATCATTTCTTCCTCTTTGCATTTTAATAAATGTCTTAGGGTTTTATTGTATGTTTCATGAAAAGATACCATGACCACAACAATTCTTATAAAAATATTTAATTGGGGATGGTTTACAGTTTCAGATGTTCAGTCCATTTTTATCATGGCAGCAAGAATGGCAGCTTGCAGGCAGACATATTTCTTCAGAAGGATCTATGAGATGTACATCTTGATGTGTAGGCAGCAGGAGACTCTCTAGCATGTTGGGCATGGCTTGAGCATATAAGACCTCAAAGCACACCTTCACAATGACACTCTTCCTCTAACAAGGCCATACCACCTAACAGTGTCACTTCCTATAACCAAGCATTGAAACACATGAATCTATGAGGGTCAGACCTATTCAAACCACCCCAATAAATTATTTCTTTTCTGAGAAAGTTGCCTACTTCCAGTGCAACTGATAACTGGGAAGGTCATGCACTTGCTACCAAGACTTATGACATAAATTTGAGCCCTGGGACCCATATAGTGAAAGAAGAAAAACAGGTTGTAGTCTGATTTCCACACATTTGCTGTATCATGTACAACTGTGCCTCAGTAATTCAAACAAGTTATGTAAATGTGTCCTCCTTGAAAGAATAATTGCTGTGTTTGAGAAGCATCTTATGTCCCTAGTCTCCAGTTTATTTTATGTTGCAAATTTCAGTGAACTCTCTCTAGTGATTTGGAGATCAGTTGTCTGTGTGAAACTTCCTATGTCTGGAGCTTTAAAAGAGTAGGAGGGGTGCCCACTATGTGCTTCTCTTGTAAGTCAGACAGGCTGTGAAAGTGACTTCTGTCACAAACTTCCTGTGATCCCACATAGTTCCTCCATGTCATGGCCATGGTGGCAGTGAGGGTGGGAGTTGTGGAGAATCTGTCAGCTTCAGACTCTGTTTTCACACTTCTGCCTTGTTCTCTTCCATTTGTGCTACTCACGGTTTATTCCGACCAGAATGCTATCCTGTATTTGCAATCTTCCGGACAGATATTCTTAACATCCAAGGTTTTCTCCTGGTGTGTCTATGCAAGCAGTGTTGAGCATTCATGAGAAAGTCTCCTATTAGTGTTGTTGGATCAGGTTCTTTGTCAACATTTTGGTATCTACAGTCTTGCCTGTGGTTCTTGTGATCACCTGTATAACCTTCCCTGAAATATCTATGTTCCTGAGGTTTTTGGTTTTTTTTTTTTTTTTACTCCAAGAGTAGGATCATTCCAATTTACTCCAATAAAAGTGTGCAACTCTAAGCAAAGCTTTTCTTCATTTAAAAGAAAACAAAAAACAAAAAACAAAAAAGTCAAAGCTATACAGTAGTCTCTCCTTATGTCATTGCACATGCAAACTCTGTCTTCAGAACACTTTACTCTGTAGTTTTTTTAAATATAAGATTCCCCACTTTTGTTTTCTATCCCAAACACTCAACTTCTTGAGGATGGTGTAGAAACCAGTATTTCTGCAAAATTCACTGGGTTTTTTATTTGTAATTAGAATTTCTAACACCAACAAACAATGTGAAAGAAGGTGCTTAGCAGGGTGCTGCATTGCCTGGACATCTTATACAATGTGAAGGAAGGACTGTTGTACACTGAAATGCTTACTGTGTCACTGTGTCTGAAAGCACAGGGATGCTTAGTGTTGGGGTCTTCTTGTTTGTGCTAGGTTTTGCCTCTGATATCTGACATCAGCATGAAGGGTGAGCGTGAATGTAACAGATATAAATAACACTTAAAAACTCAATAATTTTGCCATAATCACTGTTGTTCCAGAGCTTTGTCAGATTCATTCTATTGGCCAGATGGTTGTTACAAAAAGAAATCACAACCATGGGAAAGAAATCTTAATAAAAAAAAGCATCTCATTGAGGTCTTTCTGCCTCATGTGCACTGGGCCATGTTTGTTTTCTTGGTACTCATCAGTACATGTATTTTTTTCCCAGATCTCTTTCCCCAAGTTGCTGTTATACAGTGCTCTGCTGTGTGCAGATGCCGTTATACACAGCAAAGCAGATCTGGAGTCTGTGTGCCTAAAGCAGCTACAAACCCGAGGAATATTCATCGCTGCAAAACCATCATAAGTAGAGGACTTCTTGGATTTTGGTTTGTTCCTGAGTTTTAATTCTTTACTCTGAACTGCTGTAGCTTTGCTTGCCATGTCTCTGTCTTGTGAACTACAATAAATTATCAACCATTCACTGGCACCAACCCATGAAGAATACCTCTCTGCTATTTATCATAGCAGCATTTACAACAGTTACATGTGTTTCTGTAACAAAATTTTAGGACTAGATTAACTTTCAGGTAAACTATAAATGCCAGTCTGAGGACTATGCAACCCTTGATCATTTATAGTTTTTTTAAATATATTTTGATTCAGACATTTTCAGATATATATATTCAGACATTTTTGTGTTACCATTTTGCTGGCATGAATGAATATGTAACATCATGGAGACTGGAAGAGTACAAAGATCCTCTGGAACTGGAAATATAGACAGTTGTGAACTGCTTTGTGGTTTAGGGGAATTGAACCCAGGTTCTCCGCAAGGGACGTAAATGCTTTTAAGAGCTGAACCATCTCTGCAGTCCCCAAACCTTCAAATTTTAAAGCCAGAGCTTCTGTGACATATTCACAAATGGAAGAATCTCAGTTATCTGAGCTGATGAAGGCAGAAAGGCAGGGAAGGTAGGTCCTGCTCTGTGATCTCTTGAAATAAGAAGACTCAATTCTATTTCCTCTCCTCCTTCTTCTTCCCTGCACCCTGTTCAGTCATTTCTTTCCTCTCTTTTAACATGCATGTGTTTATCTCAAAGGCAACATGTGTGCCCAGAATAACCCAATCCACTAAAATTGCAGAGAATAAATAAACTTAATCACTTGCTCTTAAGATGAGATTGCACAGATATTAAGTGGGGCCTGAGGCACTTTCTGTACCGCACAGCAACACTTCTGCTTTCTTAAAATCCATATTAAAGCCATTATCTCTATGGTGATGTTCAAAGAATATTTTTTATAAGGTCGGGTCTGGCTTTGATGCTTTTCCTAGTCAGTTAGTTGTTTCCCCTTTGTTTATTTGCTTTCCAGTTTTTCAGAGCATAAATTGTTTTCTGAAATTAGATTGCTCCAATGTTTTTGATGAGACTCCATACATACACAATAATTTTCCTATCAAATTGTTCAGGTTTATAAAAATACGTTGGCTTTTTCATTGCTTTTAATGCTACTGTGTTTCCTCAGATTGCACATTTTGCTAGATCTTACACACAAAAATGCTGAATCTGCTTGGATAGCAGTATTCTCATATTACATCAGAAAATTGCATCAGAAATGTTCTAGAAGAGGTACATATACCATGCATCACTGAGAAAAGCTTCAAGTATGAAATATATTTGACTTCTCATAGTACTTCTATTACCAATGCTGCACTGCAATTTTTTCCAATGTACAAATAAATAGTTTTCGGTATAAAATTTAAAAATGTTAATTTTAGTAATATTTAATAAGAAGTAAAATGTTTATAATAAGAATGTACATAAAACAATAAATGATCATTTTGTATCAATTACACATTCTCATTCTCATCCACTCACTTAGGATTCATCAAAGGTTAGAAATATCATCAGGAAATAATGCATCTAACATATCTAGCATAGCAGACATCTAAGCTTATCCATATAGTACACAGGGGATGACCTTATAAAAGTCAGCTGGGTACTAACCATGTCCCTCTACTCCAGCACTCTCAGAGTATCATACCACTTACTGCTAGCAATGGAAGATGTCAACGCCCAAAACTGAAAGCTCAAATTGAATGTAATGAGTATGGCTTTTCAAATACCATGAAGTAAAAAATTTGGGGTTGATGAGGTACCAGAACCATAAGAATGGGTTTGAGTAATGATGGCAGTGCTGCTAAAACCTGCTGAACACATTGCTGTGACATAAAAATACACCCACCCATGTCACACACCCACCATAACCACTGCATAACACCACAAACACGTGTTATTGCGGCAGCTTCCCTGTTGCCATGGAGATACCTATTCTAGCTGAGTTGGGAGGAGAACAAAAGCCATCGTCTCATCAATGCTCAGGAGTCATCAACTTGTCAGTTTTGATGTGAGCCCAGAGAATTTACCTAATAGTTTCTGCCAAGCCCCTTTCACTTCTTTATTCCTTAGACTGTAAATCATGGGGTTCAGCATGGGCATCAGTATAGCATAGAAAAGGGAAATCAACTTCTCCTGCAGGACCGAGGGGCTGGAGTGGGGCTGGATGTAGGTGAAAATGGTGGTACCATAGCAGAGTGTTACCACAGTGAGGTGGGAAGCACAGGTCTGGAAGGCTTTTCTCCTTCCCTCTGTGGACTGGATTTTCAGAATGGTGGAGATGATTTGGATGTAGGACAAGAGAACCAGAAAGAAAGGTGTCATAAGCAAGACAATGCTAGAAACCATGATCACAATCTCATTGGATGACGTGTCTACACAGGCCAATCTGACAACAGCTAGAATTTCACAGGAAATGTGATCAATATATTTATTTGTGCACATGGGCAGCTGGAAGGTGATGGCAGTGTGCACAAGAGAGTTGATGGAGCCACTGACCCACGATGCCATGACCAGCCTTGTGCATAGCCCTGCATGCATGACAACTGAGTACCTCAGAGGGTCACACACTGCCACATAGCGGTCATAGGCCATCACTGCCAGCAGAAGGAACTCAATCCCGCCCAAGCCCAGGGAAAAAAATAACTGGGCTGCACAGCTCAGAAATGGAATTGCTTTGTGTATGACAAGAAAATGAGCCAGCAGCTGGGGGACTATGCTTGTGGCATAAGATACATCCACCAGGGACAGGTTGGAGAGAAAGAAATACATGGGGGTGTGGAGTCTGCTGTCCAGTCTGATCAGAGCAATGATGAGGAAGTTCCCCAATACTGTTACCAGGTACATCAGCAAGAACAGGGTGAAGAGGGAGACTTGAATGTTCCGGTCACTGGAAAGGCCAAGAAGGATGAATTCATGCACCCATGTCTGGTTGCCTTGTTCCATTAAAAAACGTGATGATTATTTATCTGCCCATAAAGCAGGAAAAAGAGCATAAGTGATCAAGCAACCAGAGTTTCAAGTAAAATTGTCCAGCATATGTGACCCTCCAGCAATTTTAAATATTTTCATCTCATTCACAAGATTATGGTAGCATGCTTTTTACCAACTGCTTCAGAGAAACAATCCAATATCTTAAGGACAGTGTCTTAGAGCATATATTTATATCCCTTGAAAGATAGTGTCTTAGAGAAATAGTTGTAGCATGGATGTGAGGCAATACAATTTTAAGCACTATAATTTTTTTACCCATGGTGGAAGGAAAATAACTGGCTCTTGTATGTAAAATGATAAAAGATTTAGAGACCTAAAATTTTAAAACTACCTAAAATATGTTACCTAACTTAATCTTGGTGAAATTCAAAACTCAATTACAAAAAAAAAATAATTATTCTGAAGATTTTTGGGTGTGTGGCAAGATCTAGAATAAGAAAGCATAGTTTTAGATCCAAATTTTCTCTGGCAGACATCTCATTTACATGCCATGGTAAGCTCTCACACACAAGACGGGCTCGCATTCCGTAATTCCTAAGTACATTAAGCATGGGAAGTACATGGGCAACATTGCTGTAACATCACAAAAATGCTGTGTATGCTTGTAGCAACCTAATTCTCATCTTGTTGTACATAAAAAACTAAATGTGATTTCCTTCCTATATTCTCCACAAAATAGACAAATACTTTAATAGCCTTTAAAAGAAACCTTTGGTCTTACTGATAAGCTGTAGTGTCTCCTATTGTTCGTTCTCTGAACAAGGGTGCTATAGTGGTGCCCTGTTCTTGGTGGTTTTCTCTTTTACAGTTTTGTGGGTAAGGAGCTCTTCTTTGGGTGTCAGGTGAAAAGAAAGCAACAGGGATATGGAAGCTTAGCCATGCAGATCAAAGTGACAGGAGGAAAGCAGATGTTTAAGGATTTATCATCAGCATTCAATAGAATATGGTAAGAAATCTTACAGATGTCTGCTGGAGTGTAAATTTCCTTAAGACTTCTTGTTCAGTGTAAGGGATTTTTTTAGCAAAGGGAATAAAACATAATGCCATTTGTAAGCATTGAAGAGAAACAGATGTTGTCCCAAAAAGTCTTCTAAGACAGACATGTTATTTCTCCTCCATATCTGCTTGGTCACCAAAGCCACAGCTTCAAGAGTGCATGAAGTGAGGGTAAAAAAATCAAAGGAAGATAAGATGGAAGTAAGCAAGTGAAGCAGTGAACATTTCTAAAGCCTAAAGGAGGAGGACTCCCACACTTCAACTCTCCTCCCTGATAAGGAACAAAACTAAGCAAACGGCTCCAGGACCGCCCAGTTCCCATCGTAGTCTGAGAGCTGCACTTTCTCCCCCTTCACAATTCTACAGCATCTCTGAGTTTAGGTCACCATATTAGCTCTACAATAAAAAGTTGTCACATAGTGTGCAAACCGACACGATTCTACTACTTCTATTTTACTAATTATATCAATTATTATCAATTGTATGTTTTACAACAAAATATGTTAATAATTAAGGCTACTTTCTGGATGAACACATTTTTGTTATGTTAAATGACTAGTATTAGGATTGTTTTGGTGTGAAATGTCTAAAAATAAGATAATGCCAGACAGAATCTTCATACTGTGGAGGACCCAATAGAAGATGGTACACTACAAACATACATGTTACATTTATTTGATGGCATGCAACACGTTAGGTCCAAGGAGAAGATGGAGCTTTCATTATCAGACAACAAAACTGCACAAAGAGTAGAATATGAGGTATTTGTGGTAAAGATCAGTTTTATCATCAAAAAATGATGTCAATGTTTCATCCTAGGAAAAAGCAGCTCCATGTGTTTCAAACTTTATTAGGCAATTATTGGCCACAGCAAAAAGCAGGACCCTAATGTCTCAATAGCTCTCAAAGTCAAACATACACATTCAAATTCCTCTCTTGGCTTTTTGCATGCTACAATCTTATTTAAAGATTCAATTTTAGTATGTTTTTAAAAAATAAAATAAATCTGAATAGAAGATACTGAGTACATAAATGTTTAATCTTTTGCTATCCCAAGTTTTAGCCTACACTTTAATAAATCAAATATTGTTTTATCCCTATTAAACATTGATGAATATCCCCAAAATTGTACACAGTTTTGTTCAGTTTAATACTGCTGTCTTAGAACTCTGATTGTAGAGAATATATTACCCGCAGAAGACAAAAAGAGAGATTCATATAAGTAGTCTAGGGATGGACTAATTTTCATCTGGATGAATTCGGCTCTAGATACCCTGCTGCCCTCATAAGTTTGTCTTCTGACCTTTTATCAAAAAGTCAATTAACTCCATGCCTCCTCTCTGCATCAGACAGATGTAGAGCCCACTAAAGAATTTTTCTATCAATGCTTTAAAATAATACCTTTTGGTATTCAACACATACTTAATCAAATAAATGATTAATGGCAACTTCTTATACAGTGATTTGGTGATGTTGGCTATTAACATTAGTATCTAAAACTATGAAGTCGGGCATTATTTAGCCAGTATATTTTAATTTCCTTAAATGTGACCAGTTGGTTGCTCAAGTAGGACACCCCATTCATGCACATCTGACTTTACGGAATGCCTGCGTGGAAAAAACTACATCTAATTTCTAAAAAATCCCATTTTAGAAATGAGATTTCTAAAACAAATAAGATACTCCATTACATTTTCATCTAATACACCTTCTACATATTTTGGATATAATAGAAATGATGCATTAGAGAGAGTGTGGACCACTTTCATTTATCAGAATACACATGAGAAGAATGACCCATAGATATTCACCAGGACAGCAGAACCACTCACTCTGCTGGTGCTGCGCAGCACAGCCTCACATGCAGATCTGCATAGGGTTTTTCACAGGGCTGTTCACATTGCTTTCTCATTTCTTAAGAGCTTAGTTGTCCTTGTTGCTCTGTGAACCAGAGCTTCACCACTTTTATTGATCCTTTCAAGGAAGAGGCAGGCAGGATATGGCACTGCAGAACTGTTTCTCTTTGCAATGATCACCCTTATGGTATCATACCCTGCTAAGTGTTTTATACCTTTAAGACCATGGGAAATCATTTCAATTCAATTAGATGATTGTGTCAGTAACTTATACTCTTTCCTCTCAAGAATAGGTGAATTAAAGAAGAAATTCATTCTAGATATACACAATATAAAAGCATTTCCAAGAATCTCATCCTTCAGGAAAATAATTTTGTACAAATTCATGTCACTTTAAATAAGCATAATGATCAACTTTATATCAATCTTAAAATGTCCAACATCAATAATATTGGTTGTTAGTCATTAACCCATCACCCATGTTACAGAGGTGGGTGTAATTTTCTACACCCATAGTTTTCTACTGTTGCTACCCTAACATACATGGATAAAATTCAAGAAGTTTTACTCCCAGAAAAAAAACTTGGGCATTATTGGGCAAGTTTTGATACATCATTTTACTCCATTGAGTCTCAATCATATTTGGCCTTTCTTAGAATATGCTATAGTCTTAGCTGCAATAAATTAGTTCTGAATATAAGCACACAATGTATGTTCTGCAGGTAATTTTCTCTCATGCTGGCCTACATAAAGCAGAAACTTACCTTTGTACAGTTGGTTTGTCTGTGGAAATCATTCTTTCCTCCAGAGAAGTGTTCACATTCATGTGTGTGGCTGCACAGCTGGATTCTGAACATATCCTACACTCATTGTAAGTAAGGGCATTTTTATCATCCTTAAATTTGGACACAGAGAACCCCAGGGAGAGTATGGTACATGAAATGTCAAAAATGACTTTATTCCTGAGAGCACTGCTGATTTTTCTTATTGGAGTCTTGTTATCTACATCATCTCCAAGTTTGTTCACTGACTTTTCCTAGAATATAAGTCTAATTTACTGATACACAGTCTTTAAAATGTCACAGTCTTGAAATTCACATTAACTCTTCTGTTTTGTTTTGATTACATTATGCAAATCCCAATTTTTTTAATTTCTTGCTTCATATGTCTAGAATATTCTTCACAGTATTCTGTTCTTGATTCTCTAATACTTTCCTACAGATCATTCAAGGACAAAACCTGACAATACAGTCAGGGAGCTTCAAATATAAGCCCAGTTTATATTCACAGGATTTATTACTTTGATAATCAATTTAATCTTGCTATATGTGAAGTACTTCCTTTGAGAAAAAGTAAAAAGTTTTCATATGTACACAGCCAGAGAAAAAATTGAGACAAGACATTTCAGAGACATTGAAAAATTATCTTTCCAAGAAATATAATATTCTACTACACAATCATGAATGTCCATGCCTAAGTACACATTTTATTAACCTAGACTTTGTCTCATGTCCTTACAAAATTGATGCAGGATTCATTTGTCAGGTTTCCAGTTTTAATTAAAGCTACTCTTTCCTCAACCTCTCTCTCCAGAACTAAAGTCTTTAATGTCAAGCTCATATGGTGACCATGTGTCTCAGCCTTGGGTCTCTGGAAAGCAAAGTAGTTTCATTTTTAACTCCGGTAATCCTGGGTTGAGAAGATCCCAGTGTCCACACTTGATATAGTCCACATATCAGATCAGTATTTCTTCTCCTTGTCTTGGGGCTTCTGTTTACATCCATCCTCTGTTGACATTTTTATTAAAATTTCACAAGTATTAGTCAGTACTTGGTGATATGGACAACTCTCCTCCAATCCAGAATTGTATTGCAAAGGATGCTCCTTCTATTCAGAGTGATTGACTGTGCAGATGTCCTAGTTGTCCTAAGCTCCACAACTCTAAAATTCTCTGAGATTACTTCACAAAAGCTAATTTGAGGAAGCTCACAGGTGATCCCACATGAGCTCACATACAGCACTAATCAATATGAGACAGAGCCTGCCCTGGTGACCTGGAGCCAGCAGAGTCCCTCAGGAGCTTTTTACATTGGAGCATTAATTGCTGTCACCACTCCCAAATCTCAGTGACTGGGTCACCATTCTGCCCTTCTTCTCCCTGTGGACAGCTGTTCTTTATCCCTCTTACTCAAGCTGCAGTGAATCCTTAGTTTTCTCTTTAAAAAAAAGAAAAATTACATAAGCCGGCTCTGTGACATTTTATCACACTTTCACATACTACATATATTGCATATATACACATATATACATACATTATACATATATTACATATATTTTCATATACTACATATAATACATATATTACATATATCACCCTTCAGTCCTGTGTTCCAAGGATCTTGGCTGTTCCTGCACCTAAATCAGGTGAGAGAACAGCTGCTCTTTTAGATCCAGCAGCCCCCTGCTCCTCTTCCTAGAAACACAAGTGCTATGCTCCTTATGAGGTTACATTCAAAGATTATAGTGAGCTACTATGACTCTACAAGTATTAGTGGACAGCCAGTGCATGCCTCACAGGAGGATTTAAGTGCCCAAATGATGACATTGCTTGGAAATATTTAAAACTCCAAATAAATAAAAAAAATAGTCATGATTTACAGGGCAAATGGCTAGACTAAGAATTATTCAAAACAATGTGAAAAAGCTTAAGTTTGTAGACTTCTTCAAATGTTTCAACATGTATAAAGAGATTCAGTGCAATTTTGAAATCAGGATCACACTACCCATGTCTGGCAGTCTATTTTTCTCTCTTAATGCCCCAAGTGAATCATATATTTACTCCTCATTCTTAAAAGTTCTTCTGCTCCTCACCTTCATGTCTACTGTTACTCAACTGATGATCACTGCACCAAAAGTCACACTTTCATTTTCTTACCTACCCACTTACCCACCACAAAACTCTCGTTTTCTTCTAACTTATTTCCCTACTGTAATTTTTTTCTTTTTCCAAAGTAGTTTAATTTTTTTGAAAAGTGAGAATTCATCAATATATTGTAAAATTCAAAGAGCCAATTATTATTTAAGTGAAATAATAGTTCTTTTTAATATTTTTTATTTTCTATATTCTTTGTTTACATTCCAAAGTCTTTCCCCTTTCCCAATTCCCCCCCTTACCATATGTCCCATAAGTTCTCCTCCCTCCACCCATTCCCCACTCACCCCGCACCCCACCATTTTCTCTGTTCTGATACTCTCCTACAAAACTGGATCCAGTCTTTTCAGGACCAGGGTCCTCTCCTTACTTCTTCTTGGGAATCTTTTGATTTGCTGATTGTACCTTGAGTATTCAGAGCTTCGGGGCTCATTAATATCCACTTATCAGTGATTGCATTTCATGTGTATTCTTTTGTGATAGGGTGAACGCACTTAGGATGATACTTTTTAAATTCAACCATTTGCCAACAAATTGCATGAATTCATTATTTTTAATTACTGAGTAGTATTCCATTGTATAAATATACCACATTTTCTGTATCCATTCCTCCTTTGAGGGACATCTGGGCTCTTTCCAATTTCTGGCTGCTATGAACATAGTGGAGCATGTGTCTTTATTGCATGCAGGGGAATCCTCTGGGTATATGCCCTGGAGTGGTATGACAGGGTCCTCTGGAAGTGTCATGCCCAATTTTCTGAGGAACCCCCAGACATTTCCAGAGCGGTTGTACCATCTTGCAATCCCACCAACAGTGTAGGAGTGTTCCTCTTTCTCCACATCCTTGCCAGCACCTGTTGTCTCTTGAGTTTTTAATCTTAGCCATTCTGACTGGTATGAGGTGAAATCTCAGGGTTGTTTTGATTTGCATTTCCCTGATGACTAATGGTGTTGAACATCTCTTAAGGTGTTTCTCAGTCATCTGATTTTCTTCTAGTAAAAATTCTTTGTTTAGCTCTGTTCCCCATTTTTAATAGGGTTATTTCTTTGGGGTCTAACTTCTTGAGTTCTTTGTATATATTGGATATTAGCCCTCTGTGGGATGTGGGGTTGGTGAAGATCTTTTCCCAATTTGTTGGTTGCCATTTTGTTCTTCTGACAGTGTCCTTTGCCTTACAGAAACTTTGTAATTTTATGAGGTCCCATTTGTTAATTCTTGATCTTAGAGCATAAGCTATTGGTGTTCTGTTCAGGAACTTTCCCCCTGTCCCCATGTCCTCCAGTTGTCTCATGTTCTTTTTCTTTTTCTTTTTCTTTTTCTTTTTCTTTTTCTTTTTCTTTTTCTTTTTCTTTTCTTTTTTTTTTTTTTTGAGACAGGGTTTCTCTGTATAGTCTTGGCTGTCCTGGAACTCACTCTGTAGACCAGGCTTGCCTCGAACTCAGAAATCTGCCTGCCTCTGCCTCCCGAGTGCTGGGATTAAAGGCGTGCACCACCACTGCCCGGAATGTCTCATGTTCTTACTGCTGTATCTTCATTGCTGTGGTGGACTATATCCCTTCTTAAACTAAAGCTCTTTCCCCCTGAAGTTACTCTCTGCCAGGTATTTGGTCACAGCAATGAAAAAATAAGTATTACAGAAAATTAGTATTGAGAAAGGGGGCTATTACTGTGATAAACTTGACCATGTGGTTCTTAAATCTTTAGAACTGGTTTCCATGGAGAATGAAGAGGGTATGTGGGAGGATTTGGTTGGATGAAAGGGAAAGGAGAAATAATGTGATTAAAATATAATCTCAAAATAAACAACAACAAAAGGTATAAAATGCTATTAAGTAGAGACTGATGGGCCATCTGGTTGGGTGTCCTGGAGCACAGAGAGGTCTGTTGTGGCAGAGAGCAGCTCTGTATGACAAAGTCTTCCCAATCCCCAGTGGTTTTTAATGAGAGAGATAGTCCTTGCTTGTTCATATTGTTTATTGATGGTGAAAAATGGATGCACAAGACTTACTCAGGGTGGCCCAGAGTTTAATTATCTTTTGCAGGAAGGCATGTCAGGGAACAGAAACATATGGCTAAACCCTAGGGCCAGCCCATCCAGATACCTCATTGGCATGGAGTACTCTGTGCTGACTAGTGGCCAAGGTCTTCATGTGGGGGTTGTGGTCACATGCTTCAAGACAGGAAATGGGTCAGAAGCACATGAAACACCTACCTGTCTCAGATATGAGATTACTGCTTCATTGAGAGAGGCACTGCAGAGAACTTCTCCTAGCATTCTGGGTAGTCCTGGTGATTCCTGATGGCTCTTGCAGATTCAGTTGAGGCCTGGCGGTTTCTGTTGGATTGTGCCACCACTGATGATCTGCGTTTAGTGACACTTTCAAACTGGACTGTTGGTATCCTGACACCACTAAACTGGACTGATGGTCTCCTGACACCACTAAATTGGACTGCTGGTCTCCTGACAACAGAGATTGGAATCGCCCCCAAAGAACTACTACCTAACAGGTCCACATCCCCTTGTCCTATTTGCCATCTTTTCTTTCCTAACTTTGGACAGTGGGGCTAGAAGCAGTGTCGAAGTGTTTGAGCACCTTTATTAAAGCAGGTTTTGAAAAATCTAAGCCTACGGATCACTATAGGATGGCTGGTTTCCAGGCCCTCCAATTGTTTATGCTTCCTGTCTGCAATGAGTAAACAGCATCTTTCTTCACACTCTCCTATCAACATAATGTCCTATGTTTACTAGACCAGAATCAATGTAGAGAAAGATTATACACTGAAATGAAATCCAAAACTAGATCTTCACTCTCTTGAGTTGTTTATGCCATCTGTTTTTTCCAAGCAATGTAAATTCTGATGAGCAAGATTTAGCATTAGCTCTCAACTCAAGTAAATGATCAGCATCAAAGCCAAACACAGTCCACATTTTACACTTTTCTTGTCCTAGGAACCACCGAACAATCAGCAGTTACTTCTATTCTCGGTATATGACATAGACTTTGTCTGACACAAAGGTCACTTCTTAGGTAAAAACTAAAAACTGAACTACTTCTCTCTAGAAGGGTTTATAAATGGCACTCTGATGCTTTATTTTATTAATCCACATATTTATTATTCAAAAGAGCAGCAGGACTATAATAAATGACTTCATTGTATGTGATTCATGCATATAATTTCAGTAATCTGCTTTCAGGGATGAATTGATTTTTCAGAAGCTTGAGGGTTTTCTGTGGATAAAAGATCAACTTACCTACAAACAAAATTCCTAGATTTGAACAAGACATAAAAATTACCTCAAACTGCATCAGATCTAGAATATAATGGGCCAGAGACTTAAATGTATTGAATCATAGACTTAACACTGAAGAAATATGACCTTAGATCAACCAATTATTTCCCCTTATCTGATGCAGAAATCATGTTCTAAAATTAAAAATTAATTAAATCAATTTCCTCAAAATTAAGACTTCTACTTGATTAAAGACATTTTAAGAGAATGAGATGACAAGCCATAGATTGAAAATATTTTCAAATCAAGTGACTTACAAACCACTTATGTCCAAAACATCTAACAAACCCTTAGAACTCAACAGAATGTCTGTTCAGAATAGTAAAACGTCAATAATAATTGAAATCCATTCTATCATATTAATATGCAAAGATAGCATGTTAGTAAAATGGATTGTTGCACATTGATGAAAAGAATAGATGACTACAACATGTAACAATAAACATGTCTTACATGTATTATGCAACAGAAATAATTCAGACCCGACTCTTCAATTATAATCATGTGATGTTATGCAATATGAAAATGTAGAATGATCAGAATCTGACCCATAGTTGCTAGCACATTATTTCCAAAAGAATTGGCAGAGTTCACATTGTGTACGGGTATGTTTGGATTGATAAAATTTTTCTATATACACTGGTGTTACATGATTGCATGAGTTTTTTAAAACTAAAAGAATTCGGTTGATATCCTGGCTAAGCTTCTCTAGAAGAGCTGTCTTTTTAGGAACTCAGCAGCAACAATAGAGTTAATTCATATTACAATATATATTTATTAGATTGGTGCACACAATTAAGCTTGGATAGTCCAGCAATGGCAACTGCAGAGGTTGAGAACCTGATAATTACTTATGATGGTTTGAATGAAATGGGTTTCGGGCACTTGAATGCTAGGCCCTTCGTTGGTGGGCCTATATGAGGAGGCTCATAACATGTGAACCTTTTAGAGGAAGTGTGTCACAGGATGTAGGCTTTAAGAGATAAAGATTCATATGGTTCTGCCCCTCAAACTGAGCCACCCCTCTAAGTCCCCCAAGTAGACCTGAGCTGACAAAGTCAGCTAGCACCCAGGCCCAGATCCAGGGCCTTGAGTTGGCCCACCTTAACATCTATCCCATCTATGGAATGCTGGAACTACTGAGGGACCATAGCCCAGGGTCTCCACAACTCTTGGCATCTGCAGGATAACTGAAAGGAGTCTCAGCAAGGGTCCTGTGTTGTTATTGTATCAAAAACCTGAGACCTTGAACCAGACCCACAATTCATTGTGCAAATAAAGCTGTTTGTGCAAAAGGGTATACTATTGATACTATTAGACATGCTGTAGTGTCCAATGCCACTACAATGCACACATATGATAGAAAGGCAGGAAAGACAGAGATGCAGAGTAGTAACTGCAATGTGGAATTTGAGACACACAATTGTGATGGGTATGAGAGAAGGCTTCAGCTCATAGTGAATTAAGCAGGTTGTTGCCCAAGGTCAACAGCATGTTTTCTTTCCTTCTTTCCTTCCTTCCTTCTCTTCCTTTCTTCCTTCTCTTTCTTTCTTCCTTCTCTTTCTTTCTTCTTTTTATTCTTTTATTTTCATTTCCCCTTAATTCTTTCTTTTTCTGGTTTTTATTTTCATTTTTTAATTTTCTTTTGGGAGTGGAGATTACAAGAGTGGGAGTGGACATGAAAGGGCTGTGATATGAGTGGAATTGGCATATATGATTGCAAATTCCAAAGAATCAGTAAAAATGTTTAAAAAAACAAATAAATAAAAAATAATATAAATTTTTAAAAAGTTTAAAGATTTGAGCCATTTCAAGCTGGCTTTCTCCATGTCATGCTTTCAGCTCAGGGTCTGAACCCTCAGCTTCTTGGTCCAGTACCAATACTCAGTCATCATGAACTGAATCCTCAGCTTCCTGGTCCTGTACAAATACACAGCCATTGTGGACCCCATCACTCTGGAGCCATGGCACAAGTAAATTCTTCTTTCCATAGCTTTCTTTGATCATGATGCTTTTATCACAGCGGCAGACTAGCAACCATTAAATTCCCTGGTCCATTAGATCGGACATCTCACCAGTTCCAATCTAGTGCTAAAGACCTGGAGCATTCCAAGAGAGCCATTAGTCTTAAGTTAATTTGGGAATCTCCACATTAGGCTAATTGATGGGAAACCCCACATCAGATACTGGTATCAGTGAAGAATGGACCACATGGATACATTGCACTCATGAGCAAGCTGAGAGCGTGGGCAAACACACAGAGCCATAGCTTTCTTATTGGACATGTTTGTATCTGGGCCACTACCAGGAGGTACTGATCCCACTCTGAAACTCAGCACTCCCTCCTCACTTAATCTGAAGCATATCTTAGTTGAAACTAGGTCAAAATCCCACCTTATATATAATTTTCACACTATGTGGAAGAAAGCAGGGGCTACTGCCATGTAGAAGACAAAAAATAAATATTGCACAATATCTTCTAAGCCCCCAAAACAAAAAGTTATTCAGCCCCAAATGTCCATAGATATTTGTTTCTGTGAAGAATCCCTGAGTGAAGCAACATAAAAACTTCAATAATGCCAAGAAAAAATGAAATCTGTGGGTCTCTTGTGAGAAAGATTGTGACCACTGATGAAATCATAGTATGAGAAAACTGACAAAATTAAATCTAATAAGCTTTCTAAATCTAATACAAGATATGGGCTCTGAAGAGGATAACACTATACCTTCAGTATATCATAAAAAATATAAAGTAAAAATTGCACAGGCAACCTGCTGGGGAAAATCCTGGCGTTCTATTGAAAACTCAATTTCAATGCTAAAAGAAGTAGAAGCAAACCCTACAGTTTAAAGGTTTGTTGGTAATGGTGGTGTGTGTCCTGGTGAATGAAATGTTTATTTGAGCAATTGTAATCCAGATATAGATATAGATATAGATAACTACCTATAGTGCTTTTTAAGAAACTAAACTCTAAGTGATATTTTAAGGTTAGTGACTAGTAAGCAAAATTTTATTTTCAAATACTTTTCAGTGTCTAATTTTAAAAGTTGTTTTTAATGACATTATTACTTAGAACACATCTTCTCACTGAACCAGTAATTTTACTGCCTTCTATTTGTAATATCTTTCACAAATACCTAAGAATTAGGAACAGCTGCCATCCCAAGAAAGTTTCCTATTTTCTGAGTACTCCAATTTAAACACATATATAAAGATTTAAATCTATAATCCTCATATGAGGGAGAACACGAAATGTTTGTCGTTCTGAGTCTAGGTTATCACACTCAGATTGATGTTTTCCATCTATTTAGCTCCACATGATACAATCTTATTTTCCTGCCCAGATGAATTCTTCAAGATTATATATTTATCACATTTTCATCAGTTATGGGCACTTAAGCCTTTTCCATTTTCTGGATATTGTGAATAAAACAGCACTGGCCATGGAGTACCAAGTACCTCTCTGGAAGGATATAGTCATTGTGTACTTGCCCGTGAGTAGAAAAGCTGCATCACATAGTAGATCTATCCCCATATTTTTGAAGAAACTTCACACTTATTTTCATTGTGCTGCAACTGTTTGCACTCCCACCAACTATGAATAAGTGTGCCTGTCCCTCCACATCCAAGCCAGCATTTGTCTTTCTTTTGTTCTTCAGATCATAGCCATAGTATCTAGAGTAAGATGAAATCTAAAAGAAGTTTGAATTTGCATATTATTAGGGCTGAAGACACTGAGGACCTAAAAAACTATTTCTCAAGCCAACAAGGAAGCATGCAAAAGCTCAGCTAAATCATGGAATGCTCATCAAGTTCCATTCCTAGAGAACATTATTGGCAATTGATGGTTGCTGGGGAGGGATACTGAGTTTTCTTCAAGGGTAGATTCCCTGTAACAATACTTATGCTCTAGTAGATAGACCTATACTCATGTACATAAAGGCAGCTGTATGTGGACTTGGTGTGGCTTAATGTGTGTGTGTCTGTGAGTGTGTACACATGTGCATGCACTCATGCATGTGAGTTTGGGAGGGAAAAGTAATGGGGAAATTAAATTGGAATTGAGGATGACTTTTATCAAAACATTATATGTGTGGTAGTCTCAATAAAATGGATTTAATTTAAAAAGAATAATTTTAAAAATAGAAGTCCTGAATAAGGCTAATGAAATGAAAATGTTAAAATAGAAATTTAAGAAATAAAACATCAATCTCTGATTCTTGACGGCTCTTGGGACCCTCTCCTCCTACTGAGTTGCCTCATCCAGCCTTAATACGAGGGTTGGTGCCTAGTCTTACTGCAACATGTCTTGCCATGTTCAGTTGATATCTCTGGGAAGTTTGTTCTTTTCTAAAGAGAAATGAAGGAACAGTGGATCTGGGGTAGAAAGGATGTGGCATAGGTGGTCAGAGGAGAGGATGGATGGAAAACCGCAGTTGGAATGCTTTGTATGAAAGATGAATTAAAAAAATAAAAAAGGAAAATTAACAAATAAAGCATGAGACTACACTAAACTAGTGTGGAAAAACCCTGGCCAGGTAGTCCTATTGTTATAGACTAGTGCTTCCTTGTAAAAGAAAATTTGGAAAGCCCTTCACATGAAAATCACAAACAAACAGGAGAGAAAACAGATCATAGTATGTTTGAGAAAGATGAGTTGCAAACACTGTGTCCAAAGGATTGGTCACAATATGGAAGATACATCTTCCTCCCTAGTAAGTCATATATATTTATACACTCGTATACCTTTGAGAAGTTTTCTTCTCTCACATCTCTCCAAACACCAGTGTATGTAAGGTATGTTCATGGTATTCACCTTTTAAACTTAATATATAATTTTTATGCATGATCAGGATATTTGATTGGAGTAATGAGGTCCACATGGAAACTCCAGTATGGGATATGGAGTGTTTTACATGAAATAGCTTCTACAGAACATTCTTTCTGAAGCCCACTACTACAACCATGCTTTTCCTAGTATTTAAGAAACATGACCAAGTACCCCACTAGCTTGAAGCCTTGCCTCTAGTCTTTTCTGGTACTGTTTTGTCAGATTTTGTTTGAGGTGTATTTCTTTTTTGTTTGTTTGTTTGTTTGTTTGTTTTTATTTTTATTTTTATTTTCTATATTCTATGTTTACATTCCATAGGCTTTCCCCTTTCCCAGTTCCCCCCCACCATACGTCCCATAATTCCTCTCCCCTCCCCAACTAGCTATAATAAATTGTGCTAGCTAGTTTTATGCAAGTATGATATAAGCTAGAGTTATCTCAGAGGATGGAACTCCTATTGAGAAAACTGCTTCCATAAGACTGGGCTATGGGCAGGTCTGTAGGGCAGTTTCAAAACTAGCAATTGATAGAGGATGGTCCGGTCCAATATGGGTGGAAAAACCCTGGCCAGGTAGTCCTAGGCTGTATAAAAATGGAGACTGAGAAAACTATGAGGATGAAGTCAGTAAGCAATACTTCTTTATGGCTTCTGCATGGGCTCTAGCCTCCAGGTTCCTGCCCTGTTTAAGTTCCTGTCCTCACTGCTTTTGATGAAAAATTGTTACATGAAAGTGTGAGTGAAATAATCTTGTTCCTCCCTCAAGTTGCTTTTGGTCAGTGTTTCATGGCAATAGTAACCTTAACTAAGACAAAAGTTAAAAGACATTTTGGCATTCAAGGCCTTGCCAGATCTGACAGTATCTGTCTACCTAAGTTACATTCTGTATCTTCTTACACTGGTGTGCCCTTCAATTAAGCTTCTAGTATATTAGGATGTAAATTCTTGGACTATACATTAAACTTTAAACTACTTGTTCCATCTTTATACTTTTTGTCATCTCAATAACTGCTTCTTCTCTTTCTAGTCTCAACCTGAAGGACCTTTCATGCAGATACTTCCTCCATCACCTTACATGGCCTTACTCTCATTATAAATTTATTATGTGCACTATAGATGTTCATTGTCAGTCTTTCATATTCTATATGTGTGTTTCTGTCAAGACTATTAGATTGAGGGTTTTCCAATAGCCACATGATATGAAATTTTATGAATGTCATATAAATTAGAATCAGTAGAAATTTAGTTGCCATTCACATGTTTAAGGAAGCCTCTCTGTATCTCAAGATTTGAAATTGTATTATTGCAAAATTATAATGCAAGCATGAAATTAGTTCAGGTTAAATGGGTCTTTATCTGTGTACAAAGCTTTAGATGCTATAATAATTTTGACAAATGTAACAACAGAAAATGACTAATTATAAAGAAGTAATTCTGGGAAAATATGTAGAATTCTTCCAGGAAGTGAGACCAGCCATTATTCTACTTATCCCTATTCATTGTTCAATCATTATTTTTCTTTTATTTTGCATTATTTGGGGTTTAAATCACTGATGAGGTCACTGAGGGTCAATTGGGAGAGTGAAAAAAGATGAAAGAAAAGATTAATATGCACAGAAATGAAGGAAACATTAACACAGCCAACCGAAGAACTTCAATTTCCCAAATCCGTCTTTGGTTGAAGATTCAGCCCCTTCTAAAAGTAAGTGTGTCTTTGATAGTTTATATTTTATCTTATCATTTTTGTGATTGTTGTGTTTCAATAGTTCAGAAAAAGAGAGTACAGGTATTTTTTTAAAGATTGGTAAATTTTGGCACTTTCATCAAAATCCCTTGTCTATATAGTTAGATCATGCCGAGTTGTTTAAATGCTTCCAGTAAGTGCCTAAAACAAATATTCAGTTGGACAATAATACCATTATATACTGAGCGCATTCCTGTAGAAACCTTCATATGATCTTCTGGTAGATGCTTAGCTCTTTCTTTTTAACTCCTACAGTGTGATATAGCATCTCTTGTTGTTAGTCCTGCATGAAAACATTTTAAGAATATTTGACAGCTCTCCTCAATATTGGCCCACTTAGAAGCTGTGTTCTTTCAGAGACTTTTGGATTTCCAGTGTGTCTCTCCAAAGGTCAATATGAACTTTTTCTCAATTGAAATCACAACTATGAAATGTGTAAACCTGAGTACTTCTGCTTCATGACTTCAAACAAAGCAGTAAATATTTCCAATTATCATGCCAGTGGAAGGAGAGGTGGGAAAAAGCTCTATAAAACATTGTATAACTCCATCGAGCATGCTGCTGAGACACAGTTCAACATAAAATTTCAGCTTCCAACATGACATCACTAATTCATGTGATGCTCTCTACCTGTGGGTTGTCAAGGCATTGCAGATTCTGTCTGTTATTTATGAGTTGACTAAATGAGGAGAAGCTGTTTTTTACAGTGATGCTCATAAGTCATCAAGTTGCCAGTTTTGATGCAAACCCAGATAATTTCCCTAATAGTTTCTGCCAAGCCCCCTTAACCTCTTTATTCCTTAGACTGTAAATCATTGGGTTCAACATGGGTGTCAAGATAGCATAGAACAGAGACATCAACTTCTCCTGAAGGGCAGAGGGGCTAGAGTGGGGTTGGATGTAGGTGAAAATTGCCATGCCATAACACAGGATAACCATAGTAAGGTGAGAGGCACAAGTGTGAAAGGCTTTCCACCTTCCCTCGGTGGACTGTATCTTTAGGATGGTGGAGATGATCTGGATATAGGAGAGGAGAACTAGGAAGAAAGGTGTCATAAGCAAGACAATGCTAGAAACCGTGATTGCAATCTTATTAGATGACGTGTCCACACAGGCCAGTCTGACCACAGCAAGGGTTTCACAGGCTATGTGATCAATATACTTATTTGTGCACATGGGCAGCTGGAAGGTGTTGGCAGTGTGCACAAGAGAGTTGATGGAGCCACTGACCCATGATGCCATGACCAGCCTTGTGCATAGCCCTGCATGCATGACAACTGAGTACCTCAGAGGGTCACACACTGCCACATAGCGGTCATAGGCCATCACTGCCAGCAGAAGGAACTCAACCCCGCCCAAGCCCAGGGAAAAAAATAACTGGGCTGCACAGCTCAGAAATGGAATTGCTTTGTGTATGACAAGAAAATGAGCCAGCAGCTGCGGGACTATGCTTGTGGCATAAGACACATCCACCAGGGACAGGTTGGAGAGAAAGAAATACATGGGGGTGTGGAGTCTGCTGTCCAGTCTGATCAGAGCAATGATGAGGATGTTTCCCAATACTGTCACCAGGTACATCAGTAAGAACAGGATGAAGAGGGAGACTTGAGTGTGCCGGTCACCGGAAAGGCCAAGAAGGATGAATTCATGCATCTGTGTCTCATTGTTGGTTTCCATTAAAACTATGATCTACAAAGAGTATCGTAAATAAAAACACAAGCAATCAAGTAACAAGGTGCTAAGTTTCTGAGGCTACATAATGCATATAACCTGCCAGACGTTTATAAAAATCTGACATCATTTGTGGGGCTTAGAAAATATGCTTGATTCTAATATACTTCTTAATGACTGTTTCAGGTATATGGGCCAACGCCTTCATAATGACTTGACATGCCTCACAGAGGGCAGCTATAACCCAGAGATGAAGCACTGAAGTTCTGTTCACTTAATGTCATTGCTAATTACTTTTATTCTCAGGCAAGGGAAATAAAGTATTAGAGTTCATGGTGGTCAACACAAGGAGAGATGGCTAAGATGAGAACCACAGATTAAAACTGCCTCAAATGCATTGACTGTAATCCTCACGATGAAATTCATGAATAAGCTTCAAGAAACATGACTGTGAATGGGCATGGGTTTGTGGAAAGATCTGGAATCTAAGAACCTCATTTTATTATGTTACTTTCTTTTATTTAGCATGTATTTGATTTCTGTTTGGTGATAAGCTTTAATATATATATATATTATATATATAATATATATTATATATATATAATATATATTATATATATATATATATTAAACAAGTCTTTCCAAAACTTTTAAAGCACAAATATAAATAACTAGTGGGAGAATGTGTGGGTACTTTCACTGGTTGTTTACTTCAATGGTTGTGGGTGTGACAAGACTGCTTGGGAGAGATAAAGAAAAATGTAATTTCCTTTTTTTAATAAAAAGTAGACAAAAATAAAATGAAATCTGTCAAAGCTTTAGTTCATTTGATAGGTTTCAGTTTCTTAAACTCTTAGTGCTCTGGAAAAAAAACACCATAATGGTGCCTCTATTTTCATATTCTCTCCTTTCTAATCTGATTCATTTAAGAGTCTGTTATCTCAAATTGAGCTGAAAACAAAGTAAATGTGAATGTGGTAAAATGGACATCCAAGGTCAAAGATTAAATAGAAAGAACCCCTAGTGTCCAAGATAGGTATAATACACTGCCAGGAAACAGATTCTCTGTTTATTATTTATGCTCAGCAGGTGCTTTTCAGTAAAACTTAATATAGCAGGGTATTAGAAGTCCAGAGCAAGCAGGTGACATTTTAAAGACTTATTTCGTACTGACTCAACTGCTGACCATCTGCTGTCTGTTCACTAATGCCTTGGTTACTGGAGTGTGCAATGCGAGGGAAAGTAGGAGGAGGGAAAGATGGAGCGTCATAGTCATGCTAAGGTCTCTGAGCTGAAAGTAGAAACTTCCTGCCTCAACTTTCTTACTTGGAAAATGACAAAGCAATAGCTAAGCCATACACACCTAAGCCATACATGGTCCAAATATTTGTGACCATTTTCCACACAGATCTCTGAGATCACAAGTTTAACTTATCCTAAAGAGTGTTCTCACAACTCATAATCTAGCCATGTTCTATTAGCCTTATTTTACTAGTTATAGCAATTATTATCATATTGTATTTCTTGTAGCAAAGTAGTTTACTGAACAGTTTGCATATATATGTAAGTAAATATAGTTAATTGATATATTCATTCCTTTAATTATGTTCAATTTATTTAATTATGTTTATGCTATTGAGACTCCTATTCACTTATCTGTAAGGCTGTTGCCTAATTTTAAATATTATTTTAATTTTTAAATGTGTTTTTTTGTGTGTGTGTGAGAGAAATTTGGAGTTTTGGTGGGTTGGCCTCAAGCTCACTATCGTTCTTCAGCTTCCCAAGGTCTAGCATGTGCCACTGATCTCAATTCAAGAGATTAATTTTTGAGAGAGCATCTGTAGCCACAGCGAGCCTCGAACTCCCTCTGTAGCTCAAGATGACCTTGAACCGTTGCTCTTCGTGCCTCTGCCTCATAAGTTGTGGGAACACGAAAGGCAGCTAGGTTTAAACCCCAGAGACCCGGAAGATACTCCTGCAAGGGACCGAAGACCTGTTTGCCCGCTACCAGACACTAGGCTCCTGACATGAGGCCTCAGCCCTCTATAATTCTGTGACCATCAGTCACCTAGAGCAACGCCCCAAGCCCCTGGTATTTTGTCTGGATTCTGCTCCGACGGTTACCTGGCAACAGCCAGGTAGGCCTGGCCCACTATAAAAGGGGCTGCTTGCCCCCCTCCTCTCTCTCTTGCCTCTCTTACTCTCTTGCACTTTCTCTTGTCCTCTTGTTTCCCCTCTCTCAGCATTCCCTTTCCCCTCTCTCCATGTGGCCATGTCTTGCCTCTACTTTTTACTCATTACAACTCCCCATCAACAATAAACACTTTAAAATCATGGACTGCCTCTTCTCCTCTGGGCGCATAGTACTGGAGCAATAGAGCAGGTCTCCCTCTAAAGAGTCTCAAGTCTAATCTCCACAGTAGACCTCCTTTCCAGCACTGCCAAGCCACAGCTTCCACCAAGCCTGGCTTCCCACCTGAGCAAACCAAGGACTCTTATTCCCATGGGACCCAGCCCAGGGCTAGATCCAGTCTGAGCCCTCCCCCCTCCCCCCACTATGTTCTCAACTTTTCAGATGCATCTCTGGTGTTCAAGAGCTAGAACCTACAGTCCTGGCCTAGCCTGACCTCAGCAATTCTGCAGGGACCTCAGACGGCACTTCCACACTCCCAGAGTGGGGTCCTGTGGCTTCGACAGCCTGACGCCCACCCACCAGTACAGGGTGTGCACAGTCAAACTCCCTGCGTGCATCGATCAGCACCCCAAGCCCTGGCTGGACACATGCTACCATTTTAATCCACAATAATTTTCGAGGTTGCAGATGTGTATCATGATACCTGGTTTATATGGTTCTGGAAATCAAATCCAGGCATTGATGTATGCTAGCCAAGCACTCTAACAACTGTACTACATCTTTAGACCACCACCCCCCAAATTAATATTCTGTTAAACCTATTTTCTATATTCTAGTGTCCCTCTTGGAAGTCTGTAACAAATACAGGATGTACAATTCAAAGTCAATTGAAAGAGAAAAGATACGTTGGTCACATAACATTAACACAACTCTCAGCAGATACTATTTCAGCATTACACTGTGCTCTCTCAAACACTAGGTGCAATTTTTATTCTAATTTCATAGCGAAGATGCAAGTAGTTTGTAATATAATCTGTGTCTAATTTTTCTCATAAGGAAACAAGATCTTAGTCTTTTCAGATATCAATAATTTAGTCTTTTACACTTCATTTTTTTTATTTATGAACTCAAATAACTAAGGGAATAGCATTAGTGCCTTTATTCCATACAAACAAGGAAACAAAGATGTCTTAGCACAGGGGTAGATGTGTATGTAGGTGATACTCCCAATGAGTGTTGAGCAGCCAAGGCTGTGTACTGTTTAGCTCAACCTCCTGTGCAGGGGCAGCTTGTCGTTGATTCCCTGTCATTGTCAAGAAGGAACTACATACACATTTGTCATAAATCTATGGCAAGTCTAACAAATTATGTGTCTTTGTCATCGGGAAATTTCAAAGCACACCTCTCTGCAGCAAGACATCAAGAAAGAAGGATATAATTTGGTAGTTAGTCTCCTTGGATATAGAGCCAGGAAGGAGGAGATCTTGTTTTTTTTTAATGAATAGTGGTGAAACTGAGCAGTACTCAGTGAGCCTTAGTAAGTAAAATACAGTATTTTGGAAAGTACAGTTGAAATATACCGTAGAAAAGTGTATGCTTGTATGAAACAGTTTTTTCTTTGCTGGGTATTTAAAAATTAAATAATGCTAAATGGGAGGTTTGAGCTTTGTGAGATGAAGGTTCAGAAGAAACCATTACACTCGGTCATCATATTCTGCTGAAGCCCCATAATTCATCAAAGTCTAGAAAAAAGCTCCAGCTTTACATGACAATGAACTAAGAATACACAGAGAGTAGGAGAGATGTTACCAGAAAAGAACAATTTTCTCAGTTAGGTTGTTATCATTGTTTCATGCTAGAGAAAATTATCTCCCTGTGATTCTTGCTTTATTCAGTAATTATTGGTTAGGGCAAACATCAAGACTCAAATATTCTGTCAATGACACACATGGAAAAATGTGTTCAGATTCCTTGAACAATTTTGCATGGCTCAATACTTAATTTTTAAAAGATTAATTTAAATCCATCAACTTCTTCAATAAATTAAATCTATTTCTTTCTCTCATGGAAACAATTAAAATTTATCATAGAATTTTATTCTAAGTCAACTGATTGAATGTCATTTTAAATTTTACATCATAAATTTACTTTTCCTCCTAAACTTTCTCTGTTTTCTTCAATCTGCTACCATATTATAACTTTGTTAGCTGATAATAGATGTCACCCAAAGGTCATGAGCATGCCAGAATACTAGTATGCAAGCAGTCCTCAAACCTTGGTTAGTGTTTTATCTACTTAGTGTAGGTGAAGTTTGACTTCAGACATTACTACCTCCATTTTTCTAAATATGTATGAAATGTGAACTTCCTATCACATTTTGTAATAAGCTACTGGATATGAGCCCTGTTCTAGAATTCTTCTTTTTATCTCTATATCTTTAAAGAAATTTAATGGGACATCAAGAAAGTCAATATCTTAAATCCAGTCAAACATAGTTCCAATAGAAAATCCTCAAGACTTGCTGTTAAAATTTGATATTTTAGAATCATAGAACCAGAGGATACTCAACTATTCTGATGTACTTTAGTTATATCTGAATAGGTGGTCACTTATGCAAGGTTTTTATTTATGCCAAGCTCTTTCCAAGATGAAGGGACATAATTCCAAACAATTACAGGACTTTCAAACATGAAAGTCTTTACCCACAACCCACTAACCATATCTAGGCTCTGATAGAAATAAGACTTTGGAAAAAGCATGAACAGATGAATGCCAAGACAAAGATGAGAGAGATGGTCTTCATACACTTACCAACTGGTTACCTGAAAATGCTCACCCTGTTGGCAACACACAATCACCATGTAGGCTCTGGGGATCTCTTCTGATACCACTGTTTGTAGTGTCTTCCTGCTTGTTCTTGACTAAACTTAGTTTTCCTCATTTCTGTGTTGACACAACACTCCACTGTCTAAGAAAGTCCAAGAAAGGATACAACCAGGGCTTGAGACTGAAGAACTGCTTCTATTTGAAAGACACAGATCCACATGACAGGTATCTACCTCACATATAACATATATGTAACTATAAAAAATTATTTTGTCCCTTTCCTAGCTATCTGACTTGGGGAACTTGTGTTCTTAGCCCTCATTCAACATTGATTTGATGATACCTCTTGGTTCTATTTAGTACAAATGGCTTTTACAGTGTTCCAACCTTCAGGAATAGAACAGAGAAACAATGCTTTCCGTAAGCAAAGAATACATGATCATATACTTTGAATCAATCTCAAATGTATACTATGAGAAAAGCAAGGTGCACAAATTGTCCCATCAACCATGCTACAGTGGCAATGCCCTGTACTGTTGTGTGGAAGGTGACTTAAAACTAGAAAAGAAAAATACCAAAGTCCTTTTCATAAGAGAATTGGCTTTTACAATGACGTTGGTAATGTTCCAGTGGGTTTTAGTCATAGTTAGCATCCTCCTTGGAGACTTCTGCAATGGTAGCTGATCCTTGGATACAGACATACCACACAGAAACTACAAATGTTATTCTCTCATGCTGATCATGATAAACCAGAATCTTACCTTCATACAGTTGAGTTGTCAGTGGAAATTGCTCTTTGATTCACAGAACAGTTTTATTACCCATGGCTGCACATGTGGTGGTTGTATAGACAGACAGTATCTATCCTAGGCAAGTTTCTGTCATCATTACATTTAGACGAAGAGAAGCTCAGGGACACTTAGGTGGGTGAAATATCAACAATAACTTTATACCCTGAAACCACTAGTATTTCTTATTCTTTAGGGTTTCTTTCCTGGCTTTGTTCTGATTTTGTGTGCCTCACTTTTCATATAATCTGACTCTAAACATTATGTGCCCATGTCTCAAACAGCAGGTTTTGAAATCTGTCATTGCTGACCTCTTCTATCATGTTAGGTTGTATACATCACCACTAGCTTTGTATCTAACATTCCTTTTGTCAGGGGTATTATTGAGGTAAAATATTACATCAAGAAAGCTTCCAGAACATATCCCTACAGTTTATTCAAGAACTAACTATTGAGACAGGCAAGGAAGACCAGAAGTTCAAGATTATTGTTGGCTACATAGATAGTTAGTGTCACCCTATATTACATGAGACTCAGTCTCAAAGGAACAAATAAAACTATCCCTAAAATAAGACTAAAATATTCGGGTAACTGCAAAGCAATTTTGAGTTCAAATTCTAAATGCTAATGACTTTGACAATCCATTTCATCTTATATTTCATTTATTTATATCGAGCAAAAATATTTGTATAACTCATGAAAATTTTAATGCAATTGATCACTTATTTTTTCTGAAAATGCAATATTTTCTATATACATTCATGATTGTCTATAACTCTTTACAAGTTCTATTAACCTATGCTTGCCCCAAAATACTTCTTTCTTAATAGTCAAGAAAAATTCATTTATAATATTTATGACTAATGAGCAATAGTTCTTTCCCTAAACTCTGTCCATTTTTTTTATCTTTGTCAGTACTAAAGCATCCAACTGGCATATTCATACTGTGACAACATCCCAAAGCCTGAGTAAAATTGAATGGTCCCACTGCTTTTCCTATAATCTTGAGGAAAAGAAAATTTCAGCATTAGTCTATAGGTCTGATCCATAGATCCAGATAAATCGGTCACTAATGGTCCTCTTCACCTGTCTGCTCCTGTTGCACAATCCCTCTTGATATCTGTATTGAGATTCTCCAGTGTTAGTGTCTAATAGTATAACCTGTGTTCTAAAGGATGCCTCCTATGTGTACACACGGGTGGACCACACTGAACAGTGCTCCAGGCCTCCTGGGTTCCATGGCTTGGAAATCCCCTGAAACTTGTTTACAAAAACTACTGGGCAGGAAGCTCAAAGATGATCCCCAGAGGACCCACTCATAATACTAATAAAGTGAGACAAGGGCTACCCTGGTGACCTGCAGTTGACAGAACCCCTAAGGAGCTTTTGGAATTGGGGTGTTAATTGTCACCATTCCCAAATGGCAAAGGCAAGGCTACCATGTTGCCTTTTCTTTCCTGTAGAAAGGCTGCTCTTCATCTCTTTCTTCTTAAGTTTGACTGAGTCTTTAGGTCATTTAAGTAAATAAGCTTTGTGATATTTTTTATGTCATCCTACAAAACAAATCGATTATTCTAGCATGCTTGTGTTCTGTGGAGGGGTGCCTGGGTCTGATTCAAAACCAGGTGAAAAATACAATACTCTTCAATTATCTCCAGAAGGCCCCTGCTTTAGCTTCTGGAAACACAAATCCCATCCTCTGTTCTGTTGAGGAGTATGCAGCAAATAGAATGGGCAGCTGCAATGATGGATGGTCAGTAAATGTCTCATGGCACAACTCAAGTCCAAAATAATGGCATTACATGAAAACATTTAACTCTGAATAAATACACAAAAATCGTCTTCTGGTTAACATGTAAAAACATGGAAAGAGAAATAATGAACCAAACTAATGTTAAAAGAGAAGTGGGGCTTGCTTGAAGAAAGTGCATCACTAGGGGAAACCTTTGAATATTAAGCCTGAACTACAATCTAACTCTCTAAGCTTCCCAATCTAACTCCCTAAGCTTCCCAATCTACCTCTCTAAGCTTCCCATTGTAACTCTCTACGCTTCCTGTAAGTTACTTCCTTTTCCATGTGCTCCTACTACCATGATATTCTTTCTTACCACCCTCCCCAAAATAATGGGGCATTATTCAAGTCAGTCAAGCATTCTGGACTGAAATCTATGAACTGAAAGGCAGTATCCCAGGGATCTTGCAACAAGCACTGAGAGCACTACAGTCTGACTAGGACCAACTCTGATTCCATGTCTCAATCAACTAAATGAAGGAACATCAATGTCAGAAATAATCCTTTTTCACTACTTTCTGTTAGGATTCTGGCTAAGCTCCACCCCACAGTTACCTGGCAACAGCCAGGTAGGCCTGGCCTACTATAAAGAGGGCTGCTCAACATCTCCTCTCTCTCTTACCTCTCTCACATTTCTTCTCTCATTCTCTCACTCTCAGCCTCTCTCTTGCCCCCTCTTGGGCTCTACTCCCCCCACCCATGTGGCCATGGCTGGCTTCTGCTTCTCTACTCTTTTCTTCTCTCTGCCTTTCTCTGCCTCTACTACCATCTTAACTCCACTTCCCATGCCCTGAATAAACTCTATTCTATACTATACCTGTGTGTGTGTGGTCCCTCATGGGGAAGGGAAGCCTTAGTATGGGCCCACTGAGGCACACCCTTCCCCCACACTGCCACAGAACATATTCTCACACCTCTTTCTATTTTATGATCACAAGACTTTCCTTCCATAGAACACTCCTCTATACACACACATACTCATTCTCTCTCTCTCTCTCTCTCTCTCTCTCTCTCTCTCTCTCTCTCTCTCTCATATACACACGTGCACATACATACTACACACACATTCACACTCCCCTAAACCACATACTCACAGACTCACCAATGCACTCACAAATCCACACATACTTTCTCACACACACACTCTCAAATGCACACCACACATACACTCACCACACACACACTCACACACTCCCCTAGACATACAATTACCTACTTACCCACTGTACAATTCCTTCTCTTCTCCCCACTTTAAATAATCTCTCTTGCACAGAAAAGTGACCTGTTAAATATCTGCTTAGAAACTGAATCACTTCCTTCCAGAAATATTTATAAAATACAAGCTACTATTGATTCATAAATTTGGCATTGCAAAATGTAGCAATTAAAGAGACAAATTGCTTGTTTGGGTAATTGTGCATCTAATTTAAGTGAACTACTTCTGGTGACATATAGATTTTTAGAAAAGTATGAAGAAAATTTAATGGAGAAAATATTGACTTTACAGAAATGGTAAGAAACTGCTAGACAGCCACCTGAAAACAAAATACTGTAGATTTAGACACTGAACAAGAGATACAACATACCTCAGAATACCTCAGGCAGGTAAAGCAGATGGGATATTCAAATGTAATGGAGCAGAGAATTACATGCTGGTGAAATATGACCTTTGATTTAACAAATTGTCTTCTCAGATAAGACATCAAAATTGTGATCATAAGTAAAATGCATTTATTTACTTTCTTCAAAATTGAAACCCCTAGGACTGCCAAGATGGCTCAGCAGTTAGGAGCACTGGATTCCCTGGCAGAGGACTGGGTATGGGTCCCTGCATCCACATGGTGACTCACATCTGTTTATACCCTATATCCAGGAGAACCAGTGCCTTCTTCACTAGTCTTCCTGGTTATCAGACAGACATGTACTGCACAAAAATGTACAGGTGACAGATACATATAAAAAGAAATGTATATTTTTAAATTAAAGCATTGCTTTTTGATCCTGTTAAGAGAATAAAAGAATCACATCTCATAAAACAAGTGTCCAAAGTATCTAACAAATTCTCAGAACTCAACAACAACAAAATAACAGTGGAAACTGAGTGGAAAAATTAATAGATATCTTAAAGTATTACAGATAGTAGAGTAACACAGAAAAAACATTCAACATTAGCATTCTTTGATCACTGCAAATAAAATCCCCAAAGAGAAGCTACTTGCTACTTATTTCTGACCTTTAAAGAATATGAAACTGGCCTCAATAGCTGTTTTCAAAGAGGTACTACTCGCTGCTTGCACAGTTAGAACATACATTCTCAGTTGGTGCAACAATTTTTAAAAATAGCTTGGCACTTTTTTTTTAACAATATTTTTATTTTCTATATTCTTTGTTTACATTCCGAAGGCTTTCCCCTTTCCCCGTTTCCCCCCTCACCATATGTCCCATATGTCCTCTTCCACCCCCCACCCCCCACCCCCGCCTATTCCCAAATCACCACCCCACCATTTCTCTGCTCTATTCTGGTACTCTCCTACAAAACTGGATCCAGTCCTTTCAGGACCAGGGTCCTCTCCTTCCTTCTTCTTGGGAATCTTTTGACTTGCTAATTGTGCCTTGAGTATTCAGAGCTTCTGGGCTTATTAATATCCACTTATCGGTGATTGCATTTCATGTGTATTCTTTTGTGATTGGGTTAACTCACTTAGGATGATATTTTCCAGATCCAACCATTTGCCTACAAATTGCATGAATTCATTATTTTTAATTGCTGAGTATTATTCCATTGTATAAATATACCACATTTTCTGTATCCATTCTTCCTTTGAGGGACATCTGGGCTCCTTCCAACTTCTGGCTATTATAAATAAGGCTGCTATGAACATAGTGGAGCATGTGTCTTTATTGTATGCAGGGGAATCCTCTGGGTATATGCCCAGGAGTGGTATGACAGGGTCCTCTGGTAGTGTCATGTCCAATTTTCTGAGGAGCCGTCAGACTGATTTCCAGAGCGGGTGTACCATCTTGCAGTCCCACCAACAGTGTAGGAGTGATCCTCTTTCTCCACATCCTTGCCAGCACCTGTTGTCTCTTGAGTTTTTAATCTTAGCCACTCTGACTGCCAAACAAACTACTCATCACTTATGTCAGATTTTATTTCATTCCACAGAAGTCAAAACAGTTTGCTAAATGCTTTACAAAGTTCTTTCATTATTCTTAAATGTTAGGAATAATCATAATGTACTCTTAAATAGTAACTGACAAACTTATAGGAAGTCAATGAAATGGACTATTATTCAGCAATTAAAAAAAAAACCACTGTGATTTCCAACATCAGTATGCTATGTGCAAAATGCAGTGTGCTAATTTAAAGAAGACAGACTTTGAAGTATGATTCCAGTCATATAATATTTTATAATAGGCAATTGCATGAGCCTGAACTCTGATTCCTAGTGAGTGTTGTTCAAAGGAGCAGCTAGCATTGAAAAGACAATAAGGATTCCTGTACTTTACAAGACTTTTAGCATGAAAGGTTGCTGAATTTTGTCAAAAACTTTTTCAGCATCTCATGGAACACTACTCAGCAATTTAAAAGAATGAATTCATGAAATTTTTAGGCAAATGGTTGTAACTAGAAAATATCATCCTAAGTGAGGTAACACAATCACAAAAGAATACACATGGAATGCAGTCACTGATAAGTAGATATTAGCCCAGAAGCTCTGAATACTCAAGACACAATTAACATATCAAATGATTCCCAAGAAGGAAGGAGAGGGCCCTGGTCCTGGAAAGACTGGGGAGTGACAGAGAAATGGGAGGAGGGTGATTGAGGAATGAGCAGAGGGAAGAGGGCTTATGGGACTTATGGGGAGGGGGGAACCGGGAAAGGGGAAATCATTTGGAATGTAAACAAAGAATACAGAAAATTAAAGAAAAGAAAACATAAATTAAAAATAAATAAATAAATAAAAGACAACATGGTATGTATGGAGAAATAAAACATCTCTATATCTTCATCAAAGTGATACATAACTGTATGCATTTTTCAGAACTTGTAAAAATGTGCAAAAGCATAAACATTGCTATATATAAGGTAATACTAATAAAATCATGTTTATCAGCAGTTGTTCCCGTAATTTGAATAGTATTTTGAGTGGAAAATTTGTACACAATAAGGAATTAATAAATCTACTGAATATAATTTCAAATGTATGATAAAACCATGATGCTTGTCTAATTTTAAACAAAATAAAATAATATTAAATGCATTGATGTTATTTAAAAATTCTGAGTTACTAAAAGTTGATTCATTTATGAGCTGAGGGAAATCGAAGAACATCTGTTATCTGTAAATAGCACAATGCTAGCTAGATGCACAGAGATATTTTTAAAATGAGTATACCCAAGCTATGATCTCATTATATGGCCAAAAGTACACTAATTGCTAAAACAAACAATCCCAAAATAGTAATGGCTTACTAGACTGTTTTAATGTCATTGATGAAAATTTTTCATGTGGATTATTTGAAGGAGGTATGACTTTTCTAAGTAGCTCTTGTCTAGTCAGTGTCTTGGGACCTAGAACCCACCACCAACAGATACTCAGCTCCCTAGATCTAAGCCTGGTGCATTTTTCCCACCATTAAATGAGAGAAGCACTCTCTCTTTGACTATTTTGCTCTCTATGTTTACTCAATCCAACACTCAGAAGATAAGATTCTATAGGTACATAATAGTAATAACCACCCACCCTTTAGGTTCAGGTTTAGGCAATTACAACAGGACAGAGGTACTATAAAAGTTTATAAATGGGAATGGGAAAGGGGGAAGAAGCTTTAAGTGTGGAAGAAACATATGAATAAAACAAAGGGTATTTGTAAAAGTCATTGGGAATAGTTATAAGCTTACTTTAATATATATTTTATTATATATTAATATGTCATTTAAGATATAACATCAAAATTGTATTAATTGATGCATTAATACATTAATATCATACATCAATGTTATATTAATAGTACATATTAATAAAATATTATATTAGTAACAGTAATTTCATTACTATATTAATACATACTATTAATATAATCATTATACTAATTACAATATACATGTATATACATATACAATATATACATATATAGTGTGTGCATTTGTATTGTTGTTCTTTTTAATGGGTGATAATTCTCTCTCCAAGGGTCATAAACAATTTAACAAAACCCTAATTTGAAGCATGGAAAAGAGTTCTTGGCCAGGGCTATCCAAGAGATTCCTAAAATAATATAGGCTATCATTATTATAATTGGTTATCTCTCTGAACTTGAAAGTGTATTGCTAAAGACACTATACGTCTCAAACACAGGATGTGGAAGAATAAAGCTAGAACTGACTCGGAAGCTCTTTCTGTGGAAACTAGATTTCAGAATACCGAAGATGTTATGCAAGCTGCTACAGAGAATAAGGCCATCATTAGTCCTAGTCAGCTATAAATTTTATCAATCATAACTATAACTGGCCCTGAAAGATAGTATCACTATCAATAAATGGTTCCATAGTGATACTTCTGGGGCTGCAGCGCTGACTCAGTGGTTAAGAGCACTGACTGCTCTTCCATGGTGAATTCCTGAATTTAATTCCAAGCAACCACATGGTGGATCACAACCATCTATAATGGGATCTGATGCCTTCTTCTGGTGTGTATGAAGATAGCTACAGTGTACTCATATATAAAATTTATAATAAATAATTTAAAAAATAAAAATAGTGATAATTATCTTCTTCAGAATAACCAAAAACTATCTAACTTGTGTAAATCTCATTCAATAAGTTAGAATTCATGCCTAGTACGATATACCTATCTAACTGCTCATGGCTGATAAGATCATAGGCCTTAGGAGAGTACTTACTACTGTGATTTTTCTTTTTTTTTAATTTTTTATTCTATATTCTTTGTTTACATTCCAAAGGCTTTCCCCTTTCCCAGTCCCCCCCCACCATATAGTCCTCTCCCCCCCCAACTATTCCCCAATCCCCCTCCCCCCACCATTTCTCTGTTCTGGTACTTTCCTACAAAACTGGATCCAATCTTTTCAGGCCCAGGGTCCTCTCCTTTCTTCTTTTTGGGAATCATTTGACTTGCTAATTGTGCCTTGAGTATTTAGGGCTTCTGGGCTCATTAATATCCACTTATCAGTGATTGCATTTCATGTGTATTCTTTTGTGATTGGGTTAACTCGCTTAGGATGATATTTTCCAGATCTAACCATTTGCCTACAAATTGCATGAATTCATTATTTTTAATTGCAGAGTAGTATTCCATTGTATATATATACCACATTTTCTGTATCCATTCCTCCTTTGAGGGATATCTGGACTCCTTCCAACTTCTGGCTATTATAAACAAGGCTGCAATGAACATAGTGGAGTATGTGTCTTTGTGATTTTTTTCTTAATCAATATAATTCTCTGTTCTAAATATTTATCTTAATCACACATATATACAATATATTAATAGATATATTAGTATTATTTATTTAATAAGATATTATATCAATATTGTATTAATATATTAATATCATATTATATACATCTATACATCTATATACATATATTTATGTATACACATATTTATATATGTGCATATATAATACTAATATCACACACACATATATATATATGCATATATATATATATCATTCCTAATCAAAGAAGCTTTTTTCCAATTGATAGAGGTCATTGTAGCTGTATATAACTTGTAAATAGTAGAGGATAAGTGACCTTGTTGTACCCGAGCCTAACTGACACACTTACATGCAAACTCTATACCTAGGCCTCATGAAAGACAAGGCAGAAATATCGTAAATGCCAGAGGACCAGAGTACATGCTGTGAGACAGTGTCTTCCGGACATGGTATGGATACTCTACACATAAAATATCAACAATATGGCTGCCTTAACTTAAGCTCAAAGAGTTTTTTTCATCTGAACAACCACAAATTTCTTTTATTCTTCTCTTTATGAATAAATATGATACTGACCACAGGAAGATATCTATTTCATTATATAAAGAAACTTGACATAGTACATGATTTTTAAACTCAACAGATAAACAGAATTCAATGTAAATTGGAGACTCATTTCATTTTTGTTTTCCTTCTAATTAAAGAAATAGTAGTGCAGAATTATGTTTGGATGCAAATGGAAGCTTCTTTTCTGCAGCAGGTGCTGCTCAGGATGCAAGGAAAAGCAAGAAATCACATCCTTCCCTGGGGCACCCAGAAAGGAATGCAGCCCTGTGCACATCTAAATTTCATCCCAGTAGAATCTATTATGGGCTCTGATCTCTAAAACTATAAAGCAATTATTTTAAATTGTTTTAAGTCTCAAAGATCATAGTATATTCTTATTACAGAAATAAACTAAAATAGGCAGACATTCACAAAATATGAGAAACTAAAAGCTTATAATGATAATTGTCAAAGCCACCTAGGAAAGGCTAAAGACTATCAGGTGATTTTCCTGAGATAATTCACTGTGGACTGTGATAAATGAGCTCTTGGAGGCAAGGCCTGAGAGATGACGTCTAAGGATTTATTCTTGCTATTGATAGGTCTTTCCTGTCATTACAAAATTAATATAACAATCCCTAGGCATTAGTGCACCATATTGGGCACAGCAGCTCAACAAAGATGTAGTTTTGCAGTGATGCTATATAGATGATTTCTCAATTCCTAATGACGATTCTACAAGAATTTCTAAATTTATATTAAAAATTATTGAACCCTTTATAAAAAAGAGCTGCAACTAGAGCCCTGTGTAATATAAAAACTGCAATTTGGACTCTGTAAGTCTTCATGTGTTACAGACTATTTACACTAAAATGGAAAGCAGGCAGATTTACAATTAAGGAATACATTCCTTTATGCTGGAAAGCTATTAACTCAGGGAGTAAAAGGAAACAAATGATTTATTGTATGTGCAAGTACAGAGTTTATCTATACAAAACTACAATACTAATAAGACATTAGGCAGATGATATGCCTTTTGACAGAAACATAATAACTTAAGGGATTTTTATTATTATCATTAATTGATTTATATATTCCAGTCATTATACCCCTCCTGGCCTTTCCTCTGAGAGTTCCTCATCCCATTCCTCCTCCCTGTCTTCAAGATGTGCCCACCTACTCCCCTACTCCCCCAAACCTCTCTACTCCCAACTTCTCCATCCCCCCACTCTCCCTAACCCCCACTTCCCCACTCCCACCTTCCCCATTCCCCAATCCCACCACCACCCATACCCCACCTTCCCCATACCCCACTCTCCCCACCCTACTCCACCCAACCCTACCCCACCAGGCCTACCCACTCCCTGGGCCCTCAAGTCTCTCCAGGGTTATATGCATCTTCTCTCATTGAGGCCAGATCAGGCAGAACTCTGATGTAGATGTGTCCAGGCCTCAGACAAGCTCCTGTATGCTGCCTAGTTGGTGGCTCAATGTATGAGAGATCTGGTCTTCCTATGGGGTTGCACTCCTCAATTTCTTCCAGCTTTTCCTTAATTCAACCACAGCACTCCCAAACTTCAGTTCACTAATTGTACGTAAGTATCTGCCTCTGTCTCAGTCAGCTGTTTGTTGGGCTTCTCAGAGGGCAGCCATGCTAGGCTCCTGTATTTAAGCACACCATAGCATCAGTAATAGTTAAGTCACTAGAGCCTCCTGTGGAGATGGGACCCAATCTGAGCCAGTCACTGAACCTCCTTTCCTTTAGTCTCTTCTCCATTTTTGTCCCTGCAGTTCTTTTAGACAGGAACAATTCTGGATCATAGTTTTTGACTGTGTGATGGCAACTCTATTCCTTTATCACCTACCAGGTCTCTGGTACATTCTAGAGGGTCCCCCCACCTCCCACCCCCACCTCCCACCTCCCTTTCATTCTTCTGGTCCTTAAGATTTCCCTCCTGCTACCCTCCCCCTCATACCTGATCCTCTTCCCCTCTTTTCCTTCCCCTCCCCTCCCTATCCATTTCCCTCCCTCCTGTCCACCCATGATTGCTTTCTTCTCCCTTCCAAGTAGTATTGAAACATGCTTTCTTGGGTCCTTTGGCTTGTTACCCTCTTGAGTTCTGTGGATTGTATCCTGGGTATTCTGTATATTTTTTGTTAATATCAACTTATTATTGGGTAATACCACACACATCCTTTTGGGTCTCAGTTACCTCTCTCAGGATGATATTTTCTAGTTCTATCCATTGGTCTGCAAAATTCATGATGTCCTGGTTCTTAATAGTTGAATAGTAGTCCATTGTGCAAATGAATCACATTTTCTGTACCCATTCTTCCGTTGTGGGACATCTGGGTGCTTTCCAGTTTCTGGCTATCACAAATAAGGTTCCTATGAACATAGTGGAACACGTGCTCTTGTGGCATTATGGGGCATTTTTTGGGTATATGCCCCAAACTGGTATAGCTGAGTCTTCAGGGAGATCTATTTCCAATTTTCTGAGGAACATCCAGACTGATTTCCAGAGTGGTTGTACCAGTTTGCAATCCTACAAGCAATGGAGGAGTCTTTCTGTTTCTCCACATTCTCGTCAACATGGGATATCACCTGAGTTTTTGATCTTAGTCATTCTGATTGGTATAAGGTGGAATCTCAGGGTAATTTTGATTTATACTTCCCTGATCACTAAGAACTTTGAACATTTCTTTAAGTGCTTCTCGACCATTCATGATTCCTCTAATGTGAATTCTCTTTTTAGTCCTATACCCCATCTTTTGATTGGGTTGTTGAGTTTTTTGGAGGTTACCTTCTTGAGTTCTTTATATATTTTAGATATTAGTCCTCTACCAAATGTGGGATTAAGTCCAATTGGATCAAAACCTCATCATAAATCCAGATACACGGACTCTAATAGAAGAGAAGGTGGGAAAGAGCCTCAAACTCATTGGCATAGGAGAAATTTTCCTAAACAGGATGCCAATGACCCAAGCTCTAAGATCAATAATTGGTAACCACAAGAATTGGGACCACATGAAACTGAAAAGCTTCTGTAAGGCCAAAGTTATAGAAAATAGAACATAATCAGCAACAGACAGATTGGGAAAATTGTAGTTTTTAACTTTAAATGAACCTGTGAGGTTAGTGGAGCGTCATGAATGTTTAGTTAAATAACTAGTATTAGTGGAAACATGGAAACATCTCTGTTCTTACTTCTTATTCAATTTATGTTGTGAATTTATGTTTAAACTTGTGTTAACTCTGAAAAAGTATGCTTGGAATACCATGTGATCTATTCTAGAAAGATACAAAAACTTGAAATGATGACATTAAGGAGAGCAATGGAGTAGGTCGGCCTAAAGCTGCTTGTATTCTATTGCAAATTTGGGGCCCCCAAAACGGTACACATCTCAAATACAGGAGAGTATAAATGGGAGACACTAAGTGAACCTGCCCCCAGTTAATTGTGATTGGTGAATAAAGATGCTAACAGCCAATAGCTGGGCTGAAGAGAAATAGGTGATGTTGGGTTTTTGTGGGATTAGAGAAAGAGGAGGCCAGGAGGAAGAGAGAAGAAAGAAGCCACCATAAAGAAGGAGGAGGAGGAGAAGAAGGAGGAGGAGGAGGAGGAGAAGGAGGAGGAGGAGGAGGAGGAGGAGGAGGAGGAGGAGGAGGAGGAGGAGGAGGAGGAGGAGGAGGAGGAGAGACAACTGCCATCAGCTAGGGTTCAAAAGAATGTAGCCAAGATTGCTGCCCGGTTGGAGTTGAGAGCAGCCCAGATGGAACATAGTAGATAGTGATTGCTAGCTTGGAGTTGTCAATGAGAAGGTAGATTTTAACAGCATGGAGAGTAGGCAGTTGCCCAGCAATTGTCATCCTTAGGTCATATTATAATATAAAGGTGTTTGTGTCTTTCATTCAAGAACATAAATTGTCTAAGGCAGGTGGAAACCTGCCTTTTATTAGTAATTACTACAGACAGAGGGAGAATTAAAAACTAAGGCAGAAGGAGAATTAGAAACTAAGGCAGAAGAATAGAAGAGATTCAGGGTAGAAGCTAAATAGAATCAATAGACACAGATAATTTTTTCCTTAGAGATTGATTTTTCCCTTTTTTCTTTTTCTTAGAATAAAGATTAGAATCACTTTTCAAAGCATTTGGCTCTTCCTGCAAGTGACTTTCTCTAGCTGACAAAAGAGATGAAAAAAAAAATCACAGCCTTAGAGTTGAGGAGGTGGAGCGCCTTTAGAGAAAAGAACATAGGACCTCTTTAGTTAATTACTCCCCTTCACCCCAACACACACACACCCTGGCTGTTTAACAATTTGGTATTAATCCCCTGAGGCATGTGGCTTCAGGCCTTAGAATATCTTAGACAGATGCAGGAAAAAATAGAAAGCTGCCTTCCAGAAAGGAAGAGTGGGAAAAATGTATTCCATCAGTATGTCATTAAAAATCCCTGACTGCACAGGAAATCCCATTGAGATGAATAGGAGGATAGTGCTATTGAAAAAGTAATTCCAGTGCAAAGAAAAGGAAATTAGGAGATATAATAAAAATATAGTTTAAAGGATTTTCAGACTTAGAAGGCTATTGCCCTACATTTCTTACTGAGATTTTTTATTTGAACAATAACTTTTAAAAGAAAAACCCCAAATGATGGTTTATGGTTAATAATCATTAGAAAAAGTTTTATTTTAAAGTATCTTTCTGTAGTGTTGATGGCCCGAGTCTGCTCTGCCCCAGGGCATGACTGCTTTGGAAGGTAGCATGAGGGAAGTTTGACTCCACATATCCCAAATCACTGCCAGGGTTGGTGCTGGGCTATAGGCCTCCTTCATGGCTCCCCAATATGGATCTTGCTGAAAAACAAAAGACAGTTCCAAACACTTTATTGTCATAGCATAAAATGGATGTGTAAAACCATAGCCCACTTCTTAGGGTGGGCCTGAGATTAAGTACCTCTTGCGGGGAGCAATGTCTGGGAAGGGAAGCTCACTGGCTAAGCCCTTCTGGCCTCTAGATACCTCATTAGCATGGAGAACTCTGTTCTGAGACTATATGACCATAGGATGCGTTTCTCTTCCTAATATATTGATCTGAGATGTTAGGGATCCCTCCTCTACACATGAAAGAGCTTGGGGCCTTACCCCTACATGAATGATGGCCACAAATGTCTCTATGGAGGGGGGAGCTGCGGCTATGTGACAGGGCCCTGGTACGAGGAGCAGGTGAAGCTCCTACTGTCCCTTCAGAGTTCCTGGCCTTCTAGTCTTCAGCATGACTTCCTCTCACAGTCTATTGCCCAGCACCTTTCAGTGCCCAACATTTTGAAAAGTTGTACGTAGTGACTTTATTAAAACACTGTTTCATCTTCTCACTGAAGCAACCATACTTTTCCACCTTCTACTGAGAATGCCTTTCACACATATGGGAGAGCCGTTATTTCAAGAAATATCTTAATTTACACAAGGTTTAATCTATAAAAAAGTATAGTCTTAAAAGCTGTATGAAACAAAATAAAAAAATATATATATATATATATATAATTCTAAAAGAATATGTGACTATGCTAGTCTGTCACTACATAGACAGTGCCCTCACTATTTCTGTTTCCTATGTAATAAAAGCTGAAAACATGTTCACATAAAGACATCAGACAAAGGGGCAGGGGGTATGGGGGACTTAAGGGTAAACATGTCATGCAATGTAGAAGTTACAAACAAGTGTCCAAGAAAACAGTCATATCTGGGAGAATACAGCCTCTTCCTGTGTCTTCCTCTGTGATAATGAAATGTAGCTATTACATAGGTAATACCACTCTTTGACTGGCAGAAACAGTTTTCCTTTTCCAGATATTGTCATTGAGGTCTTATACATTTCGTCATAATTTTGGGATTTATCTTGCTTCTAAAATTTAGAGAAAGGACTTGTAAATTTCTTAGTAATTAGTCCAATTCCATATTTTACATAGACACCATATATATCCAATAAAGTCTCTTTGAAATTGATTGAAGTCTATTAGTACCTCAAAGTTAAAGGTTTAACTGTAGAGTAACCGAGTATATGAAAACCTTTGGTTGATCTCTTTGGAGATGAAGTGGAGCTTCAATTTATCTTTCTGCAGTTGTTGATATTAACAGAAAGCCATTGGTGCTACACGTAGGTAGTTATATGCAGTAATATCTTAAAGGCTTTAACAACAGTTCTTCCAAATGTTGACTCACTCCATAGCTGCCTCTGATTGCATAGAGTATGCATTATTTCAGTCTACAGACCTGAAATGCATTTCCAAAGCCCTGGAAACACCATAAACTTTTCTGAAAGGTATTGGCATATTGGCATACATGCTTGTATAGGATACTTTGTGGACAAGTTAAAAGTCAAGAAGAGGTTCATAACATTAAGCAATGCAAAAAAAACTGAAAGGATAGTGTTTTTTCAAATTGTCATGCTGTATAAATCAAGATTGAGTAATGGTGTGATGTCAGTGACAGTGCAGGTTAGTTCCAGTGTACACTCTTCTGTGACATAAAAATATACCCCCACCCTATACCTTAGCACAGTCGCTCAGCCTCCTGCATAACATCACCAGTCATGATGTGTCCGCCCCACCTTTGTCTCCATGGCAATGACTGTCATATCTGAGTTGGATGCAGAACACAGAAGCAAAGCCTTTTTCTTCAGTGGTGTTCAGGATTCTTCAGGTTTTCAGTTTTGATGTGAACTCAGAGACTTGTCCAAGTAGTTTCTGCCAAGCCCCCTTCACTTCCTTATTTCTTAGACTGTAAATCATGGGGTTCAACATGGGTGTCAAAATTGCATAGAATAGAGAAATCAACTTTTCCTGTAGGACAGAGGGGCTGGAGTGAGGCTGTATATAAGTGAAAATGGCCATGCCATAGCACAGGGCAACCACGGTGAGGTGGGAAGCACAGGTGTGGAAGGCTTTCTTTCTTCCCTCTTTGGACTGGATTTTTAGGATGGTGGAGATGATCTGGATGTAGGATAAGAGAACCAGGCAGAATGGGGTCATCAGGAGAATGATGCTTGATGCCATAATAGCAACTTCATTGGCAGAGGTATCCACACAGGCCAGCCTCACCACAGCAAGAAGCTCACAAGATATATGGTCTATGTACATGTTCGTGCACATGGGGAGTTGGAAGGTGATAGCAGTCTGCATGACTGAGTTAATGGAACCACTGACCCAAGATACAATAACCATCCTACTGCATAGTCCTGTATGCATTATGGCAGAGTATCTCAGTGGATTGCACACTGCCACATAACGGTCATAGGCCATCATTGCTAATAGGACAAACTCAATCCCTCCTAAGCCCAGAGAGAAAAATAACTGGGCTGCACAGCTCAGAAAAGGAATTGTTTTATGTGTAGCAAGAAAATGAACCAGCAGCTGGGGGACTATGCTTGTGGCATAAGACACATCCACCAGGGACAGGTTAGTGAGAAAGAAATACATGGGAGTGTGGAGTCTGCTGTCCAGTCTGATCAGAACAACAATGAGGAAGTTCCCCAATACTGTCACCAGGTACATCAGCAAGAGCAGGATGAAGAGAGAGAGTTGAGTATTCCAGTCACTGGACAGGCCAAGAAGGATGAATTCATGCATCCATGTCTGGTTGTCTGTTCCCATCAAAAAATGTAAATCTACACTGAAAAGGAAACAGTTGTTCATAGAGAAGCACAAAAATTAATACTTTTGATTCCTCTGTGTAACCTGCCCATCTGCAAATCAGCCATTTTAAATCACAATGGACCTGATCGCAGGGTGTTTTGTTCTTACTGTGCCTTAGAAGAACAGAGAGGGCCTCCATGTGGATATGATTTGGTACCAGGGGGATCAGCTAAAGCCTGAAGATATGTTAGCACCATGCTAACAGCCTTACCACTCCATCAACTCCTCTTCAGTTCTAGGATGAGTAGAGAATGGCACATGGTATTGGCAACTTAAATAATGAGCAAAATAGAATGTGATTGGAATAGTAAGGAAGAGTCTTCAGCACACCAGCTAGACTTGTCTTGGTGAAATGTAATCATCTATTATACAAGGAAGATTTCAGCCAGGTGGTGGTGGTGCACGCCTGTAATCCCAGCACTCTGGGAGGCAGAGTCAGGCGGATTTCTGAGTTTGAGGCCAGCCTGGTCTACAGAGTGAGTTCCGGGACAGCCAGGGCTACACCAAGAAACCCTGTCTTGAAAAAAAAATAACAAGGAAGATTTGGATGAAGAAAAAACTGCAGAAAGTATTACCGAGCCAAGATGTTTTATTATGCAAGAGCATGACTTTGTTTTAATGCTAACACACACACACACACACACACACACACACACACACACACAAAGTATTAATAACACAAATTTATACATAAGCTCAAATGTGGCTAATATGAGGTAGAAACTTCAAGCCAGGAACCGCCACAGTTGTATGAGTACTAGTAGCAACATGACCTATATGTTGAAATAGCAAACATGATTTTCCCTCCCATACCTTCCAGGAATTTAGTCACAAATATCCCAGTAAGTAGACCTCAATACATCTGAGAGCTCACATTTGGTTTCAACCTTAAGGACCTGGGGAGCAGTGGGACAAATGTTCCTTTTTGAAAGCTTTCAATCTCTTCAGCTTTTAGTTAACTTGGGGAAAGTAATGTGATTTTTCTTTTCCCCTTTTGAGTCTGTTGTTATTAAGATACTATCCTTTTGGAGGACCAAGAGATGGGGCACTATTTGTTGCTCTTGTAAAGGATCAGGGTTTGGCTTCTAGTACCTACATGGTACCTCACAACCACTCATAATTCCTGTTCCAGGGGATCCAATGCCTTCTGACATTTGCAGGCACCAGGCATGACAGTCTTGGGGTGCCCAAATATGCATGTATGCATGTATGCAAAATATTCATACACATAAACTAAATAAATCGTTTAAAAATAATAAAGACTCTATACTTTGGATCTAGTCTTCGTGAAAGCAAGAATAGAGATGTTTAGATGATCTAAATAAAAGGAAAAACTTAAAGTCTAATCTTCCTCTCCCAGGCCAGAGTAAAGTATGATTTTTGGTGCATGTGTAGCTGAAGAGAGGTCACCTTCTTGCTTTTGGTGGCCAAGAACCTTTGTAGTAAACCCACAATACTATAATCTGAATGCTGGAGAGAACCAACCTTCATTTTACTTTTTAAATTGGCTCATTTTTTCTGTGTGCTTGCCTATTTGCCGACATTCACTTCACCAGCACAGAGGTGGGAGAGACTGAAGACGGGGAGAAGCTTGGTCAAAGTCTGATCTCTGAGCGGGAAGGTGTGCATTGTCACTGCTTTAGCTCTCTTACCAGACAAGGAACAAAAGGGAGCAACCAGTGCCAGAAATTTCCGTGTTGTACATGGTTTACCCAACAGCATGCCTTCACCTCCAGTCAAATATCCTCCTCACAACCCGGCCCCTCTTACAACAGTTCCCTGTTTGCTGCTCTGTCCTGATCCTCCCACGTGCACTTACCATGTTGCTTTTCTAAAATCACAATCAGCCTGGGAAAGCATCTAACTGTCATTTTAAAAGAGACATTCAATTTAGAATTCAAATTCTAAAAATCTTTTTTAAAATAGATCATTAGAAAAAATATTTCATCAGGTGAGTGATGACTATGTAGCAAATCTGGCTTGAATGGGGACCTCATCTTCGTTAATCTTAGCACTACTCTGCCGGATTCTGGCATTTCAGGGTGCATATCACCCTTCCCATTTCAAGTGGGGGGAAGCCACAGAGCCAGAATGGACCACTGGCTCATGATTGGCACCTGCTGCACTGGCCTACCTGAAGACCAGGCTCCTGCTTCACTCACGTGCTCCTCTTGCCCACGTCCAGCTCCAAGACTGCCAGGCCTCATTATTAATAAATATCACACACTTTGCACCCTTGTACCTTCTCTCTAAGGCCTGGAGAAGGCTACTTGGGCTCCTGGAGTGTATATACACATAGTCTGCGTGGCTGAACAGGTCACTGTTGAAATTAAGGTTGGGAGATGAGCATGCATATGCAGAGTCCCTGGACATACTGTGCCAGTTCTTATAGTTCCAACAACTCCTTTTGATTTCCTGCTCTCCACCTCCTTCAGGACCTTTTTAAAATTTCTTTCTCCTTACCAACCTCAGGTTTCTTTATTCTGCGGTAGGCATTACCTTCACGTTTCTCTCTCATTATAGAAAACAGGCATATGCAAATCTATGTTTGGGAAATGATGTTTATTATGTATGCATGGATTCTAGGATTAGCTGAATCTCATGCCTGGCCTCTACTTTCCAGATTCATGTCCTATAATTTGTCTTATAAGCTGTAAAAAAATTCTTCTTACTAACTTACAAAAATTCTAAACGTGTGATAACCTGCAATCATTAAGTCCACAGACTTTTGTTCTATGTTTAGTCTTCCTTTATTCTTAAGCAAATCAGTTCTACCTAATGCTCCTCTAATGTTCAGCTTCCATTTTAATATTCCTCTCTATTATGGGGTAGTTTCTTTAAATTCTCTTGAAGGGTTGCAGTGAGCATTTCCCAAGATTGCATGCTCAGAGCTTGTATTCTTCTCTCTTCTGTTATTGTTTGGGGAACATTGATTTTACTATGCTTATTATCTAGTCTGTGCAGCCAGAGTTCAATTAATTTTACAGTAGTCTTCCAGACTTTTCCCTAAAGAAGATCAAAGAGCTCAATGAATACTTTCTAAATCTCTCACCAATGACTACATTCATCTCCCTATACAGTAGAATCCTTCCGAATTTTTAATAATAATAATAATAATAATAATAATAATAACACTGCCTTCCTTTGCTACATATTACATAGCTTCTTAGTCCTCCACATGTTATCATGGCTGTTTCATGAAGTGCATGACTTCTTGATTATTTCCCTTATGTAATCTTTACCTAGTCAAAACATTATGTATTATACTCCAAATCAATCATTCAGAAGATGAATTTATTGGCATAGTTTTCATGTGCTAAGAGAATGTTTAGGTGGTTTTGGAATTAAGTTAATCATTGATAGACTCCCATGTAGTTCATAATATTTTCTTATTCTATAATTTATTTTAGTAATTTTATCTTGCTGCACATTGTACACAAAGGATTTTTTAATTGAAATATGCTGCTAGTGCTTGGATACCTTTCTGATATTTTGGATGATTATTGTTAGTCTACTACACTCACAGTTTATTTTTAATTTTTTTGTGGTTTAAAAATAACTAGTATACAAATGTTTTTACACGTACTTGTTTGTGTGTGTGTGTGTGTGTGTGTGTGTGTGTGTATAAAACCTGCATTTCAAAACATAAGTGGAGAAAACATGTTGGCTAGATGTCTTAACACAATTAGTTAATAGCACCTTCATATTACTTTGTGCTCTCCTTCCATCAAAATATAGTTGAGTTTCATCCTTTATTTCACTCTGAATAAATGAGGGTCCAAACACCGATTTTATGATATTCCATTCCTGTCAGGAAGCCAGAACTTGGCCTTTGCAGTCACAAACATTCTGTAGGTTCTACTGATCTCCCTAAATTTATTATTTTTCAATGGGTATAAAATATAAAATGGAAGAAATATTTGCTCTATTTATGTGTATAAACAAGACCAAAAGAAGCCTGTGAATCAAGTATAATCCCATAGCTGATGTTAAGAACACAATGGTATTGAACAGTGAACATGGTGCCCATGTCTGTTTTACTGAGCTCTCCCTCCTACACAATTGGACTTCATGTTCCCAAAACTTCAGACATTTCACCTGTTTGCTAGGCATCCTCCATCCTCCTGTGATCAATAACAAAATCCTATTTTGCATTATTTAAATTGTAGTATCCACATATTCACTATACCTCAAGTAAAACTCCCTTAAATATCCTTTAAGATATATTGATGTGCTTAAAACAAGCTCATCAGTCAGAACATCATGTTGAAATATGACCTACACCCGTGGCTCAGTGCCTGAGGTACAAGTAACATGAAGAACTTTCTTCTACTATGTTGTGTAAATTATAGTAAGACAGTATAGCTATTGTGACCATAATGAATAGAACATTATAAATAATACAGCAAGAAAAACTTTGCAACTGGAGCATAGCTTAGAAGTAAAAGCATATACGTACCATGTGTGGAGTCCTGGGTTTAATCCCTGGCATGAAAAAAGAAAAGAAAGAATGCAGGACAAAGAGAAGAGGGGAGAAAATGGACTCTTGAAACATTCTATGAAATATTATCCCCTCTGAATTCCCTATTACAGCCCTATTCCCAAGGCTCAGGATACATCGTAGATGATGGGGAAAAGAGGTTGTAATGTGCAGAGTTTGGGAGGACTGGGACGAGACAACTGAACTCATAAATTTACCAGAGCCATAGTTCTATAAGTCCTGTACAAGATCATACCAATCAACATTCCAGCACGACAGTGGATGGTCATTAGGGGAGGTAGAGTCGGCTTTCTTGAAGATGTTGCCCTGGTGGGTGGACCATGCTCCAGTGAGTGGCCCCACAATCATGACTATATGAACAACACACATTTTATTTCTCAGGTAATTGAATGAGAAATAATTACCTTTGTTTGGCCCTGGTGAAAATTACCTTTGCGTGCCTATGAGAATTATCTAGTAATTACTCACTCCAGTAATTTATCAAGAATTATATGTGTTCTGTGACAGAGAAACAAAGACCAAAAACCAAAAGCATCCAAGATCCTTTAGACAAACTTCTTCATGCTGTAAATGTAATGCATGTAATTTTAAAAATCAAGCATTAGTCAATAAACCCCCTTTTAATGAAGTAAATCTATTCACTGGTTGCATAGAAACTCTCATTTTATAGTATTTTAATCTATAATAAATCAAATATTGTTCTTTCACTAATTCAATCCTATACACTCACCCACCATTTTACATACACATTTTCTTACACACACCCTATTTTCTGTACCTTTAGATCTTCTTTAGTTGGAAGTATCTGCGATCTGAAAAAAAATGAAAGTAGGAATTAATTCTCACAGTCATACAAATTGATGTAAAAAACAGATTGGCATTTACCCAGATTGTACAGGTAAGGTTTAACTTTAGATTTTCCTGCTTTCCTTGCTCTGAGTTTGTCTTCTAACATGTCATCTCTAAGCCATGTAACACTCTGCAATGCTCTCCCTGTCTCTGCACTCAAAGGCCTTTTAGAAGAATCCTATGGAATCACTGTTTTTTTTTTCATAACATTAGAAAAAAATCAGGATTTGATGTCCTGTTACACGTATTTCTATGCTAAAGACAATGATTTGGTTACATTTTTCTATTAACAGTTGATGTTTTAAGGTAACAAATTCAGGTATCACTTAGGCTGTTGTCCAGAGGAGACTCCTATTCCCACCCAGTTCCTACATCACTATAGAAGGTCTTTTTATTCCAAATAAGAATGAAATTTCTGAAAATAAGATCACCACCATGTTTTACCTAGCACACCTTCCTCATATCTGGCCTCCAGTATAAATGATACATTAAAGGAAATGGGATCAGTTCATCATCACATCCAACATGAGAGACATGACCCATAGAAATTCACCAAACAGCAGAAACTCTCGCTCAACTGGTGCCACACAATCATCACATCTGAGGATGCCTTCTGATGCTCCTGTTCATATTGCTTTCTAAGCATGTTTTAATGGCATTTAGTATTCCTTGGTGCCGACACTCTACAAATACCCATGCAAAGACAGAGAAGCATCCAGGGCTTGGAACTTATCACTTCCCTTCCCAATAGCCACTATCATATTTTATTAACTGAATCAATGAGTGCATTTTTAATTTAATTTCTATTTACCTCTAGTAAATAGATGCTTCCATAACTTATAAGACATTCCATCTCTCTCTTCCCCCCCATACATATTGAGAAATAAGTTGGATTTAGGAAATATAACATCTATTCACAGTATTAAACAATTTCCCTGAGTCCCATCAATTCTAAATTTAGAGATAATCCTTTCCATTATCTCTACCAATGTAAATACTAGGTTATCATTGAACGCTTTGCCTTATTTTTAAATTTCCAAACTCTGTAGTAGACATTGAAGTTAGGAATAGTGAGACCCCCCCAAAAAAAACCTTTTATTGTTAAATACTGCTTTATCTATGCTGTGTTTTTTGTTTTTCCATATGAAGTAGAGAATTGTCCTTTTAAGGTCTATGAAAAATTGTGTTGGAGTTTTTTCTTTTTCTAATTTTAATTTTTTACAAGCTACATAAATTTTATTTTATTATTTTAAAATTTTTTATTAAATATTTGCTTTCTTTACATCTCAAATGTTAACTCCATTCTTTGTCCCCCCCCCAAAAAAAAACCCTATCTCACCCCCTCCCGCTGCTCACCACCACCACCCATCCCTTCAGTCCTGAGCTTGATTAGTTCCTGCCCTCTACTCCTCTTGAGTGTGTTTACTTCTTTTTTGTTCTACAGCCTTCAGATGTGCTGTGAAGCTGCTAGTGTATATGCTCTTTCCAGTATCTTTTTGGAGGCACTCAGAGCTTTGAGTTTTCCTCTTAGCACTGCTTTCATTGTGCCCCATAAGTTTGGGTGTGTTGTGCCTTCATTTTCATTAAATTCTAAAATGCCTTTAATTTCTTCTTTATTTCTTCCTTGACCAAGTTATGTTTGAATGGAATGCTGTTCCGTTTCCATGTGTATGTGGGCTTTCTGTTTTTTGTTTTGTTTTGTTTTGTTTTTGTTATTGAAGACCAGGCTTAATCTGTGGTGATCTGATAGGGTGCCTGGGATTATTTCAATCTTCTTGAATCTGTTGAGGTCTGTTTTGTGGCCAATTATATGCTCAACTTTGAAGAAGGTACCATAAGGTAATGAGAAGGTATATTTTTTTATTTTACGGTAAATTGTTCCATAGATATATGTTAAATCCATTTGGTTCATAACTTCTGCTAGTTTCACTGTGTCTCTGTTTAGTTTCTGTTTCCATGATCTTTCCATTGATGAGAGTGGGGTGTTAAAATCTCTCACTATTATGCAATGATAATATTTGAGATTTAGTAAAGTTTCTTTTATGAATGTTGGTACCCTTGTATTTAGAGCATAGATGTTCAGAATTGAGAGTTCATCTTGGTAGATTTTTTCCTTTGATGAGTATGAAGTATCCTTCCTTAACTTTTTTTGATTACTTTAGGTTGAAAGTAGACTTTATTCGATATTAGAATGGCTACTCCATCTTGTTTCTTGGGACCATTTGCTTGGAAAATTGTTTTCTTGCCGTTTACTCTGAGATAGTGCCTTTCTTTGTGCCTGAGATGAATTTCTTTACATATCCAGTCTGTTTGTCCATGTCTTTTTATTGGGGAATTGAGTCCATTGAAATTAAGAGATATTAAGAAAAAGTGATTGTTGCTTCCTGTTATTTTCTTTATCAGAGGTAGAGTTATGTTCATGTGGCTCTCTTCCTTTTGGTTTGTTTAAAGGAGATTATTTTCTTGCTTTTTCTAGGCTGTAGTTTCCCTCTTTTTGTTGGTGTTTTCCATTTGTTTTCCTTTGAAGAGCTGGATTTGTGGAAAGATATCATGTAAATTTCTTTTTATCATGGAATACCTTGTTTTTTCCATCTATGGTTATTGAGAGTTTTGCTGGGTATATAGCCTGGGTTGGCATTTCTGTTCTCTTAAGGTTTGTACGACATCTTCCCAGGATCTTCTGGCTTTCATAGTCTCTGGCAAGAAGTCTGGTGTCATTCTGATAGGTCTGCCTTTATATGTTACTTGATCTTTTTCCCTTACTGCTTTTAGTATTCTTTCTTATTTTGGTGTTTTGATTATTTTGTGATGGGAGGAATTTCTCTTCTGACGCAATATATTTGGAGTTCTGTAGGTGTCTTCTATGTTCATGTGCATCTCTTTCTTTGGGTTAGGGAAGTTTTTCTTCTATAATTTTATTGAAGATAATTACTGGCCCTTTAAGCTGAAAATCTTTGTTCTCTTCTAGACCTGTAATCTGTAGGTTTGGTTTTCTCATTGTGTCCTGAATTTCCTGGATGTTATGGGTTATCAGCTTTTTGCATTTTGCATTTTCTCTGACTGTTGTGTCAATATTTTCTATGGTATCTTCTGTACCTGCAATTCTCTCCTCTATCTCTCCTATTCTTTTGTTGATACTTACATCTATGGCTACTGATTTCTTTCCTAGGTTTTCTATCTCTAGAGTTATTTCTCTTTGTGATTTCTTTATTGTTTCTACTTTCATTTTTAGATCCTGGATGGTTTTGTTTAATTCCTTCACCTGTTTGGTTGCATTTTCCTGTAATTCTTTTTTAAATTTTTATTAGATATTTTCTTTATTTACATTTCAAATGTTAGCTCCTTTCCTCATTACCCCTGTGAAAACCCCCTATCCCCTATCCTCTCCCCCCTCCCACTGCTTACCAATCCCCCCCCACTTTCCTGACCTGGCATTTCTCTTCACTGGGGCATCGAGCATTCACAGGACCAATGGCCTCTCCTCTCATTGATATTTGAAAAAGTCATCCTCTGATACATATGTAGCTGGAGAGATAGGTACCTCCATGTATACTCTGGTTGGTGGTTTAGTCCCTAGGAACTCTGAGGGTACTGGTTGGTATATATTATTGTTCCTCCTATGGGGCTGCAAACCTCTTCAGCTCCTTGGGTCCTTTTCTAGCTCTTCCACTGGGGACCCTGAGATCCATGGGTATTTTGATCCTCCTTCTAAGAAGGACCAAAGTATCCACACTTTGGTGTTCCTTCTTGAGCTTCATGTGGTCTGTGAATTGTATCTTGGATATTCTGAGCTTCTGTCTAATATCCACTTCTCAGTGATTGCATGCCATGTGTGTTCTTTTGTGATTGGGTTATCTCATTAAGGGTATTTTCTAGTTCCATCCATTTTTCTAAGAATTTCATGAATTCCTGTAATTCTTCAGGGAACTTTTGAATTTTGTCTTTAAGGGCTTTTACCTGTTAACTGTGTTCTTTAAGAGAATTATTTATGTCCTTTCTGAAGTCCTCCATTGGCATCATGAGCTGTGATTTTAAATCCAAATTATGCTTTTCTGTTGTGTTGGGATATCCAGGACTTGCTGTTGTGGGAGAACTGGATTTGGATGGTACCATGTCACCTTGGTTTCTGCTGGTAATGTCCTGGCATTTACCTTTCACCATATGGTTATCTCTGGTGTTAGTTGCTCCTGCTGTCTCTAGCTGGAGCTTGTTCCCCCTGTGGGCCTGCAAGTCTGTCTCAGCACTCCTGGGAGACCAGATCCCACCTTGCACAGAAGGCTGTGGGTCAGCCCAGCTCCTGGGTCCCAGAAGTACCCTATCTCAGCTGCTCTGCCACGCCTGTGCTCCCTATGCTCTTGGCCATACCCACCTTGGACAGACACTGGAGAGAAAATGGTGATCTCATCTCCAAACCCAGGAGTCAAAGCACTCCCTGGAGACCAGTTCTCCCCTGGCAGGACCTGTGCACAGGCAGCTGTGGAGCAGCCCAGCTCCTGGTTAGGGATGGAGCCTGAAGAACCCTATCCCAGTTGCTCTGCCACTCCTGTGCTTCCTATGCTAGCCTTCTTTATAATTTACTCTTCTCTTATGTATCACATCCCAACTACAGTTTGCCCACTCCTCTCTTTCTAGTTCCTCTCCTTATCATTCCTCTCCCCGAAATCCACTCCTCTTCATCCTCTTCATAGAAAGGTAAGCATCTGAAAGATATAGATCAAACATGGCATAAAAAGTTACAATAAGAGTAGCCACTTCCCCTTATATCAAGACTGAGTGAGGCAACCCAGTAAGAAGAAGGGTCCAAGAGCCAGGCAAAAGAGTCAGAGACAGATCCTGCTCCTAGTATTAGGAGTCTCCTAAGAACACTAAACTACATAAATATAGCATATATGCAGAGGATCGTGGACAGAACCATACAGTGTTTGTGAGCTCTTGTGAGGCCTGGTTAGTTAATTTTGTGGGTTTTCTTGTGGTGCCCTTGGCCTCACTGGCTTCTACAATCCTTCCTATCCCTCTTCCACAGAAGTACTTCATCTACTGTTTGGCTGTAGGTTTCTAAATCTGTTTCCATTAATTGCTGGATGAAACCTCTCTGATGATGATTATGCTAGGCTCATGTCTAAAAGGACAGAATATCATGAGGACTCATTTCATTGATTTTTTCCCCCAGTATGTTTGCTTCTCTGTTTCTGTGCTGTCCCGCCTCTGGTTCCTGCACCTCCAGACAGTGTCAGACATAGGTTCCCTCTCATGGCATGAGTTACAAGTTAGACCAGTCATTGGTTGGCTACTGCTACAAGTTCTGCTTCACCTGCAGAACAGGACAAACTGTAGGTTAAAGGTTTGTAACTAGGATGGTGTCCAAATCCCTCTACCAGAGGTCTTGTCAAGATACCCACTTTAGGCTTAATATCCCCTATTTCTAGGAGACTTTCCTAGTCACCAATGTATTTACCAGGGAGTTTCCATTGTACTAGGTTTCTACCTAACCCCTGAAATACACCTAAATTATAGTCATTTAGCCCAGTACTCTCTTCCTCTATCCATGACCAACCTTATTCCCTCTATTCTCATCCCAAGCTTCCACCAGTCCACCTACAAAATCTATTTTTTTAGCCCTTAGAGATTCATGTGACTCTTTTTGAGCTCTTCTTGTTACTTGGCCTCTCTTGGTCTGTGGATTATAACACAATTATTTTTTTCTTGCCCATAAATAACCACTTCTACATGAGCACATGCCAAGTTTATCTTTCTGAATCTGAGTAACTTCAGTCAGAATGATTTTTTTTAGTTCTATCCATTTGCCTGCAAATTTCATGTTATTTTTAACAGCCAAGTAATACTCCATTATGTAAATGTGTCACATTTTCTTTATCCATGCTTCAGTTGAAAGATATAAATTGTTTCCAGTTTGGAGCTATTATAATTAGAGCTACTATGAACATTGTTGAGCAAATGTCCTTGTGGAAAGATGGGGCATCCTTTGAGTTTATGACCAGAAATGGTACAACTGAGCTCAAGGTGGATCAATTCCAAATTTTCTGAGGAAACTGCCACATTGATTTCCAAAGTGACTGTACAAGTTTGCACTCTGACCAGGAGTGGAGGAGCACCAGATCCTTGCCAACATGAGCTTTCACTTGTGATTTTGATCTTAGCTATTCTGACAGATATAAAATGGGATCTCAAAGGCATTTTGATTTGTATTTCCCTGATGACTAAAAATGTTGAAGATTTCTTTAAGTGTTACTCTACCATTTGAGATTCTTCTGTTGAGAATTCTCTGTTCAGATCTAGAGAATTCAGTGGAATTGAAAAGAAGACCTGGACATAAATCCACCCACTCGTGGACACCCTACCAATTTCTAAGTGAGTACATACCATGCTTATGTGGCAGTAAACTGGTAAATAGCATTGAACGCACTGGTATATCCCAGTTTTAATTGGATTATTTAGTTTGTTGATGTCTAGTATCTTGAGTTTTTTAAATATATTTTGCATATTAGCCTCTGCCAGATGTGGAATTAATGAAAATCTGTTTTCATTCTGTAGGCTGCCATTTTCTTCTATTAGAAGTTTTGTGGTTTCATAAAGTTCCATTTATTAGACTGTTGACTTTAGTGCCAATTTAATTGGTGTTCTGTTCAAGAGGGTGTCACTATACCAGTGCATTCAAGGCTATTTCCCACTTTATTACCACATAAACGTGGCATGTACTCAGAGTACAGGGTGTGCATGGGTAGGTGTATTTATGTCTAGGTCTTCTTTTCAATTCCATTGATCAACCTGTCTGTTTCTATGCCAATGCCATGAGGTGAAAACAGAGATGGCAATACCTCTGGAAGTTTGTTTATTGTACAGTATCATTTTTGCTATCTTGTGTTCTTTGTTTTTCCATATAAAGTTGAGTATTGATTTTTTTAAGGTCTATAAAGAATTGTGCTGAAATTTTGATGGGGATTTCATTGAATCTGTAGATTGTTTTTGTTAGAAAGGCCATTTTATTGTATTAATTATATCAATCCATCAACATGGGATATCTTCAAATTTTCTAATATTTTCTTTGATTTCTTTCTTCAATTATAGATATGGATCTACTTGCATTCTTCTAACTGTAGATATCCAGTTCAACCAGATGCTCTATTTCTCCTCAATATGTATATTTGTCTGTTGTGGAGATAGAAAACCTAGGGAAGAGATCAGAAACTACAGATACAAGCATCACCAACAGAATATGAGAAGAAAGATAGAATCTCAGGCACAGAAGATACAATAGAAGAAATTGATATATTGATCAAAGAAAATACCAAGTCCAAAAATGTTTTCTAACACAAAACATCCTGGAAATTTTAGATGCTATAAAAAAAAACCTAAGAATAATAGGAATAGAAGAAGGAGACGGCTCACAAAATATTTTCAACAAAATCATAAAAGAAAACTTCACTAACCTAAAGAAAGATATGCCTATAAATGTAGAGAACACCAAATAGATTAGACCAGAAAAAGAAAATCCTCCTGCCACTTAATGATCAAAACATAAAATGTACAGAACAAAGAATATAAAAAGCTGCAAGGGAAAAAAGCCAAGTAATATATAAAGGTAGACCTATCAGAATTATACCTGACTTCTCAACAGATACTCAAAAAGCCAGAAGATCCTGCACTGATGACTTACAGACCCTGAGTGATGTCAGACTACCATATTCAGTCTGACCATAGTCACCATAGATGGAGAAAACAAGATATTCCATGAAAAACCAAATTTAAACAATATCTTTCTGCTTATCCAGCCCTACAGAGGATATGCCAACACAAAAAAGGGAAGTACACCCTAGAAAACAAGAGAAATTAATGATCTCACACCAAAACTAAAAGGAGAGAAACACACACACACACACACACACACACACACACAAACACAAACACACTAATACCACCAACATAAAAATAAGAGAAACCAACAATAACTGGTCATTAATATCTCTCCACATCACTGGAATCAATTCACCAATAAAAAGGCATAGTCTAACTGAGTGGACACATAAAGAGGATCTATCATTCTGCTGCATATAAGAAATATACCTCAACAACAATAACAGACATTATCTTAGAATAAAGTTTTTAAAAAAGAGTTTCCGAGCAAATAAACCCAAGAAACAAGCTGGAGTTGCTATTCTAATATCCAATAACAACCAAAAGTAATTAAAAGATATGGGGAAGGACTACTCAGAGAAGGAAAAATCCCCCAAGATGACATCTCAATTCTGAGCATCTATGTCACAAATGCAAGGCCACCCAAATCCTTAAAAGAAACATTACTAAAGCATAAATCACAAATCAAAACTCACACATTAATAGTGGGAGACTTCGATATCCTATTTTTGCCAATGTACAGGTCATGGAAACAGAAACCAGAGAAATGACATTAACAGATGTTATGAACCAAATGGCCTTAACAGATATCTACAGACTTTTCACCTTTCACCAAACACAAAAGAATATAACGTCTTCCCAGCAATCTCACAGAACCTTTTCCAAAATTGACCATTGTAACTAATTTTTTTCCAAAACCTATTTTTAATGATTGTTCTTAAACATTTTAACCTCCCTTCTAGTCCACTACCCACCAGAGGTAGTAGAAAAGAAAGTATATGGAAGAACTAGACCTGTTTAGAAATGTTTTTTGGAGCAGATTCCATCTGCGTTGTCATGAAACCAGCAGTTCAGTTCACAGGTCAGCAGCAGCAGCTCAATCCACTCAAACACTTCACAGATACAGCAGTCCAGTTCAGCAGTGTTGGGCTAACAGCAGCAGTGGCACAACCTAGCAGGAAGAGCTGGGCCTCAGCCAAATTGGCACAAGTCAGCAGGAAAGACCAGGAGGGACACCAGTTCTGTGCTGTGTCTCTTTCAGTGAAGCAAAGCTCAGCAAAAATTCCAAACCAAGATGCTAGCTATACAACTAGCTCTACCAACAAGCCAAACCTCACCAAGTCAAGCCTCAAGCTCCCCTCCCAATCTATTAAGTCCTATTTATACTCCCTCCAAACATCATTTGTCCTCCATGGGTCTTGCTTCACCACTCACCATGTGTCTTGCCTTGGCACAAATCTGTCTTGGCTGACATCACTCTGTCAATCAGCCCAAGTCTGAGGAAACAGTAAGAAGCCACAGTACACAACCAGAAGTTTTGGGGTGTGTTTATCTTTATGGAGTCCTGACAAAAGGAGCTCGACTATGTAATGTGAGGCAGACCAGTTTATGCATGTTGTTATCAAAGTTCTTCACCATGTGTCCTTTCACATGCTTTGTTTAGCAGAACATTCTTTCACCTGTATCTGCTTCAGTAAAATGTTCCTTCAGGAATCTGCCTTAATCTTTCATTTGTGTCTGCTTCAGGAAAGCTTTCCTTCATGTATTTGTCCCCACAAAACATCATCCAACACAACTGACTTTCCAAAGAACCCTTAAGGTTCCAATTCAGACCATAAAGCAAACCTCGACAAACACATGAAGATTGATATAACACCTTGCATCTTATTAGATGACCATAGATTAAAGCTGGACTTCCCCAACAACAGAAAGAAGAGAAAGCCTATAATCTCATTCAAAATGAGCAACTCAATAACCACTGGGTCAAAGAAGAAATAAAATGAAGAATTCAAAGACTTTCTAGGATTCAATAAAAATGAAGGCACAGCATACTCAGACTTAGAGGACACAATGAAAGCTGTACTAAGAGGAAAGTTTATAACATTAAGGGCCCTCATAAAGAAATTGGGACAATCTCATACTAGCAAAGTAACATTATACCTGAAAGCACGTGAAGAAGCTATCATAGCAAAGAGGAATACACTGCAGGAAATAGTCAAACTCAGGGCTGAAATATCAATTAGAAACAAAGAGAACAATAGAAAGAATCAATAAAACCAAGAGGTAGTTCTTTGAGAAATAGACAAACACTTAGCCAAACTAACTAAACGGCATAGAGGCAGTATCCAAATTAATGAAATCAGAAGTGAAAAGATGACAAAACAAGAGAAACTGAGGAAATTCAAAAAAATCATTAGGTCTTACTTCAAAAGCCTATACTCCAGAAAATTGAAAAACCTTAAATTAAATTAAATTTAAAAATTAAATTAAAAGGATAATTTTCTAGATAGATATCACTTACCAAACTTAATAAAGATCAGGCAACATCTAAACAGTCCTATAACCCCTATGGAAATAGAAAGAGTCATTAAAAGTCTTCCACCCACACACAGCCCTATGCCAGATGGTTTTAGTGCAAAATTCGACCAGATTTTTCAAAGAGGAGCTAATACCAACACTCCTCAAACTATTTCAAACTTATTTTATAAGGCCATAGTTACCCTGATAACTAAACCATACAAAGACACAACAAAGAAAGAGAATTTCACAACTTCTCCTATGAACACTGATGCAAAAGTACTCAATAAAATACTTGCAAACTAAATTTAAGGACACATCAAAGACATCCTGCACCACTGTTGAGGGAAATATCAAAGAGGAGCCCACCAAATCTCCGTACTCCTGCTTCTTTCAACTTATCAACTTCCTGGTGGGGTTGGACTATGCTGGCAACTCTCTCCAGCTTGCCCCACAGCATCTGATGCTCTTGTTCCTGGAGCCACTAGTTCCCTCTCTGCCATCAGTGGTCCCACATTCCAGTAACCAAGTAAAACAAAACTCTTGAACCTTGTAATTAACGAATCAGATTTATGTATTAATAAATTCTCGGAGTGGGCAGAACCAGGTACCCGAGATAGCCCGAGTTTAAGATCTCTGGGGACTCAGGCCACCAGGCAGTGATCTGTGAACAGGAGCTGGGCAGAGCAGAGGTTTCTGTGTCCCAGCCAGGCATGGGTTCTGTGCCCTGTGGGAGACCTGCACTTCCCGCAGCCGCCTCCATCATTGCTGCCACCTGGACTGAGCAAGCAGAACCAGGTACCCGTGATATCCCGATTTTAAGATATCTAGGGATTCAGGCCACCAGCAGTGATCTGTGAGCAGGAGCTGGACAGAGCAGCAGACCCAGTGTCCCAGCCAGGCATGGATTCTGTGCCCTGTGGGGGACCCTGCACTCCCCATAGTCACCACCATCTTTGCTGCTGCTTGGACAGAGCAGGCAGAACCAGGTACCCGAGATATCCAAAGTTTAAGATCTATGGGGACTCAGGCCGCCAGGCAGGGGCCTGCACACAGGATCTGAGCAGAGAGATGGTTCATCTGTGTGCCAGCCAGGCCTGGGTCTTGTGCCAGGCAGGGTCGTCAGCACTTGGAGGGGCTCCCAGCCACCATCTTCACTCCCTGACAGAGAAGACAAGCAGTATCAGATCCACAGAGACAACTGAATATAACATTGCTTGGAGCAAGATACACCAGGGGTACAACAGCACCCAAGAGGAGGGAAGCACATCAGCAATATACCAGGGGAAACGCAGTCATCCATTGGTGGGGAAATAGCCTTACGAGCCCAAAGGAGGTTCAAGCACCAGCTAGTAGTGACTACAGGACCAACTAACGCCAGAGATGACCAGATGGCAAAAGGCAAATGAATGTTACTAACAGAAATCAAGCCAATGTGGCAGCACCCGAACCCAGTTCCCCAACAGCAGTAAGTCCCAGATACCCCAACACAAGAAAAACAAGATTCGGATCTAAAATCACTGGTCAGGATGCTGTTAGAGGAACACGTAGATAAATCTTTTAAAGAAATACAGGAGAAAATGGATCAAAAGTTAGAAGCCCTTACAAGGCAAACAAAAATCACTTGGAATTCAGGAGAATATGGATCAAAAAATAGAAGCCAATAAGGAGGAAATACAAAAATCACTTAAAGAAATACAGGAGAGGCGAGCGGTGGTGGCACATGTATGTAATCCCAGAACTTGGGAGGTAGAGGCAGGCAGATTTCTGAGTTCGAGGCCAGCCTGGTCTACAGAGTGAGGTCCAGGATAGCCAGAGCTACACAGAGAAACACTGTCTCAAAAAAAGCAAAAAAGAAAAAGAAAAAAAGAAGTACAGGAGAACGTGGGTCAACAAGTAGAAGTCATGAAAGAGGAAACACAAAAATCTCTTAAAGAACTACATGAAAACACAAAAAAGCAAGCAAAAGATCTGAGCAAAACCATCCAGGATCTAAAAACAGAAGTAGAAACAACTAAGAAATTGCAAAGTGAGACAACTTTGGAGATAGAAAACCTTGGGAAGAAATCAGGGGCCATAGATGTAAATATCAAAAATAGATTACAAGAGATGGAAGAAAGAATCCCAGATGCCGAAGATACCATAGAAACCATTGACTCCACCGTCAAAGAAAATGCAAAATGCAAAAAGCTTGTACCCAAAACATCCAGGAAATCCAGAACACAATGAAAAGAACAAACCTAAGGGTTATAGGTATAGATGACAGGGAAGATTTAAACTTAAAGAACCAGCAAATATCTTCTACAAAATTATGGAAGAAAACTTCCCCAACCTAAAGAAAGAGATGCCCATGAATATACAAGAAGCCTACAGAACTCCAAACAGACAGGACCAGAACAGAAATACCTCCCATCATGGGACTGCAAGCTGGTACAACCAATCTGGAAATCAGTCTGGCGGTTCCTCAGAAAACTGAACATGATACTTCTGGAGGACCCAGCCATACCACTCCTGGGAATATACCCAGAAGATTCCCCAGCATGCAATAAGGATACATGCTCCACTATGTTCATAGCAGCCTTATTTATAATAGCCAGAAGCTGGAAAGAGCCCAGATGTCCCTCAACGGAGAAATGGATACAAAAAATGTGGTATATATACACAATGGAATACTATTCAGCCATTAGAAACAATGAATTCATGAAATTCTTAGAGAAATGGATGGAGCTGGAGAACATCATACTAAGTGAGGTAACCCAGTCTCAAAATAATACCCATGGTATGCAGTCACTGATAAGTGGATATTAGCCTAGATTCTTGGGACACCAGAGACACAATTCACATATCAAATGATGTCTGACAAGAAGAAAGGAATGGACACTGGTGCTGGAAAGGATCAAAGCATCAGTGTAGGGGAATACCAGAACAGGGAAGTGGGAAGGAGTGGATGAGGGAGTAGGGGGAGGGAAAAGGGCATGTGGGACCTTTGGGGGGTGGGGAACAAAAAAAGGGAAATAAAATGTAAATATAGAATATATCCAATAAAAATTTTTTTAAAAAAATTATCAGCCAATAAGATTAGAACTACGTTATATTGGCTGTGAAGGTTTTAAATCATTTAGTCAATTTTTTTTCACTTCAAGGATATTTGCTTGCTTGGCTTTCATGATGACAAGTGATATATATATTAAAGGAAACAGAAATGAAAAAAAAAGAAATACCTCCCATCACATAATAATCAAAACCCCAAATGTACTAAACAAAGAAAGAATATTAAAGGCAGTAAGAGAAAAAGGCCAAGTAACATATAAAGGAAGACCAATCAGAATTACACCAGACTTCTCACCTGAGACCATGAAAGCTACAAGATCCTGGGCAGATATAATGCAGACTCTAAGAGAACACAAATTTCAGCCAAAACTACTTTACCCAGCAAAACTCTCAATCGCCATAGATGGAGAAACCAAGGTATTCCGTGACAAAACCAAATTTGCACAATGTCTTTCCATAAACCTAACCCTACAAAGGATAATAGGAGGAAAGCACCAACATAAGGAGGGAAACTACACCCCAGAAGAAGCAAGAAAGAAACCTCCTCCAATCAAGCCTAAAAGAAGATAACCACTCAAATATAAAAAATAATTTCAAAAAGTCAGGAAGTAATAATTACTATTACTGAATATCTCTTAACATCAATGGACTCAATTCCCTAATAAAAAGATATAGACTAACAGACTGGATAAGGAAACAGGACCCTACATTTTCCTGCATACAGGAAACACATCTCAGTGTCAAAGACAAACACAACCTTAGAGTAAAAGGCTGGAAGACAATTTTACAAGCAAATGGTCTCAGGAAACAAGCCGGAGTAGCCACTCTAATATCAGATAAAATTGACTTTCAACCTAAAGTCATCAAAAGAGACATGGAAGGTCACTTCTTGCTGGTCAAAGGGAAAATCCACCAAGAAGAGCTCTCAATACTGAACAACTATGCTCCAAATGCAAGGGCGCCCTCATTCATAAAAGAAACTTTACTAAAACATAAAGCACACATTGCACTTAAAACAATAATTGTGGGTGACTTCTACACTCCACTCTCCTCAATGGACAGATCAGGAAAACAGAAACTAAACAGGGCTACAGTGAAACTAATTGAAGCTTTAGACCAATTGGATTTTATACACACACACACACACACACACACACACACACCATTTCATACTAAAGCAAAAGAATATACCTTTTTCTCAGCACCACATGGTACCTTCTCCAAAATTGACCATATAATTGGTCACAAGACAGACGTCAGCAAATACAAGAAGATCCAACTAATCCCATGCCTCCTATCAGATCACTATGGAGTAAACGTGGTCTTCAATAGCAATAAAAACAAAAGAAAGCCCACATACACATGGAAACTGAACAATACTCTACTCAATGACACCTTGATCAAGGAAGCCATAAAGAAAGAAATCAAAGACATTTTAGAATTCAATAAAAATGAAGGTACAACCTACCTAAAACTATGGAACACAATGAAAGCAGTGCTAAGAGGAAAACTTATAACCCTAAGTGCCTCCAAAAAGAAACTGGAGAGAGCATACACTAGCAGATTAATGGCACAACTGAAAGCCCTGGAACAAAAAGAAGCTAATTCACCCAGGAGGAGTAGAATACAGGAAATCATCAAACTCAGGGCTGAAATCAATCAAGTAGAAACAAAGAGAACATTACAAGGAATCAACAAATCCAGGATCTGGTTCTTTGAGAAAATCAACAAGATAGATAAACCCTTAGCCAGACGAACCAATGGGCACAGAGACAGTATCCAAATTAACAAAATTAGAAATGAAAAGGGGGATATAACAGAAACTGAGGAAATTAAAAAAGTCATCAGATCCTACTACAAAAGCCTATACTCAACACAACTGGAGAATCTGGAGGAAATGGACAATTTCCAAGACAGATACCAAATACCAAAATTAAATCAGGATCAATTAGATCAGCTAAACTGTCCCATAACCCCTAGAGAAATAGAAAGAGTTATAGAAAGTCTTCCAACCAAAAAAAGTATGCGATCAGATGGTTTTAGCGCAGAATTCTATCAGACCTTCAAAGAAGACCTGACACCAATACTCTTTAAAGTATTCCACAAAATAGAAACAGAAGGAACACTACCCAACTCATTCTACAAAGCCACAATTACGCTGATACCAAGACCACACAAAGATCCAACAAAGGAAGAGAACTACAGGCCAATTTCCCTTATGAATATCGATGCAAAATACTAAATAAAATTCTTGCCAACTGAATCCAAGAGCACATCAAAACGATCATTCACAATGATCAAGTTGGCTTCATCCCAGGGATGTAGGGATGGTTCAATATATGGAAATCCATCAATGTAATCCACTACATAAACAAACTAAAAGAAAAAAACCACATGGTCATCTCGTTAGATGCTGAAAAAGCATTTGACAAAATGCAGCATTTTTTCATACTAAAAGTCCTGGAAAGAACAGAAATTCAATACCCATACCTAAACATAGCAAAGCAATATACAGCAAACCAGTAGCCAACATCAAAAGAAATGGAGAGAAACTTGAAGCAATCCCACTAAAATCAGGGACTAGACAAGGCTGCCCACTCTCTCCATATCTTTTCAATATAGTTCTTGAAGTTCTAGCAAGAGCAATTAGACAACATAAGGAAGTCAAAGGGATACAAATTGGAAAGGAAGAAGTCAAACTATCATTATTTGCAGATGATATGATAGTATATTTAAGAGACCCAAAAAACTCCACCAGAGAACTTCTACAGCTGATAAACAACTTCAGCAAAGTGGCTGGTTATGAAATCAACTCAAGTAAATCAGTAGCCTTCCTGTACTCAAAGGACAAGCAGGCTAAGAAAGAAGTTAGGGAAATAACACCCTTCATAATAGCCAGAAACAATATAAAGTATCTTGGCGTGACTCTAACCAAATAAGTGAAAGATCTATATGACATGAACTTCAAGTCCTTGAAGAAAGAATCTGAAGAAGACCTCAGAAGATGGACAAATATTTCATGCTCTTGGATTGGGAGGATCAATATAGTAAAAATGGCCATCTTGCCAAAAGCAATCTACAGATTCAATGCAATCCCCATCAAAATCCCAACTCAATTCTTCATAGATCTAGAAAGAGCAATTCTCAAATTCATCTGGAGTAACAAAAAACTCAGGATAGCTAAAACTATTCTCAACAATAAAAGGACTTCTGGGGGAATCAATATCCCTGACCTCAAGCAGTACTACAGAGTAATTGTGTTAAAAACTGCATGGTATTGGTACAGCGACAGGCAAGTAGATCAATGGAATAGAATTGAAGACCCAGAAATGGACCCACAGAGTTATGGTCACTTGATCTTTGATAACGGAGCTACAACCATGCAGTAGAAAAAAAGATAGCCTTTTCAACAAATGGTGCTGGCTCAACTGGAGGTCAACATGCAGAAGAATGCGAATTGACCCACTCTTTTCTCCTTGTACTAAGATCAACTCCAAGTGGATCAAGGACTTCCACATAAAACCAGACACACTGAAACTAATAGAAAAGAAACTGGGGAAGACCCTGGAGGACATGGGCACAGGGTGAAATTCCTGAACAGAACACCAATAGCTTATGCTCTAAGATCAAGAATTGACAAATGGGACCTCTTAAAATTTCAAAGTTTCTGTAAGGCAAAGGACACTGTCAGAAGGACAAAATGACAACCAACAAAGTGAGAAATGATCTTCACCAACCCCTCATCCGACAGAGGGCTAATATCCAATATATTCAAAGAACTCAAGAAGTTAGACCCCAAAGAACCAAATAACCCTATTAAAAATGGGGTACAGAGCTAAACAAAGTATTTTCACCAGAAGAAATTCAGGTGGCTGAGAAGCACCTTGAGAGATGTTCAACATCATTAGTCATCAGGGAAATGCAAATCAAAACAACCCTGAGATTCCACCTCACACCAATCAGAATGGCTAAGATTAAAAACTCAAGAGACAACAGGTGCTGGCAAGAATGTGGAGAAAGAGGAACACTCCTCCACTGTTGGTGGGATTGTAAGATGGTACAACTGCTCTGGAAATCAGTCTGTCGGTTCCTCAGAAAATTGGGCCTGACACTTCCAGAGGACCCTGTCATACCACTCCTGGGCATATATGCAGAGGATTACCCTGCATGCAATAAAGACACATGCTCCACTATGTTTATAGCAGCCTTATTTATAATAGCCAGAAGTTGGAAGGAGCCCAGATGTCCCTCAAAGGAGGAATGGATACAGAAAATGTGGTATATTTATACAATGGAACACTACTCAGCAAATTGAAAATAATGAATTCATGCAATTTGTAAGCAAATGGTTGGATCTGGAAAATATCATTCTAAGTGAGTTAACCCAATCACAAAAGAATACACATGAATTGCAATCACTGATAGGTGGATATTAATGAGCCCAGAAACTCTGAATATTGAAGGCATAATTAACAAAATCAAAAGATTCCCAAGAAGAAGAAAGGAGAGGACCCTGGTCTTGAAAAGACTGAATCCAATTTTGTAGGAGAGTACCAGAACAGAGAAATGGTGGTGGTGGTGGTGGGGGTGATTGGGGAAGAGGACTTATGGGACATATGGTGAGGGGGAAACTGGGAAAGGAGAATGCCTTTGGAATGTAAACAAAGAATATAGAACATAAAATAAATAAATTCTCATTTTACAAGATGCTAATACAATAATTTCTGAGCCAATTAATAATGATAAAAGCTTTATCTCAATTATTATAACCTTATAATAACATAACTACCCATGGTTAAAGCCATGATAGTTTATGTCCATCTTGGCCTTCCTTCTCTCTCCCTTGAGATACTCTCTGTCCCTTTAACTCTTAGCTCTGCCTCCCTTTTCACTGTCCAATCACAGTCCTCCTGCTGCCCAAATGTAATTGTACAGGGAAAATCCTGCAACACACCATAATTAAGAAGGCTTCATTTCAGTGATTACTCACCAAAGTAATCCACCATATCAACAAACTGAAAGAAAAAAAGCACATGATCATCTCATTAGATGCTGAAAAAACCTTTGGCAAAATTCAACACCCCTTCGTGTTACAAGTCTTAGAGATCAAGGATACAAGGCACATACCTTTGCATCCTTTAACAGATTTTCAGAATGTTTTATAACTCAGAATTTTTAGATTTAATATTTTATTTCTACAATTTTTAAGATTCTCTCTTCCATATCTTGTGCTGTTTTGGTGATGTTTGCCTCTGTAGTTCTTGTTTGCATTTCTAAATTTGGTATTTCCAGAATTCCCTCTGATAGTATTTCCTTATTGGTCCTATTTCACTTTTCAGGTTTTAAACTGTTTAATCCATTTCCTTCAACTATTTATGTTTTCTTGGCTTTCCTTAAGAGATTTATTGATTTCCTCTAATAGTTTGTGCTTTTTAAAAAGGATTTATTCATTCCTCTTTAAGGACATCTTTCATCATCATGTAGGTCTTCATCTTCTTTAAGGTCTTTTCCTTGTGTTTCAGCTCATTAGAATATTCAGAAATGCCGGGTATGGTGGCGCACGCTTGTAATCCCAGCACTTGGGAGGCAGAGGCAGGTGGATTTCTGAGTTTGAGGCCAGCCTGGTCTACAGAGTAAGTTCCAGGACAGCCAGGACTACACAGAGAAACTATCTCGAAAAACCAAAAAAATATATATATATTTTCAGAAACAATTGTGGCAGGATCATTGGGCTCTAGTAGATAAATATAGCTATAGGTGTTATTAATTGTATTCCTATGCTGGTGCCTAGGCATCTGGGTTTGGGGTGATTACAACTCTAGGTGATGACTTCTAGGTTTGTTTTTGTTGGGTGAATTATATTTTTCCCCCTTGATTTTGTTGTGGCATTCAAATCTACTGGAAAAGATAAAAAACTTGGACTCACACAAATTTAGATTAAATAATATTATTTTTACTGCTGGCAGAAGGACTGCTGGCAGAAGGATGGCAGCCTTTGAGCCAAACAACATGCCATGGCAAAGAGTACTAAAGGAAGGGTTTGTAAAGGTGAACATCAAAGGTGTACATTACAATTATCTATGGGATTCATAGGTGGACATGAATTGGTTTACTCCCATAAGTTGTTTCTCTTTCCTGATGTATAGCAATAAAAAAGGACCAATTCATTCCAGTCCAACAGAAATAAGCAAGTTTACAAAAGCAGAAAGCCGGAACATCATTAGCTTATCTTACTTACTTGTAGGTCACTGGGATCCAACAGGCATTCCAGGACAAAGGTCAATGACCTTAAGGGATGCCTGGTGCTATGTTAAGATACTTTAGCTACCACAGGGGAATCATGTGTAAATTATTACACATCTGAGCACTCAGGGGGAAGTGTCACTGACTAGGATAGAGCAGCCAATAACATGGCCATCAGGTCCTGGCTGTCAAATCTCCACAGTTTCTGCTTCCCCTCTGAATTTTTAGAGCATGTTCCTGTTTTATTTGCCAGCTTGGCTGGTGAGAATGCTTGCTGGGGTTGGAGGTTGGAGGAAGGGGAGGCTAGGGGAGATGGTCTTTTAGAGTGCTAGAGATGACCCTGAAAATTGGGTCTGGGGGAATGGGACAATGTCAGCAGGCTGCTTACCAGGTCATCAGGCAGGCATGGCTTGTGGTTGAGTGGTAGGGGGGTGCCCAACTTTCAAGATGTGATGTAGTGACCAGGAGGGGAGGAGAGGCCACAGGGAGATAGTCTGTGGGATTCACAAGACCCATAGAAGGGGGTGGGTAAAGGAAGCTGCTGCTGGTGTTCTGTTGCACAGCTTGGCCTAGGTTTTGCCCTGGGGGATAAACAGAGTGGAGAAGACCTGTGGATACCCTAGCTTGTCTTCTATATTACTCATCTGTTTAAACAATTACATTGTGAAATTTGCAGGTAAATCATCCAGAGTGAGGTAATCCAGACCCAGAAAAATAAATATGGTCTGTACTCATTTATATGTGGCTGTTAGCCATTCAAATGGTAAACAGCCTACAATCTATAGACCATGAGAAGTTAGGTATAGAGGAAGAGACTGACAGTGGGGGCAAATGGATTTCCCAGGGATAGGGAAGAAGAATAGATTTTATGAGTAGATTGTGGAACAGATAGGAATGGGAACAAGTGAATCAGGTGGGGTGGTGAAGGAATATCGTATTGAGGTTGAGGGAGGGTATGGAAGGTAAAGACACCTGGAATTGCAGGGCATTTGAGGGATGCTGTAGAAATCTAATGCAGTGGAAAATTCCTTTATTTATATAAAGGCATTTCTAATGAGGTGTCCCAATAATTAGGGAGACAGAGTCCCAACTGGCCATCTCTTCTCTTTCAATGAGACTTTCAATACCAGGACAGGGTTGTATTCAGTTGTTGGCTAAGAGTATCCCATGTAAATTCCCAAACAACTCAGGCTGTTGTCATGACAATGATTTTTTTCTCAGCAAACTGACAGCAAAGCCCTATTACTGAGGATAGCACCCAAACAATTCATTCAATGAGGAGAAGTTGAGCTAGTGCCCATATGGCACCTTTACCCCTATGTTCTTGTGTCTTTGATAAAGGAAGGTACTCTGCATGCTATCCAAGGAGAAACATAAACATCAACCCATCAACAAAACCTTTGACCTACATACAATCTGCCTTGCCTGCAAGGTAAATGGTGGCACAGAAATTGTGGGAGTAGCCAACCAATGTCTGATTTGTCTTAAGGCCCAGACCACAAGATTAAACCCATACCCAACATTGCTTGGGTAACCAAGAACCAGAAACTATATAGCCCAGAGACCTGAGGTAAACAAAACACTACTGGTCAAAAAACTACCAATAAAATGACCTCTAATAATATTCTGTTATACTCACAGATCAGTGCCTTAGTCATTCATCATTAAAGAAGCTTCTACCTACAGTGGATGGAAATGGAGGCAGAAACCCCACAGTCAGATATTATTCAGCAGAGAGAGGAGGGGAGAGAGGAGGGGGATATTTCTTGGAATACACAACTCCAAATGGGGTATCTCCATTAAACCCCTAATTTCAGAATTCAGTGAACCCCATGGGAGAAGAGGCAGAAACAGTGTAAGAGACAGAAAGGATAGAAGACACTGGGAGAACAGGGCCTCTGAATCAACTGACAATAGCTCATATAAACACAGAAAAATAAAAGCAACAAGCACAGAACTAACACTGATCTCTACCAGGCCCTCTGCATATATATTATAACTTTCATCTTAGTATTTTTATGGGCCTCCTGCATAGGTGAAGAAATGGGTCTCTGAATCTTGTGCCTGCTTTTGGGGCTCTTTTCCTTCTGTTTGGTTGCCTTAATCATATTTGGTTTCCTTACTAGAAGTCTCTTAAGTCTCAACTGAATCAAATAGAGTCTAGATGCAAACCCAGAGCATATGAAGTAAAGCACATGAACAAGCAGTAATTTTCTTTCAGGTCCTTTTTTAGAGAAAGGGGTATATGGTGGTGTGGGGGAAGGGGGTTCCTAGGCGGGCCCATGACCGGGCATCCCTTTCCCCGTGGGACCAGACTCACACAAACATGGTATAGAATAGAGTTTATTCGGGTCAGAGGATGGGAGTTAATGGGGTAGTGGAGGCAGAGAAAGGCAGAGAGAGTAGAGAAGTAGAGGCCAGCCATGACCACGTGGAGAGAGGGGAAGAGAGTCCAAAAGGGCAGAAAAGAGAGAGAGATGAAGAGATCCAAGAGGAATAAGAGATAAGCAAGAGAGGAGGGGCCTAGCACCCTCTTTTATAGGCCAGGCCTACCTGGATGTTGCCAAGCATCTCTGGGGAGGGGCATACATGACTGTTGCCAGGTAATTGTGGGGTGGAGCTTAGGCAGAACCCTAACACTTTTCATAAACTGGTGAAATATTCCATAGCCTTACCTCCACATAGAAGATGAGCTGTGAATGAAAGTGGCTCTTCTTTTAAAGAAAGAATCATCTGACCCGAGGCTACACTTTTGTTGGCATACATGAACATCCACCATGTTTGTCACTGTTATACTTAGACACAGTGAACTCCAAGATCACAAAGTGAAAAAAAAAAGTTAATTTATACTCAGAAAATACTGTTAAATTTTCCTTGGGATTTTTTTCTCTGCAGATTTTATTGCCTGAAATTTCATATACATATAGGTCAGTTATGGAAAACTAGCTCCTCAAATAGATAGGAAAAATGAAATTTACTTTTGCTGTCCAATTGTACAAATTCACATTACTTATTTTTCTCTGTACCTAACCTGGGTATTCTTTTGCACTGCAACTATCTTGTTTTACAAAGTCTCCACCACATTACCTCTAAAACACTTGGGTGAAGTAATTCCGAAGTGGGAATCAACAAACTCCAATTACACAGTGTTACAGTTCACATCTCTGGTTGTTCATGTGCTTTACTTTATATGCTCTGGGTTTGCATCTAGACTTTATTTTATTCAGTTGAGACTTAAGAGTTTTCTAGTAAGGAAACCAAATATGATTAAGGTTTCATGGAGTGTTTCAAAAGATACATGGTGTGATGGTTTGTATATGATGGGCCCAAGAAGTGGGCAACTCTGATTAGCCCACTTACCCTTAACTATGGTCTCCAAAGGCTTGTGAACTCCATGCCCAACACTACTTGAGTAGACAAGAACCTAAGACTAGATATCCCAGACACCTGAGGTAAAACCAAATACTACTGTTTTATAATCTCTCTCTCTCTCTCTCTCTCTCTCTCTCTCTCTCTCTCTCTCTCTCGCTCACACACACACACACACACACACACACACACACACACACACACACACACACACACAGAGAGAGAGAGAGAGAGAGAGAGAGAGAGAGAGAGAGCAAAAATTTCTCCTAATAACATTCTGCTACACTCATAAATCAGTGCCTTGCTCAGCTATCATCAAAGAAACTTCCTCCTATAGTAGATGGTAGCAAATACAGAGAGATGCACAGCCAGACATTATTCAGAGAATGAGAGACCTTGGAATACTCAGCCTGATATCCCTCCCCTCAGGGTTCAGGGAACCCTACAGAGGATACTGAAAAAATATAAGAACAGGAGACGATGGAGTGTGCCAAGAAAACAAGGGCCTCTACACCAACATGATCAGTACACATATGAATGCACAGAGACTGAGGCAGAATTTGCAGGGCCTGCATGGGTCTGTGCTAGATGGGACCCTAGACATGAAAGGAGCAATGGACACAAGCCCCCATCCCAAGCCCAAAACTGCATCTAACTCATAACCACTTGCAAATGAAAACTTTAGTTTCCTCAAATGGAGTCTCATTAGGGAAACAAACTACTTTTTTTCCTTTTTTCTTTTTATTCTTGGAATGGGGTCCCTGACAAACTTTTTATGGGTAGATTACATGTCCATCAGTAGATGGTCAATAGAAAATGAACTCAACAGCATTGTTGGAGATTTCCTCAACTCACAATGTTGTGTTGGAACTTTTTAAAATCTTTTTATTTTTTAATCTTTATTTTCTTATCTTTTTTAACACTACATATAAATTATATATTATGATATTTTATTATTGTTATTATTATTATTATTATTATTATTATTTTACATTATTAATACTTATATTTTATAAAGTTAAATACATTCTCTCCACAAACATGAAATGGAAATCAGGGCATCTATCAAATACTGAGCCAAGTCTTTGTTTTCAGAATTCAGCAGCTGTTCACGCTTGCAGGCCAGGCCCACCAGTCTATAACTTCAGATAAGTCAGCATCCTTTGAGTGGCTGGAACAGAACTTTCTGAATACTTTAAAACTGTTTTGACATTAAACATTTCACCAGGCTCGGTCCTTTACATTGCTAAATCAGAGTCTTCACTTGTAGAAAGAGGTGTTTCATTCCTTGAGCCATCCTCTTGATCTTCACAGTCTGATACCTCTGCTTCCGTGTAAGGAAAAACAAGTCCAACATAGACCAGGGGCCTAGTGCATAGACCATAGACATCAGCCAGTACCATGTTGAGGCCAGTTCAGCACGCATGGCTCCATAGGAGATACCCAGGGTTCACGGGCATAATATATAAATTATATATATACGTGTGTGTGCGTGTGTGTATACATATTTAAATATGATTCCCACATGTGCAAATGTGTCTCTGTTTCTTATTCGTCTTTTCTTTTCCTTTTTTTTTTCAGATATGTTAGTTTTTGTTTTGTTTTATTTTATTTTATGTGTTTTATTTTTATCCATTAGAAGCCTGACTGTTTTATACATTTTTTCAGAATATGAAATTTTATTATTGTGTTTCCATCATCAAAATTTGATCTTGGTCATTTCTTCTTGCCTTTCTACAGGGCCAAAAGAGACACAGTGTCTACTTTAAAAAACCTAAAGCAGACTCCAGGAATACCACCTACAGCATGACCTTTTTGAGAAAATCCAGCCACCAGAACTTTATTGTTTTCCTCGGTGAAGTTCAAGTAGGCATTATGGGGCATGGACATTGTGATCTTTTGGCATTCTTAATGAGACACACCTTGACACATTTCCTCACAGCAGAATTTGAATGTTTGGCTTCAACCCCTATTTTCCCCACCACAATTCTCTTTAGATGAATAGTACCTTCAAAAGAATTAGTCTCCAGGGATGTGCCCAAGTGTGCTTTTTTATGTTGTTTATCATCCTACATTTGGTCTTGTTGGTGACTGCGGAACTTTCTGGCTGCATGGAGACCAAATCATGTGTTCATCTTGCTGTGCCATGGGCTCACACACCTGTTTCTTTTCTGATGAGAGGCAGGAAAGCTGTGGTCTGGATGGAGAGGAAGTAGGGAAGAACATGAAAGACTAGAAAGAGGCTAAACTATAATCGGGATATGTTACGTGACAGGGAAAAGTCTTTTTTATTCTTTTAATTTTTTAAAAATAGATCTTCTCTTATATAGTAAATCCTAACCACGGCCTTCCTTCTCTTCATTCCTCCCAGTTTCCACACACACATACCTCCATTTCCCCAAGATCTACTGATCCTCCATTTCCCTTCATAAAAGAGTATGCCTCCCAGGGACATCAACAAAACACAGCATAGCAAGATGCAAGAAGACTAGGGACAAGCCCTCTTAAAAAGACTGGACAAGGCAACTCAATAGGAAGAAAAAGATTCCAAGAACAGATAAGAGAATAAGAGACATCCACACTCCCACAGTTAGGAGTTTCACAGAAACACCAAGCTAAGCAATCACAACATGTATGCAGAGAATCTAGCACAGACCCATGCAAGCTCTGATGGCTGCTTGAGTCTCTGAGAGTATATATGAACCCAGCTTAGTTGAATCTGTGGGCGATTTTCTCCAGGAGTCCTGGACCCTTCTGGCTCCAAAATTCCTTCCTCTTTCTCTATCATTTGGTTCCCCAAACTCTGGCTAATGTTTGTCTATGGGTCTCTATTGCTAGACGAAGCATCTCTGATGTAATTGTTTAGGCACTGATCTATGAGTATAGCAGAATATCATTAAGAATCATTTCATTGACTGATTTGTTTTGTTTTGTTTTGTTTTGTTTGGGCAGTTGTGTTGCAGAATACAGCCCATTCAGCCTCTATATCCTTAGAAGACATTTCTAGGTCACTCTTATAGGTTCCATGAAGGTATAGGATCAGATTTTTCCAAACATGCTTTAATAAGGGTTCTTTTTTGTGTGTTAATTACTTGTATTGGGTTATAACACCACAACCAGAAGGCACCAAATAAGGAAACATTTTATTTTGGCTTATACTTCTGAGGAATAAAGTCCCTTATGATTTAGAATAAAAGCAGAAATAGAAGACTGGATGGTCATATTTTCATTTCCTCAGAAGTGGCTCAGAGGGCTCTAAGGGGAGGGAGGGAGAAATGGAGAAAGAGTGGGTGGGGAGAGAGAATACAAACTCTCATTCCTCCCTTCTGTAACATATTTCCTCCATCAAGGCTGAATCTCCCAAGGGGATCAGAAACTTCCCAAACAGTGCCACAAATCAGGGACCAAGTGATAAGATACATGAGCTTGTGGGGGACATTTCTAATTCAAACTGCAATGGTGTATTTAAAGAATAGGTTTGAATGGCAATCAGCATTTGTGAACAAATAGGATCCCTCTTTAGGGAATCAGGTCCCTTTTTGGATTTGACTAGCTGAGTAGCAATAGAAATGAAGATACTGCATGTGTGTACATATTCATGAAGAGGTGATAGTTGGTGTGGTCATAGGGTGGGGAGTGGTGATAATGACCAAAGGAGAGACATGAATAGATTAAAAGAAGGATGTAAAGACAATTATGAAAAACTCTCTTCCAGGGAGTTGGGAAATCCAGAGTGAGGCCTAAGTACAGGAGGTTTTACAAAGATGTTCAACTTCCTAAACCAACTCATAGAGAGGAGAAAAAAGAAGCTTTTCCCATTAAATTTGTCCTTAAATGCTTCAACCTCTCTGCTAGAGCACTGACCAAAGGTAGGGGAGAAAGATGGTGATAGGACAAGGGGGTTGTGGAACTATTTAGAAATAGTTCTGTGGGGCAGTTCCAATCTTTGTCTTCAGTATATCAGTAGTCCAGACCAAAACATTAAACATGAATCAGTTGTGAAAGTCCAGTAAACGTGGCAAACACCAAACACAAATCAGCAGCAGTGGATCAATTCAGAAGAAACCTCAAGGCTCTGCCAAATCAGCACAAGTTTGTGGAAGTGGCAAGAAGCAGTCAGAATACCATGAGAAGTTCTTTGGCCCATTTTTGTCTACAAGGTCATGTGAAGTGAAGATTAGTGAAGACCAACAAAGTGTTGCAAGACAAATCCAAGAGGATAGTCAGTGGTTCTACTTATACTCTTTCCAAACATCACATGTCTTCTCAAGTGTCTGTCTCTGCAAAACATTTTCTCATGTGTCTGCTTCATCATAAACATCCTCTCATGTGTCAGCTTCAGCAAAACATCCTCTCCTAAAGCAGCTTCTAGAAAACATCACATGACACCACGTATTCTCCAGAGAAACCAGAATTTCCATTTGACTAGGTTTCCACATTGCCTTCCAAATGGCCCCAGTTTCAGTTCCCTCCCTCCTTCACTTAACCCCCTTTGTTCCAATCCCCACCAGCCCCCAGTCCACTCACATAACCTATTCTATTTTCCTTCTGCAGGGAGATCCATGTGCTTCTACACTTGAGGTGAAAAAGGATGGCTCTCAAACCTTCTCTCTCTCTCCCTCTCTCTCTCTCTCTCTCTCTCTCTCTCTCTCTCTCTCACAGACACACACACACACACACACACACACATACACACACGAGAGAGAGAGAGAGAGAGAGAGAGAGAGAGAGAGAGACAGAGACAGAGACAGAGACAGAGAGAGAAAGAGAGAATAAAAAGGAAACAATATATTTTTTTCTACATAAGCTTACATGATAGAGTTTAAGAGTCCTTGAGCTCCAGCCCTCTGAAATCATATGAGACTTGTCTAGATTTTGAGGAAACCTTTAGAGAGAAAGCTCATAAGTGCCATCATATTGGATATTGGATCACATACAGATCTGAGGAAGTGCGATAGTGACTGCATTAATAATGTGGGACTGCCAGAGTCCCCTAAGGATTCATTAGTGTTCATTGTTCTCACCACTCCTAACCCTCAAGAGGAAGACTTCCATGTTGCCTTGTCCCTGTGGAAGGCTGTTCTCCTCTATCTCTCTCTGTTCCTAAATGCCATTGAAGGCTTTTTTCCTTCAAGGTCACAGAAGCCAGATTCATAGAGCTTTAGGATATTCTCTGATAGTTCAAGCTTAAATTTTAGTCCTCATGTGATAGTCTATGAGTAGTCATCCTGCTTGCCTGCCTGGGAAACAAAGCTAATTCTCATTGTTGACTCTAAGATGGCTTTTTTTATCCTTCCATAGATCAGAGAGTAGTTCCTCAGACTCCAGTATGTGCAGATGTGGGGGAAACTGTGCTGATGAAAAATTAAGTGAATTTACACAGTACTGTTTACATTCCAAAATCAATACTCGGTTCCTAGCAACAATTTCATCTCCCTATCCATGCCGATAAACAATGTCTATGATCTCAGGACTCACATGTTCATTTCTTTCCTGCTCATGTACCTATTGCTAAATATATCATCTATACCATCTTCATGCCACAGTTTGTATACACGGCCTTAAATTATTATCCCAGTAGCAAGATCAGTTTTTTGGAACCAATGAAGAAACAAAGAAACTGGAGATAAAATCTAACTATCACGTTTCTTGATTTTTCATACCCTGTATCTACAATTAGTTCTTTCCTCCCTCCCTCCGTCCCTCCTCCTCCTCTCTCTCTCTATCCTTCTCTTTTTCCCTCTACTTCCCTCTTCCATATCCCTCTGTCTTCCTCCCTCACCTATCTATATCTAATCTACTTCTTTATTGTTTAATGCACATTATTAATTTAGTAGGTTGGCTTGGTCCCACTCTTTTTTTCTTATTCTGATCATTTTCATGCAAGCCTTTCATCAGCATCTGTGCTTAAGATTCAGGGTTTTCTGTTTGTTAATGTGGAATTCACTCTGAGCAGGTCTAGCTATGCTTGTCATGATCATTGCCATGCCTTAGTTCATATTTGTCTGCTGTCTCAGTGCTGTTCTTGAAGAAGCAATTGAGTCATTTTTTGGGTGATTTCTCCTTTAGCTCATTGGCCAGGGTGTTATTTCAAATACTAAATTTAATCAAGCCATAGCTCTACCTCCAAACCTTCATCAGCTCTCCAGTGCTCTTGAGGTAAAGTTGAATAACTGGAAACTTGGCATCAGGAACACTCCACAATCTGACCCCTAGGCACGAATTTGCTCCTTTCTCAATACCTACTCTACAAGTACTTGCTCCATATATATCTGGGCCTTTACTCTGTCTTCCCTCATTGTTCTTGAGCACAGGTTTTTCTTACATTCTAGATTCTTCGGTATCAGTTTTCTGGTTTCAACCCTGTCACTTTCAAGATGTATTTTACGTATTCTTTTGAGACAAACTTTTGCTATGCTGTCCAGGTTGGCTTTGTATTGGTTATTTTTCTGTTGCTGCAATAAAATGGCATTACCAAAGGCAACTTACAGAAGAAAGACTGTGTTTTGAATTAAAGTTCCAGAAAGGTGGAAAACATGACCACAGGTACCTCTAACAGGAAGCTGGATGACTGCATTTTACAGGCAACCAGGAAGCAAAGAGAGAAAACTGGAAATAGAATGAGGCCATAAATTGTCAAAGTCCACACTGTATGGCATAATTCCTCTGGGAAGGCTGTCCCTCCTATAGGTTCCATAACCACCCACAAATAGCAGCATGAAATGGGCTCCAAGCTTTAAAACATATGAATGTATAGGAGAGATTTCTCAGTTACTCTTGCGCATATAACCAAAAGGTTCCCCACTGTACCACAGGGGCATGTGCTCCTCTATGTTCATAGCAGCCTTATTGATGATATCCAGAAGCTGGAAACAACCCAGATGTCCCACAATGGAAGACTGGACCCAAAAATCATGGTTCATTTACACAATGGACTACTACTCAACTATTAAGAACAAGGACATCATGAGTTTGCAGGCAAATGGATGGGACAAGAAAATATCCTGAGTGAGGTAAATCAGACCCCAAAATATATGCAAGGTTAGTACTCACTATAAGTGTATTAGCCAAATATGTACAAAATACGCAGGATACAATCCACAGAACTCAAGAAGCAGAAGGGCCCAGGTGAGGATGCTTCAATCCCACTTGGGAGGGAGGAGCAAGATGGGGGGCATAGGCAGAGGGAGGAGAGGGGGAGGGGAACGGGGAGACATCATCAAATACTGGGGAAAGAGGAGTGAAACCCTGAGGACCAGCAGAATGAATGAAAATATGCAACCTCAGGAGGTGAGAGGTGGGGGATCCCATTAGAATGTACCAGAGGCCTGTAGATGAAAGACTCTTAGGATTTAAAAGGAGGGTCCTTAGATGAAATGCCCAAGAGTGGGGAGAAGGGACTTGTAGAATCCACCTCCAGTCGAGTGACAAGGCATCAAATGAAGTTATATGGTTGCCATTCCACATAATCAAAAACTCTGACCCAGAAATGTTCCTATCTAAAAGAACTGCAGGGACAAAAGTAGAGAAGAGACTGAGGTCCAGTATCCAGTCCAGCTTGGGATTTGACTCGGGGGAGGCTCCAATGCCTGATACTATTACTGATGCTATGGTGTGCTTACAGACAGGAGCCTAGCATGGCTATCCCCGCTAGAGGCCCAACAAGCAGCTGACAGAAGCAGATACTTACACCCAACCAATGGACTGAAGTCACAGACTGCTGTGGTTGAATTCTGAAAGGCTGGAAAAAACTGAAAAGGACAGCCTTGTCTAGTCCCTGATTTTAGTGGGAATGCTTCAAGTTTCTCTCCATTTATTTTGATGTTGGCTACTGGTTTGCTGTAGATTGCTTTTACTATGTTTAGGTATGGGCCTTGAATTCCTGCTCTTTCCAAGACTTTTAGCATGAAAGGATGCTGAATTTTGTCAAATGCTTTTTCAGCATCTAAAGAGATGACCATGTGGTTTTTTTCTTTCAGTTTGTTTATGTAGTAGATTACATTGATGGATTTCCGTATATTGAACCATCCCTGCATCCCTGGGATGAAGCCTACTTGATCATGGTGGATGATCGTTTTGATGTGCTCTTGGATTCGGTTAGCAAGAATTTTATTTAGTATTTTTGCATCTATATTCATAAGAGAAATTGGCCTGTAGTTCTCTTTCTTTGTTGGATCTTTTTGTGGTTTAGGTATTAGCGTGATTGTGGCTTCAAAGAATGAGTTGGGCAGTGTCCCTTCTGTCTCTATTTTGTGGAATAGTTTGAAAAGTATTGGTGTTAAGTCTTCTTTGAAGGTCTGATAGAATTCTGCACTAAAACCATCTGGTCCCGTACTTTTTTTGGTTGGGAGGCTTTCTATAACCCCTTCTATTTCTTTAGGGGTTATGGGACTATTTAGCTGATCTACTTGATGCTGATTTAATTTTGGTATTTGATATCTGTCTAGGAAATTGTCCATTTCCTCCAGATTCTCCAGTTGTTTTGAGTATAGACCTTTGTAGTAGGATCTGATGATCTTTTGAATTTCCTCAGTTTCTGTTGTTATGTCTCCCTTTTCATTTCTAATTTTGTTAATTTGAATACTGTCTCTGTGCCCTTTGGTAAGTCTGGCTAAGGGTTTATCTATCTTGTTGATTTTCTCAAAGAACCAGCTCCTGGTCTTGTTGATTCCTTGTAATGTTCTCTTTGTTTCTACTTGATTTATTTCAGCCCTGAGTTTGGTGATTTCTTGTCTTCTACTCCTCCTGGGTGAATTAATTTCTTTTTCTTCCAGGGCTTTTAGGTGTGCCGTTAAGTTGCTAGTGTATGCTCTCTCCAGTTTCTTTTTGGATGCACTTAGAGCTATGAGTTTTCCTCTTAGCACTGCTTTCATTGTGTCCCATAGATTTGGGTAGGTTGTACCTTCATTTTCATTGAATTCTAAAAAGTCTTTGATTTTTTTTTTATTTCTTCCTTGACCAAGGTGTCATTGAGTAGAGTATTGTTCAGTTTCTATGTGTATGTGGGCTTTCTGTTGTTTTTGTTGCTATTGAAGACCACTCTTACTCCATGGTGGTCTGATAGGAGGCATGGGATTAGCTCGATCTTCTTGTATTTGTTGACCTCTGTCTTGGAACCAATTATATGATTTGGAGAAGGTACCATGCGGTGCTGAGAAAAAGGTATATTCTTTAGCTTTAGGATGAAATGTTCTATATATATATCTGTTAAATCCAATTGGTCCAAAGTTTCAATTAGTTTCACTGTGTCCCTGTTTAGTTTCTGCTTTCCTGATCGGTCCATTGAGGAGAGTGGAGTGTTGAGGTCACCCACAATTATTGTGTTAGGTGTAATGTGTGCTTTTAGCTTTAGTAAGGTTTCTTTTACGAAGGAGGGTGCCCTTGTATTTGGAGCATAAATGTTTAGTATTGAGAACTCTTCTTGGTCGATTTTCCCTTTGGCCAGCAAGAAGTGACCTTCTGAGTCTCTTTTGATGACTTTAGGTTGGAAGTCTATTTAATATTATCTGATATTAGAATGGCTACCCCCGCTTGTTTCCTGAAGAAATTCGGATGGCCGAGAAACACCTTAAAAGATGTTCAACATCATTAGTCATCAGAGAAATGCAAATCAAAACAACCCTGAGATTCTACCTCACACCAGTCAGAATGGCCAAGATTAAAAACTCAAGAGACAACAAGTGCTGGCGAGGAGAAAGAGGAACACTCCTCCACTGTTGGTGTGATTGCAAAATGGTAAAACCGCTCTGGAAATCAGTTTGGCGGTTCCTCAGAAAATTGGGCTTGTCACTTCCAGAGGCCTGGCATACCACTCCTGGGCATATACCCAGAGGATTCCCCTGCATACAATAAAGACACATGCTCCACTATGTTTATAGCAGCCTTGTTTATAATAGCCAGAAATTGGAAGCAGCCCAAATATCCCTCAAAGGGGGAATGGATACAGAAAATGTGGTATATTTATACAATGGAATACTACTCAGCAATTAAAAATAATGAATTCATGCAATTTGTAGGTAAATGGTAAGACCTGGAAAATATCATCCTGAGTGAGTTAACCCAATCACAAAAGAATACACATGAATGCAATCACTGATAAGTGGATATTAATGAGCCCAGAAGCCCTAAATACTCAAGACACAAATAGCAAGTGAAATGATTCCCAAGAAGAAGAAAGGAGAGGACCCTGGGCCTGTAAAGATTGCATCCAGTTTAGTAAAGAAACCGAGGGTGGAGGGGGAATCATTGGGAAATAGTTGGGGGAGAGAGGAACTATGGGAAGTATGGTGGGTGGGAACTGGGAAAGGGGAAAGCCTTTGGAATGTAAACATAGAATATAGAAAATAAAAATTAAAAAAAACTGAAAAGGAGGGCTACCCCATAGGAAGACCATCATTCTCAACTAACCCAGACCCCTGAGATCTCTCAGACACTGAGCCAACAACCAGGCAGCATACAAGAACTGGTCTGAGACCCCTGACACATATATAGCAGAGGACTGCCTAGTCTGGCCTCAGTGAAAGAAGACAGGCCTAACCCTCAAGAGACTTGGGGCCCCAGGTAGTAGGGAGGTTTGGTGAGGGGGGCATCCTTTTGGAGATAGGGGGAAAGATAATGGAATGAGGAACTGTGGGGAGGGCAGACATGGAGGGGAATACTGTCTGGACTGTAAAACAAACAAACAAACAAACAAACAAACCTCCAAAGGTCTCAAACCCACAATTCTTCTGCTCCAGACTCAAATTCTGGAGCTACAAGTTACATCATACTTGGTTCTTGGGTTGTATTAAACAGGAAAATTCTTACATGAGAGACACACTCTATAACACTTGCAGGATCACTAAATCATCATTTTGTTGTCTATCATCACTGCCATGGCACCACACCCATAGTTTTCAAGAATTACTATGGAGTCTTCTAAACCATCCAGTGTGAGCAACATGTTATTGCTTGAATTCAAGCCAACAAAAACAGTTTGTTGGCATTGTCATCTTTTGATATGCCTGCCTATCACCAAAACTTAGCATAGTATTACAGGAAACATTCAAATCAAACCAATTTAGACATTAGAAATACTTGGTATTTTTGCTACAATTTCAGGTGACTAACAATAATTATATATATTTATGGAGTTCAATGGGCCATATTTATGAATATATGAGACAACTATTATACATTCAGAAAAATTCTTCTCAAACTGAATATTGTGAGATATTATCTAAAACACAGACTCTTCTTTGAGGGTAGTAGCCTCCTGTGCAAACACCCTTTGGTTATATCCTTATCAGAATGAAGTAAGACTTCACCTGATCCTTCACCATTTATTCTTTCCTATACTAAACAGACATGGTATACCTAAGTAGTGGGAACCACACAAAAACATTTTAATCAGCCTTGATAAAAATTACTCCCTTCACTATACTGACTCATGTAATTATTACATGTGACTTCTATTTTTTAAAAGAAGTCTTCAAAAGTGAAAGTGCATTTTGTTTTTCATTGGAACACCAAAATTGTTTTCCATAATTGGTTTAAAAAGAAGCATCCTCATCCTACACAACACTAACCAGGTCTATGATTGCAGATAATAGGATGAATTAATTGCTGTCAGCCATAAAGTGGAGATGATGTACAGGAAGCCCTATCACAGCCATGATTAGCTCCATGTACACTCTGATATGACATAAAAATACACCCACACTTTACTCCCCAGCAGCCACTCAGCCTGCAGCATAACATCTCCAGTCATGATGTGTCAGTATCTAATCTAATTACCTCTATCACCATGGCAATGATTGTCACATCTGAGTTGGGTGCAGAACATAGAAGCAAAGTCCTTTTATCCAGTAATGCTCACCATTCTTCAGGTTTTCAGTTTTCATGTGAATCCATATAATTCTCCTAGTAGTTTCTGCCAGGTCCCATTCACCAAGGTATTCCCTAGACTGTAAATCATGGGACAAAACAGGGGTGTCAAAATTATATAGACTGAGAAATCAACTTTTCCTGAAGGACAGCAGGGCTGGAGTAAGCATCTATAGAACGGGCAGCCACAGTGAGTGGGGGCAGAGATGCAGAAGGCCTTCCTTCTTCCCTCTTTGCTCTGGATCTATGGTTCAGTGTGGATCATCCCTTTTGGACTAGATACTGGAAATGGTCTGGATGTAGGGCAGGAGAAACAGCCAGGATTGTGACAGAATCTGCATCATTTCAGAAAGTCTGAATAACTACTTAGATAATATAAGACAATTTTTGGAAACTACCCATCTTCACTGGAAAACCTTGGTTTCTAAGACATAGAGATTTGTGACTGATAATGTTAGAGAAATGGATAACAAGAACTCCAGGTCCATTCCTCTAATATTTTGTACTGAGTGTCCCTTCTGAAAGATATATGCAGTAAAGCCTTGCTTCAAAATTGCATTTTGAAACTATAATCATGACCCTATTTTGAGCCTTTCAATTAGATCAGACAAGATTAGAAAATGGAAATCCTTGATATTATAGGGAAATTAGTTATATGCTACTGACATTAAACACTATATCTTCATTATTAAAATATTACTTTTGTTGAATCATATTAAAGGTATCATAAAATGCCTTCTCTTATAATCCAGTTCATGTTCATTATATAGAATTCAAAAACAATGCTTTCTTTACATAACAACGAATAGAAAAATATTTGTCTTCCTAATATAAATCTTTTCACATAACTTAGTACAGACATCAGAATACTTAATTTTGTTATAGGCCTTCTAGTTCCCAGCTGTGCCCACCAGGAGCAGAAACCTGATCTCCCCACAGCCACACCCCAATTGCAGCTCAACTAGCCAAGTATTCAGATATAGCCAGAAAAAGCTCCTGAGACCTGGCATACCAGGAACCCTGAGACCAGGGAAGCAGATTCCCAGCCCAGCTGGAGGTCTAGCTCATATCTGTGCCTGATCCCACACAGCCCACATACCAGTTGCAGGTCGACTCCCAGGGTCACAAGATCAAAGGAAGGAGAGGCTCCAGTCAGAGACAGCGAGGCCAGATAACATCTCAGATAACCATATGGCAAGTGGCAAGCATTAGAACATAAGTAACAGAACCCAATTTCACTTGGCAACATCAGAATCCAGTTCTCCCACTATAACAAGTACTGGATAACCCAAATCACCCATAAAACAAAATTCAGATCTAAACTCCCATTTCTTGAAGATGATAGAGGAGTTTAAGAAGGATATAAAGAACTCCCTTAAAGAAATACAGAACACAAGTAAACAAGTAGAAGCCCTTAAAGAAGAAATGCATAAATTCCTTAAAGAAATACAAGAGAATGTAATCAAACAGGTGAAGGAATTGAACATATCATCCAGGATCTAAAAATAGAAGTAGAATTATTAAAGAAAACTTGAAAGGAGAAAGCCCCGGAGATGAAAAACCTAGGGAAGAGAACAGGAGTCACAGATGCAAGCATCACCAACAGAATACAAAAGATAGAAGAGAGAATCACAGCCACAAGAGAAACAATACAAGACAGACACAATAGCAAAAAATACAAAAAGCAAAAGCACCTATCTCAAAACAATCAAGAAATGCAGGGCACAACAAAAAGACCCAACCTGAGAATAATGGATATCAAAGAGATTGAATATTCCCAACCCAAAGGGCCAGCAAACATCTTCAACAAAATTATAGAAGAAAACTTTCATAACCTAAAGAAATACCCATAAGCATACAAAAAGCCTACAGAACACCAAACAGATGGGATCCAAAAAAAAATTCCTCTCATCATATACTAATTAAAACACCAAATGTACAGAACAAGGAAAGAATATTGAAAGCAGTAAGGGAAAAAGGTCAAGTAACATATAAAGACAGACCTGTCACAATTACACCAGACATCACACAGAGACGCTAAAAGCCAGAAGATCCTGGGCAGATGTCATATAGACCCTAAGAGATCAAAAATGCCAGCCCAGGCTACTATACCCAGCAAAACTCACAATTAACATAGATGGAGAAACCAAAGTATTCCAAGACAAAACCAAATTTAAATAATAACTTTGTAGTAATCCAGACCTACAGAGGATAATAGAAGGTAAAGTCCAACACAAGGAGGGAAACTACACCCAAGAAAAAGAAAGAAATTATATTGAAATAGAATTACAAACATAATTCTAACTCTAACAACAAAAATAACAGGGAGCAGTCATCACTGGTCACTAATATCTATCAACATCAATGCACTCAATTCCCCAATAAAAAAACATCAGCTAACAGATTGGATACATAAACAGCATCCAGCATTTTGCTGCATACAGAAAACACACCTCACAACCAAAGACAGACATTCCCTCAAAGTAAAAGGATGGGAAAACTTTTCCAAACAAATGGTCCCAAGAAACAAGCTGGAGTTTCTTGGAGTACCCATCCTAATATCCAACAAAATAGACTTTCAACCAAAAGTTATCAAAAATGAAGAAGGTCACTACATATTTATCAAAGAAAAAAAATCCACCATAATGAACTCTCAATTCTGTATAACTATGCCCCAAATGCAAGGGCATCCACATTTGTTAAAAAAAAAAAGGCTACTAAAATTCAAAACATGTATTGAACCTCACACAATAATAGTAGATTTCAACACCACATTCTTACCAAAGGATAGATCATGGAAACAGAAACTAAACAGAGGCACAGTGAAATTAAAGAAGTTATTAACCAAATAGGTTTAAGTGAAATGTACAGAACATTTTACCCTAAAACAAAAGACTATACCTTCTTCTCAGGACTTCAAGGTACCTTCTCCAAAATTCTCCATATAATCAGTCAGAAAACAGACCTCAACAGTTACAAGAAGGTCAAAATACTCCCATCCTTCCTATCAGATCACTACAGATTAAGGCTAGGACACAAAACAAACCTCAACAGATACAAAACATTGAATTAATCCCGTGTATTCTATAGGACCACCACAGACTAAGGCTAGTCTTCAATAGCAACAGAAACCTCAGAAAGACCATATAAATGTGGAAGCTGAACAATTATATACTTTATATGATAACTTGAGGAAGAAATAAAGAAACAAGGAAGATAACAAGGAAGAAATAAAGAAATTGAAGACTTTTTAGAATTCAATGAAAATGAAGGTACAACATGCCCAAAATTGGGGAACACAATGAAAGCAGTGCTAAGAGGAAAACTCATAACTCTGAGTGTCTCCATAAAGAAATTGGAGAGATCATACACTAACTAGTAGCTTAACAGCTCATCTGAAAGCTCTAAAGGACAAAGTAACAAATATACCCAGAGGAACAGATAGCAGGAAATAATGAAACTCAGGGCTAAAATCAACCAAGTAGAAACAAAAAGAACTATACAAACAATCAACAAAACCAGAAGCTGGTTCTTTGAGAAAAATCAACAAGATAGACAAACCTTTAGCCAGAATAATCAGAAGGTACAGAGACAGCATCCAAACTACAAAATCAGGAAAGAAAAGGGAGATATAACAGAAGAAATTCAAAAACTCATCAGATCCTACTAGATTTTACAAAATTATAAAATCTGGATGAAATGGACAATTTTCTAGGCAAATACCAAATACCAAAGTTAATTCAGGATCAGATAAAGCATCTAAACAGCCCCTTAACGCCCAAGGAAATAGATGCAGTCATTAAAAGTCTCCCAACCAAAAAAGGCCAAGGGCCAGATGGTTTTAGTGAAGAAATTTATGAGAACATCAAAGAAGATATAATACCAATACTCCTCAAACTATTACACAAAATAGAAACAGAAGGAACACTATACAATTACTTTTTATGAAGACATGGTTAAACTTGTATGAAGCCACTGACCTAAACTAAAAAAAAGACCCAACAAAGAAAGTGAACTTTAGACCAATTTCCCTTATGAATATCGATGCAAAAATACTCAATAAAATTCTTGCCAACTGAATTCAAGAACACATAAAAATGATCAACCACCATGATCAAGTAGGCTTGATCCCAGGGATGCAGAGATGGTTCAATATACAGATATCCATCAATGTATTACACTATATAAACAAACTCAAAGAAAAAAAAAAAACACATGATCCTTTCATTAGATGCTGAGAAAGAATTTGACTAAATCCAAAACCTCTTCAGGAAAAAAGTCTTGGACAGATCAGGAATTCAAGACCCATACATAAACATAATAAAAGCAATATACAGAAAAGTAGTAGCCAACATCAAACTAAATGGAGAGAGACTTGAAGCAATCCCACTGGAATCAAGGACTAGACAAGGCTGTCCACTCTCTTCCTACCTGTTCAATACAGTACTAGCCAGAACTATTAGACCACAAAAGGAGGTCAAAGGAGTACAAATTGGAAAGGAAGAAGACAAAGTATTACTATTTGCCGATGATATGATAGTATAGCTAAGTGATCCCAAAAATTCCACCAGAGAACTCCTAAACCTGATAAGTAAGTTGAGCAAAGTGGCTGGATATAAAATTAACTCAAGCAAATCAGTAGCCTTCCTTTGCTCAAAGGATAAAGAGGCTGAGAAAGAAATTAGGGAAATGACACCCTTCAGAATAGTCCCAAAGAATTTAAAATACCTTGGTATGACTCTAACCAAGCAAGTGAAAGATCTGTATGACAAGGACTTCAAGTCTCTGAACAAAGACATTAAAGAAGATCTCAGAAGATGGAAAGAGCTTCTATACTCATGGATTGGCAGGGTTAATGTAGTAAAAATATTAATATAGCTAATATAGTAAAAATGGCCAAACTTCCTAAAGCAATCTACAGATTCAGTACAATCCCCTTCAAAATTCCAACTCAATTCCTCATTGAGTTAGAAAGAGCAATTTCCGAATTTATCTGGAATAACAAAAAACTCAGGAAAGCAAAAACTATTCACAACAATAAAAGAACATTTGGTGGAATCACCATCCCTGACATCAAGCTATACTACAGAGCAATAGTGATTAAAAAATGCATGTTATTGGTACAATAACAGGCAGGTAAATCAATTGAATAGAATTGAAGACCCAGAAATGAACCACACACCTATGGTCACTTGATCTTTGACAAAGGAGCTAAAACCATCCAGTGGAAAAAAGACAGAATTTTCAACGAATGGTGCTGGGCCAACTGGCAGTCAACATGTAGAAGGATGCAAATTGATGCACTCTTATCTCCCTGTACAAACCTCAAGTCCAAGTGGATCAAGGACCTCCACATAAAACCAGATACACTGAAACTAATAGAAAAGAAACTGGGGAAGAGCCTCGAACACATAGGCACAGGGGAAATTTTCCTGAACAAAACACCAATGGATTATGCTCTAAGATCAACAATCGACCAATGGGGACCTCATAAAATTGCAAAGCTTCTGTAAAGCAAAGGACAATATCAATAGGACAAAAATGGCAACCAACAGATGGCAAAAAGATGTTTACCAACCCCATATCTAATAAAGGGTTAATATCCAAAATATACAAAGAACTCAAGAAGGCAGACTCCAGAGAACCAAAAAAACCCTCTTAAAAAAATGTGTATAGAGATAGAGAATTCTCATCTCAGGAATCTCAAATGGCTGAGAAACATTCAAAGAAGTGTGTAATATCCTTAGTCATTAGTGAAATGCAAATCAAAACAGCCCTGAGATTCCACCTCACACCAGTCAGAATAGCTAAGAACAAAAATGCAGGCGACAGCAGATGTTGGCGAGGATGTAAAGAGGAACATTCCTCCACTGCCAGCAGAACTGCAAGCTACTAAAACCACTTTGGAAATCAGTCTTGTGGTTCCTGAGAAAATTGGAAATAGTTCTACCTGAAGATCCATCTATACCACTTGTAGGTATATACCCAAAATATGCTCCATCTTATAATAAGGACACATGTTCCACTATGTTCATAGCAGTCTTATTTATAATAGCCAGAAGCTGGAAACAACCCAGATGTCCCTCAACAGAAGAATGGATACAGAAAATGTGGTACATTTACACAATAGAGTACTATGCAGTGATGATTAAAAACAATGACTTCCTCCAAAAAAAAAAAAAACCTATCCCATCCCCCTCCCCCTGCTCACCAACTTCCTCCCACTTTCTTTTGAAATGTAAATAAAGCAAATATCTAATAAAAATTTAAAATAAGAAATAGGAATCAGAAGAAAAAACAAAATAACAGTGTTTTATTGAAGTCATTGTGTCATTTTTAGTTGGTTTTCATGAACAAATAAAAATCATTTAAAGTTTTGCTTAGGATTTGAACTCAGAAAAAAATGACTTCATGAAATTCAGTCACACCAATGGAACTAGAAAAATATCATCCTGAGTGAAGTAACTCAGACATAAAAGAACACACATGGTATGTACTCACTAATAAGTAGATACTAACCCAAAAGCTCACAATGCCTATGATACAACCTACAGACCATATGAAACATAGAAGGAAGGAAGACCAGGTGGTGGATTCTTCAGTTCTGCATTGAGGGGATACATGACGATTGTGGGAGATGGAAGGAGAGGGGAACAAGGGAGGGAGAAAGGAGAAGGAGGAAATATTGTGGCAGTATCAGCATTTGGAGGAGATACGAGAGGTACAGAGAGTCAGGAAATCAAATAAAAATAGGTAGTAGGGGGAATGAGGAACTGGGAATAGTCAGTGGAGGGTACCAGACACCAGAGAAACATGAGGCTCCCAAGACCCAAATGGATTGACTTTAGCTGTAATAAGTAGAGAACGGGGAGACAGAACCTGTGGACACCACTTCCAGTAGACAGGCACCGCCCCTGGTCGAGGGATGAGGCCACCCACCCATTTCAAAGTATTTTAACCCAGAAATGTTCCTGACCAAAGGAAGAACAAGGGCAATAAACAGAACAGAGACTAAAGGAAGGCCCATCCAGGGAACAGCCCCACCTGTGGATATGTCTGCAGACACCAAACCCAACACTGTTGCCTTGGTCAAGAGGCACCTGCATACACGAGACAAGTATGGCCGTTCCTGGGGAGGTCCGGCAAGCAACTGACCAATGCAGAGGTGGATGCCTGAAGCCAACCATCAGACTGAACTCAGGGGACCTGGTAGGGGAGGTGGAAGAAGGACTGGAGGAGCAGAAGGGGATTGCAACCCCATTGGAAAAACAGCATAGGCTGGCCTGACCACCCAGTTCTCCCATAGACTAGACCACCAACCAAGGAGTGTACCTGGAAGAATCCATGGCTCCAGATACATATGTAGCAGAGGATGGCCTTTCCTGGCATCAGTGGTATGGGAGGCCCTTGATTCTAGGGAGGTTTGATGCCCCAGCGCAGGGGGATGTTGGAGCAGTAGGGCAGGGGAGTATGGGTAGATGGGGGAGCACTCATACAGGCAAAAGGGTTGGGGGAGAGAAAAGGTGGGATGGGGTGGCAGAGGGTTAACGTGGAAGTGGGATATTATTGGATGGGGGTTGGTGGAGAGGTTAACCTGGAAGTGGGATATCATTTGAGATGTAAACGAATGGAATGATTAATAATAATAATAATAATAATAATAATAAATTTGTTAGTTATAATTTTTTATTCACAAAAAAAATTGTCCATGTAGTCTCAAAGTTATTTTACCTTTACAGAGAGCTTAAAAGCCATGTTGGTTTAGAGAAGTGAAAGTCCTAAATACCCAAAGAAAATGAAGGTAAATGTTTCTATTTTGCTGGTCAAAATAGCTGACAAGAAAATGCAGATACACTCAAAACTATGAGGTTATGAAACACTTAAACTTCCCTGACAAACAGCCTGTTCCAATAGCCACTAGTAGAACAAGCTTGTCAACAACAAGAAAGTACATCTTATTTTCAAATGTAATAGAACGTTCACTCAGACAGGCTATATTCATTATATTCATGCTAGTCCGTCGTGATTATCAGTTTGGCTTGATCCAAATCAGCTAGAACATTAAGACACTGAGAGTGCCTGTTGGGGTGTTTCCACAGAGGACTGGTTGGGAGTAAACAACTCATGCTGAGTGTGGACACCAAGATGCCTTGAGCTGGAGACTTGGAAAGAATAAGTGCAGGCATTCCCCTGTCTCTGCTTCTTGGGAGAAGAATGATGCAGAGTAAACTCCAGGCGAAGATTACAACCTCAGCTTAAGGAATAAGAAAACAAACAAATTTAACTCAGAGGGGAAAGTAATTTTACAAACATACTTTCAAAACAGAAGTCTTACCTGCAAACTGAAATGATAAAAAGACATTACTCTCTCTTTTTTATTAAATATATTCTTTATTTACATTTCAAATGTTATCCCCTTTCCTGGTTTCCCCTCCAAAAACACCCTATTCCATCTCCTCTCTCCCTGCTCACCAACCCACCCATTCCAACCTCCCTGACCTGGCATTTCCCTATACAGGGGTATCTCAGGCCCAAGGGCCTCTCCTCCCTTTGATGTCCAACAAGGCCATCCTCTGGTACATATGCAGCTGGAGCCATGGGTCTCTCCATGTATACTCTTTGGTTGGTCTTTTAGTCTCTGGGAGCTCTGGGGGTACTGCTTGGTTCATATTGTTGTTCCTTCTATGGGGCTACAAACCCCTTCAGCTCCTTGGGTCCTTTCTCTAGCTCCTCCATTGGGGAACCTGTGCTCATTGGAGCTGTCTGTGAGTATCTACTTCTGAATTTGTCAGGCACTAGCAGAGCCTCTCAGGAGACAGCTATCAATTGTTGGCATCCACAATAGTGTCTGGGTTTAGTGACTGTATATAGGGTGGATCCCTAGGTGGGGCAGTCTCTGGATGGGCTTTCCTTCAGCCTTTGATCCATACTTTGTCTCTGTATCTCCTCCCAGGGGCATTTTGTTCCCCCTTCTAAGAAGGACCAAAGTATCCACACTTTGGTCTTTCTTCTTCTTGTACTTCATGAGGTCTGTGAATTGTATCTCGGGAATTCTGAGCTTTTGGGCTAATATCCACTTATCAGCGAGTGCATACCATGTGTGTTCTTTTTTGTCTGGGTTACCTCACTCAGTATATTTGCTAGTTCCATCCATTTGCCTAACAATTTCGTGAACTCATTGTTTTTAATAGAAGCAGAAAAAGCACTTTGCACATTCAACATATAGCCATAATAAACACACCATTAAATAATGTGAGATGGATTTCCTCAGCCTGATAAATGCCATTTTCTAAGAAAACCCAGAGTCTCCACTTCAGCTCAGTCATGGATCAACTGCTGTGGCCTCCCTCTCTTCCCTGCTCTCATCTCCAGTGGACCAGGGAGATCAGCTCCTCCAGCCTTCCTTTCCCTTCCCCCAGCCTCCATCGACAGCAGGCACTCTCTAGGAACCCACTGGCCACTCTAGCCAGGGAAGCAGCTAGGCTAATTGTGCATCTTCATCTCCCTCATCTCCTTCAAATCCAACACCCCACTCTGGCCCTGAGCGCTGTAGCAGAGCAGCTGCTATGGCCTCACCTTCCTCGCCAGGTCACACAGATCTTCTCCTCCTACTACACTTCTTCCACTTGCTGAGGTTGACACAAGGGCAACAGACAGTTCAGTTTCCAGATTTGATAAGTATTCTAAGGTCTGAAAGTGGCCAGGATAGCAAGGGGGCTTCATTGAATTATGAAGTTCAGACCCAGAGTACTACAATGATGTCTCAATGGTACCAAATCAATTTTGAACATTTTTCCAATATCGATCAACTCAGAGGCTAGTCCTCAGAGACTATATAGGCTTTTTAGTACCTCTTAAAAATGTATTTTCTGCTCAGATTAGCCCACGTTTACTTCTGTGGCTCATCCCCAGGGAGAGTAGAAGATAATGAGATTCTCCTTTAAAATATTTTTATGGTGATCTATCATACTAAAAGTTAAAAAGGAGATCTTTTGTTTTATTTATTTTTCATTTGTTCTTCTGAGCTGTTTTTAAAAGTGTGGCCCAAGCTATAACCACAAGGAAAAGACCTTCAAATGATGATTGCGAAACGGCCCTTGAACCCAGGCCTCGGGCTGAGCTTTCTGCTCATGCAGCTGCTGGATTCCATCACCCTTGCCCTAGAGATGATGACTCAGCCCCATACGGTGCACAAGGCCTCCCAGGCTGTCAGCAGTGGCCTCTCTGGAAAGTTTTCCAAGTCAGTCTTCTATCCCTAATCTAAGCACTCAGCACCAACTTTCAGAGATCCATTTAGATTTCTCTCCTGGCTGTCTGTATTCTTTAGGAAACCCTCAGTAACACCCAGTTTTCTAAATTTCCTCACGTTTCCCCCCTTTGCTTCCATAGGGAAGTTTCCTAGCTTTGTAAAATTATGTAATTCCTTACATACACTAAAGCACATGCCCGATTCTGTCCCAATCTAAAATCTAGTATGTTTTTTTCTCTTTATTTCTTTCTTTTTAACCACAAACTCATAGATCTTGACAAGAAAGGATGGAAGAAGGATTTGTAGAGGACCATTCAAGACCAGTGGGAGGTGGGATAGCTGCTGGAGAAACGAGGTATAACTCCTTTGAGGCTGTTTTAAGTATATAATACCTTCTTGATTATTATAATTTTCACATGCATAAAGTACACAATTTCCAAATTGATCTTTCTTTCTGTTGTCTTAAGTCACTGCAAGGCAAAGGGATGTATTGTAGTGCTGTGGTAGACAATTCTCTTATCAGACTCAAGACCGAGGTTTCGATCTCTGGCACCTATAAAAAGCAAAAGCAAAATGAATGACAACAAGAAGCAAAACACACTCAAATGAAAATCACTGTCATCCTTGGTTATCTATTGGGAACTAGTTCCCAGACTAGATCACTAAACATGAACACGACAGCATAGCAGATCACATGACCTGTGTCTACCCATCCTCTGCCATGAGCTTCGTGTCGCCTCTATAGTCCTTACAAGATGCAATGCCCATGCTATGTAAATTCAGGAAGCAAAGGCGAGGAAGAACATCTGAAAATGTTTGTACAGATGTTCTTTATCCCAAATATTTTCAAGCCTCCTGGGTTGAGATGCATGTTTACAGAAGCTTGTGGACAGAGAAGGACGGCTCCCACTAAAGGACAAGAGGACAGCTCTTGAGCCACTGTGTAGAGTGGCTCAGTTTTCTTTCATAATATTGAATAATTAGTCTAATAAGCAAACAGAATAAATGCTATGTTGGCTTTACCTAACAAATCTAAAAAGAAAGATGCAAAATGATCAAAGTAATTCCCAGGAATTTAACTGCAAGCCAGGGCAAAGCTCACAGCAATATAATGGATGTCAAAAATAAGCAGCACTGAAATCAATAAAAATCACAGTGACATAGCAACTGTATATATAAATGGGGCCAGATAATATGATGAATTTTATGGGGGAAAATAAAAGAGAGAATAATGAAGGTCTTAGAACTCATAGAATAGCAGTACAAGTTTTGCCATAACCTATAAGACAAGAATTATTTTTAAAGCATTACCTTGTTTAGCTTGTGCCCTGGAAAGTCAACACAAATTACTGTGAAGAAATTAAAAGTAACATTTAAAAACAGTTAGTAATAGCCTGAACATAGACTATTTTTGCTGTAATGTTTATAAAATTATGAACTTGCATATATAGTTTCTTTATTTTACAGCCCCCAAGAAAACCACTTAATCACTATAAACCTTTATTCATATAAAATGCAGACAATAATATCTTCCTTATCTGACTATGTGAGAAAAAGTGGCCCCTGTGTGTATGCTCAATTCTTTGCCATCATTATAAAAACTACTGCTTCCTATGATGCTCACCTCTTAACATACTATTCACATTTTAAATGATTTAATTTTTTATCTACTTAGATTGAGGACTTAGTCACTGACAAATAGTACCCAGAACAGTGTCTGGTATACAATGTTCAGACATTATATTTGTAGGGATGCATGAACTATGAGGAAGTGCTCAAAGGAGTCTTGTGATGGACCAGTTCTGATGCATACAAACTTACTCACATAATAAAATGACATAAAATGATACAGGTGTGTGTATAAAGGAGCACACTCAAAAGTGGGGAAGCGCCAATCAGTTATGCAAAATATACTAACTCTGCTGGCTGTTTGTAATATATGAAGCTACACCCAGCATGGTTCTTTTTGCAGCTTCCTCTGAATCTCTATTTCAAAATTTAAAATTATGAATATTGTTATAATACATTTTATTAGTTGTGTGTGCACATACAAGTGCCACAGTGTTCATTCTGAGGTAGAGGTCAACCTGTGATTGGGTCTTCTCCTATTACCATGTTCATCCCTGGGATTGAATCTGGTTGTCAGATTAGAAGCAAGCACCCTCTGAGCCTTGCCAACTCTAAAAGTCTTGAAAAGTTTAAAAGTTTAAATTAACCAATAAGGTAGAGCTTAGAACTGTTTGGGGGGGTGTTTTCTTTTGTTTTGTTTTTTTAAGAAAAAATAAAAGGTTGAGTAGCTTTTTTTTTTTACAATGAAGATTTATTTTATGTTTCTATTTAAATTATTAGTGGAAAAATGTAAGGAACTCTGATTTTTATTTGTTCTTTGATTTTCCTTTAACTTTTCAGTCCATCTTCTTAACAGGAAGAACACTGAGATAATCCTTGACCTTTAAAGGCATATCTACTCTCCCCAACTCCATCTCTTGAAGTCAAATTCCTAATTTTCACTAAGGTCAGAGTAGCTGCATAGCATACCAAACCTCATGGATTGTTAGAAAAATAGCCTTGAAATCATCTGATGTAAATATTCCCTCTAAAAAATGTTGCTCATTTTCCTTCTGCCTTTCCTACAATCTGTTTAAACATCACTGTAAGATCATATTTGCTTATTCCTGGCTACTTTGCTAAAAAGAGAATTTTTTTCCTTATCCCACCTATCTGAACCTAAAGACAATGGTCTCTGTCATTCAATCCTCATATCCTTACAACATCAGGTTTCATGATTAATTAATTGTTCACATTCAAAGAAAGCAGCTCATCTTTTGATATTGTGTTTATTTATTTTAGTAGGCAGTGTTGTGGACAGCCCTAGTGCTGTTTGTATTTTGACTCTAATTCTGCTTCCCCAAGAGGGGCTGCCTGGGTTGAGGAGTGAATCACATTCTCAGGACCTCATATGACCCTTCTAATGAATAAAGAAACCAATGACTGGGAGAGTAGGCGGGACTTCCGGGTCAGTCAGAGAGGGACATCAGAAGAGGAGAGGAGAAGGACATACTTTGGGACAGGAGCATGGAGGCAAAAACCTAGGTAGCAAGGTCCTGGTTTTGGGTGGTAGATCTGTTTATATCTTCTACCAGAGGATTTAACTTAAAATGGCTTATAAATTAGGATGTTAGTTGTCGTACCCAGTGATTGTGTTGTTTTTCTATTCTGAACTAAGATTGTGTGGTGGTTTCCTTCACAACACTCGACTGAGTTCCAGGGAAAGAGTATGATGGCGGGGCACCCCAGCCAGCCACGGGAATTTGGAAGTGTGGGGCTGGTGTGGCAGTGACCCGCCATGGGAACTTAGTGAGCTGGATGGAGAGATTTTTGGAGCTCTCTATCAGAGAATCTCCATGAGATGAAAACAAGGCCTGCAGTTCCTTGCTGGAGACAGTGTGGATTACATATTTTAGTATTTCATGCTACAGGCAATATCCTGTTTTTCTTTTTCTCTGTGTACTTCTTTATCTAATATCCACTTGTTGATCATCTTGACAGGCTGACAGATGTAGAAGCTTCTTAGCATGCATTTAAACAGTGCTTCCAAGAGGAAACTGTGTCAGATTCGGTACCTCAGACAGAATTTAATATTTTGAAAAAGAATAATTTAAGGAGGTCAATAGAATGCTAAACACCTTTATTTAAACAAAACAAAACAGAACAAAGAAATGAAAAATAGCACCGCTCTGTGAATTCCCTTCACATTAAAAGCTCCTGTAAACTTCCTGTAGTCAGAAACACATCCACCCCAAGTGGCAATCCCTCCCACCTACTCCATCCTGGCTCTGAAGATGCATCTCGTCATATAACTCCTGTTGTGACAATGAAGAGGAAGCCTCACTTCTAAGCTAATAAGTAATGATTCTTCACTGAGGCTATGTAGAATCTTCAAAAGTGCTAAGGCTATCAAAGTCAAGGAAAGACTGAAGACTGAAGATATAAGATATTCAAACGTAGCCGGGCGGTGGTGGCACACGCCTGTAATCCCAGCACTTGGGAGGCAGAGGCAGGCAGATTTCTGAGTTTGAGGCTAGCCTGGTCTACAGAGTGAGTTCCAGGACAGCCAGGGCTACACAGAGAAACCCCGTCTCAAAAAAACAAAACAAAACAAAACAAAAAAAAAAAAGATATTCAAACGTCTCAGACCCTGCAGCCATAAGTGCCATTTTGGGGACAACTGGACAACCTAAAATTGGATCTGAAAATTTGATATTGGTAATGTAACAGTGGTAGGCATTTTGTTGGTCTGTATTACTTATGAAAGGGGATTTCCTTAATACTCAGAGGGTATTGAAACATCATTTTAAATAAATTGATTTCAAACGCTACGGTATAAGTATTCTCTGCTCTACTGTGCTACAGTGTGGGTGATTTTAACACAATGGTGGCTTCCATCAGGAGCAGTTGCACATAATCCTTTTTCCTCTCTAATACAATGGAGTTGATTTTCTCTGCATTCAAAGGCATTTATTACTAGACTGTATCTCATAATCAATGTTTAAAGAAGTAACTGCAGATCATTGATTCTATGTCTGCCTGGAACAGTCTGTCTTCTAGGTACATCACATTGCAATGTCATGTGGAGCAAGGGTCACTGTTCCTGCCCTTGTGCGAGATTATGGAGGAAGTCTGGCTTTTATTATCTTGTCTTTCAAGTTGAATTACTCACAAAGACAATAACATGGACAAGTCTGTTTTTTTATTAAAATCCAATTTAAAGCTTAAATGTGCCAGAATTCCTAGAGATGTTGCTCTTAAAGTTGATTTTAAATAACTTTTAATTGAAGTATATTTTCAATTTCAAAATTAATACAAATTGAGAAGTATTTGATAGCTATGGTTTCCAAGGAGTATCCTAAAATGGAGATGGAGGAGCTGTCTTTCAGATTTTCATAGTTATACAATATAAAGAGTCATATGTGTAGACATGTGCATATGGGTCATATGCATGTATGTGTGCATGTGTGTGGTCTCTCTGTGTGTGTGTGTGTGTGTGTGTGCGCGCGCGCGCGCGCGTGCGTGCACACATAGAAATCATCAGGAAGAAACTGATTATAAGTAATCTGCTCTTACAGTTGTAAAGGCTAACGAACTTGGAGGTCTTCAATGCTTGTTGATAAGCTTGAGACCTAGAAGTCCAATGGTTTGGTTCAGAAGTCCAAAAGCCTGAATCAGGGGAGCTGAAGGCCAACAGGGTCTGACCCAGGAAAGCATTTGTTTCCGTCCACATCCAAAGAGAAGAAAAAAAGTAATGTCTCAGGCTGAGTGTAGTAGTGTAAACCTTTGATACCACTACAGGGAAGCAGAGGCAAGGGTTTCTCTGTAAGTCCTGAGGCTAACCCAAGCAAAACAGGTCTCAAAAAAGAACCAAGAAAGAGCTGGGCGTGGTGGCGCACGCCTGTAATCCCAGCACTTGGGAGGCAGAGGCAGGCGGATTTCTGAGTTCGAGGCCAGCTTGGTCTACAGAGTGAGTTCCAGGACAGCCAGGACTACACAGAGAAACCCTGTCTCAAAAAACCAAAAACCAAAAACCAAAAGCCAAAACAAAAACAAAACAAAACAAAAAAAAAGAACAAAGAGGGGGGAGGGCAATACCCCAGTAAGAAGGCAGATGGATAGGAAGAATCTATTAGTTGTGGGAAATCTATTGCTTGTTTCCTTCCATTCAGACCATCATTAGGAAGGACAATATTCTTTCATTACTCTCATAGACACATACATAACTACGCCCATCCAAATAACCAGGTAGTACATGTCCCAGCTAAATTTACCTACAGCATCATAGCAATGATGCTGCTGAAAGAATCATGCTATCAAGCTATTAAAAGCTTAAAGTACTATGACTTCCTTGTCAAATGCCACAAATTATCATTGCTACAAATAGCTCTAAATGTAAGATGCTGGTGCCCTAGGACACATCTAATTACCACTTTCTCCCTTGTCCTAGGGTGCAGTATTTGTTTGATGACGGTCACTGGATCCTCAGTATGAGGTGGGATCCAAATGAACAACCGTGTCTCCTACTCTCAGAATTGAGGACCGCGTAGGAGTCCCTGCTACTTAGTACTTCTAGTGTTAAAAGCTTAGGGAGTCCACAAGATGCCTTGTCCTTAGCTTTTCTTTTGGAGACCTTCCAAGTGTTTTGCACTTCTGTGTCCCTTTCTCAACTCAACTTGCCACAATGTTGGGAATGCCCTTTACCCACCAAAGGGGACATCATGCAGTGAACCAAAAGAGTTGGAATTACAAACCCAAATGCCTTCAAAGGTCAGATACTCATTTATATGGCCACCGCAGTGAGAGCTGCAGGGTCTGGTGTGTCTGTGGTTCAGAATTGTGAGAGGAGCTGTGGAGATAGGTGTTTGCAGATTATCAACTGTTTCCAGGAGACCAGGGCCCCTTGCAGCGGAGCTAGTGCTCAGCTGCCAAGGCAGTTGCCTTGTTCTCTTGCCAAAGCCTCCTTCTCTCAAAGGAGACAACCAACAGAGTGCACGCCTGTAAGCCGCTCCTCACACACACAGAGGGCAAGGGACCGTTTTTAGTTTGGGTTGTCACTCTGTGGACAAAGGAACTCCAAAATACAGGCAACAGAAAGGATATGTAAAGGTAGAAATAGAGGGCGACAATGAAACCTAGGTGGCTGCATGTGTGTGTGTGTGTGTGTGTGTGTGTGTGTTCATATGTGTGTTCATGTGTGTGTGATCATGTGTGTGTGTTGGTGGAGGCCAAAAGGTAACCTGGGTATACATTTTCAGCAACCATCCATCTTAGTTTTGTTGTTGTTTTGGTTCATTTTGTTTTTAGACAGTGGCCCAAAGCTCACCAAGTAGATTAGGCTGGTTGTCCATTAGCCCACAGGGATTCATCTGTTCCTGCCTCCTTGGTGCTGGGATTACATCCAGGTTTTTATGCTCAAGCTCAGTCCCGTATGCATGTGTGGCAAACAGATTGAACTAGGTCCTCTTCTCCCTAGCCTACAGTTCACTGGGAAGCCACCCCTCCCTCCCTCCATTCCTTCCCCATTTTCTTGGGGGTTGCATGGATACATTATTAGTGCACAGAGCTCCTCCCGCTCAGTATGGAGAAAGCATAGGTTATACTGTCCTCCACCTCTGAGGTCCTTGTCATGGCCCATCCTCTCCAGGCTCCAGTGCTTCTGCTCTTCTGAGTGTTACATGTTCTTTTCTAAGAAGTGCTGGGCTCTGAAGAAAAAGAGGGAAGAGGGGGGGGGCCTGGGAACTCTAGAGGACTTTTCTCACACATTATCACAGTGTGTTCCACTTCTTAAAGCAGCAGAATTTGAAGTGGTAATAAGTGGTTCTTAGAGACCAAGGCAAGTGTTCTGTTGATAGGACCTGCCCACTACACATTCTGCCTATGGAACTGCAGTATCTCAGGGAGGAAACTGAACAGTCCAGGGGAGAAAAGAGGGCTGAACGGCATGAGAGACGTGGCCTCAGAAAGAAGGTCAAAGAAGAGAGGCCAGCTAGAACTGGGGTAGAACAGGACCAGGCTACAGTCAGTCAGGTTACAACCGAAGCACACTGTGACGATGTGTGAGAAAGGTCTCCTCAGATTCCCAGAGGCTGTCAGAAATATACTGGGAGCCTCGTGCTAACTCCCCTCTTTTCTCTTTTTCTCCAGGGCCCAGTACTACTTGGCAAAGAACATGTAAGTAACAGTCAAAGGAAGAATGGGCGCACGGGCTGGGTGTGGATGGAGCAGTGCAAAGACCCCTGGAGAATGAGTTGACACTGAGTTAGGTACCAGTGAGCTGAAGGCCAGTGATGAAGGGACCCACATTGCAAGGAGGACAGCCTAGTTGCAACAGAGTGACGTCAGTCAACGTGACAGTATGATGCAATCCCTCATGTCTGGAGTTACCTGTCCCGTTTCAGGTTAAAGCAGTCATTTGCAAGATCTTTGTCACATGTATTCGTAAAGTCCCATTTTAACCCTGATGGAGACAAATATCACAGAACAGGACAAAAACATCCTAACATACCTTTTCTGAAAGACATATGACCCCCAGAAACCATATATCATTCTAGAGCTCCTTAGGATGCAATGTTACAGGACCAAGAAGCTGTAGTCCAGATGGAAACAGGCTTGCTAGTTATCTGACCTTGAGCTGAGAAGTTATTGGATAAAACAGTGGAATGCATACCAGGGTTCCCTAAGGAACCGAGGGCATCAGAAAGCTGAGAAGATGCCATAGCAGACATACAGGGTAGAGTGATGAGCCTCTGCAGACAGGACAGGTCCCTGAGCAGGGAACGCAGATAATGAGGCATTCTCAGGAAGCTGGAGAAGGGAGGAAAATGAATCCTCCATTGATTTCTCCTTACCATTCCTTCTAATGGTAGCTTTGCACAGTGGGACCTGGGCCAGGCTTCTGATGTACGGAACTATCAGGTGCCGGACGGGTGTTACTTAGTTCACCTCCTTGTCTGGCAGTTTGGTGTGACAGCCACTATTCACTCATATACTTCCTAGTTCGTGAAACTAGGACGATGCAACGGCTTCGAACTCCAGATGTTAAGGTTATAACAAAATCTAATCACACTCTTTTTACCAAAACTTGACTTTTTCGTTAAATTTAATATAGGACCCAAAGATTTAATTCTTCCCTTAATTATGCATAATTTCTGTTTTATCAGTGTTCTATTTGTTCAGTGTTAAGCTGTATGTATGCATGTATGTATGTATGTATGTATGTATGTATTATGTATGTATTATGTATGTATTATGTATTTTACAAATTGGCCAGCTGCACGTCCATCTCCATCTCAGATAAAGGGTTGCATCTTGGAACAGAAATTGACACAAAGGAGAGCCTCTCAGATCTGGCGACAGCGAGCCAAGCACCGCCCATATTCTCGTGTAGCCAATCATTTCTCAGGACGGCCCCATTGCTTGCTACCCCTTCTCGCCTGACTTTCCACGTCCCCCAGCCCAGCTACGGTCCACCGCCCATTCCCTTGCAGGCCCGAAGCTTCTCCCCCTCAGGAAGCTTCCTCCGTTGTCGTTGTGCCTCCGAATCAGCACTTCTGGGAACAGCGAGGCAGAGTGAGTCGGGGTCCGAGACCGGGTTTGCACTAGGAGAGGCCTGCGATGACAAAGGCCTCTGCCAGAAGGGTGGGATGCTTCCCGGGTAAGGGGGCGGGAGGTGGTGAGTGTTCTGGGGCTGCGTGGGGGACTGGTGTGGGCAACCTGGGCGTGCCGAGGTGGCTGATGCATTCCACAGTGAGACCTTCCTCTCCGTCCCTTTCTGAGCTTTCAGCAGCTTTAGATAGCTCCTTCAGTCTTCCTGCATTGTTATCCGTTCACCAGCCAGGAACCCCCTCCCCCACCGTCCCCATTTCCTTGTTGAGCGGGTTGTGTTCAGCCGGGAGCCTTTGGGATTTGACCTAAGGAACCACAGAGGTTCCGATGGAGGCTCCACACCGAATTATTTAAGGGCCACGGTCTCTGCTTAGCCTCCTGTCCCCGCCCCCAGGTAAAAGTCCTCTCCACGTCCTTTAAGCACCCTGGGGACTGGGGGAGGGGGGGCGTGTGGGTCGGGTGCTGCTGAAATGGGTGTGGGCTTCTGGAGAACGCAGGCCTGGACCGCTCTTGGCCTGCAGCAGTAGGGGCTTAGATTATCCAGTTGGCAGATAAACAACCCCCACAGCAGGCCTCCTGGACTGCCCCAACCTGAAATGAAGGACAAAATGGGAGAGGAGAAAAAACGGATCTTGCCAATTAGACAATCATGGAAACGTGGAGGAAGAATCCCGAGATGAACGAATGTCTCTTGTCTATGGGCTGACCAGGCAACCATTTGTCCATTCTCCAAAGGATTTGAGGCTGATTGCGTTTCAGTGAGCTCCTCACTTTGTTTGGCTTTGCTTTAGAGACTTAAGAATAAAAAGAATGTATATCATCTCAAAGTGGTCCAATCTACAAGATAATTAAATAAATGCTTGACCGTCTTGCGGGTTAAAAAATAAGGCTTTGATTCCATAATGGAGGGTCTCCTTTCTGCCCTTCCCTCCCTGAGACTTGGCGTCCTCCGCGATTTTCCTTTTAACTACGCTGTTCTGCACAGTTCTACGTTTGTGTGTAAAACATACACGGGTTGCCTTATGATTTTGTCATCCTTTCATACCATGAATATTATCCTGTATATTCTTATATTTCTAGGATTCACCCTTGCTTACACTTCTTTCAGTTTTATTTCTTATGGTTTAATACCCTATACTTATTCTACCATTGGACTGTTAGGTTTCTGGCTTGGGGAAAATGTATTCATTTTTTATGTGGCAAACTATCCCAAAATGTAACAGTGTAAGATCAATAATAAACAACAAGAAAGCCACTTACAATATTTCTTTGCCACCTGCCAGTTTCTGTGGATCTAGACTCTGGAGTCTCTGGAGGTCCTCACCTGCGGCAATAAAGGGGTATTGGCTCAGCCTGACTCAAGGCTCACAGGAGGTAACACAGGATTGTTGTAAACTTGGGATCTCCCTGATTTGGGCTGGGCATGTCTTTCTTGGTGGTGTGGGCCTCCTTACAGAGGCTTGCTGTGACATAATTTCTGGCTCCTTTTAACCCCAACCCCAGAATGAGGGCTTGCCAAAAGAAAGGCAAAAACGAAAAAAGAAAAAAAAATCTTTCTCTTCTCTAATCTTAAAAATGGCATCTTATTTTTGTCACTTCTATTCCTTAGAAGTGATTGACCCCTCCCCATATACACACTCAAGGGGTGGACCTCACATGAACACGGACAGACAACTGCAGACAAACGTTACAATGATTACTCGCTATGGCAACCACATAACGTGCTCCACTACCCATGACTATGTGTGCAAGTGCTTTTTGAGAGTGTGGATCCAAGAGTAGAGTAAATAGGCCATAGGATTCGGATCCATTCAGCTTTATTAAGTCATTCCCAAATTCTTCTTCAAATGCCAAACTAGCTGGCACTCACTCCAGCAAAGGACCAGAGATCTCGATGCTCCATAGACCTGTCATAACAAATTACATTTTCAGTCTGGCTAGTATGTAGTACTAGCATTCCAGTAGGATGCTACTTAGCATTTCCACATGGCTAATAAGGCAGGCTGCCTTTTGAATACACCAATCAAGTATTCAGCTTTCTGTCTACATTTCTGATACCTGGCTTATACTTATTCTCCTAGTAAGTTGCTTTTTTTCTGTACCTAATTGACTCATTGGATTCTTTCCTTTATACAATCCATGTCTCAATCAATATCTAAGTCATTGTATGTGCTACAAATATCTGCTTCCAGGCTGCTTCTGAGATTTTATCTCTTCATGCCTCTCAGTGAAAAATTTATGTTTACGTTACTAGAACTTTCTTTTATCATTTAACAATTGTATCTTCAAGGGGTGGGAGAGATGGCTCAGTGGATAAAGGCCCTTGCTGTGTAAATGGGAGGATCAAACTGGAATACCAAGCCGCCATACAAAAGTTGGGCTGGTATGGTAGCCATGTGCAATACCAGTATAAAAAGATGTGCACCCCTTACCCCACCCTCAAGACAAGATTATCAGCTAAACTGTCAGATTCTCAACTTTAAGTCCAGGGAGAGACCCTGCTTCAATAAAGTGAAAAACAATTCCAGCAATTGTTTCAGTGGCTGTTGAAAGCATTGTGTAATTCATTGGGGCTGTGATGGCTCAGTTGTTCATGGCACGTACTCCCCTTGCTGAAGATTGACAACCAATTCCCAGTGCTCACAGGTAGCACACAACTGCCTGAAACCACCTTGTATCAACCTCTGGCCTCCATAAGTCAGAGCAAATGTGCAAAACACACACACACACACACACACACACACACACACACACACACACACGGATACCACATACACAGAGGACATAGTTGTATTCTCGGGGTTATAAAGTAACTTACTGCATTGTTTTCCAATGGTTTCTAATGGCGTCAATGGTTTTGCATTTGGCATTCGGGCTTAATCCACATGAAAACTGATTACTTTGTTGTTTATTCCATGCAGTTGACCACCTGTCTTCACATCACTGGTCTGCATGAATCAGGTTTTCCATATGTGTATAAATTTATTTTAAGCTCCCTACTTTTCACTAATGTACTTGTCTTTATTAATTTCTTGACAATCAAATTTGATATAATTAATTGGTCATTTTATTTACCAGTACCTGCTTTCAAATTTGCCACACGGACAATAATATCATCTAGAAATTATGACAACTTTGTTTCTCTCTTCATCTGCATATGTTTAATTTTTAATTACTTTTTCCTTCCTACTTTGGCAAGGCCCATTTGTACACTGCTTAGAGAAGTTTTATTATGTAGACTTTAAAAATTGCTTTTATCATGGTTATCAGGTAAATTCTTTATTTGGTGTATAAGTTTGTCATAAGTGACTGTTTTATCAATTGCCTCTGTGGCTCTTGGAAGCATCATGTAATTCATGGGGCTGAGAGAAGGTTCAGCCATTGAAAGTATATGCTCCCCCTCCCCCTTCCCAGGATTGGAGCTAGCTTACCACAGGTTGTAACTCTAGCTCCAGGGGAGCCAACCCCTTTCACATCGGTGGGAGTCTGCACGCACATGCACACACCCATACACGCATCCTCAAAATAAAACAAGCCTTTTAAAAACAGAAGGTATCATGTAATTCTTTCTCTTTAAATGTATTTTGGAGGAAAGGCATAGCATGTTACTTCCAACGGTAAGGTGGCTGAAGTCTCTAGAATATCAGTGTATCTCGAGTGTGTATGTCATGGCATTTATTAATAGCACACTGAGACAAGCATTATTTACATTTATGTAAGCTAACATTGGTCTATACTTATCACTTTCTGTACTGTTCTGATCTGCCATTGGTATCATCTCAAAATAGCAGGGGCCATGTTTTTTCTTTGGCTCTGTAAGAGAAAAATCTGCACAATATTGCAATTATCTAATCCTTGAATAGTAAAACCTTCTGGAGCTGGAATTCAGGGGATTTTAGGCTTGTTGGTTCGTTTACTTTATTATAGTGAATGCTTTTCTTAAACTAGCTGTATGCTTTTATTTATAAGTTAATTAAAATAAAATAATTTCATTATTTAAAAGTACAATTATAGGACTATTTAGGTTTTTCTTATGGATTCAATTTTAATAAATTGTGCATATCTATTCAGTATTACTAAAATAAAATAAAATTTAGTATTACTAAAAACATTACTAAAATTCATTATTGGTTTAAATCTTTCTATGTTTTTTTGTGATGACCTTTTCTTTAGTAAAATATTCCCACTTTCTTTTTCCTATGATTTCGTATACTTTACTGCCCCTTAGATGCACACACATACACACACACACACACACACACACACACACACACTGTTTTATCTCATTAGTTTTTTACTTATGTAAAAGCCCTAAATTTGTGTACTTATCTCAATAATTCTGAACTTTTCTTTCTAAGCTTTTTAAGTTGTTTCTGTTGCCATGTTTTTAACTATATTCCATAACCATTTATGTAAACATCTTTATTATGCAGCTTTATGGACTTACAATTAACATCATGGTCTTCTTTTAGTCACATTTTCTTTATAAATGTGTCTTGAGTGTGTGCATGCAGTGTGTGCATGTTTATATGAAAAAGAGTGCACCTGTGTACATGGAGACATCAGAGGTCAACTCTTAGGCATCGTTATCCATGTCTTGTTTTTGTGACAAGGCCGCTCACTGGGACTTGCAATTCACCAACTGGGCAATGTTGGTTGGTCAGCCAGCCACAGACACAAACCTGCCTTTGTTTCCCAGGTCCTGGAATCACAGACACACGCCACTGTGCTCAGCCTTAAACCTTGATAACGCAGTTCAAACTCGGGTCTTTATGCTTTCGTGGAAGAACTTTTATCAACCAAGGCATCTCCTTAGTCCAAAAATGCATTTTTCAATTCCCAACTGGTCATAAAAAAGCTTCTTTTATCACCATGTAGAAAATTCTTTGTTTAGCTCTGTGGCCCTAAATACTCAAGACACAAATAGCAAGTCAAATGATTCCCAAGAAGAAGAAAGGAGAGGACCCTGGGCATGTAAAGATTGCATCCAGTTTAGTAAAGAAACCGAGGGGGGAGGGGGAATGATTGGGGAATAGTTGGGGGGAAGAGGAACTATGGGAACTATGTTGGGTGGGAACTGGGAAAGGGGAAAGCCTTTGGAATGTAAACATAGAATATAGAAAATAAAAATTAAAAAAAAAAAAAAGATTCTCTTATCACCATGTAGAAAATGCAGCCCAATTCACACTATAGTCAAAGAACACGATCCCAATTTCTTTTAGTTATTAAAACTAGGATTGAAACCAAATTGTCTGTGAGCTTGGAAAGAACGTGTAGTGTTTCATTATGTGATGCTTTAAAATGTTATACATTCTAACCCTATGTATCCTGATCAAAATCTTGTCTGTAAGAATTATCAAATTCAGTAAGTTAGGTTAAAATTTCTCACTATGAGGTAAGTTTGCCATTTCTTATTGAACTACAAAAATGTGCTTTCTATAAGATATTTTAGTAGTTAACTTTAGTGAATTGGATGCAGGCATCCTGGAGGACTACCAATCTTACTTTAAAAATCTAAATTTAAGCTGGGTGTGGTGGCACAGGGGACAAAGGAAAGTCGCTTTCTATGACTCCAAGGCTGGTTTTGTCTACATAGAGAGTTCTGAGACAGTTAAGACTACACATGAAGAAGAAAGCAAAACAAAAAACAAACAAGATCAAATCAAGGTTTTAGTGCCTGATACTTGTCTTATTTATTTGTCTTTCAAATACAGATTTCTTTATTTCTAATAAAAAATAGGTATAAATTACATATGATGGAAGTTTACCTGGCTCAGCTGTACAGGTTAACAAACTTGATCTTTGTACATTAAATTTATTTTTTTCAGAATTTCATGCATGTATACTATGATCATAACTAGAGCATCCCCGTCCCTCCAGCCCCTTGATTTTCTGCATGTTCTCCTTCCAACTACATGTATGTGTTTGTAAACACACACATACACACACACACACACACACACACACACACACACACATATGTTCCATTCACGAGAGGGAACTTTACACGTATATGTGTATATGCATATACATATGTGTGCATATATTGATGGACTTTTCCTTTGGTTTGTTTTTTTCTGTCCACCTCAAAGGAAAAAGTTATGAATCTATCTTTTTAATAGACATAAACCCTCATTACTATTGAGCATACATCTAATTCATCTAAGTATATAGTGTCAAACGGTTCTTACAAAATGGCTAGAGCAGTCTAGTGCCATAAGAAATGTGTGTAAGTCCCACCAACGGCAGACCTTTCTCACCAGTAGATACTGTTCCATTGTCATGGTTAGCCCTCTAGGATTGATAGAAGTGTCTATTGAAGATTTAATGTGCATTAAAAGATGGTTCCTTACATTAAACAGGTTTTTTCCTGGCCAAATGGCCAAGTTACCTATTTTATAAAGTCTTCGGGTGTTTTGTTCATTTGGGGGTAAGACATTGTTTTGTTTTATTCTGGTATACATATATATGTATATATATAATTGTATTAATGAATTTGAAATATCTTCTTCCTTTTGCTTGCCTTTGCACTTTGAAAAATTTCTAATTAAAGTAACTGTTTCACTTTACTTAATTTTAATTACATTTTTAAAAAGTAGCATATTTTGAGACAAAGCCTCACTTTGTAGCCCTGGCTGGCCCCAGATTCACAGTAGTGTTGCTTCTTCAGTCTTCCAAGTCCTGGTCGTACTGGTGTGGGCCATGACACCCAGCTGATAACCTTTAATTTGTATAGTTAAACCTAAGCCCTGGGAATTAGTGCCAGAGTCCTGTTCAAGAAAACTCTGCCCACCCAGTTCCCCAAATCTGCCCTATGCTTAGTTACTTCCTTACCGAATCTCACTGATGTTCATTCATCTACGAGAGGTAACTTTAGTCTTTTTCTTCCTACAAGAAAACTAATCACAGGTATTCCTCATTTATGGCATTATCAAAACCTGTATTGCCACCCAAAGTCTCCACACCCTTGTCAGTTTGAGTATCTACAAGTGAGCTTTGGAGAGAAACAAACATATCCCTAACAGTGGGATTGGAGTCTGCTAAATTGAGCCCTCTTTCTCTCTCTCTCTCTCTCTCTCTCTCTCTCACTCTCTCTCTCTCTCTCTCTCTCTCTCTCTCTCTCTCTCTCTCTCTGTATGTGTTTATTTTTTGCTTCCATTGGAATCAAATATTTTATAGTGTTTTCCCTCTATATTATTTGTTTGTTGGTGAATGTGTGTGTTTTGTGAGTACAGCTCACATGAGTTGGGGAGAAAGAAAATAGTGTGTCTTACTGTATCTCTTATTCCCTGTAGAGACTGTAACTCACTGAGGGCAGGACTTGCTATTTCTGCAATGCTGCCTGGTCAAGAAAGTCAGGGGACTCTCACAACACGGGTTTTAGATAAATGTTCTGCCGGTCCCCCGATCCCGGATATTTATGTGAGTACTAGGGACTGAACTCAGTTCCTCATTGGAGAGCAAGTACTCGTACCGACTCAACCATCTCCCAGTCCCTATATTATTTTTAAATAATATAACTTTTTACCGGTTTTAATGGTAGCTATACATATTACAGCTTGCCACAGTCTTTATAACTGCAAATTATTACTTTTACTTATTTTAAAACAAAAATCTTAGTCCAGTTCATGCCCAGGAATCCAGCCATTCAGATTTGTTAAGCAATCATTTGATTTTGCTTTATACCCTACCACAAGATGTGATACTTGTTTATTTTTAAAAAACCAATACTTGCGGATATCTGTTCATAGTTTCCTCTTTACAGTACACTGTTTCCTCCTATAATGTGTTTTGTGCTTTTGGGATAGTTCTGCTTAATCCTGAAGAGCTCCTTTGAGAAGCTCTTGTTCTGTAGTCTGCTGATTCCAAATTTGCTCAGACCATGGTTATCTAAAATTGTCTTTATTTTGCCTTTAATTTTCAGAGATACTTTTTGGTATGCATAGATTTGTAGGCTGGCAGATTTTAATAGTTTCTTTCAACTCTATTATTCTATTCTATTCCTGTTTCCATAATTTCTTTTGAAAGCCAGCTGTATTTTTGTTTCTTTGAGAAGAAAGTGTCTTTACCTCTGGCTGGTCTTCAGATCTTTTCTGTAAATTTGCTTTGCAGCAGCTGACTGTACAGAGTGTGGATTTCTCTCTATTTATTCTGGTCAGGGAATATAGAGCTCTTTGTGTTTTAATGTTTTTTCAACTGTCTTGGGTAATTCTCAGACATTAATTAGGAACATATTGCTTCTCCTTTCCTTTCCCATAAAACACAAATTTTATGTGTTTGTAGCGTCTTGCCATGTCTCACTTTCAGCTCTTCTTTTAGATTTGTTTTTAATGTATTGCCTATGTGTTTGCACATGTGGGTGTGGAGCATGCAGAAACCAGAGAAAGAGGTCAAATCCCCTGCAGCCACGTGCAGTGAGCGGCCTTGCCAGGACTGAACTCCTGCCCTCGGTAATAGTATCAGCTCTTGACTGCTGAGCCATCTCCCACCTACTAGAAGGACTCGAAAATCTCATCTGTTAGGTTTTTATTTTTTGTTTGTTTGTTCAGTTGGTTTTTGTTTTGCTTTTTATTTTGTTTTTGTTTTTTGTTTTGTTTTTGTTTGTTTGTTTGTTTGTTTGTTTTTGGTCTAGGCAGCATTTTCTACTTATTAGCTTCCTTCAACTGTTTACTGAGTTTAAGATGTTGTTGATGAACAATTTCTAGATTCCAACTGGTGTTTTCACCATCCAAGAACACTGGAGATAGAGGTACAAAAAATATTTTGAGAACAGCAATTTTCAACCTGTAGGTCTCAACCCCTTTGGGGTTCAAATGACCCTTTCACAGGGGTCACATAAGACCATCAGAAAACAAAGTTGATAACAGTAGCAAAATTACAGTTATGAAGTAGCAACAAAAGTAATTTTATGGTTGGAAGGGGTCACTAGAACATAAGGAACTATATTCAAGGGTCACAGCATTAGGAAGGTTGAAAAGCACTGGTATAGAAGAAAATGTTCAAACATTATATTTTGTTATTACTGGCTCACTTCAGATTTAACTTTACTGTGAAAACATTAGTGGGTAAAGTGTGATCCTTACAGATAAATGATGACTTTTTTATGTGTCAAGTGAAAGCACTACTTGTGTACAGGAGCCTTCTTGCTGTAGCTTGATGTTGTAACTTGAAGTACTACTGTACTTCAGCTACAGAAATGAAAGACTTTTGGGCAAGATTTACTGGAGTCTTTGCCGATAAGTATCATAGGAAACCTGCATGTAAGCCTTTTTATTCATTCTCTGAAGTTCTATTTCTGAGGCCTCTCTTTGAGCTCCATTTAGTTCGTTAATCTTGAACTAATGGAACTGACAGAAGCCCAGGTTATTTAGCACTATGGGTGGAAAAAAAATGTTCAAATGGGGAAAGTTATGGGAAAGGTGGAGTCCTGTGTTTTCTGTCCCTGGAGGGTTTGTCTCTGGCATCCTTCCACAAGGGCCTTGAGTTGTTTATTCTTTGGAAGAGGTTTTCTGCATTTCCCATTGTTGTTGTTTTTGTTTCTTTTGCTTATTTTTGCTGTATTTAGTGGGTCTTACCCCAAAGAGCATTCTCAAGACTGGAATAGCTAATCTCTCACCATTACTTGTTACATCTTGGTTTGTATATCTCTCATATCATTGTCTTGTCTCCCTTTCTTAAGATTCGTTCTGTAGAACTTCCTTTAATCAGATCTGATAAATTCTCATTATTTGTTGGCCTGAAAAAAGAATGCTTAAAAGATAGTTTGCTGCCTGTATATTCCAGATTACCTAATGTGGTGGTAGGAATAAAAATGGCCGCCATGTACTCATAAGGAGTAGCACTATTGAGGTGTGGCCTTGTTGGAGGAAGTGTGTTACTGGGATGGGCTTTAAGGTATCAGATGCTCAAGCCAGGTCCAGTGTCACTCTCTCTTCCTGATGCCAAATGTAGACCTCTCAGTCACCTCTGCCACCAGCGCCATGTCTGCCTGCAGGACACCATGCTTAGCCACCATGAAAATAATGGACTAAACCTCTGAACTGTAAGCCAGCCCCAAATAAATATTTTCCTTTATAAGACTTGCTGTGGTCATGGTGTCTCTTCACAGCAATAGAAATCCTAATTACACCTGTCTTTTTGTTTTATTTTGTGTAGGTTGAAATATCATCATATTGTCTTTGTGTTTCTGAGAAAGCTTGTGATGTGTAGCCATCAGCTGTGGATCAATAATCTCAACTCTTTTTGCCCACTGGAATGACTCTTACTCACCCACTACCACACTGATTGGTTTTTTATGCCTTTGGGTTCACTATGGTATACATTTGTAAAACTCATCTACCTTGTTTGAATGTGTTAGGCTTCCTAGATCTGAGAACTGGGTTTTTCAAGAACTCTAGAAAATGAACGGTAATCACTTCTGCCAAAAGTAACTTTGGTATAATTTTCTCTAATATTTATTTAGAGGTCAGACCAAGTTCAGATTAAATTTTCTTCTTGTGCCTTCCATATCTTTTATCCCTTTTTGTATTTTCCATATATCTTTGCTTTGCTCTACTCTAAATACAGTTTAATAATTTCTACTTAATTTTCCTCTGTTCTAGATCCAGTGCAATAATTTATAGTTAATTTTGCTTATTCTTCTATTTAATCTATTCAACATTTTTATTTTGAATTTTAACTATCCTATTCTTTTGATTCTGTTTGATATCTTATATAGCTATTTAATGTTCATATTTGTTTTAATGACCTTTGTTTCCTGTCTGTTATGTGGATGTTTTATGTTCTATGCCTAATATTTCTCCAAGTTCTAAATGTTTCTCATACCCTATTTTTGATGATCCTTTTCATAGTCCTTTGCTTCCTAAATGTCTGTTGACTTTATACAACTGTTATTGTGAATTTTACTCTCTGTAGCAATTCTTTATATACATTGAAGTTAACTTTCTCCAGAAACATTTTGTATTAGTTTCTACGTGCTTGAAATATTACCAGCTGAATTCAAAATTTTCTTAGAGTTTTAGTAAAAGTAGCCATCATTCAGATTCCAAATCTATATGTGTAACTGATGGGAGGCTAATGAGTCTCAAAGGCTTTTCCCACTCCTCAGGGAAAACTAAGATAGGCAAGTTGCATTAGTTCCTTCTAGGAATAGTCGTCTAGTGAGTGAGCCTTCAGTTACACCCTTTACGAATGGGAGCTTGCTCACACCATCCTAGCCTGGTGATACTATCATTCATTCTCCAAGATTTTTCAAAAACACGTGAAAATCATGTGAAAGCTCTTCTGTTTGTTTCTCAGTGTCCACTAGTCTTAGTTTATTTTGGCCTTATATATTCCTTACTTTCATATCATAATGCTACATTTATATTTTGTATTTATAATCTTTTATTATTGATTTAACATGAGGTATCTAATGAAATATAATCCTAGAACTAAAATAAAAATAGCTCCTTTAACCTATTGTTAGCATAATACTTGCAAGAAAATGTATATTTCTGTAAAATGTAGATGTCTATGTAGTTTTATGAATTTTTGTGAACTTAACACATCCTTCGTTCAGCAATTAAAATGTTTAAAAATAACAAGCAAAACAATACAAACAACAAAATTTAAGAATAAGCCACAACACATCTTGGGCCATTCACTGTCTTATCTAAAAGTGAACATTATTCTAAACTTTATTCTTAAAGTTGGCTTTACTTTTTAAAATCTATTACTTTTTTTTTTAATGTATTAGACGTGTCTCTGCGACAAATACTAGCAAGAGAGCAACAATTAAAAAGAAGAATGGCTTGTTTGGGCTGGCGAATTTCAAGGTTTCAGTCCATGGTAGACTTACTCCTTTGCTGTGGGATGAGCCAAGAATGAGACCACAGTGACAAAGCAGACTGAGGCAAACTTGCTCTTGACATCTTAACCAGGAAGCAAAGAAGAGTAGAAAGAAAAAGTCTGATACAAGGCATGTCTAACCACAAAGGTCCTCTTCTAGTGACCCACTATTTCCAACTAGGCCCTGCTTCTTAATAGCCCATTCAGTTTAGAGTCTGAAGTGAGCACCTTTATGATCTAAGCATCAGTCATCCACGAGCTAGAAACCAAGCCTTCAACTAGTGACCCTTTTGGGGTCGGCACTTCATACGTAACCACTGTAATGTAAATATATTCCTGTATCTATTGCTGGGAAAAGACATCATGACCAACACAACTCTTACAAAAAAAAGCTGTTTCCAGTGACACACTTCTTCCAGCAAGGCCATATTTACACCAACACGGCCACACCTTCTAATCCTTCTCAAACAGTTCCACTCCCTGGTTACCAAGCATTCAAATATATGAGTCTATGGGGTCATTCTCAAACCACCACATTTCTACAGCACAGTCCTTTTTTCTCATTTCATGTTACTGCATTTGGTGACATTCGGCCATTTTGGACTCATTGTCACAGCACAATATTCACTACAAATATACAATAATTTATATTATAGTATTCAGGTAACACGAGGATGGTACAGTACATGAGAAGGCAGGGAAAGAATTGAGTATCTTTCAGTTTTATATAGATATATTTTAGATTCTGCTTAATATATATATATTACTCACATATATATATATATGTGTGTGATTATGCCTTTTGGGTAGGGACCTAAGCGTGATTAGCAAGTAATAGCATTTTCCATGTCAAAGTAGAAGCACAAAATTTTCAATGAAAAAAAAAACATATTGAGAGAATTCATCAGTGTAAGAATTGAGCTAAGATTTTTAAGTAATATTTTATAGTTTGGATTGTTTACTCACATATGGTGGGTCACATAGACTTAATGTCTCAATACAAATTCATAAAGTGTTCCATATTAGTCGGTTTAGGATCAAGATTTTTAATAGTGACAAATAAAAAGTCCTATTTGTGGGAAAAAAAGTTATTTCAGTGCTTTCAGAATTTTGTGGCAGTGTCCCTTACTTTAAAGCAAAACAAGGAAACTCGGGAAGTTAGAAAGGGTCTGTAAAACTTAAAATTGATTTAGTAGTATGTACTCTGTGACAGAGGAAGAGAAAAGAATGAGTTTGTGGGTTAAAGAAGCCATTGAGGGGCCAGACAGATGGCTCAATAGTTTAAAGTGCTTGCTGCTTTGGAATTCCAGAGGACCTCCGTTTAGTTCTCAGCATCCACGATGAAGAGCTGACAGCCACCTCTGACTCCTGCTCTGGGAGTTCCAGTGACCTCTTCCGGCTTCCACAGGCACTCAGATATGTACGTGTGTATGTGTACAACCACTCTATTAAAATACAATGGAAAAGGTTTTAGAAGACATTTGGAGATATATGAGGAAATAGAAGGGCTTAAGAGGGAAAAATCAATTTTTCTGACAGAAAAAAAGTGCAGGGTGAAGGAAACTTATAGTAACTTCTACATCTGGCAACTGTAGGTTTCGCTTAGAAATGATTCTCTACATTTCCTTCCTCGCCTGCAGCCGTTTGTCCTTTCTGTCAGTCCAGTGGACACCAAGTGCATTAGCTACTGTTCTGTCGCTATTGTAAAATATACTGGCAAAAGTAACGCAAGGAAGGTTTTGTTTTGTTTTGTTTTGTGTGTTGTTCCCAGTGTGAGGTTGCTTATGGTGGGGAAGTCACGGTGGCCGCTCCTTGTGTCGCCTCAGCACTCAGCAAGCAGAAAATGGTGAATACTTGTTCTCAGCGCACTTCCTTCTTTTTATATAGGTCAGGATCCTGCCTAGAGAATGGGGCCTCCCATAGCTGGAGAGCCTTCCCACCCCAGTTAACCTAATCAATCAAGATAATCCCCTACAGGCATGCCCACAGGCCTGTCTCTACTTCTCATCAAGTTGAGAGCTGATATCAACTACCACTGTGGAATACCAGTATGTGACCTGGATAAAGTAACAAGTAGAAAGAAAAATAAAGCACAGTTGTTAACTAATACTTCCTCCATATTGGGGAGTCATTATGAAGTCTTAAATAATGCACTGTAACTCTTTCATACCCTTTAACCATTGAATATGCCTTCTTGTAAAGATCTGATCTGAGAACTGTCTCTTCTACCTAGTACCAAGAGAATAGAGACAAAGAAGTTGAAAGGTAGGAAGCTGGAGAATGTGTAGGAGCAGCACAGACCTCCTTCAGCTTTTGGTAGCTTTCCCCAGGGTTTTGCTACATAGAATACATGCTACATAGACAGACAAGGTTCAAGCGGGGCCTGGCACAAAGCCAAGACATGGCTATAAGGTTGGATGTCGGATCCCACCTTCAATTTTAAAAAGAGTTAGGACTAGAAACAAAATTCAAAAAAACCAAGATAGAGGCCTTACAAAGTCAGTACCAGCAGTTTTACCAGAATATTTTAATTTAGTTTTTAATTGATCAGGTTTATTTATTTTTATTTCAAAATAATATAATTATTGAAATGTTAATGAAGTACATGAAAAATAAATATTTAAAGTAATAATTAATCAGTTATACCAGACATGGTGATACATGACTGTAATCCCAGAACTTTGTAGGCTGAGGTGTGAGTCTTAAGAGTTGGAAGCCAGCCAAAGCTATTTTAGCAATACTAATTGGAAGGAGAGGGCAAAACTTACAAGCAATTCACTTTCTTGTCTTAGGTAGCTAATTCTAAAACTTTGATACATAGTTTCTATATAATTTTCATGTTTCTACTATAAAATCAAAACTATTAGATGTTTTAAAAATAACATTTAATAATGTATGTGATTGTATGCATACAATAATATGATCTTGGAATGTGTAAGAAAGGGAGACAAGAAAAGGAATAAAAGAAAGAACGAAGAGAAAAAGGAAGAGAGAGAAGAAAGGAGGGAAGACAGAAAACGCGTAGGAAGAGAAACGAGTATACTCCACAAGACTCTTAACTACTGGTCGATATATAGAGATATAATTCATCCATGGAAACAGTTGTGTATTGTTTAACATAAAGACTTGCTGCAGCTTGACAAGGAGGCATAGTCTTTTTTTTTTCAAAAAAATTTTTTTATTGGATATATTCTATATTTACATTTCATTTCCCTTTTTACACTAGGAGGACAGAAGCAAGCCAAAGGTAGCCTGTGCTACATAGTGAGAGTTAATTTTTAGCATAGGTCTTTCCTGCTGCACTCCCAGGAATGGCTCCTAGCCTGGGGTCTTAACCAGAGTCAGAAACTGACACTAAGGTCCTGGGCAAACCAGAGTGACTGGTGGAGCTCCGCCCTCATCCCGAAGTGGCCAATTGGCTCCCCGGACCAGCCCTTTCACCTCCCACCAGCCACCGACTCCTTAGGCTATCTGCTCTACTTCCTTGTCACATCGCTGCTGGGTGACCATTGGGGTGGGGGTAGTGGCCCCGGTGAGAGAATTGCTGGACCCATGGAGAATCTTCCATCCGTGGTTTCTAGAACCGTAGTATGGCAGGGCAGAGGATCCAGGTTAAGGGCTTTGGGGGTCTGCCGCAGCCTGGGTGGAAGATTGGAGTTTACTGCATCCCTGGGAGCCTGGAATGCTAACCAAGCCTGGGAGCTCTGACCTGAGGGCTTGTTGGACCTGGGAATCTGGTTTCTGTCAAAAGAGAGGTCTTTGGTTTCTGCCTCTCCCACTCTTGTTCAATGTTGATTTATTTGTTCCCTCTCAAATTTAATTAACAAAAGTCTGATCATTTCTGCCCTTAGACATTTTTCATTATGAAATATTTCAAAGTGACATAAGGAAAAAGCCCACGACCCTTCTCTGAAACCTAGCCACACTGCCCCATCCGTGGAGGCAAATTGGCTAGTTCCCTTCCCAAATAATTTATCCCGTGGAGGCAAATTGGCTAGTTCCCTTCCCAAATAATTTATACCTCTTTTTTATTTTTATGCGTTTTAATTTCACCTTTGTCCTCCCGACTGCTCCCCCACCCCCCAACTCATTAAGAGGCTTTGTCCTGTCGTCTCAGATCAGGATGGGACTTAATAATGAGCATGCCAACAGCCTCCTCCTTTAGCTGGGAAGCCTGGGACCTGGACAAAAAGGGGTTAAACTTCCAGTCTCTTGAATGGTCTTTACCTGGTAAGACCTGAACTCTGCTTATTTGATTTTGTTCAAGCTGGGCCCTCTACTAAACCCGGCCACTGAGCTCACCTGCCTAAGGCTCTTTGCATGGCATTCATATTATTTATTTTGAAAGAAAATCTATTAAAAGGAGATGAGGAAAGGAATTGTAGATCACAACCCTACTTCGGTTCAAAGGCGTGCATGTGCACTCACTCACACACACACACACACACACACACACACTGAATCTTGGACTGTCTGAATGTTTATTTTGTCAGTATTCACACAGTTTTATTTATGTCTTGTATTCACTTATGAACCAGTATCAGCCCATCGGTTTAAGCTTTCTATCTGTGCTATAAGTATTTCTTTATGATCCCCAACTCCCAGAAAATAAAAGAGGTATAGATTGAGTGTCTTAAAACCAGCTGGAGACGTGTGGCATTTTTGATTTGAATCAGTCCCACTGATGCTATTCTCCTCTGCATTTTGGTTTCTAGACCTGGCAGCATAACATCTGGAGTCACCACACAGATAGGACCTGACACTTCATAAGGAGAGGTCAGCTGGTTGTCAGGGAGGAAAGACTTCCCGGAACAACGCATTGCAGCTGTCTATTGTTCTTTTGAAATGTTATTTTGAATTTACCTAAGTCACACACCTAACAGTGAGATCAGTAAGGTTATATACAATGCCTTCCAAGATTAAACAGTACGGATAGTTAGTCTCTTTCCTTTCATCTCCCCCTCCAAAAAACGGAAGCATATTCAACAACCCCTGCAATTCTGTATGTTTCCCTGAGCAATATACCAAGGTCCATCTATCCTAAACTTTACAGGAATATAGGTTCTGTGTAAGCATTGAATGTAATAAATCACAGAATTCACATGCCTTGTCTTTTTCATCCTTTACCTTACTTGTAAATAGAAAAGTTTTAATAAAAACGACCATCCACACGGCTAGAATGAGACCCCCTCTAGGTGTCCCTAATCCACCTCAATGCCTTGAGCCGGCCACACAAAGAAGCGCTATCTCTCTTGCCAAGCGCCGCCCCTCGGGCTCCAATTCCAGCCCAGAGGAAGTGGGGAGGAGACTGGCTGGGAACCCCTCCTCTCCTCCTGCCCGGATCTCCTCCCCGTTAAGCTCCAGGCTTTCGGCAGCGGCGGCGGCTGCTCGGAGGCGCCTTAGTGCTCTGCAGAGAATCCCCTTGTTCAGCCCTCCTGGTGCGGTCCTAGAAGCGCCCAAGACATCTGCCTGCTGGAATCACAGGGTGAGTGGCCCGCAGGAACAGCCCTTGGGCAAAGGAGCCTGTGACCAGGGCTGGGTCCCTGGTTGGAGGTAGGTGGGGCGGGAAACCAATGCTACTCGGGGGGAACGCTAGAGACCTTGAGAGGGACCTGGTCGCCGCGGCCTGGGTGTGTCCAGATCTCGGCAGAGATTTCTTTGGGCTTCCTACCTGCCTTCTCTTGGTGAATTTGCTCTGCTCTGTGACTGAGCATCCCACCCACACCCCCGATCTGATCTAGCGTTCTTGCTGCTGCTGGCCTCGGTCTGACAGTGACGTTTGTGTGCCACCGCTTTGTGTGGGCGAGTTCCAGACAGGCCCCACTAGCAGTGGCCACATCTAATCTAATGAGCGGCTACAGAGGAGGGGGCTGGGCGTACTTGTCACACAGGTAGCTAGTGATGGAGCACCATTCCATACTAAGGCTTATTGAACGTAAACAGGGTAACTAGGACCGAGATGGCTAGCCCACAGGGCATTGTTCACAGGGGCCTGGGGTGTGGGTGTGTTTAGAGAGGGCAGTCCTGGTCCAGAGGCCTGGAGAATCCGCAGCCCGAGATTTTTCCACTTGGCTGCCCTCCTCCACTGTTAGCCAAACCTCCCTCCTCCGGTGCCCCCACCCCCTGACGTCACCCACATGCTCTACAGAATGGCCATTAGAGGTAAAGGAAGGAGGAGAGAGGGCCTTCGCCAGACTCCTGCGTAGTTGTGACTGCCCCCAGTGGTGTGGAAAGATCTTTATCACACACTGTTGTTTGTTAAAAACCCCTCTGGCGCAAACAGACAGACAGACTCACAGCTAGGTGGAGGAGGCACCTGAGCTTCTGATGACAAAGGGCGGGTCTCCTCACTCCTGGGTCAGAATCCTCAATTCTCTTGTTCTTAGTCACCCAGTGGGAAAACTGAACAAATGTGGAAGCAAACAAAAAAGTAGAAAAATGAAGAAGCTAGCCTGGCCTGCAGGGACGGACGAGTGCTGAGGCTGGAATATGGAACAGTAAAGGCCACGTTTTTGATCTTACTCCTGTTGAGTCTATGGAGGAGGGTTGAAAGGAGGGATGGGGGGCCGGGGTGCTTGAGAGATACTTTGCTGGGGTGGTGTTGTGACTCTTACCGAGTATATGGAAGCTTAACTTTTTAACCGTGATAGTATCATTTATTGTCTATTCTGTGTGCATTAAACATTCTTTCATGTGTGTGAATGAAACGATCTCTTAAGCCCAAATTAATAAGGATGTAGTGGAAAGTGTCCCAGGATGGAGTGCAAAAGAAAGAACTGAGTCAACTTGAATTCCGGTTTACTAGAATGTGTTGGACATTGTGGGAAATTCCTATGTATAAGGACAAAGAAAAGTTTCTTAGTGGAAAAGGACATGGAAAAGAGAAGACCACAGAAAACTGTGTTTGTCATGTTAAGGCAAGGTCAGGCTAGCTGTTCCTGAAAGTATCCCCTAGTGGTACCCACACCCTCACACAGTCTTGTGGAATACATACATCTGTGGAATACATCTCGGGGATAAAATGCATTCTCTGATCTCATATAAGTAAGTCTGTGATTCAAGGTCAGGAATGCAAGCTGTTAAGGGACCCCTTCTCCCAAGATGGCCCCACCTCCCCTTCCATAATTCCTTCACAGGAAAAAAACATATGTAAGTCTCCAGGACTGCTTTGTGGTAGGGTTAGCATGTCTGCATTCTCCCCATTTTACAGGCTGTGCCTGGATACCTTTTCCACTGAAAGAGAATGTGGCAAGCTGGGAGGGGGAGGGGCTACAGTTTGCACCAATGAAAGAGGAGAGCAGCCGGGCAGTGGTGGGCCTTTAATCCCAGCACTTGGGAGGCAGAGGCAGGCGGATTTCTGAGTTCGAGGCCAGCCTGGTCTAGAGAGTGAGTTCCAGGACAGCCAGAGCTACACAGAGAAACCCTGTCTTGAAAAACCAAAAAAAAAAAAAGAGGAGAGCAGCCATGGGGGAACAATTTAAAAGATGTAGAGTCATATGAAGACAAACTGTTCACCTCTTCCTTTCCTAATGTGATGAGGCCGCTATGTTTAAACGTGGCTTCCACAGAGCTGTTATGAATAAAACAAAGAAACAATCAATGCTGGAACTTAACAAATTCTAACATTTTGTCATATACACAAAGATTGTACTCTTGGGTAGAGCGATGGCTCAGTGGTTAAGAGTATTTTGGTTTGGTTCCCAGCACACACAGTGACTCACAATCCCCTCTAACTCCAGTTCTGGAGCGCCTAACTCTGGTAGTTCCTGCACGCAAGTGGTCAGCGTACATACTACTCAGATACATGTTGTCCTAGTTACGGTTACTATTGCTATGATGAAGCATCATGACCCAAAGAAGTTGGGGAGGAAAGGGTTTATTTGGCTTATACTTTCACCTCAAAAATCAACACTGAAGGAAGCCATGACAGGGACTCGAGCAGGGCCGGACCGAAAGGCAGAAGCTGATGCAGAGAGCATGGAGAGGTGCCGCTTACTGGCTTGCTCCCGATGGCTCGCTCATCTCATTTTCTTATAGAACCAAGAGCCCCATGCCAGAGATGGCACCACCCACAACAGCTGGGCCTTCCCCTACCAATGATTAATTAAGAAAATGCTCTTACAGCTGGATCTTATGGAGGCATTTTCTCAACTGAGTTTCCCTCCATTTAGATGAGACTAGCTTGTGCCAAGTTGACATAAAACCAGAGGGCACACATATACATGCACATAAAATAAATAAATATTTGAAAAGGAGTCTACTTCAGTTATGCATTTCCTGTGTTGGGATCCTGGCGTCACCACTTATCTACCTATGTGATATTGAACAAGTGACAAATTCCCTCACCACTGCAAAGATCTGGAGTTTTCTTCCCCAGAAACTATACAGTGGGGATGGTGATGATATATACCCCATAAGTTTGTCAGAATTTAATAAATAATGTGTTACAATATGAGACACTGGATAAGGAGTGTGTTGCTGTGTCATTACTACAGTTGCCACACTGTTATCATTGCCTTAAGCATGGAAAATATGTTCGAAACTTACTTACACGGGGGCTTGAAATTCTCACTGAAAGTATTATCTAGATCACTCTAAGTAGATACCAAATAGACTTGTCTCATGCACACATAGACTAGCTAAGAGAACAACCAGCCAATGAGGTAGACAGATGCAAGAGTATGAATAATCTACGTGGAAAGTGTTGGCCAATACACAAGCGTCTGATGGGCAGCTCTTAAGGGAATGAGGATTAGTGCGAGGAGATGTGTAACAGGATGTCGTTTGGTGTACAGTGGAGTATCTAGGGGAGATTTTGGAAAAAGGTTATGATTGAATTTCAGATCCTGAGCCCTCATACATAACAATGATGCTAGGAACCTCCCTTGTCTTTGATCTATGTGCACACTCGGATTTCACTTACCAGTGTCCATTTGTAGTTTTGTGGGGGCATTCAGCATCCATGGACATATACCTTTAATTCTGCCTCTCTTATTACAAGGAAGTATGGGTGGGTCAATCAATTCTCTTCAAGTTCTCCTTCATCTTCCCCATCATCTCTACTCTGTCTCCTCTTTCTCTTAGTTGATCTAAGTTGATTCCTTTGATGATCTAAATTATATTTCTCATTGTCTGCCTCGTGGCAATGATTAAATTTTCATAGAAAATGTCTCACATCTTCTCCTCTGTGTACATCTTAACCTAGAATAGTAGTTTCCGTAGACAGAAAAGTAGCGGTGGCGATGTGAGAGGGAGGCTGAAAAGGAGTTGGAAGTGGAAGCAGAGCCTGTCCTGGGTGGTACTTTCAGGGAGGGTGGGAGGAGGCGGGAATCAGCTGTCAACTTGCTGGAGCTGCCGTTCTAGCATGGGGCAGGTCAGACTGGGAGAAGGGAGTCAGGTCTTCTCCAGGGGATACAGGTGAAGAAGCTCTCTGGATTTCTCTTCAAGGACAAGAAGATAGTATTAGAGTACTTTCAGAATAATAAGGCTAGGAACCGACTGGAGAGACTTAGACACCAGATTCCTTCAGTCTAGACATGAATTTCTAAAGAACCAAACTGCGCTCATCACAGTGTTCTAGCAGATTGTCAGCGAGGACACTGGCAGGGCTTGTAATGGAAATGGGGCAAAGAGGAAGAGTGGACATGACTATGGCTGTGCACAGTGTGCTTTCCTGGTTACTTGTGGACAACAAGAAGGGCAAGGAAGAGACAAGCTTCTCACTAACTAGATATTGGGTGGATGCATTCTTTAGATATTCTCTGAGGAGGGTAAAAGGTTAGCTCTGGTATTTAACAGCTGAAAGCATCTGGTTGTGTAATTTTGTTTAGAAAAGCTTCTCACCACCACCCCCGCCTTGAGGGGAGATTTTTCTTTTTTTTTTTTTTTCTGAGGCAGCTTCGCATGTAGCCAAGACTGGCCTTGAGTTCTTGACAGACCGGACCGCTTTATCAGGTCCCAGAGGCAGCCACATTACATGATAACACGTAAGGTGGTTAACATAACCCCTATCTGAGGCAACGTGCTGAGGTTTCAGAAGTGCCACCATAGACAGCTGTGATGTTAAGGCTTCTGTAAGTTAGTGACACGCTACAGGCAGTCGCTGCTCTCTTTTAACAGGGTCTTGAGTTTATCAGCTACATGGGATAAAGTCCATTCCATCCATGGCTGTGAAAGTCATAACCCACAGGCCAAGGACTTTCAGGGGTCCAGGAAGATTTGTAAAAGTAAATGCCGCATCCATTAAAATTGGTCTTAGCATTAACATTAATATTAGTTGCAAAATAGGAAAACTTTGAGACCACAGCCAGTAGACACAGCCTGGGGCTTGCAATAACCAGCAACAGGTTAGACTATTCTGTCTACCTTGTGAGCATTCCATATTACACACAAATATAAAGTAAATGATTTATCCTTGACCAAACAAGGATCTGTGCAAACGTATGGTATGTGCACATGACTAAACACTGCTGGACGATTGGAGAGCAGCATGGAGGGGACGCTCCCAGTGAAGAAGCAAAGGACATTTAAGAGATGATGTACACGGGTACACCTTCCTCAGTCGTGTCTCAGGTGCATGGAACAATCTGCCATAATTTCATAGCTTGCTAGTTTCTGCATCTTGGTGTCTGGGATATGGTATTCAGCTAGGGACAACTTTCTTGTTCCTCTTAGTCAGCTTGTGACTGGTGACTGACCCAAGCTAGGGATCCCTGATTATTCAGCCTGAGATTCTAATGCTCCAAACTGAAGTTAATTCGACTAGAGAGGAAGCCAAGGTGGGTGAGAATGGTGTGGTAGGAGAGCAGTCTACACCACTGTACCAGCTCTCAAGGAATCCATACCAAATGGATCTCAATTACAGTGGCCCAAAATAGTGATGCTATTTTTCCCCCTCCAAGTTCTAGGATAGTGGTTCTCAACCTGTAGGTCATAACCCCTTTGGGAGACTAACAGCCTTTTCCCAGGGGTCATATATCAGATATCATGCATGTCAGATATTTATATTATTATTCATAGCAATAGCAAAATTACAGCTATGAAGTAGCAATGAAATATTTTTATGGTTGGGGGGGCAACACAGCATGTACTGAATTGAAAGGCTGAAGCATCAGGAAGGTTGAGAACAACTGTTCTAGAGGGTTAGAATGTTGGTGCCCAGCCTTGAGCAGTGCTGATTTCTTCTAGAATTCAGAGGTAGAGTTTTTCCATGCCTTTATAACAGCTTCTGGATTTTGCCAGCAATCCCTAGTGTTCCTTAGACTGCAGACATATCACCACATTCCCTGTCTTCATCTTCCGATGGCATTCTAACCTATGTTTCAATCTCTCAGTTTTCAAACCCAGCATGACGTCCTATTAACTTGGTAACATCTCCTTCCAGGAGATGTTATGGAGGGAGATGCTACCAAGTTACACCCTATGTCCAAACTGTCGTGTTCATAGACAGCAGGTTAGGAATTCAAACTTTGCCTATGGGAGACACAATTCTATCATTATTTCTCCCTTCTGTGTTGCTTTCTTCCGTGGTGAGACGTATAGAAACCTATACTCTCCATTGATGGCAATGGACTAAATGGGGTTGATACTAAGTCTTATCACACAGTGATGTCAAGGAATAAATACCTTGCTCAGTTTTCTATTGTTTAACCATTCTTTGCTAAATGGATTCTTTTTTTTTCTCCCTCTGCAGAAACCAACAGAACCATGGCAACTCCCTCAGCTGCCTTTGAGGCCCTTATGAATGGAGTAACAAGTTGGGATATCCCCGAGGATTCTGTTCCATGCGAACTTCTTCTTATTGGAGAGGCGTCATTTCCTATAATGGTGAATGACGTGGGCCAGGTCCTCATCGCTGCCTCTTCCTATGGTAGAGGCCGCATGGTGGTAGCATCTCATGAGGACTTCTTTTTGGAAAGCCAGCTCTTTGTCTTTCTGGTCAATGCTGTCGGGTGGCTTCGCTCCTCCCCTGAGTCAGCCATTGGCGTGCACTCGTCTCTAGCACCATTGGTGAAAATCCTCGAGAGCTGCGGAATAGAGGCCAGGATTGAGCCAGAAGTCAATGACTCCCTGGGCGTTTACTGCATCGATGCCTACAATGAAACCATGACAGATAAGCTAGTCCAGTTTGTGAAACGTGGAGGGGGCTTGCTCATAGGAGGCGAAGCCTGGGATTGGGATCCCCAGGGTGATGATGATAGAGTTATGTTCGCATTTCCTGGGAATCTGGTGACCAGTGTGGCTGGTGTGTACTTCACTGACAACAAAGCGGACACAAATCTCTTTAAAGTCTCCAAGAAGATGCCTAAGATACCCATCTTGGTTCGGTGAGTATCTTACCATAGCAGGAAGTTGGCCTCAAACTAAAAACCTGACATGAATCAATCTTCAGGTTACTTCCAGGCTAACAGAAAAGAATTTGAAACTTAGACATGTATTTGCCATAGCCAATTAGATGTTTTACTACTCTGAGGCTGAGGAGCGACATTGCCTCCCCAGACCAATCTGTTTAGCTCTTTGAGGAGGAGAAGAATTTTGACTAGGATATTCCTCAGAACGTAGCTTAAAAGTACTGTTGACCCTAAGAATTGGCCTGTTTTATGTAGGAAGGTTCACAGAAAGTTTCTTTGCCAAGAAAGGGAAACTATTAGGGAAGGAAAAACATAGAAAAGTCCTCTGGGCCAAAGTCAGGAGAGCTGTGAGAAGTATTTTGAAATATTTATGTGCAGTTAAAATGGAAACAGGAAGCTGTGCATTCGGAAGTTGAGCTGGAAAAGAGACAGCACAATTCTATATACTAATACTGGTTATTAGGAGAAGACATTTACCCCTGGAGTCAAATGATCTTCTGAGAATGGAGGAAACAGATGCTGACTGGGTACAAGGGCAGGCTTCACTGGAGATCAGTGGAGAGTATTACCAAGTCTGTTTTTTTCACACACAGTGTTGTATATGCAACAGTTAATTAGCATTGAGTGAACATTTCTTGACTGTGTGGTTAGACTGATAAATGAGGAGTATTTGAAGCTAAGTTCTTCTCAAGAGCAGAAAATGTGCAGTAGATCACCTCCTATTATAACATTTCTTAGCTTTCTTGGAAGCTGGTATTTCTTGTCACTGTTATTTCCAACTGATATAAACAAAGGAGTCAGATTGGGTAAGGAAGATACAGTGAGGCCTTTAAAGGGATGATGAATAAGCCAAATTAATAAGTATTCATGACAAATTAATCTGGCAATCTTTGTACCCTATATTTTTGGTAAGAAGGAATCTTGTTTGATTTTAACTCAGAATTGGGGCTTCTGCAAGGAGTTCAATCTCTTTTTGCTTATTTACCCATTAGTTATTCCAGGGTTTATTGACTATATTCTGTATCAGATATTATTTCATAAGATAAACTACAAATTTACATGTTAAGATGAGTTACAAAGATCTAAACATGAAGTGTGCAGAAATATCTCTAATAATATCTAGAAGACATTTAAAAAAATGAATAGCTGTGTAGCAAAATGTTGTGCATTATAGTACAGAAGAATCTGGAAGCCAGAATCTGAGGCCAGCAACTGTACAGTCTGTCCTTTGAATGTCCTTCCAACTCTTTCTAGAAGAGGAGTGTTGGAATAGAACCTCTGGGTTCCTCTTTAGGGCACCATTCCCTTTCAGGCTATGGATCTTCCAGTTAGAAAGATCCTTGGCTATTCCCAAAGTCATCAGGCATTTGCAGAAATGGATGTCAGATAAATGTTCATGTTCTGAACACCCAAGTACTCTAAATAAATCCTTTTGTGTAAACACCACCCTGAAACTGGAATTAGCCAGTTTTCAAATTTATGTTATGTGTGTCTTTTCCAGCCTGAATATTAGTGAAATGATATTGGTAACAGAAAAATCTTTCAGATTACTAAAGAGATTTCAGAATTTTAAAAGTTGAAGATAATCATTAGCTTATCTCCACAAGTGGCTTTGAAAATATCAGGATAGTTGTAGACAAGTATTTGTAATAGGGATCTGCAAAGCCTCAGAGGATGTTGCTAGTTATGTGTCAACGATGTGTAGAGTAGAATAAATCAGGAAAACCAATAATTGCTTAATCAAAAAAAATCAATAAAGTGATAAGCTGATCATGACAAGAAACAAGAATTTCAAGAATGGAAGGAGGGTCATTAATGTGGGTTTATAGACGTTAAAGGATAATAAAAGAGTTGATAAAATGTATGCCACTGGATTTGTTAACTCATATGAATTGGACAGATTTCTTTATAGACACAAGTATGAAACTAAACATAAGAAAAAAAGACAATTTATTAAAATAAATTGAATTGTAATTAAAGCACCTCAATATTATATGAAAGGTGGTTTACTGGTTTGAATTCTAGAAGTCATTTAACAGAAAAGCAAGTAAATTTTATGGAGAGCTTTACAGGCATGGTGGCTCATGCTTTTAATCTCAAATGTAGGCAAATCTCTACAAAGTGAGTTCCAGACCAGCCTGGCCTATATAATTAGTTATAGTCCAGTCAAAACTACATAGTTAGTCTTTGTCTCAGTAATAATAATAATAAATAATAACTTATAACAATCATAACAATAACAAAAAGTTAGACATTTTATTCATTGACAGAGCTCAATATAAAGTCCATGCTAGCTTTAGACTAGTGAACCCTACACCTTAGCATTTTAAGTGGGCCGATAGGCACTTGCTACCTGTCAAGCTAAGTACTTAGTAACTAGTACTTTACCTGTGTGAAAGTCTTAGTTCTGCCAAGTGTAAACTGGCTGTTTAACACATTTTCAGTAGTTATGTCAAAGATATGAAGAAACCCACTGTATTATACAACTTCCCTATTGTTTTGAATTTTAATATGTATATTTAAAATCAACAAGAGCACAAACAGCATCCCAGTCCCCCAATAGACTGATGGACTTTATGAAACTTTTAAGAAGCAAATAATGAGAACCCTACACAGAGACTCTTCCAGTGCATAGGAGAAAAGCACCCCAAATGATATTGCTTCACCAGCATTTCTGTTGTACTGAAATTAAAAAAGGGCCAGGGAGATGGTTTTAGTAGGTAAAATGCTTGTGATGTAAGCATGATGAAGACCTGAGTTGGATTCCATAAATTCCATGGTTCGGGGAGAGGAGTCAGCCAGAGAAATATACCTGTAATCTGAACACTGAGTAAGAAGAACAGGATAGCCTGGGCTTACTGGCCAGGTGGTCCAGCTCAGTTAATGAGCCTGGATCCATGAAAAGACCCTGTCTCCGAAAATAAGGCAGAAAGTGATTGATTGAAAAAGGTGCCTAACATGATACCAACCTTTAGGAATTTGCATATGTGTGCCCACACATACAAAAAATAATAAAAGTGAAAAAAGAGACTAAGGAAAAGAAACCTATAGAGCAATACTCATTGACATAAACATAAAGTTCTTGATTAAATATTGTTAAGTGAAATAGCTAAATATATCTATTTGTATGTATATATAAAATGGACTTTTCTATACATACCTAAATAATCTAAAGCTTAATTTATAAATTAAGTACATTGTTAGTATAACAATGGATACTAATAAAATCTAACAGTTGTATAATATAGTCTAATAAAAGAGTTATGAAGTGGTCTCTCACAAACTATGTTTTGTAAATTTATTATTATTATTGTGTATATGAGAGAGATGTGGAGGACAGAAGAGCACGTGCAAGCACAGGTGTGGAGGTCAGAATCAGTCCTTCTGTCCTTTGTCCATTCCATGGACTTTAGGGATTGAACTCATGTCTCTAGGACCCACTGAGCCATCTCACCTGCTCTCAGAGACCTTCTCCCCTCACTATATGCAACCATCCAGTGAATGGATGATCCAATGCCTGTGTACTGAAAACAGGTTACATGCACAATGAGATCAAAACACTGATACTGGCATAAGGGTACACAAATCGGTTGCTGAAACAGACCACATAGTCCAGAGAGATTTGCTCAATGAGGAAAAAGCAGTCTTTTCAGCATATGATTCAGGAATAAGTAAATATCCTTATGGGATAGATGAACTTTGATCCTTTACCTATTTCACACAAAATACACAAAAACAGTTCTAGACCCTAATACAAAAGAAAAATTGAAAAACTTCTAAAAATCACTTGCAATCCTGCATTAGGCAAAGATTGCTTATAAAATCAATGTACAGTACCACAAAATGGAAAGATTGGTAGCATCCAGCCATCTCCTTCCAAGGTATAACCCAAGGGAAATTAAATAATATCCACATAACAAACTCTCCTCTCACCAGCACATAGGCTGAGATCTTCTTCTTTATCTTGACTATTGTGTAAATGCTTCAAGGAACAAAAGAGTCTGGAAGGCACTGATCTTATTTGCTTTGTGTGCACACCCAATGGAGAATTGCCTGGGTCATGTGGTAGCTCTATTTTAATTTTTCAAGGACTTTCCAACCCATTTTCTAGATTGGTACCACTAGTTTACATTCCTTCCACCCATTTGCAAGAATTGCCTGTTCTTCATGTCTTTATCAGACTTGATGTCTTTTGATGTTTTGATAATACTCATTCTAGTAGAGGGGAATCCATACCTCATTGTGAATTTGATTTCCATTTTCATGGAGAGTAGTAATGGCAAACACATTTTTTAGGCCTGTTGAGCTTCTGTATGCTGTGATGTGTAGTGATTCTTGTCCATTATAAGGTGCCTGAGAATTCTGGGCTGATCTTTACTGGTTCCTGTGACTTCTTGTCACACCAAATGATCATCCCGACCCTTTTGTTCCTTCACCTTCTCTTACTCACATCCGCCCCACACTCTTCTGCTCCTGGAGGTTTTTGATCATCTGATTCCACCTACACAGTGTGCAGTACAAATGCCCCCTCTCCCACGTGGCTGATTGTGCCCTGTTACACTGCAAGTTTATCTTTATTTTCTATCTCATCACATGAGAGTATGAAAGGGAAGTAAAATCAGAGCCAGAAAAAGTGATTTTCATGGTTGTTGCTTCAAGGAAGGAGAAAGCCAGCCCGCTGCCACGCCCCGGTTTCTCATCACTCAGAGCTCTGAACAGCACTGGGAGTACTGCCTGCCCATGTGCTTACTCCTGACACATCACTACCATAGCTTGATCCCCAACAGAAGTGACAGATTTGCTTCTGGAATTTCAAGTGTGTGGAGGTCATTCTAAGCATCTCGGACTCAGTCTCCCTTTGGCATTTATAGGTGGCTTAAGGTCCTCACCAGGGGAGGGGGTGTATTATGCATTGGAAAAACACCAGGGTTGAGCAAAACCCCACAGCATTCCAGCATTCCAGCATTCCAGCACTCCTGTTGAGCAAACATCAAACAGGTGATGTTTTAGATGTAGGCAGTGGTACTCCCACCAAGGAACCACAGGTCTCATGAGAGTTAAGGCTAATGACTGACCCCAACCCTATCTTCTAAGTTACTGACTCTTCGCTGACACCATGAACTCTGTTCTCCACAGACTTTTCCTTTATCACATGAATGGTGTGAAGTGTATCCATAAGACTCATTCTTAGAATAAAAACATAATTCCTCACCTAATTCTTTGCATTCCGGAATACATGGGTGGAATAAACAGGAACTTAAGTCTAGAATGTGGTGTCTAAAGTTTAGTATCAGAGAAACACAGCAAGGTTTTCTATAGAATTTCCTTTAAGAAGTGGTAATTCGAAAATGAGCATAACAAAATTAATAGAGATCTTGTGTCTCCTACCCCAAATTTTTTCATCACTCTTGTTCTTCCCAAATCTTCTATAATAATTGAAAACAGTATTAGTTAAAGCAATAGTAAGTACCCTTGTGTAGCAGGCAGTGTTCAAGGAACTAAACAGAGTGCTCCTTCTAATCAGGAGTGTGTGTGTCTTTTGCAGTTGTGAGGATGACCTCTCAGAAGACAGAGATGAGCTTCTGCGGGGCATCATAGACCTGGACATCACCAACTCGGACTGCTTCCCATCCCAGCTACTAGTGCATGGGTCTTTGGCTTTTCCTTTGGGGCTAGATACCTACCATGGCTGTGTGATAGCTGCTGCCCGCTATGGCCGGGGTCGGGTGGTAGTAATTGGTCATAAGGTATTATTCACTGTGGGTAAACTCGGCCCCTTTTTGCTCAACGCTGTCCGCTGGCTGGATGGTGGCCGCAGAGGCAAGATTGTGGTGCAGACAGAGCTGAGAACACTAAGTGGTCTGCTCGCAGTAGGGGGTATAGACACCAGCATTGAGCCCCACCTGACCAGAGACGCAAGTGTCTACTGCGTCGAACCCACGAGCGATGTGGGGATTAAGGAGCTACAGGAGTTTGTAGCAGAGGGTGGTGGGCTGTTCGTTGGAACCCAAGCCTGGTGGTGGTCTTTTAAGAACCCAGGATTGTCCCCTCTGGCTCGATTCCCAGGAAACATGCTCCTCAATGCCTTTGGTATCAGCATCACAAGCCAAAGCCTCAATCCAGGACCTTTCCGTATCCCTAAACCTGGAACAAGAACCTATCACTTCCGCTCTACCCTAGCAGAGTTCCAGATGATAATGGGCAGGAAGAGAGGGAATGTGGAGAAGGGCTGGCTGGCCAAGCTGGGCCCAGATGGGGCAGCTTTCCTGCAGATTCCTGCAGAGGAGGTCCCTGCTTACATGTCTGTGCACAGACTCCTGCGGAAGCTGCTGAGCCGCTATCGGCTTCCAGTGGCAACCAGAGAGAACCCAGTCATCAGTGACTGTTGTAGGGGGGCCATGCTTTCCCTGGCCACAGGTCTGGCCAACTCTGGAACTGACCTCGCATCGCTGGTCCCAGAAATTGAAGACGTGCACAGCAGCCGCTACCTGCGCCCCTCACCGTCTCCCATCACCGTGAGGGTCAGCTGCAACAATCCAGGTATGGTAGAAGGACAGGAGCTTGTTGGTTTTTTGTTTGTTTGTTTGTTTGTTTTTTGGTTTGGTTTGGTTTGGTTTTTCGAGACAGGGTTTCTCTGTGTAGTCCTGGCTGTCCTGGAACTCACTCTGTAGACCAGGCTGACCTCGAACTCAAAAATCTGCCTGCTTCTGCCTCCCAAGTGCTGGGATTACAGGCATGTGCCACCACGCCTGGCTCGGGAGCTTGGTTTTTTATGGGCATCTGCAGAACAGGGACAGGAGATGGCTGCAGTGTTGCAAGTCTGATCACCTGCAGAGGGTCCTCACTGTCCTGCATTGCCTTCCTCTTCAGGATGATGGGGTTCGGGTTGGGGGGCAGTATTTGAAAGGGTCACAGCAACATGGTAGGGAAAGGAGGGGCTGAAGTCCTGAGGGGGCGGCCCTGTCTGGAGCAGGGATGAAGCCTGCCCTTCCTGTGCTTTGGCAGGAACTCGATACTGCTGGATGAGCACTGGACTCTTTATACCCGGAAGGCAAGTCATCGAGGTCTCCTTGCCTGCAAATGTTGCCTCTGGTCATCTGAAGGTAAGACCACTCCCCATCTCACCACGTAGAGCAGAATTCAAACGGTCTCGCTATCCCAGTTGGCATTGTAGGCAGTCTGTGTAGAATGCTACTGGCGGTTTAGGGCAATTTTAAACACCTTTTCCTTCTTAAGGATGAAAAAAAATTGTGCTTTGATATATAACAAAATATATCAAAATGATACATCTTAGGGCCATCTTAGAGATTGCCACAGAATAGCAATCTCTACTCTTAAATTTGCCCTTTTAACTTCTGTCATATAATGAAGACTAAGAAAAGCCTCACTATAGAAGGTTCCCTGACATTTTGTAGGCATCCAGTCAGTGAATAGTAATTTACTTTCCATCACATACCTATGAACTCAAGAAATGCTACAATTTCAATAGTCTTCTACGTGACATCATGAGTGGTACATGGGGTAATAGTGACCCTTCTGAGGCTACTTCCTACGCTCTCTTGTGCCACCCGCATACTCCATGTGACTAAGGGTGATTTCTCTGCTCCAGATACAAATTGGCTGTCATACTGATGACCTGAGCAGGGCCACCAAGCTGTTCCGAGGCCCCCTTGTGATTAACCGGTGTTGCTTGGACAAGCCCGTGAAATCAATCCCCTGCCTCTGGGGTGGTCTCCTCTATATCATTGTGCCTCAGCATACCAAACTGGGTTCTGTGCCCTTCACTGTGAAGGGGGCTGTTCGTGCTCCATTCTACAAGCTAGGTAAGGAGACCCTAAGGTTCACACAGGGAGGTGGGAGAGGCTGAAAATGAAGAGGTTTCTGGGGCTACTCAGTACAGGAGACAGGGGTGGACAAGTGGAGGGAGGTGACTGGTTTCTTTAATTTCACACACATAGGGGCTTCCAAAAGGGGTGGAGAAAGGAGATGTGGTTGTTTCTTATCTTGTGGTTCTCATCTGGAGTCAAAGTTGTATGTAGGTTTTAACTTAATGGATTTGGAGAAGGATATTTTAAGGCAATGTTTCTCTTGGCTCCCTTTATAGGGGAGACATCCAAGGAAGAATGGAAGAGGCGTCTCCAGGAATATCCAGGTCCGTGGGGAGAACTGGCCACTAGGAACATCATCCTGACTGTGCCCACTGCAAATCTTCGAACTCTGGAGAATCCTGAGCCACTGCTCCGCCTCTGGGATGAGATGATGCAGGCTGTGGCTAAGCTAGGAGGCGAGACCTTCCCTTTGCGTCTGCCACAGAGGATCGTGGCTGATGTTCAGATCTCAGTAGGTGGGTGCCCCAGAAGCTCTGTGTGTTCACCCCCAAGGGCCCTTCTCTCCACAGCCACATAGCGAGAAGACGAGGAGAGCAAAACTGATTTGCTAACAAGACATAGACATATATTCCTTTCTGTTTAAATGGAAGAGGAGGGAATTATATATGAAATAAATAGTAGCTTATGTCAGCATGTCAAGAAGTATCATCGAAGACATCAAGAGATGTGGCCTGAGGTGCCTCTCAGGGAATTTTAACAAGTGGGAAAATATAGTAGAGGGCCTTGACCTAGTTGAGAATCCTGGTAGACTCTGAACAAAGCTATTTGAAAAATGAACCAAGAAGCCTAAACGAAGGCTGTGGGTACAACATGGAAGCACCATCAAAATCCCTCTAGCTCCTTAGTTTTACAATCCATGAATACTCTTGTATGAATGTAGGTAGTTCCATATCTGAGAATGGGATGGAGGCACCCTTACATACCCTCACATGGACACCATCACCACCCTGCTCCCCAAAGCAGGACACTCACATAACAGCATGAATGGTCCTCAGCAACCTGTACTCCCCAGTGCTCAAGTCACAAGGCAGGTGGAAATGTCAGGGCAGAAGGAGTAGAGGGAAAAGCCTGTGAGTGGCTGGGCTTGGATGGTGCCTCAGAACAGAACGGGTGTTAGGAGGATCTTGGGGCTCCTTTGTTTTGGAAACAAAATGGTTCAGAGACAAATTTAGTGATGAGGTGGGAGGGTACTTTTGTTTGTTTTTAAATTATTTTTCATCCTCTCTCATATATTACATCCTGACCAGTTTCTCCCACCCCTGCCTCTACCCCCTCACCCTATCTCTCTTCCCTACCTCAGCTATCCCCTGGTTCTACCGCACTCCACCTCCCTTCAAACAAGAACAGGTCTCCCTGGAATATCAACCAGACACAGCATGATAAGCTACATACCAGGTGCATGCCATCACATGAAGGCTGGGCAGGGCAGCCTTGTAGGGGCAAACGGGTCCTACAGTGGGCAAAAGAGCCAGGAACAGCCCCCATTCCCACTGGTAGGATTTCCACAAAACACCAAGTTAATTTACCCGTAATGTATATGCCAGGGATCTAAGTCAGACCCCCTACAGGCTCTATGATTTGTGCAAGTTCCTATGAATCCCAGTTAGTTGACTCAATGGTCCTTGTTCTCATGATATGTACCTGACACCTCTGATTCCTCTGATCCTTCCTGTGTCCCCAGGCTGGATGCATGCAGGGTACCCCATTATGTGCCATCTGGAGTCAGTGCAGGAGCTCATCAGTGAGAAGCTCATCCGGACCAAGGGGCTGTGGGGCCCTGTGCATGAGCTGGGCCGCAACCAGCAGAGGCAGGAGTGGGAGTTCCCCCCACATACTTCGGAAGCCACATGCAACCTGTGGTGTGTTTACGTGCATGAAACGGTCCTGGGCATACCTCGAAGCCGTGCCAATATTGCACTATGGCCTCCGGTTCGGGAGAAGAGAGTACGGATCTACTTGAGCAAGGGGCCCAGTGTGAAAAACTGGAATGCCTGGACTGCGTTGGAAACGTACCTACAGGTACTGGGAAAGACTGGAGGGTGATAGGACAAGTGGGGCTACCATGGCCTCATGATTAGATGATAAGCTGGTGACCTCAGAGACCACCGCTGCATCTGCCTCCCACATTCAGCTACATGAGAACGAGAGTCTGCGGATGTAGTGATGCCTGTTGGTACAGTATTTTGTATGACACTACAAAGTGCACAGCCCTGAACTAACTTAATAATGTCAGCTGTACCCCCATCGAGAGGCACAAGAGCATAGTACTAGAAAATTCTTTTTTTTTTTTTTTTTTTTTTTTTTGGTTTTTTGAGACAGGGTTTCTCTGTGTAGTCCTGGCTGTCCTGGAACTCACTCTGTAGACCAGGCTGGCCTCGAACTCAGAAATCCACCTGCTTCTGCCTCCCAAGTGCTGGGATTACAGGCGTGCGCCACCACGCCCGGCCTAAAAAAATTCTTAAACCAGGTGGAGGCACATAGAGTACTACAAATACACTTCTTTCTCTGTGGCTTTAAAACTAGGCATACTAATGACTGAAGCCAATCTTTCCTACTTAGTAGCTATCAGACAACTGTCATCACGTAGTCTATAATGGGCTATGATCCAATCTTTCCTTAGATGTGTATATAGTCTCCTTGCTATGGCTTTGCACATATGCCACAGATTCCACATATGTAGGCAACCCAGGATTCCTCTCTGCCTTGGGTTTGGAGGGTCACCTTGCCTTTGAACTGTCATTCAGTGCCCTGGTTTTCAGCCCCAGTGCCTGAGATCAGTCCTTAGATCACTCTGGGGAGTGACATCATGTTAGATTCAAGCCAGGCATGATTTATTCTGATTCTTCCACCTGTCCAGATCCTTCTCTGTCCATGCCCACGGCTCCTTTCTGCTTATTTGAGTTAATTTGCTCATCCAGGAAATGAAGACATGTTAGTTCCGGCAACTACCATGTGGCCCCTTAACTGCAAAGCCTTGTAACCCTGACTAGCCTAGGCTCTTTCCAATAGTCTCGTGAAAGTTACTGTAAAAGAAGCCACGTGACTCTTTCTAGTAGCACCTTCTAGCACTCATGTTTTTTTTTTTTTTTGTAATAGAACTTATTTTTTTGTTCTAATTAACTAGACTGTCTAGAGACTTCTACTTGATCCACTGTCTTTTCCAAAGGCCGTTTTTAGTGACCTTGTGAATCAGTGTGAGGATGACTGAGGATTGTGGGGATTTCCAAAGTATTAGAATTTAACCTTGCAACTGGGAAAGATACTGAGGATTGTTCCACCCCAGCAGGTTTTAAATCCCTGTGTGTAAATATCATTACTCCATTCATGATCTCAGGAGTGGGCGAACGGTGACCATGGTGGGTAACACTGACCACTGGAGCTGCTGGTCTAATCATCCCTCACCAAGGGTCTGTAAGCACTGCGCTAGCCTCAACATTTTTCTTATGATTAGTAAATGAGAGTAGGCCATGAGGCCAGCACACAAAATGCTCAGTGATAGATGCAAAGCTAGAGTTTAGCAGGTTGAACTCATTAAGTCCACTTATGTGTTGGACCTTCCTTTTGTAGATTTGATGTCTCACCTACTTCCAACTTTCCCTTTCTAGCTCCAAGAGGCCTTTGGTTGGGAGCCATTTATTCGTCTCTTCACTGAGTACAGAAACCGTACGATAACCTCGCCCACAGACAATGTCGACAAAATGAATCTATGGGTCAAGATGTTCTCCCAGAAAGTGCAGAAGAATCTGGCTCCATTCTTTGAGGCCTGGGGCTGGCCTATCCAGAAGGAAGTGGCTACAAGCTTAGCCTATCTGCCTGAATGGAAAGAAAATATAATGAAATTGTACATCCTCACACAGATGTAAGGAGTGCCCATCGAGGTGGCAGGTAGAGAGGTTTGGGGAGGTAGGCAGAGGTGGGAGTTTATTCCTCTACCTCTGTCTTCTAAAGTTCTGGCTTTCTCCTCTTAATTCATTGCTCCTGTGTCTTATTACTGACTTCTGTCTCTAGGAAGTGGGTTAAGAACACAGCACAAAATGAAGCCAGAACTTCTTAGGAACAAGGCCTGTGCTTATGAGCCCGACCCCTCTGCTTCTCAGTTTCAGGCACCCTGCTGAACCTGTGTTGACCTAGTGCTGGAAGCTTGGGAATTTGTTTCTATCCAGCCATTTTGATGAGCCATAGAGGGCAATCCTTCCCTTAGCTTCCTTGGTTTGGGGATAGGTATAAAAGTCTCTGCCTCTTGAGGTGGTCCTGGAGAGTATGACTGATGGTGTTAAAGAAGCGTGTGGAGTATATGGTGGGTACCAACTAAAGGGCTGTTCCATTTCCTGCTGGCCCGTTAGCTCCCACAGCTCAGAAGTTAGCATCAGCCTTTCTCTTAGACTCCTTTGTGCCAAAATTCTAGGTCTTTAAATGACCATTTGTATGTTATTAGTAAGATCCTTGACTTCGCCATGACTTTATGGTCTCATTCTGTACATTGGGATCTATTTCATATGATTTGAGGGAGTTGTACAATGCCACTAAAAGTGATTACAGAGGCTAGTGGGTATTGAGAAAACGTCATTTGCCGTTTTTGTTATCTGATTAACCCAACAACATTCTGAAGCTAAACTTTAGTTTTAGGTGCTATAAACAAATACAGTCATAAACTTACTTTTTTCAACTGATACATAAAATATAAAGCCCACATATATTAGCAATATACCATTCAATACGAATATATTTTTTAATACTTGAATTAGGCAAAGCACATCTGTCTCCTCCAATACCTATCATTTCTTCAGACCAAGCACATTCTCAATCATTTGTATTTTTTGACATATACAGTGGGTAAATGCTATCGACTGCCAGAGAGAGGGATCAGTGGGTAAAGAACTTGCTGCAAAGACCCAAAACCTGAGTTCAATCCTTAGAACTCTCAGAATGGAAGAAGAGAGCTAATTCTTGCATGTTGTCCTCTGATGTCCACATGTGTTCTGTGATCCACACACAAACACACTAAATCAACTTAAAAGAAAGAACTGTTATCTGCCCTACCCTATTCTGTACTATACATTTCAACCTCTAAAATAATTCTGGCACATTGCTTTATGAATCTAAAGAAAGGATTCTAAACTGACATTGGAGTGTTTTGTTGGCTGCTTGAGACAGTGCCTCTCTATGATAGGTTGGGCTTTTTTACTTTAAAAGCAATGGTCTTTCATCCTTGGCATCAAGTGCCATATTACAGGTGTGCACAGCCACAGCCCAATTCACAATGTAGTCCTTTTTCTTTTGTCTTTTACAGCTACCTACATTTGGCATCTTTACTCTGTTCTTTCAACTTAAATGCCTACTTTGATAAAATCCAGAGAAGAGATCTTCACGAAAACTAGAACAATCCTAAGATAGTGTTTAAACCATCAATTGACATTGTTTAGAAAACAATAGACACCCAGCTTTTAAATGGTATTGATATTCCCACAGTGAGAGATTTAAGACATAATTGCTGTGGGGGGTTTACTGACTATACATATATAGAATCCTTCACTTTGGAACAAGTAATTCCACAGAGCTCACACAACTTTCATTTAATTACTCTACATTCAAAGATCTCTTAGTTTTCCCCATTTCATTTAAAGTTTCTTTTATGATTTAATTGTTATATCTAGGATTGATGTTTGTACACAACCAGCTCTCTGATTTCTTTTTTTAATTTATCTTAGCATAATCTCTTTTATTTACATAGCTTATAAGTAGGTGAATGCAGAGACTATAAGACATTTGTGTGTTTGTGTGTGTATGTGTGTGTGTCTTTATTGTATAAATTCTCAATCCTAGATTTATTTCGTATATATCTGTCGTATAGATATCATATAGGGATTTTGAACATCTTTAAAATAATTATTATTAGTTATCATGTATTGATAATATGTGTATGTGTCAGGCATTATATTGGTCCCAATATATAGGTTATGCCATTTAATTGTGCCAATAATCTTATGAAGTAGAAATTACTATTATTCTTATTTTAGAAATAAAAGAGCTGAATTTTATAGAGATTAAGTAAGTTATATAAGACTCTACTGCTGATAGTGATAGGTCTATTATTTTGAAACCATGCACTATGATTGCAGAATGGTATCCATAATTATGATACTTTGAATAACCAAATAAAAAAACTAATCAACAACACAGAACATTTATACTCCTGCTTGCCAGAGTCTGGGCTCATTATACTTAGCCTCTATCTAACCTTAGCAGGACAAAAAGACTCTGTTTCTCCCAAACAGCAGTGGACGTGAAGAATTTAAATCAGGCTCCTAAAGTGCTTCCGGTACAAAAGAGTGAGCCATTAGCTTCAGGCAACTCTTCTAGGTTCTGATTATTCAGATTATCATTCTCACTGGGTACCATGAAAGCAATATTTGGTTTATTAGATTTTAAATAATGTAGCTCATTAGTGAAGTCCCTGACTTCCCAAAGTCCTAGATGTTTCATTTTCTCAGAGTCAATAAGATCTTCAGTCTTTTAGGGTAAGTTTTCTCCATTCCCACTCCCGCCCCTTTTATCTACTTTCAGCAGTGAAGCCTGAGATCCTTTTAATAAAATTACCTATACTCTTTCCCTGTCAAACGTTTCCAGTGGTACTCTAAATTTGAGATGATGGACTAAACACATAAAAGTTTGCCTTCCCTCCTTTCCCAGGCCCCGCCTAACCTGAAGTCCAGGAATACAAAAGAAAACTGAGACCTCTCAGCAAAGGAAACTAAAAGCATTTGGTTGGAGAAGATTTCAACAAATTTCTGGAAGAGAGAAAGTAAATGAAGAGAATTAATGAATGGAGAACATGCGGTCCATTTCAGACAGAATTCACTCATCCGAACACTGGAACCCCAAAGAGACTTGAGCACTAGAAAACTCTAGCTACTAAATAATTGTACCAGTTATAAATTGGCCCCCATTCTACTCAGCCCCAATCCTTGTACATAGAACACAGAAAACCTACCACTGATGCTAGTGAAACTGTTATTGTTATTGTTGTTTGAATAAAGAGATCAAATAAACCACCTGAGGAGAAGTAAAGAATTAGTGCTCCAAATGATATTCTTTTCATGGAATAATTGCCCCACTAACCTGTCGGGTAATGTTTCTTCTCATAGTTGAGACCTTTACTCACATGATCACAGCCTCTAGGTATAGCAGAGATTTGCTGGAGAAACAGAAGTCATATAATGAGATGAGAGTTAACAAAGGTTCTCAGTGTGGATTTCCTGATAGAAATTTTCATACATGGAAGGGCCCAAGGAAGAAGCATAAGGAAAATTACCACATAGACAGAAAAAGCTTGAAAAAATTATAAACTAAAGGAAACATAATTTATAAGAAAAAAATCTGTAAGATTCTCCAGAGACTTAAGGTGCATTACAAATATACTAAGAGAAAACCCTGAACAGTTTAAAAGCAAAATTAGACTGCCATAAATATTTAGCAGATAAGCTAGAAAACAAGATCAAATGAATTTCTCCTGATATGCATCAAAATGAAATAACAAACAATAGGACAGAAAGAAAAGGAAACACTGTCTGTTTAATTGTTTAACTGCTAGGAGTTTCCAGAAGTCAGGACAGAGATCCTGGACAATTGAAGAATAAGAAAGACTTGAGAAACACCAGATTGAGAGGACCCAGTACCAACTACATCTAGGCACAGTCCTAAGAAAAGTTGGAACAGTGGGGTTACAAGGAACATGTTGAAAGTTCCCAGGGAAGGGGAAACAGCTGAGCCAAACCTGAGAATTCTAGCAGTGCTGAATTCTAGAAGTCAAGGAACCAATGGTTGACTTTCGAAAACTTATGTTCCCAGAACTCCATAGAGTACAGACTGTCAGGAGTAATGTAAAAAAGAAAAACATTTTTGGGCAGGTGAGTCTTTAGAAATTCTCCCTCACTCCTTTGTACCCTTAATTAGGAAATTTTCCATTTAAAAGAAAACGTTCTTTCCATATATATTTATGGAAGAAAATCCAAAAAAAGAAGACAGAAGATCTGGAGACCAGTGGCCCTCACCCAGTATGTCTCTATATAAAGTGGTAGATATCAGCAGAGAGCACTACCTTGGACTCTGGGAAGAATGTGCCAGAGTAGCACTGAGGAAATGGGACACTTGGAGATATGGAAGGCATACAGTCTTTAATCACAAAAATTAAACAGAATGTCAAGAAATTTGGGCTGAACCATGAAGGAAAATAGAATGGGATGGGATTTCAAAGCCTCATGGAGTATGAGAAGAGACTTGATTGGACACTGGTGGTGGGTATGTTTCCTTTTCCTTGATATGGGCATCATGGCATTGGGAGTGGAGAGAAAATAAGTTTCTTCCCCTTGGCTTGGTAAAAGAATTTTAATAGCCCAAATAATGTAGATGCCACTTATAGATTTTCAATGTTTTGATCAGCCTATCAAACAAGTCTAAAAAGTTTAATATTACACCCAGAACAGAGATGGAAAGGGATGTTGACCAGTTGATGCAGAAAGCAAAGTCTGAATTAGTTGAGAGAAGAGAAGTAGAAGGAAAAATGGAGCTACTTAAGTATTCAAAGTGGGGATGAAATGATGCTGTCTTCAGATAATAGAACACAGTTGTATGGTTAGTGTGCTGGCTAATGCTATAAATTAGACCCTCAAAAGAATATCTAGCATTGGGGAAGGGTAGGCAGGGGAAAGGTGGAGGTGGTGTATGTTAAATCCTTATCTTTTGTAATGGTGAAAGATTAAAGATCGTCTAATGTTAATAAGTCACGAGATTATTGTTCAAACACATTATTTAAAGGTAGGAAGTTAGTCATCCGAAGATCCAAAAATAGATATGAAAAGCATCTAAGAAATGAGACTAGAGGAGGGTGGGGTGGGAACTGTGATTTTATTTCATGTTCTTCTGTACTATTTACGTTTTTTTACCTTGTGCATGTATTATTTGGAAAAATTTATAATAAAGTCAAATAAAAGATCCTTCAGAGGCTTCATATTCAGTAAGGTGTGATTGAACCAAACCCACTGACCAGCTGACAAGGCCAGCAAGTACTGGGTTTCATCTGATATGCCAGGCTAAGTAGTCAAAGCCCTCCATGACTCTACAGTTGTAGCCACTCTGCCTGCCAAGGCTCGAGCGCACTTCACCTTCTCTTATTTCTATGGATATTTTACAAAACAAAAACAAAACTCAAGCAAACAAAAGAAAAAACAACAAAACAACAAAGCCGTCAATTCTTGCCACGTCTTGTGATTGAGCTTCCTGTCTAGCAAGCTTGTAATAGTTTTGAAATGAAGGAATCTTCAAAGGGGCATTAGTATTAGATTGTTAGCTTCTGTTCATTCCCAAGGCTATAGTGTATGAAACACTTCACGAAGATGCAAATAAAACTTTAAGATGTTCAATTCTGTTCATTTACTAACTTTAACAAGTTTTACTCTTAAATTGGAGCAGTTGTTATGAGAGGATTCCCACCCATTTCTTGGTGACTTTGGTATGTTTTTTGCCATTGTCTGTACATTATGGTCTAGTTTTCAGCTATTTGCCCCCTGCCCTTATAGAGACTATCTGATAGAAATCTTCATGCTGCCACCTTTTTTTTAAAATTTCTATTCTCTTAGTAGCTAGTTCTTTGTCCTCATTACCATCACAAACCAATGACATATATTTACATGAAAGCCATTTGTTACCTGAGGTCACCCCTTCCTACTTGGCATAAGCCTGCTAGATATCCAGGACTGAGACTAGAAGAGGCATTGAATGAGGGGAGAATAGAAAAACCACTGAGGGACTGCAGATGGCCTTGTCAAAGCCCTTCACCAGAAACTACAGTAACACATTGAAACTGGCACAAGTTGGATTTATTATTTATGTAGTGCAGGAAAATATACACAGTGGGAGGTATGGGCATTTCATACCCATACTTCCAGAATACCAGAAGGAAGCCACTATGTGACATGGGCTTCAGTTTGAATACTTTAGGAGAAGGTGGGAAGAAACAAGGCTTTCCTGTGGATTGGATACTGCCCAGGAACACTGGCAGTTCTTCGGACAGAATTTCAATAAAAACTGTCGGCAAGGAGACAAACTAATGAGGAGGGAAAGCTGTTTCTAGTTTTGAAAATGTTGCAGCTATTCATGTTAGATAAGAGAGAAGGCAATCAGTATTTTATGGGTTGCTCAGACAACCTGTATTTCTTTTTATAGTGGTCTCACAATGGCCTAGTCTGATAGTGTATTAGAAACCTGATTATCTACAATAGGAAAATATGGTCTGGCTGAGTGTGCAATAAAAGTTCCTGAGCACTCAAGGCCTTCACCGAGGAGATGCCTTTGCTCCTCAGACAGTGGTTCCAATGTGGATTCCTCCTAAGTACAAAGAACAAATTTTAAAAATGAGTATAAAGTATGCAAGAGGTACCCTGGGCAAGGACTCTCTGCTTGGTAGAAGGGCTTGGTAAACCGAAATGAAACTAGAATGGTGTCAGATCTTCTGAGTCACTTGTTGGATGGTTGGAAGCATCCTCACTTCCTAAGTACAGAGTTTTCTGGGAAGAACAGGAAGTGAATTGGCCTAATAGTCTGCACTTCCTTGGAAGAGATAACTATGTCATTATGGCCTACCCATTTCTCAAATATCCATAAACTTCACTTGCAAACCTCTATAATTGGAAACATATACATGGAAAAAACAGACCAGGATCACCTACCTACCCAGGAAATGAATGGTACTAGCACAGTGGGCTAGGTCCTTCGCATCCGATAAAGGCCACTCTAATACAGGCAATCCCTCAGTGAGACTCCCTTCTCAGGTGACTCTAAGCTGTGTACAGTTTAGGTAAAATTAACTAGGACACTGGCCTTCAGGCTGCTATGTTCAAATTTTAACATTTAAAAGAGGCATATTGGATGTGATATATGAAGTATTGTGAAGGAAAATAGGATAAATTTGGGAAAGTGGATTTCTGGGTGCAGTCCCATAAAAGGGCACACTTGCTGTTTTATGTAATATGGTCTAGGAAGCCTCTGAAAGTGGTATTTAAGCAGATTCTCAGAAAGAATGATGCAGCCAACCATGCAATTAACTCTAAACAAAGGGAAGTAAGCTTACATGAAGCACATTAAAGAAACACCAAGACAGACATTTTGGCATGTCATTCCTAAGTAGCTCCTTTCCCAAATGTAAATATTCTTTTCCTACTTTTTATTGTTATCTATGTGCATGTTTATGCATCTGTGAATGTGTGTGTATGTCATGTGTATACAGGTGCCCAAGGAGGCCAGCAAGAGACATCAGGTCTCCGAGTTATAGCTACTTGTGAGTCTCTCTAAATGAGTCTGGTTCCTCCTTGAGAGCCCCAAGCATTCTTAACCATTGAGCCATCCCTCCAGCCCCAACCAGATGAAAGTCTTGATCACAGATGTCTGGTATAAGCATTATCAGGACTCAGTTTGAAGTATAAGTGTCCTCCCTTGGCACACCCCCCAAACACTCCTGTGCACTGGTTTGGACTCCAGAGGTTGTTGAATCTTTAAGATCCAGGACCTAATAGAAATGTGACCATTAGGAATATAGATAGCCTTGAGAGAGGTATTGGAAGTCTGGCTCCTACCTCTCTCTGTTTCCCCAGTGGCATAAGGAAAACAAGAACACTACAGGACACATCCCCTGCCATGATGCTCTAATCCAAAAGCAACAGGAGATGGACTGTGGATAGAAGTGTCTTAAGCTTTAAGTCCAAAAAGATCTTTCCTTTTTTCAAGTTTATCAACTCAGGTATTTTGCCACAACAATGCTTAACTGACCAATGCACAAAGGTAGTGGAAACTTACAACTTTTGAAATGCAGCTATGAAACTTCTAAATGAACTCATATTATGCAGTAAAATTTGTGGTCTCTCCATTCTGAAATTACTGACTCATAGCAAGCAAAGTGGGTTCATTTTAATGGTTGCTATGCCATCTATCAAGGGTAATGAAAGGAAACACAACTCTATACTTTAATGTACTAATATCTGGGTGATGATCATGGTCTGATGCATTCAGGGTAAGTGGAATTTTGAACCAAGTTCATATGAAGAAGATTGATTTTAAAATGTTGAGTTAGTTTGCTCAGAAATGAAAGTTTAGTCTTCTACAGAAGGAGAATATGGAAGCTTTTCTGAATATGACTTAGAACTGACTACCTGTCTAAAGAAGCAAAGAAGTCCAGGTTCCTTGTTTTTGATGAAGCAGATCAGTGCTTGCCCATGAAGACAGACCATGAAATAATTTGAATAAAAGTTATAACAAATGTACCAGAGAATGAAACATGAAATAGTAAGTCTTCCACAAATATTCTCAACTTAATAATTTCCCTCTTGCTCCTATTAGAAGACAACTTCAATAAATACACTTGAGAGTTAGACTGTGTGGTGCTATAAGTGCTTTTTTGCTCTCCTCTCTCCATCAAGAAGAAGAAGAACTGAAGATATGATGCAGTGTGTTAGACATTTATTAAGGGGATGTGACTGTTAGATGGTGTGAAGAGGGAAGCAGAGGAGGTTGATTGTGGTACTGCAGTGTGGGAGAAAGAAGACAGCAAAGGCTGACCTTGCATGCAGGTCTTGGAAATTCTCTTGTAGGCCACTGTGGAGTTCTTGAGCCAAAATTACCATCGTCAGCATCTCCTATTTTTTAGAAGTGCTGAGACCTGCCTTTCAATCTGTTATATTCAATCACTCACTGGGAGAAACCCTTGAGCAAAATTGTCCTGGCGCCAAGGGTCCCTGGACACACCAGCTGTGACCAATTGGCACTTGCATGTCCTGCATTTGGAAATGCGAGACGAGCACTTTCATGGCCAGCACATTATTCATTCTGTAGACACCTGTTTTGGAACATCTCTGTGGCTTAGTTAAACTCTCCAGTGACTCATACCAATAAACGCACATAGGTGGTTTCAACCATCTCTGTTCCTAAATTAGATCAGAGCTAATCCTTCCCAGATTCTTAAGAACATAATGAGAAAGAATATAAAAGACCACATTAAATTAAACACATGGCTAAAAATGATTGAAGAAGAGCAAGGACCACTAATGGTAGTCCACAATTAGAAAGCATGCATGTGAAGCCATCCCTGCATTTAGCTTACTAATAAACTGAAATCACTACAGACATTCTAGTTGACAAAACTGGACCAGGATACCACATGTAATAATGATTATTTAAATTTTCTCTCCTATGGTACACAATTAAGCCTACTATATGTATCTTTATTACATTTCTTTACAAAGATAAAAAACAACCAGGACCAAAGGTAATTGGAGGAGGAAAGGGTTTCTTTCATCTTACAGCTTACAGTTTATTACTGAGGAAAATGAAAGCATGTACTGGAGACAGAAACTGAAGCAGGGGCTATGGAGAAATACCGCTTACTGGATTATTCTCTGTGGCTTGTTCAGCATACTTTCTTATACACCCCAGGAACATATGTCCAGAGGTACCAACACCACATCATGGGCTTGGTCCATGCACAACCATCATTAATCCCAAAAATGTATTACAGAGTTCAAGCAATCAGGTAGAATTTTCTCAACTCAGGTGAGGTTCCTCTTCCCAGATAACTCTGGCTTTTGTCAAGCTGACACAAACTCTCACCAGCACAACTGACCCCTCATCATCTTGACACACCAGTACATTACTACTAAGCCATAACCACTCCTTTCTTGTTTACACCCAAGATCTCACATTAATATCAGTATCACAGTATAAAACATGAACAACCTAAGAAACTCCCACAGCCTTCAAAATGGCAAATACTCTCAAAGTTCAGTCTTTTAACATATCTATCCATCGTCGTTTTCAAAGTTCAAAGCTTCTCTCAGATATCCAAGTCTCTCTAAAAGTCTCTTAACTGTGTGCTCCTATAAAGTCTAAACACAGGTTAAATGCTTTCTTATTCCAAGAAGGAATAACCAGGACATATTTATATTCAAATCAAAATAAAGCCTAAGTCTAACAGTGCAAAAAACAATGATCTTCTGGGTTCCAAGGGGCTTTTCCTCTAGTTCTGCCCTCCAAAGCATACTAGGCTTGTCTCCTAGGCTCCGGCCAGCTCCACCCTGCAACTGCTGCTGCCCTCTACTGTGGAACGTAAAATATAATCTTAACTCCTTGACAAGGCAAAGACTCTCGAAACCCAGCACAAAAGTCTGTATGGGACTTCCTGCATACAAGGCCTACTGACAAGTTTGCATGATGGTGGACATATAGTCTGTCATAAATGAAGTTTTTCACATTCATATGTCTTTGCTTTTGGATATAGCACTTGAGTTCTCCATTAGACTTTTTCTCATGGACATTAAATGGTTTTTGTTATTGTTGTTTTGTCTCCAAATTCTTCTCTGATCCCTTGAACAGCAATAATTACTTCTCCCCTTTCTTCTCTTGTATTTAATTTGCAGCCAAATTCTGGCCCTTAGAAGAAAGTTAGCTCTGACACTATACAAATGGTGTTTACTATACATATGATGGGGTGTTGCTACCTCTGGATATATGTTCCTGGGGTGTATAAGAAAGTATGCTGAGCAAGCCACAGAGAATAATGCAGTAAGCAATATTTCTCCATAGCCCCTGCTTCGTTTCTGTCTCCAGGTACATGTTTTGATATGTATAGTACTTTTCATGTTATCTGTACTCTATTACTAACTTAAATGTTTCCCTACAGACTCATTAACACTAGTATCATATATGTCTGACTGAGTGTCCTCAGAGTGGACATATAGAGAAGGTTCAACTTTCACTGAATACTTTCTGTTTAAGCCTAGCTAGAGGGACGTTCTGGGGTCCATATCTTTGCATGAGCAATGCCCCTTTAAGCTCACTTCCATGCTATTCATCATCACTTATTTCCTAGTTGCTAATGATCTATGTGATGCTTCTGTACTATTTTACTTCCATTCTTCAGGAAGGATGTCACTTGGAATGGCAGGTGTATTAGCAATGGTAGGCCTCCTTCTGCACTCTAACCTCCAGAAAGCCATTTTATTTTTTCCTTTGGAGCTGGTGAGGTGGCTCAGAAGTTAACGTCTAAGGCTTATAGCCTGTGTGGTTTGAATAAGAATTGCCATCATGGCCATATATAGTTATCAGGGAGTGACACTACTTGAGAAAGATGAGAAGGTGTAGTCTTCTATGAATAGGTGTGGCCTTGTTAGAGGAAAATTTAAAAGGCAAAGCCAAGCCCAGTGGCTCTCTTTTGCTTGAGTCTGTGAATCTGGATATAGAACTCTTAGCTACCTCTTCAGCATTCAGAGAACATGTGCTGCCATGTTCTCTCTCATGACAATTAACTATGCTGTGAAGCTGTGAGAAGGCCCAGAAAGCTTAGAATTTTAAAACCTACTTTTAATAATGGTTTTTAAATGCTTTGATCTCCTTTCTAGCCCACCACTCACAACAGGTAGTGGGAAAGAAACAGTTATTAAGATACAGGGATAGTGGACCTGTTTAGAAACCTCACTTTCATGGTCTCTTTAAAGACTTCTCCTGAAAATACAGTGAATTTTTTTAGATACTGGACATTACAACTTCATTTGACAATTTGGGAGTCAAGGCACAAAATATGAAGGTTTAGAGTAAAAGATCTCAACGTAGGGAGGCTGCCCTAGACAGACTTCAGCTGAACTGAAAATGGATTTGTTAAAGTTCCAAAACCAAACACAGTCAGCAATTGCCAGCTGTGGGTTGAAGTAAAAAGGGAATGCAGCCGCCCACTGGTGACCAGGGAAGGACATGAAGTGCTAGAGGCAGAAGCTGTTTCACAATGTTGACCCTTCTCCTTGACATATCAGAAGGTGGAGTGAAGAAACGGACATCCTGTGTGTACCTGTGTATACAGCAAAGCACAGAAGAGGTTATCCAAGTAAACTGTCAGGGAACACAAAATAAAAATGCAAAATGATGGGAAATTTGTCAGCAAGGTCCTGGGGAAGATTCTATTCATTTATAAAGGGTACAGGCAAGAGATCTGATTTGGCAAGACAGAGGAATTGCTGCAACAATTCAATGTGATGTCTGTGAGAATAACCACTGCTTCTTAATAATGTAAATAAAAAAACAAGCACATAGCAATTTAGAATAAAATTAACACATAATGTTATAAACCTCGGTGATTAAATGTATGGCTAGTGGTAGCCCCAAAGGATCTAAATTCTCTTTGTGAATATTTATATTTCTTTTGTTGTCCCTTTCCTTCCCCTCAAGAAACCAAACCAAGCAACATGTCATAGAAGTAAAGACAATTTGATGGTGGTTACTGGCTTGGTGTGCATCACCTTTATTTTATGTATCTGTGTATCTTTTACCTCTCCAAGACTTATATCATTAATGGGTGTTGGATTTTGTCAAATTTTGATTTTGACATTTAGTCATATGATCATGTGGTTTTTTATTTCAGTTTGTTTATAGAGAGGATTGTGTTGATGGATGTTTGTATATTGAAACAGCCATGCATCCCTGGGATGAACCCTTCCTGGACATGGTGGAGGATGTCATTGATGTGGTTTTGGATTAGGTTTGTGCGTATTTCATTGAGTGTTTTTGCATCAATGTTCACAAGTGAAATTGGTCTGAAATTCTCTTTCTTTGTGTGGATTAGGTGTCAGGGAGACTGTGGCCTTATAGAATGAGTTTGGCAGCATTCCTTCTATTTCTATTTTGTAGAATAGCTTGAATGGAGAGAAACACCAAAACTGGGGACAAGACAAGGCTGTCCACTCTCCCCCTTTCTCTTTAATGTAGTACTTGAAGTTCTACTTAGAGCAATACAACAACTAAAGGAGATCAAGGGGATACAAAATGGTATTCACAGGATCCCATTTCTTCTGCATGCATAACTGATCCCAAACATTCTACCACAGAATTCTTACAGCTGATACACACCTTCAACAAAGTGGTTGGATACAACATTAATTCAAAGACATCAGTGGCCTTCCTCTACACAAGCAACCAAAGGGTTGGAAAGGAAGATAGGGAGACAGTACCCTTCACAATAGACACAAATAATATTACATACCTTAGTGTGACTATAACTAAACAAGTGAAAGATCTGTTTGACAACAACTTCAAGTCTCTGAAGAAAGAAATTGAAGAAGATATCAGAAGATGAAATAACTTCCCACGACTATGTATCACTGGGATTAACATAGTTAAAAGGATCATCTTACCAAAAGCAATCTAGATTCAATGCAATCCCCATCAAAATTCCAACACAATTCTTTACATATCTTAAAGGAAAATTTCTCAATTTCATATAAAAAACAAACTCAGGTTAGCTAAAACAATCCTGAACAACAAAAGAACTTCTGGAGATATCACTATTCCTGATTTCAAGCTGTACAACAGAGCAATAATAATAAAAAAATTCATGAAATAAACAGGAGATCAATGGAATTGAATCAAAGACCCAGAAATAAACCCAAACACCTACAGACTTGATATTTTGACAAAGAAGCCAAAAACCATATCATGGAAAAGGGAAAGCATCTTCAACAAATGGTGCTGCTCTAGCAGGATGTCAGCATGTAGAAGAATGCAAATAGACCCATATTTACCACCCTGAACAAAACTCAAGTCCAAATGAATCAAAGACCTCAACATTAAATAAGACTTACTAAATCTAATAGAACAGTAGGAAGTAGGAAATAGCCTTAAACTTGTCAGTACTTCCTGAACCGAACACCAATGGCTCAGACACTTAGATTAAGAACTAAGAAATGAGACCTCGTTAAACTGAAAAGTTCTGTAAGTCAAAGGACACCATTATTAGGACAAAACAATATCCCACAGATTGGGAAAAGATCTTCACTAACCCTATATCTGAGACAGAGAGAGCTAATATCCAAAACACTTAAAGAACTTGGAAAGTTAGACACAAACAATTCAAGTAGCCCAATTAAAAAATGGGGTACAGAGCTAAACAGAGAATTCTCCACAGAGGAATATCAAATGTCTGAGAGGCCACTAAGAAAATGTTCAAAGGCCTTAGCTATCAGGGGAATGCCAATCAAAATTACTGTGAGATTCTACCTTATACCTGTCCAAATGACTAAGATCAAAAACTCAAGAGACAGAACATTCTGGTGAGGTTGTGGAGCAAGAGGAACACTCCTCCATTGCTGGTGGGAGTGAAAACTTGTACAAGCACTCTGGCAATCTATTTGGCAATTTCTCAGAAGATTGGGAGTAGTTCTATATCACTTCTTGTCATATACCCAAAAGATGCTTCACCATCCCACAAGGACACTTGCTTAACTATGTTCATAGCAGCTTTACTCATAAATAGCTAGTAACTGGAAACAACATAGATGTCCCTCAACTGAAGAATGGATAAAGAAAATGTAGTTCATTTATATAATGGAATACTAGTCAGACATTAAAAACAAGGGCATCATGAATTTTGCAAGCAAATGGATGGAACTAGAAAATATTATCCTGAGTGAGGTAACCCAGACCCAAAAGAACACGCATGGTATGTACTCACTTGTAAGTGGATATTAGTCATAAATTACAGAATAACCATGTTCTAGTTATCAGTCCCAAAGAAGCCACATAAAATGAAGGGTCCAAGAGAGGATGGTTGAACCTTTCTTAAAAGGAAAAACAAAATAGATATTGGAGGTTGATGGAGAGGGGAAACTAGGTGGAAGAGGGGATGGGGAGGTAAGCAGGATGAGGGAAGAGGAGATCATATGTAGGGACAGAAGATGAGAGGTAAGGGAGATTGGCTGTGGCATGGCACAATTTCTAGGACATTCCAGAGGCCTGGGATGGGGGTAGGTCCCACAGAGTCTATGGGGGCTGAGATTTCTAGCATTGGGGGATATGGATCCTGAAGTAGCCACTCTCTGTAGCCAGGCAGAATTTCCAGAGGAGGGATAAGAACAGCAACCCACCCACAAAATCTTCAACCCAACTCATGATGGGCAGTTCAAGTTGCATAGTAACTTGGTGTCCTATTGTCAAACGTTCAGTTTCCATTAAGGCCCAATAGCAGGCTGAGTTGTTTTCAAAGGGAGAGTAGTTGTCTGTGGATGAAGGTAAAGCTTTGCTCTAAAATCCCAAAGGTCTCTTCTGTGATTCACCTACAGGAGCCTGCCAGAGGCTCCAAACAGCATCTCTATCTTCCACCGACACCTCAAATACCATTGGATCTGCTGGATCATATGGTCCAAGTGGTAATGCAGCCTGCACAGCAGCCTGGACCTGTTGAAGAGCCTTCTCCTATTCTGGGCCCCACACAAAGCTAGCAGTTTTCCTTGTCACTTGATAAATAGGCCTGAGTAACACACCCAAGTGAGGAATGTGCTGAGGAATGTGCTGTCTCCAGAATCCAAATAGACCCACTAAACTTTGTGCTTCTGTCTTGGTGGTGGGAGGGGCCAGGTGCAACTTATCTTTCACCTTAGAAGGAATATCTCTGCATGCCCCACACCATTGTACTCCTAAGAATTTTACTGAGGTAGATGGTCCTTGAATTTTGGTTGGATTTATTTCCCATCCTCTGATACGCATATGTGTTACCAATGAATCCAAAGTGGTTGGCTGGTTCAATGTACAAAAATCCATCAACACAATCCACTCTATAAACAAACTGAAATAAAAAAAAAACACATGATCATCTGACTAGATGTCAAAAATCAAAATTTGACAAAATCCAACACCCATTCATGATACAAGTCTTAGAGAGATAAAAGATACACAGTTCATCTAACTGAGCAGCAGCATCTCCAACCCTAAGGTCTGGCACAAGGAAAAGGGCAAGAACAAAACTCTTTAAATGTGCCGGTGCCCCTCTCACCAGTTTGTGTCTTATAGGACTGGTGAAAGGCATGTCTTCTGGACCTTCCCATTGTGGGGGATTAGGTTTTACACAACGTATCCACTCTAGCATTGCAATTTCCCTAAGCCTTAAAATCCCTTCATCAACACTAAGCCAAGGGATATCAGGCATCTCCAACTCCTTTTCAGTAGGCCATCTTTTAATAAATACTTCAGCCAACCAATCAAACAACAGGTACATAAAAAAAACAAACTTTTGATACCTTTTTTAACTGTGCAAGCTTCCATATTAAACCTAGAATCTCCACTCAGAGGGCCCATGCCGATAAACTCAGCCTGCTCTAGTTTTATGTTCCTTCCACCATTATCCCACACACTTAAAATTCATTCCCACGCATATTCCCCAGACTTCTGCTTGAATGAATTAGCAAGCTCATTGAGCTCCTTAGTAGTATAGTGTATTTCCTCTTTTGCCTTGAGTCTGGTTATAGGTCTAGAAGAAACTATTGGTGGGCCCTGAGAAATATCAGTATTGTCAGTAAGTCACTGCTGGTTTATCAGGCTCTGAGGGATTAATTTCCTCAAGTGGAGATGGCATTATTTCAAGGGGTGGGGCTGAGGGTACTACTTCTTCAGGTGGAGCAAATCCTTGAAAATCCAAAGATTCAAAGTTCTCAATTTCAACAGGGTCTTCCCACACATCCCCATCCCAAGTTATAGGATCCCATTCTTTGCCAATTAATGCCCTTACTTTAACTGCTGACACCCCCTGAGGTTGAGACTTGAATTTTCGCTGTATTTCAGCCAACCTTATAATGAGTACTTCAGTTTGATTTTCTGCTACTTGAGCTCTATGGCTGCTGGAAAGATTCTCTTCAAGGGCACACTTGGAAACTTTTAAATTGTTTACTTGAGTCTGGAGCTGCTCGATTTTATCACACAACTCCTTCCTTTCCTTCTTTGCTTTTTCCCGAGATGCTAAGAGTAACCAGCCAGCAAAATCATTTTCTGATTTTTTTCCCAACTTGTAGAACATATTGTATGCCATTGAATCACCTAATTCATCAAGATAATCAAAGGCATTAGATTCTTTAAGCTTGAAATATAGTTTCATCCATGGGTTTTAAATATTCTCTGAGCTCCCAGGAGGGAGAGAATCTGGAGAGGTTTCAGTAATTGAAAGTGCTGGTGGGTCAATCAACCAACTCCAAAATTTTGAGACATTCATCCTTATACTTCTGCTCCTCTAGAACCACTCCTGGTACCAACTTCTGTATTAGTCTGGGTTCTCTAGAGTCACAGAACATATGGGCAGTCTCTATGTACTTAGGGAATTTGTCAATGACTTACAGTCTATAGTTCAACTCCCCCCAACAATAGTCAGCAGCAGCTGTGGATGGAAGTCCAAGGATCTTGCAGTTGCTCAGTCCCACGAGGCAAGCTGTCAAGGAAGAATCAGTCTCCCTTCTTTCAGTGTTCTTATATATGTCTCCAGTAGAGGGTGTAGACCAGATTAAAGGCTGTAGGTCTCCAACAGAGCGTCTGGCCCAGATTAAAGGTGTGTGTCTCCATGCCTTTAATCCCAGATGATCTTGAACTAGAATCCATAGCCATAATCTGGGATTAAAGGTGTGTGTCTCCATGCTTTTAATCCCAGATGATCTTGAACTGGAACCCATAGCCACTATGCTTCAAGATCTCCATGCTAAGTCCATGTCAGAAACTTAAATCTCTGAGCCTCCAGATTAAGATCATAGGTGAGCCTTCCAATTCTAGATTGTAGTTCATTCAGATATAGTCAAATTGACAACCAGGAATAGCCGCTACACAGAGACTCACACCTAAATATTACATGGAGCTCAGGGAGTCTTGCAGAAGAATTAGGGGAAGGATTGAGGGACCCGAAGAGGTCAGGGTCTCCACAGAAAGACCAACAAAGTCAACTTACCTGGATCCTTTGGGGCTCCAAGAGACTGAATCACCAGCTAAAGAGTAAGCTTGGGCTGGACACAGGACCCTGCACATCTATAGGGGATGGTGACACCCAGAAAGGAGCTTCTCCATCATAAAAGAGAAGGGGAAGATGGAATGGGGTAGGACTTTCATGAGGGTGAGTTTCTGCATCTCTTTCTATTGCGTGAGGAGAGGAAAAGGTAATATTGAGTTGTAAATAAATCAATTAATTTAAAAGAAGTAAAAGCAATATACTACTATGCAAAGCTGTGTTCAAGCAGATACAATAATCCACTCTTCTGCTTTCTTTATTCTGACCCTCTCTGGGCAGAAATTCAGGTAGTATCTACTCTATAGCTTTAATTACTACAACTCAGTCTTGTTTGTGTAAGTGACGTCACAGTCATGTTTTCTGCCCAGAGAAAATATACCAGAGCCAGATTTCCTCTCCCCAGATCCCGACAGCTGTACTGTCAGTGATGACCACTAGGAGGCAGGCTCTGCTTCCCGAACTTGGAGATGTTAACAGAGCAGTTGGGCACTGGTGTGACACTAAGCCAGTTGGAGTCAGAGCCCGGTTTGGCAGCTTAACTGTTAGGTGATGTTCGCACTAAATCTGATTAACCGGCGATTTGGAGTTTCACGGTTTTTTCCTCTCGGTCGGTCGGTCAATAGATATGCAAAGATTACCCTCCAGATTCAGGATGGTCTGTGTCATCCTACTCAGGGGAGGCTAGCATCACGTGGGTCGAGGATCACTCCGGGTGAGGCTGGACTTGCCAGATACTGGAATAGTCCCGCTTCAAAGAAGGCTTCCTATGCGGAACTAACCAGTCCAGCCCTAGAAAAGATACGCCCTTGAGAAGCTCCTCCCTCGATACTCAAATCTGCGCTCAAGAAAGCCATTCACCTGGACTGCGAGCTTTCATAGTAGCCCCGCCCTTCGAAGCCCCGCCCCTGAAGGCCCCGCCCATAGAAAAACCCTTATTCAAACTGCGCTCCACTCCTCTGCAGCAACTGTCTGCCAGCGGCAACCTCTGTGGTCTGAGTTTTCCATCCCGGTTTGTTCCAGTGTAGGGCTGGCTGTCCGAGCACTTGGGCGGTGACGCTGGGAGGAAATCCTTAAAGTGCCAGAAGGCGACTGGACGCCATTCCCGACAGTCACTGTACGTTCTCACAGGTCTGTTTTTCTATTAGTTTCATTTGACTGGTACAGTTTTCTAGTTAACTCTGAACTCCTTAATCTTCACTCTTTGAACTTGAGTCACGAATTTGAAAGGGGTGTGTGTTGGCGCTCGCGCGTGCAAGCGCATTTAGTTAGAGAGTGCTGGGGCTGTTTCTGTTTGCTTGCTCTTCCTGCCAAACTGAGAAAACTGAGAGTACTTTCTTCTCAAATGAACATAGTGGAATATTGGACTTGGGATTCCTGATCTATGTGCTGCATTTTCCACCCCTAAGCAGAATTTCCCACAGTTCACTTGCCTGGGAGCAGTGCTATGAAGTCGGGGTGATGAGTACATAAACTGACATGCCAACACCAATAAATATTTCACCTCGCAGAGGAGTGGCTGAAAAGTGACGGGGGTTCTATACAGTTCTTAGTCAAGGATACGGAAGGTGGGGCTACATTCCTTAGAGCCAGGCCAGCTCAGCTCAGCCTGGTCATGGCCATGAGCTAAATGGACTGGCCTATTAGGACAGGTGAGAGGAGACGGGAACATGCACTGTTAACAGTTCGTGCGAACAGGATGAGTGAGTGTTAGCTGTCTAGATCTGATCAGAGGAATTTGAAACGAACTTGCTCAGACAGCCAAAAGGGGTGGCATGGGGGGGTTTCCACTAGGGCAGAATTGATCATTTGGAAGCCATTTCCAACAATGTAAGCAAAGCTGTCAGAATTGATGCGCTTTCTGGAAGGTCATGCGACCCCCGCTAATGCAGTTTGTAACAGGTCATGCGACCCTTTTGTCTGAAAGAATAGAACAAACACTGAGCCAATCCCTGCACTTGATTCACCATATCCTTCAGGGAGCTACACCTCCTTATCTGCCTCGGACTTGTTCCTCTCTGTCTTTCGCTCTACTGCTGCCCGAGTGCGCCTCTTACCAAAATGTCCCTCCCACACCGTTTCAAGTTTCGGCCTTGTATTTGTATTCCTACCGGGTGTTTCCTGCCATGCAGTCTTCCGGTTGACTGGTCCATAGTTCATCCACAGAGAGCAACTGGAAATTGCTGCGTTTGTATTTATTTCCAAGCCTACTTATGCATTGTCTTTACTCTTCTTATATATTGAGTCATAAAGTGGAATCCTTGTCTGTTTTGCGCTTCACTTTATCCTCATCTATTTTCTGTGCCGAAAGCATTTAGTGTTACATAAGTAACATTTTGGTGTTAATTGCCTCTCTTAACTGCTTCCTCATTCCGTTTTGACCAACCTGAGTCTCTGCTTTCTTTGTAGCAACTGGCGAAACCATGGCAACCACTCCTGATGCTGCTTTTGAGGTCCTCATGAATGGAGTGACAAGCTGGGATCTCCCTAAAGAATCCATTCCCAGTGAACTTCTCCTTACCGGCGAGGCTGCCTTCCCAGTGATGGTGAATGACAAGGGCCAGGTGCTCATTGCTGCCTCTTTCTATGGCCAAGGCCGCCTGGTGGTCGTGTCCCACGAGGGCTACCTGCTGCATGCTGGCTTGGCTCCTTTCCTTCTCAATGTGGTGAGCTGGCTCTGCCCCTCCCCAGGGGCTCCCATCGCAGTGCATTCTTCCTTAGCATCATTAGTTAAGATTCTAGGTGACTCTGGGATAAACGCATTGGTTCAGCCCGAGCCTGGAGAGGCTCTGGGAGTTTATTGCATTGATGCCTACAATGACACCTTGACGGAGAAGCTGGTCCAGTTTGTGAAGCTTGGTGGGGGCTTGCTCATTGGAGGCCAGGCCTGGAACTGGGCCAGTCAACATGGCAGTGACAAGGTACTGTTCAGTTTCCCTGGGAACCAAGTGACAAGTGTGGCTGGAGTATACTTCACAGATGTCTATGGGGATATAAACCGCTTCAAGGTCTCTAAGAAGGTACCCAAGATCCCACTCCATATCAGGTGAGTGTTCCAGTCCAACCATTTATAGAGTCTAACTCTTTTTAAAAGGCACTGATATCCCATCTTTACTTAGTATCTATTTCAATGCAAATGGTTATTTTTACTGTCTTTTAACTGCTGCAAATCAAAAACATGGTCACTAAAATGGTCAATAAAGTGCATCAAGGCCCAAGAAAGGCTGGTTCTCCTAGTCACTCCCTTAGAGAAACAATCATCCACTTAGAGAAAAGCTGGAGACCTATGTCATTATGTCTCCACATGCCTGAAACTTAGGGCTACTCAGTGTCCTAAATAAATCAGAAAATACTGGTGTGTCTATGGGAACATCTGCAATTGGGCCCAGCCCTAGACTGGACACTGGGAAAGTAGCAGAAATGAAAACCGTGTATGCTATCATGAAGCCTACATATCAGTGGAAAAATCAGCTGGTAAGCAAACCAATAGATAAGAATGCTGTCAGGTATTGGTAAGAGCCACAAGAAGAGAGAAAAGCTTGATGTGAGATATCAGAATGAGGGGGAGAGTGATACTTTATAACCCCTTCATGGAAGGCACAGAAATAACGTTGTAGCAAATGCAACCCAGAGGATGGCAGACATCTAGACTATAGACAGTGGCCATGAGTGCAAACGTACAGCTTGGAAAGTAGCATTTGAAAAGGTGCAGAAGGGGCACAAAACCCTTAAACAGAAGCCAGCTTGGCGGATTGCGGGGACATGGAGGAAGCCAGAGTGGTTGGAGATGGGTGAGTGAAGGTTGCCCTGTCAGGAGGTGAGCACAAAGACCAACTGTGCTTTTTCCATAAGTAAAGAGTTTCCCACAGTGGTTTAACAGATTCTGACTTTCTATTTCTTATGAAGCATGACACCCAGGTAGCCAGTCCAGCATCTCAGCAGTGTCTCCATGATGTTCCTATTTCTACTGTGGGTTGTTACTTTTACCCATTCATTGTTACAAGATGGCCAGCACTTCTGCAGGCTCTATAATTACACCCAGGCAATGATTGCTGGAGCAGACACACTAGCTGAGTCTATCTTAAAACAAAACAAAACAAAATAAAACAAAAACAAAAACAAAAACAAAACTGGAAGATAATCTATTTTCCTGTAGTCCTGATCATCAAATACATCTCCATTGATAACTTAGTGATCAAAACTTAATCAAGTGGTCAAAATGTAAGAACCAAAGGGTCTGAGGGTATTTATAAATGGTCTTCATCTCTAAAGAAATTAAAATCTTGCCGCAAAGAAGAAAGGGAAAGCCAGTGAGCAGGTAGTGGTCCCTGCAACCCTCAGCCCCAGGGAAGGTGCCTGAGATTATTTTTCCTTACAGAGAGGATTGTGGACAGGGTAACCAGGCGCACAGAGGTGGACCTGATTTGCTCTAAGCTGGCTTTAATTCTATAGCCAACTGACAAGCTCAGGCCTGTGGGCCAGCCCCCTGCTCTGGTAAGTAGTGTTTTACTGGAGCATGGCCATGACCACTTATTGTGAAATTGCTTGTGGCTTCTTCCAAGTCTCAGCAGTCTTTTCAGTAGAATCCACGAACCCCAAAAGTACTGATCTGGTGACCAAGCCCACTCAGTCAGTCAGCAGGTTTTCCAGTGCAGGAGTGAGGATTGAAAAGAAAGAGACAATTAGACAAAACTGCAGCATGACCCCAGTCAGTTCTGAGACTGAAAGGTGGGTTTAATAACTTTCAACCCCCTTTTATACCAGTTTAATTACATGCAGGAATTAAGGTCAAAAGTAGTACAATGAGGAATAAGCAAGACAGTAAACACAAAATTATCAAGGCAATAAGCAAAGTCCCACATCACTTCAGTGACAGTTGTTTGCAAGGGTATGTAAGGATGACCAAAATACCTGAGCCTACTTCATTGTCCAAGCCCAGAATCTTGCCTGAAGCTTGTTTCTCTCGGTCCATCCTAAGATAAAAATTCCTGCCTTAATCTACTTCCCAATTATGCCTCAATGTAAAATTCCTGCGTGAAGCCCTTGTCCTTGGCCTATGTCAAGTTTCTGTCTGGCAGAACGGCATCCCAATAAGGCTCTCCACAATCTGGCCCTGTAAGAAATGTCTCCAGACATGAGACTCGGCAGCAGCGTTGTCTCAGTTGCCTCAAAGAAGTCTTCCTTCAACAAAGGAAACCTGGTTCTCTTCCTCTCCACCTATGTGTTCCACCTCTGCTACTAAACCTGAATTTTCCTAATTTTGTATTGACAAGTTTCATTTTCCACGGAACTTCAAGTATATACAAAAAGTAGAAAGAACAATACAATACTCTCTGGGCAATTGTGACCCAACATGGAGAACAGTCAACTCCTGGTCAGTCTTGTTCACCTACAGAAGGAAATAAGTCAATGGAAGAAAGTGGAAGAACCGATGCAGGGCCATGTCAAAAGAGTGAGAGCAAAGGCCGGGCGTGGTGGCACATGCCTGTAATCCCAGCACTTGGGAGGCAAAGGCAGGCAGATTTCTGAGTTTGAGGCCAGTCTAGTCTACAGAGTGAGTTCCAGGACAGCCAGGACTACACAGAGAAACCCAAAAAAAAAAAAAAAAAAAAAAAAAGAGTGAGAGCAGAATTTATTGGTCTGAGAGGTTGGCTCTCCCACGCCCTGGGGCTTAGTCTGGGAAGGTCCAGGAGAACTTGCCCTGCAGTCTGAAAGTCAGCTTCAACACTGCAGAGTGGGAAGTGAGAGGGGCCAGCTGCAGCAGGCCCACAGTCAGCTGTGTGCTCAGAAGCAATTAGTCACATCGCCTGGTTTTGCCTCCTCCCAGGTCCAGGTTCTCAAATATCATGGAAGGCAGGTTCCTTGCAGTCTTTTGATGGCCATGGTTTGGGGGTTCAGTGGTTTTCCTTTCATCTACAGCCTCACATCTGATTATTTTGAAATAATATTGCTGGTACATTCCATCTTCATTGCTATATATTTCTAGACACAAACTCTTGAAAACATAACCACAGGGGTGTTACCAAAGCTTTCTACAGTCATTGCCAGGCTTCCATACAGTGTGCTGTGAGAGGTTCCAGGCCACTTGAGTATGTTCTCTGTCTCAGAGGTGGCATCCATGATTTCTAGATGGATTCTCTTCCTTTTGTGGAACATGTTTATTGGTACTAAGTTGGTTAGCATCTATAGACCTTCCAAGTGATGGAAATTAAGGAAGAGTTCTCTGTCTTAGGATCAATATGTACACCAAAGAGTTCATAAAGATACACAGACCTCCAAGTGATCAAAACTAAGGAATATATCTCCCTGTCTTAGGATCAGTATGTACAACAGAGTTCATACTGATAAATCTCATTTGAATTCAGGACAACAGGGATTTTATTGAATCTCCACACTCTCCTGTTGAGATCAGCTTATTTTTCCCCTCCCATTTTGTAAGACACCATCATAATGAACTGCTTGCTTTGCCATAATATACATCCAGCAGTTGCAAAATTCAAATGACAATGCTATCCACAGCAAAATGATGTGGGATCGATGAGTGACGGGAGCATTGCAAGTAGTATTTGTTAGCATTGCCAAGTTTGCTTTGTAGGTTGGGTTTCCTAAGAAAAGAGATGTAGAAATAGTGATTTCCCCTTTGCAGGTTGGGTTTCCCAGGAAGCTGAAACAGACAGGAATTGGTGTTAGAAGTTCCTTTAAAAACTGCTATCAGTGGGGAAAAAGGGGAACAATGGGGCAGGAGAAGGTACTCAGAAAACATTTCTCGGTAACTAAGCATGGCAACAATTATTTTCCTAGGGATATATTAAGTTAGATCAGTGTCTTTTGATGCCCTTTAGAATGGTTCCCCTTTTTGTGCTCATACTACTGTGTAATTGGAAATTTCTGGTCATTTGTTTATTTGCCTTTGCTATTTAACTTTTTAAAACTGACCCAAATAGTTACACACACACACACACACACACACACACACACACACACACACGGGGGGGGAGAGAGAGAGAGAGAGAGAGAGAGAGAGAGAGAGAGAGAGATAATAAAATTTAAAACATTCTGTCTGCTCCGCCATGCAACCCCCTTCTTCCCTGCCTGTTTTACTGCATCATTTCTTTATACACATAAGCAGACATATACATATGTGTCAGTATCCTTCTCTTTCTTCGAGAAAGTAGTGGCACACTCCATTTTCTCCATTTCCTTTTTACACTCAAAAATATTCTGTATTATCAGGCTGGGTATGTCTACAGAATAGAACACCAAGATACACTCTGTGATCTATTGTGGTTCTGTGTAGGATATTATATTCTCTATTCTTAAGTTCTTTAATGATAGACATTTGAATTTCTAGTGTTTTTTTCTGGTATTTTTACAGTTGGGCTGCAGTGAATACCCTGAGAGAAGTATCTTTATAACCTTGCTATGTCCATGGAATTGGGATGGCTATTTGGCAGGGTGCATGTGTAATTTTGTTAGCACTGCCATGCTGCCCCTATTACAAGTTGGGTTCCTAAGAAACCAACTCAGAGACAGAGATGGTGTACTGGAACCTCATTAAGAAGCATTCTCAATGTAGAAAAAGAAAAAAGATGGGATAGGGACCGAAGGTAAACTATAAGGCAAATATTTAGTACATATTTCTTAGCAATATTGTCACTATTAAGTGAAACACAGTAAGACACTTATTGCATGCAATAGAAGACTCTTTAAGAATATATGGTATATACTACAGTTACTGAGTGAATAATTATGTGACTATAAAAAAACATATGTTCAGTGCTCTTAAAAGGAAAGCGGAATGCTCATAGTAAGATGCCATCCTATTCCTGATGTTGTGTTGTTATTTCAGTAGGAAATGGTCCTCACCGGTGTATGCATTATAGCTCATGAGAGCTCTGACCTCCCCAGTGGGCTAATCAGTTGATGGATTCATATTTTGATGGCATTTGGGGGAGGCTGTAGAAACTAGGGCATGGACCAAAGCCAGTGTCAATAGTAGAACACCAAGACATTCCCTAGAAGGGCGTATCTTGTTCCCTGCCCTTTTCTTTCTTTCGTTCGTTGTGTACTTTCTGCTTGCAAGCATGCATGAGTTGAGCAGGCTTGCTTCACAGCATGCTCCCAGCTGAGATGTTCTGCCTCAGCCCAGCCCCAAACAATGGATCCAGCTGACCTGGGCTGAAATGAAGAGCTGAAACAAACGAGCTTCCTCTTTTACATTATTTTCTACAGGCATTTTGTCACAATGACAAAAAGAAGGCTAACACAATTTATGTTGATTTTTATTTTTTAACTTGTTCTATCATAATTTGTTTGTATACATATATATGGAGGACACTATGAAGCCATGATGTATATACATGTATTACATACAAATGGCATGCTTAAGTAAAAATATATATTGGTATGTATATTCTTTACTTATTGCTCATAGTCCTCTTAGCAATTTTTAAGTACACAGAAGTATATATAATCATTATCATGGCGTGTGATAGACTACTAACACCAATGACTCTTCCTGTCTAACCTGAACTTTTACTTTTCAGCTAATGAGGATTTGACTATATAATTATAAGACAGTTCAAAGCATCATTTGAAAACACTAATAGGCAAAAACTGTAAGTTGTCAAATAATCCAAGAAAGTTATAATTCCTGTTAATATAAAATCCGTATATTTTACATATGCTCATATTTACATATATCCATAAAATGTTTGAATTTGAATGAAAAACATTAAAATATACATTAATTTTAATTAATTTAGTTCCAATATATTAACAAATACTTTTAGAAATAAAAAAAATGATATTCGGTATTATTTTATAATTTTCGAAAAAAGATGAAAGCGAAATGCATTTTTGATAAATTTAATCACTCACTGGCAGTCAGTAGATGTCAGTCAACTCTTTTGTGCAAGCAAAAATAAATTTCCCTTAAGAAATGACTTTAAAGCTGGGTGGTGGTGGCACACGTCTGTAATCCCAGCACTTGGGAGGCAGAGGCAGGCGGATTTCTGAGTTCAAGGGCAGCCTGGTCTACAGAGTGAGTTCCAGGACAGCCAGGACTACACAGAGAAACCCTGTCTCAAAAAAACCAAACAAAATAAAAAACAAAACAAAACAAAAAAAAAAAGAAACGACTTTAAGTCTATGTCAGTTTTTAATTAAGGATCAGCAAATATTACTACAATTTTATTTTGGGACTCTGGGCATAATTTTATGCTGTGATATGAAGGCTTTTTTTGCAGATATGTTACTATCTAGCTATTTGTCTGTTGATAGTATTTCTGCTATAGCCAAGAAAGACTTAACTAAAGTCGTGGGGCATCAGGTAGATAGGCTTGGAGCTGAGTCCCAGTGTTTCCCTTTGCTTTGAGTTCATGAGCAAGTTAGTTGACCTCCTCAAGCATCATTTGTGCTGACTGATATTCAAAGCAATGGCTGGAAAAACAGAAAAACGAGTGCATTTAGTTTTCCCTTCCTCCAGGATACAATGCCTCTCCCTTAGTCCATACGTAGTTTGTTAAATGCCTGTCTACACATTATTCTCGGCAATGGTATTTGAACCTTGACAGAGATGACTGCTGTGAAAATAATGTTTCACATTGCTAGCTTTTATTACTTGCAAAAGACAAAGGAAAAAGCAATGTGACACTAAGGTGCTGGGATGTTCGTAGTTTTTATTAATGTGACTCACAAGGTGTTTATCTACATGTATTTTTCACCACTGTGCATCCAATTGTGGGGTCCTTACACACTTCTACTCTACGTTCTCTTTTTAAGTAATTTTTTATTCGATATATTCTTTATTTACATTTCAAATGATTTCCCCTTTCCTGACTCCCTGCTCCCTGAAAGTCCCATAAGCCCTTACCCCCCCCCCACCTCCCTGTTCATCAATCTACCCCTTCCCACTTCCCTATTCTGGTATTCCCCTACACTGAACCTTTCCAGAACCAGGGGCCACTCCTTCCTTCTTCTTGGACATCATTTGATATGTGGATTGTGTCTTGGGTATTCCATGTTTCTAGGCTAATATCCACTTATCAGTGAGTGCATACCATGAGTGTTCTTTTGAGACTGGGTTACCTCACTTAGTATGATGTTCTCCAGCTCCATCCATTTATCTAAGAATTTCATGAATTCATTGTTTCTAATGGCTGAATTATGTATATATACCACATTTTTTGTATCCATTCCTCCCTTGAGGAACATCTGGGATCTTTCCAGCTTCTGACTATTATAAATAAGGCTGCTATGAACATAGTGGAGCATGTATCCTTATTACATGCCAGGGAATCCTCTGGGTATATGGCCAGGAGTGGTATAGCAGGGTCCTCCTGACATGTCATGCCCAGTTTTCTGAGGAACCACCAGACTGATTTCCAGAGTAGTTGTACCAGCTTGCAATCCCACCTGCAGTGGAGGAGTGTTCCTCTTTCTCTACATCCTCTCCAACACATACTGTCTCATGAGTTTTTAATCTTAGCCATTCTGAGTGGTGTGAGGTGGAATCTCAGGGTTGTTTTGATTTGAATCTCCTTAATGAGAAATTTCAGTTATAATATAAGGCCCTAAATTTCCATAAGTACTTAATTATTTCCTTTTGTTGAATATGAGGGATTTTAGTTTTGTAATTTGAGGGAGAGAAAAAAAAAAGGATACTCTAATCGTTGTTCTATGACACAATTGATATCTTTAAAATAATTTGGTACCCTTTAGCTATGCAAATACCACAACATGTGACATCAAATGTCTTGAAGTTAATATATCTAGGTATTTGGGAATCTGGCTCTTCAAAAAAAAAAAAAAAAAAAAAAACCTAAGCAATTAATATCAAAGACTTGACTTTCAAGTTGCTTTTTCTTTTATTAGATATTTGCTTTATTTACATTTCAAATGTTATCCCCTTTCCTCATTACCCTTCTGAAAACCACCTAGTCCATCCCTCCTCCCCTTGCTTACCACCCCTGACACTTTCCTGACCTGGCATTCCCCTACACTGGGGCATCATCGAGCCTTCATAGGTCCAATGGCCTCTCCTCTAATTGATGCCTAAAAAGGCCATCCAGCTACACTTATAGCAGGGGATGGCCTTTTCAAGTTGCTTTTTCTATCATAGATCTCTCATTTCTTATGATGCAAATTCTTCTTATGCAAATTCAACACCACCACCCTAATCCCAGGAACCCTCTCCCAGCCCCATTTCAACATTTATCTTAGAGTTTCACTTTACTATACTTCTCCAATTCCTGGACACAACAGCTAGCACCATCTCCATGCTAGTCAGTCACCGTGTCACTCGCTAATGTCTCTAGACTACCAGACTGACACCTTGGACAATGTCTGGATGTTGTCTTTCCAGTTTACTGTGTCACTTGGGTACACCTTGGAGTCTTGATTCATTTGTTCTGCAAGCTAAAAATGAAAAGACATGAAGAATACCTAGGGAGACATATCAGCAGGAGAAATCTCAAACAGAACAGCATCATCTGGTAAAGGAAGACTTCAGGGGTGAAAATACACACACATACACAGAAATATCCTGAAAGAAAGAAACCCCTGCAAGGGGAACAGGGAGGCCTCTCCTTGATGTCTGGAACTTTTTGAAGTCTTTGAGGGGATCTTCCTTCCCTAACTTAGAACTGATCAGTCTGAAGAAAGAGAGCTTTTGAGGAACCCATCCAGGTCAGACCTTTAATTTGTTGGGCAAGTCCCTCAGCGGGGCCCTTAACTGTGGGAGGAAAACCCACAAGGCCTTTGTTTTAAACTGACAGGCTTTTGTCTCTGGTTAGGAGGGCGAGGAAGAAATCAGCCATTCTGGAATTTTATCACCTAGTCCTGGCTCTTGTCCAATCTGTCTGCCTACCAGGGAAACTAACACCTACTCTCTCAATTATAAGTACCCATTGTGTGAAAAAGCCAAGGCCAACAAATATTTGTAAGGTATGTAGATTACTGAGAGCCATAGAAGCAATATGTAGGAAAAAAAAAAAAAAAAAAAAAAAACGATCACAGGAGAAAGGTTACCAGATCTTGTAGTTCAGTATCAAGACAACTCAGCATGAGGCTTCACAGGTGCTGTGTTTATTTGAAAACAATGCCACGAAATTGAGACAGGCAGGGAGTCTGTGCTTCTCTGTGCTGATATGGAACCCAGGAGGAATGTGACATTCCTTTCTGAACTGTTTTACTGATTGAATGAATTAACTAATTTTACCTTCAAAATTATTTGACTTATTTAAAGGTATGTTGGTTTTAAAGTTGAAATGGCAGAATTATGTAAAAATGATCAAAATGGGCTATAACTCTAATAGGATAATCCCAGTAGACATTTTGGCAATTATGGGGTACATCCTGTTTTAATATCTAAGAGGTTGTTTTTGTTTTTGTTTTGTTTGTTGTTTGGTTTTTGTTTTGTTTGTTTTTGTTTTTCATGCTTTATTTTTTTTAAGTAGTTAATTATTTTATCTATTTGCATCCCAAATGTTTCCCCCTTCCCCCATCCCCCCTCACAGAGTTCATCCTCCCACCCTTCGCCTCTGAGAGGATGCCCTCCTCCAGGTTTCCCCCTACCCTGGGGCATTGCATCTCTACAGGATTAGGCGAATCCTCTCCCACTGAGGCCAGACTAGGCAGCCCTCTGCTGCCAAGCTCCTCTAACCGGCCTGTGTATGCTCTTTGGTTGGTGGCTCAATCTCTGGGAGTTCCCAGGGGTCCAAGATACTTGAGACTGTTGGTCTTCCTATGGGGTTGCCATCCCCTTCGGTTCCTTCAGTCCTTCCCCTGACTGTTACATTGGGGTCCCCAACTTCAGTCCAATGCTTGGTGGTAAGTATCTGCATCCATGTAAATCTGTTGCTGGTAGAGTCTCTCAGGGGACAGCTCTGCTAGGCTTCTGTTTGCAAGCACAAAATAGTATTAGTAATAGTGTCAGGGATTGGTGCCTGCCCATGGGATGGATCCCAAGTTGGGACTGTAACTTGTCCACTATTCCTTCAGTCTCTGCTCCATTTTTCTCCCTGCATGTCTTTTAGACAGGAGCAATTTTGGGTTGAAAATGTTGTAGGTGGGCTAATGTCCCCATCGCTCCCCTAGGGGTCCTGTCTGACTACAGGAGGTGGTCTGTTCAGGTTCCATGTCCCCAGTGTTGGGCATTTCAGCTAAGGTCATCCACATTGAGTCCTGGGAGCCTCCCTGGGACTTTTTAGAGATTTCCTCCACCATACACCCTCTACCCTCTCACCCCTACTGCTGCATATATACAGTCATTCTCCTTGTCCTCTGGGTTTCTCTCTTGTACCCCCCCAAACACACAACATACCTGATCCTGCCCCATTTCCCTTCCCCTCTCCCACCTAGGTCCCTCTCTCCCTCTCCTCCCATGATTATTTTGCTCCCCCTTCTAAGTAGGATTTAAGCATCCTCATTTGGACTTTCCTTCTTGCTAAGTTCTCAAGGTCTGCGGGATGTATCATGAGTATTCTATACTTTTTGACTAATATCCACTTCTCAGAGAGTACACACCACACATGTGCCAACAACTACATGGTGGCTCACAACCATCTATAATGGGATCTGATGCCCTCTTCTGGCTCACAGGTGTACATACAGATAAGCAGTCATACAATAAAATAAAATAAACAAATGCAATATTTCATGATTTCTGGATATTTGGCATTTTTAAGAAATTGACTCAGTCTCTTGGAGGGGGTCTAATTTCTACATTCCATTAAGCCTTTCCAATACTATCTAATTACTGACTTACTATATAAGCATCATTTATTTAATCCCTGTCCTATATAAATTAGTTTTTTAATTCCTGAAATACAGAACCTTTAAAAAATTCATTTTTTATGTTGACTACATCTCAGTAAAGAGGAGTAAATACTCCTATCATATTTAAGTGAGGATTTTTAATTTCTTTTTATACTTACTTGGAGAGTATTGTATGATGTTCATGCGTTTGTGTGTGTGTGTGTGCGTGTGTGTGTGTGTGTGTGTGTGTGTGTGTGTGAGAGAGAGAGAGAGAGAGAGAGAGAGAGAGAGAGAGAGAGAGAGAGATTGAGACATATGCATGGATATGGATGTGGATGTGGGCGGGCACACATGGTCAGAGGACTTCCAGGAGTTGCTTGTTTCCCTCCACTACACGGATCCCATGTATTGATCTCAGTTCACCAGGCCTGGTAAAAAGCACATTTATCTTCTGAGCTATATCACCTGCCCTCAGTGAAAATTTCTAAAAGATACAGCTATATAAATAAGTAGAAGAAAAAATTTTTACTTGTAACTTGTTCATTTCTGAGCAAGCCAATGGGAGCCTTGTGTGATATTTTCATGGTCTTACGTCCGAAGACCCACTCCAGAAGAGGCATGGTAGGAGTGCTCTATCAAATTGTTGGGTTTTACAGCTTTGTTTATACACTTTAATAATGTTTAAGCCATGAAACTTGAGACAGAATATTCACTTGGCTGAAAAATCAAGAATTCTTGGAAAGAGTCATTTGGAGAATGTGGATTTTAGTGGATATGAAAACGATCATTAGCCCTCTCTTCAAATCTATGAAAACCTCAAGTATAAGAAGCACCAATGTTTCATTTGTTGCTAAGCAAGAGCAAATATGAACAATTATATGGAATTAATTGTGAAATGGTAAAAAATAATCATTAGGTTGATAAGACATACATTATTAACTTACAAAATAGTATGGGTAAGAAACAGAAGATTGATACAAACTATGTCATTTTTCTTCCCTCAGTGGGCTGTAATGAGGGGCTCATTAACTGAACACATCTTCTCAATCTCTCTCATCTTCTTTCCAGGTGTTGGGAGGAGCTCAGGCGTGACCAGGAACAGCTTCTGGATGGGATCTCTATGTTGGACATCAGGACTGGGGGTGTCCCCTCACAGCTGCTGGTGCATGGGTCCCTGGCCTTCCCTGTGGGACTTGATAACTCCTTCCTTGGCTGCTTCCTAGCAGCTGCCCACTATGGCCGTGGTCGTGTGGTGGTGGCTGCACATGAGGCCATGCTCTGGGCTCCTAAGATGGAACCCTTTTTGCTCAATGCTATACGTTGGTTGTCCAGAGATCAGAAAGATAATATTGGGGTGAACAAAAGTCTCAAGAATCTGAATTCCCTATTGTTGAAGCATGGCTGGAAATGCAGCCTGAAGTCCAATTTGACCGATGATATGAGTGTCTACTGCTGTGTAGCTTATAGTGACCAGGATGCCAAGAAAATACAGGAGTTTGTAGCAGAGGGTGGAGGGTTGCTCATTGGTGGCCAGTCCTGGTGGTGGGCTTCCCAGAACCCAGGCATCTCTGCTTTGGGTAGTTTCCCTGGGAATATTATCCTCAATATTTTTGGCCTCAGCATTTTGCCTAAAACCATCAGCCCAGGCTGTTTCCCTCTCCTTCCTGTAGATATAAGAAACTACCACTTTAGAAGGGCTCTTTCTGAGTTCCAGGCTATGTTGAACCACACGGGTGGGAACTTGGAAAAGAGATACTTTGGAAAGTTGGGAGTAGATGGGGCAGGCTTTCTTCAGATTCCTACACAGGGGATTCCTGCTTATTTATCTGTGCACCGGATCTTGAGGAAGATGCTGCGACAGGCAGGTCTTCCAGCTGTGAGCAAGAATAATCCAGTGTCCAGTCACTCCTGTGAGGCTGCACTTCTCCATCTAGCCACAGAGTTGGCACATTCTGGGACCGATTGCTCCCAGATAGCCCATAATCTTGGCACTCAGGCCTGCTCCAATCTCTGCTCCTCAGAACACCCCATTACTGTGGAGATCAATGGAACCAACCCAGGTATGGAGTGGGCAGAAAATGCCAAGAGTATTCTTGGCCTGGGAGAAGGTTGGATGTGGCTAACTTCCTTCCAGGTTCTAAACCTCAGGAAGTCTAGCTCCATGCATTATTAGATTTTTCCAAGACCGTGGACGCCAGGGTTGTGCTTAGTTAAGCCAGGGATGAGTGGGTCCAGAAGTGTGGATGAATGACTTGGAAGGAAAGTTAAATGTGTGAGAGGCTCCAAGTAGAATCAGGCTATGTAAGAACATATAACCAAACTCAGCCTCCTCTATGACCTGTCAGGTGACAGCGATGTCTGGATGAGCACTGGGCTCTACCTCCTGGAAGGACAAAGCACAGAGATCTCTCTCTCTGAACCTGCTGCCTCTGCTGGCCTGAAGGTAAGGCACCACATAGAGAACCAGCCCCTCCCCAAGCATAGCCAAGACTCTTCCGCATCACACGGGTGTTCATATCTCTCCTACTAAGTCTGTCCAGCAGGAGCTCAGGGGAAGGTTATTCTGTCTCTCTTGTAGATGGAACAGCAGAAAGTTCAAACTACTAGTGCCTCAAGCTCATTCCTAAACTTATTTTCCATGTGGCACAATCTTACCTATGTAGATGGATAAGGAAGAGCAGTGACTTTATATACATCAGCAGAGTTTTCCTGGTAGCAGAGGCCTGAGTTTTACTTCTTTACCTTCTCAGTTCTGAGCATCATTTCCTACTATAATTAGGATTTTTTTTTTTGAAACAGGGTTTCTCTGTGTAGCCCTGGCTCTCCTTATACTTGTTCTCTAGATCAGGCTAACCTCAAACTCTGCCTCCCAAGTGCTCAGAGTAAAGGCATGCGCAACCATCACCAGCTTATTAGGGGCTCTCTCTGATTTATCTACTTAAATCAGACAAAGGCAAAAAGGCAATCCCATAACTCTAGGAAAAGCAAGTAGGGTTGAGCTGGGCAGAGAGGAGGGAATGAATTCTTGGCCTCTTGGCCTGATGCTGTAGCATATGGATGACCTGTTATCTGTTCACAAAGGGTAGAGTGGGGTGCCATGCCTCACTTAAAACATCAAAGACTCCCAGTGTTTAAATTTCATAAGAGCCCAGGATTCTGCCTGGTAATGAGACTCCACGAGTCCCTTATTATTTATGTCTGGTCATCAGCCCACCCACTCATATCAAATGGAAATTCATTGTTAGACTGTTTTACATCCCTAAAAAGTTAGCTAAACATACTGTGAAGTCCAGAAGACTTTGTGTGCTATAGTTTTGTCGATTGTGTGCATCCTTCACAGAAGGGAGAAGATAGGATTTCATACATAATCACCATTCTCTACAAGCCCATAACTAAGTCCTGTATGCCTCTTGAGTGCTGTACTTCCCTTCATGTGATGCAATTGTTTGTCCAGGTGCAGATTGGATGTCACACTGATGACCTTAGCCAGGCCAGACAGCTGTTTCGAGCCCCTGTGGTAACTTACCAGTGTTGTATGAACAGAACCCAGCGGTCAGTCTCCTGCCTCTGGGGTGGTCTCCTGTACATCATTGTACCCAAAGGCTGTCAACTTGGCCCTGTATCTGTTACCATCACGAAGGCAGTGCCTGCCCCGTACTTCAAGCTAGGTGAGTACACTAGGCCTTGAGAAAAGATGGAGCTGTGGGTGTCTCAGTGACTGTGGAGTTGTTAATAACCAGGATCAGTAGAGAGAACAAAACCAGAACTAGTCAACATTAGTCTTCAGGCAGGAGGTGGAGCGCCCTGTGCCTATGGAGACATTTGGTATAACAGAGGGGTCTAATGATTTGTCCTTACCTGCAGCCTATGGGCCTGCATGATCTCAGGTTATGTCAATGCTTTCTTCTGTAATCCCCACCCCCCCCTCTCTCTCTCTCACACACACACACACACACACACACACACACACACAGAGAAATGAGTGGAAGGTTCCATGTTATGTATTTCTAGGTAAGACATCACTGGAGGACTGGAAGAGCTGCATCCAGAAGAACCTGGGCCCCTGGGGAGAGCTGGCCACAGACAATGTCATCCTGACGGTGCCAACTGCAAGCCTCAAGACTCTGGAGGATCCACAGCCTCTGCTCCAACTCTGGGATGAGATGATGCAGGCCGTGGCCAGGCTGGCAGCTCAGCCTTTCCCATTCAAAAGGCCTGAGAGAATTGTCGCTGATGTTCAGATAGCAAGCGGTGGGTGCGTCAGGGGAGTGCTCCTAGTGAGCAAAGTTCATTTCATTATTACTTTATCTTTTCCAAGAGTTGCAAATCATAATTATGTTATTAATGTACAAGGAGGGAGCATAAAATTATGGACCTTCATGGAAGTGAAAGAAGTTCACAACTAAAAGGCAAATCACTGGCATCTTCTGTAATGCAGTTACCTAAGTCAGGAATCATGTCCAGAAACTTGGTGCTGGGAGGTGACCAGTGTCTGTGAAGATCTTTTCAAAAAGAATTTTCAAAATGGACTACTCTTTTCAGATATAAGTCAGAATTGAAAAATGGAAGGGGAGGGTGAATAAAGATGTCTGTGGTAGGTACTGGTACCAAGTCCTTTGCCAAGAAGATACACAAATGTATGAAAACCATTTGGAGTCTGACTCTCATATAAGGAAAATAAGTTCTGACCTACAAAACTATCTTTATGTATGCAAATCTGGTTAGCAATGCTGATTTGAGGAAAATTGAGGTTACCCTAGTTTCTCTAGTCCAGACATAGGGCATTGAACTGGCAAAGAAAAGGGAGATAACAATGCATCGAATTCCAGGAAGGACAGTTATGTAAGGGATTTTCTCACCCTTTAGGGTCAAAGTGAGGACAAAGCCAAAGCTCAGTTGGGAGAACCTGGGAAGGAATTAATTACTAGAGGAAAGCCATGTGCTTTCCAACCAGCTCAGATACTCTGGAACTACTGGATATAGCCAGCAGAGTAGGAGCTCAACAGTGGAAGAGACGGAAGGAGAAAGTTGAAGCAGGCCCTGTTCTCACGTTTCATTTCTTTCTTTGCATCCCCAGGCTGGATGCATTCAGGATACCCCATCATGTGCCATGTGGAGTCCGTGCAAGAGCTAGTCAGTTTGGCAGACATAAAAAGTAAGGGCCTGTGGGGACCCATCCATGAGCTGGGCCACAATCAGCAGTGCAGCGGTTGGGAGTTCCCCCCACATACCACCGAGGCTACCTGCAACCTCTGGTCAGTCTACGTTCATGAGACAGTCCTGGGGATTCCCAGGGCTCAGGCCCACCCGGAACTGAAACCTGAAAAGAGAGAGAAGAGAATTAAAGAACACCTTCAGAAGGGAGCACCCCTGCACAACTGGAATGTCTGGACAGCACTGGAGACATATTTGCAGGTACCAAGCGCAAAATCAGGGAGAGGGTGATGGCAGACTTCTTAGTCATATAGTAGCCTGTCTCCCTAAAGTTCTTCAACACAAGTCCGAGACCACCACTCCCACCACTGCCAGTTGTGGATCACTGGTGGTACTTCTTAGAGTACATACTTTTATAATCAAAGTGACACCTATCCTAGTCCCTGACCCATAATTTTTGGAATATGCATTAAAATGGAAAGTATTCTGAGAAATTACACAGCACGTTTATCTGTGCTGTTCTGAACCTTGATGTAGAGGGAAGGCTCTGCTTTGGATATCACTGAGACTGTCACCAGTCTTGCTCTCACTGGCGTTGTCTGTCATCTCCCAATACCTTCAGGAATTGCCATTGTTTTCCTATCCTCATCTTTATGGGATGAGTGACTATTAACAGCCTCCAATAATGATGGGAATATACCTACTGGGCAACTGCATTACACATAGCTATTGTAGAAAATAAGTCTACTAATTTAGATAGTAGTCTTAGGCTTTGATTACTCCACTAGAAGCAGAAGCACTGTTTGAATAAATAATGACCAACCAATAGAACAATGATGTCACAAGATAAGTTCCTTTCCTGTGGATAAGCATTTCTCTCTGCCCCCTCTCAACAGTGTGCTTTCAACTTACATGTGAAGTCCTCAAAGCTTCTGCCCATGTAAGACCCGGGGCACTGTCTACTGCAACCCTATACAGAGGGCCTGCATAGCTCAATTGTCACAGAGGCTCAGAAGTCATAAGGAATCTAACCACCACATCCAAAAGCAAACCCTTTTAAATGATAGGTCTAGACCTGAGAATCAGGAGTCACCAGCAAGCACTGGCTTCTTAGACTGCTACACTCTAATTTTCCCCTTCACTGATTTTTGAAGAGTGAATATTTTCTCCATCAATGTGTAACTCAACTCAGTTAGGCTGGAGAAAGCACTTATGGTCTGGGTAACACATTTTTAAAAATAAAGCTAGTAATAGTAACTATAATTTATTAACACTTTTTTATACATTAGAGTTCCTGAGAACACCTTTACTAGATTTAGGGATAAAGTTTGATGGCCAGGTGCTATTGGGATGCAGTGAGATAGAATTTATATGGAGACAGGGGTCTGCAGGTGGGGTAAACAATGGGTTTGAAGATGATGATAGGAACTAATCACTGATAGTCAGATATTACCTATAACCATGAACATGAGCAGCAATCACTTAGGCAAATTCAATACCACATTCTTCCCTTTCTTTTTCCAGCTCCAGGAGGTCTTTGGGTGGGAGCCATTCATGAACCTCTTTTCTGAATACCAAACCATTTTTCACATCCCTGAAAATAATGAGTGCAAGATGAACATATGGCTGAAATTGTTCTCTGAAAAAGTGCAGAAGAACCTGGTTCCTTTCTTTGAAGCCTGGGGCTGGCCCATCCAGAAGGATGTGGCTGAAGACCTGGCCTGCTATCCTTCCTGGCACGATCACCCCCTGAGGATGTACATGGAGTAGTAGGGGCCCTGGAGCCTGCTGGGGTGGGGGAAGAGTATTGAGGTGGGGGAAGGGTATTGGGGTATGGTGAATTTGGGTGGGATAAGGCAGGACCACAGTACTGGTTTTACTGGGTTCTGGCTTGAGACACTCACTGCCTTAACTATTTTTTCCACTATTTGGCTTCAAAACATATTTTGGGATATTTTAAATATCATTCCATGCTTTCTTGAGAAAGCTACTTGTGATAACGAACCTAGTGAATGTTCCTTTCCACATCTCAAACTCAGGGACCATTTCCTCAGATACAACCAGTATCCCCGAGTGGATGCTTTGCACATGAAAAACACAGTGCTATATGAAAGGTCACTAAAGTCTCCTGACACAGAAGGAACAGTCAGTGCATTGTCCAAAGACTTGTGTATAGTGTTTTTCTGAGTTACATGGTTAATCTTCCATCAGTTATATCTCCTTAACATATAGGAGAAACTGTCATGGATATTAAACAACACTTTTATTAGATATATTCATTATTTACATTTCAAATGATTTCCACTTTCCTGGTACTTCCCTCCCAAAAGCCCCAAAAGCCATCCCCCCCCCAACTGACCATCCCCCCCACCCCGTACCCCAATCAAGCCCCTCCTGCTTCCCTGTCCTGCTATTCCCCAACACTGCTGCATCAAGTCTTTCCAGGACCAGGGTCCTCTCCTCCCTTTGAGGTCCAATAAGGCCATCCTCTGCTGCCTATGAGTCTGGAGCCATGGGTAACACCATGTGTACTATCTGGTTGATGTTTTTGTCCCTGGGAACTCTGGGAGTACTGGGTGGCTCATATTGTTGTTCCTCCTATGACACTGCAAACACCTTCAGCTCCTTGGGTCCTTTCTCTAGCTCCCCCATTCGTATAGTCTCTGAATGGTCTTTCCCTAAGTCTTTCCTCTACACTTTGTATCTCCTTTTGTGGGTATTTTGGTCCCCCTTCTAAGAAGGACTGTGTCGGACTTCACAGATGTTCATAACAGTGATAGACTAACAGATTGATAATGTTAACAAAAATTTGCCCAAGAGATAAGTGAAAGTTGAATGATCTCTATTTGCTTCCCTATATTCATTATTGAATTTTAACTAAATACCAAATTGAATCTAAATGTTTTTGGCAACTAATCTTCCCTTTACTTCAAGATTCATCTGTCTTGAGAGGAAACCAACCTTAGGAAAATATTTAAAACAAGGACTTTCATTTCCCACACTGGTGGTATGCTTAATCATAATGGGAGGGAGAGGTGAGTAAGGAATAATTAATGCTGGAATTAATGGATTATCTAAGAGACCAAACCAAATCCTAACCTTGTGCATACCACCTCTGTAGGATCTGAAGCCCTGTGATGGTTTCTTCTCTTTCCTGCAGAGAGACCCTGCTTCTGCCTCTTGCCTTTATGTGCTTGGTTAATTATCTATGGCTGAAATACCCATATATTATGCTTGCATACATAAAACCAGAATTTTTTTCTGCTCACAATTTTATAGTTCTATGTTTCGAAATCTTATTTAGGAGAAAATACTGAAGAATAGTAAGCTCAGACAAAGTCCCAGCACACCGAGTCATGAAGTCCCATCCCCAGTTAGAGATCTGTTGGCAGTCTAAGGCTGCTGGGAGGAGAGCCAGCTTTCTTCAGCTCTGTGGTCCCTGGGGGGCTATCTATGCCATACACCCACATACATACAGGTAGCACTGTGACTTTAAAGTGAGCACATGAATTTATTAGGGAATAGACATGGGACAAAGGATGAAGGAGAAGGACATGGGAAATATTTTGATCAAAGCATCTTATGTACATGTATGGAAATCTCAACTAATAAAAATGAAGAAAATGCTAGATAGAACTCCTGCTTTTCTTGTGATTTCTTGTAAACTAAACACTTTGGCTTGGTTGCCCCCTGAACAGGACACTGGATTGCTTGGGTTAGGTCTCTTTCATGAGCTCCCTTGTTATTTTAGGTCAAAGCCTCATCAGTCCTCCTTTGCTGTCAACATAGAGTCAAGTTGGTTTGGAAGGGTTCGATTCACTCACTCGTAGCAGAAGAGAGCACAGGATCCCAGCTTGGCATATCTAATCCATACTTTCTAACCCGGACTTCTTCTTGTAATAGAAGGTGATTTAGGTCAAGGTGTTTAAGTGTAGTCGTGGATAGACTGGAAGCAGTCATTACCTTTGGTATTAGGAAGAAAAGTTTGATCATATTGCCCAAAACCTTAATCATTATAGTTACACCAGGAGACAGTTGAGAAATAGTTATTCATTATTTTTTGGATTAGAAATTTTATAACATACTCATATTCCACACTCTGAAGTTTTATAATGTAAGCTCATAGCTATGAAAATAATTTTTAATGAATTTTTATTTTTATTTTTATTATGTTCATTGGTGTTTCGCCAGCATGTACATCTGTGTGAGGGTGTCAAATCACTTGAAGCTGGACTACAGACAGTTGTGAGCTGCCATGCAGTTGCTGGGAGCTGAACAAAGGTCTTCTGGAATAGCAGCTAGTGCTGTCAACAGCTGAGCCATCTCTCTAGCCCCTAGAAATATTTTTTTTCAAAAAATAATTGAAATAATCTTTTAGGAAAAGGAGGTCTGAAAGAGTAGAGAGATGAAAACAGAAGTGCTGGAATGGACCACTTCTGTTTTAAGTTCCTTGCTATTTATTTAATAATTTTCTTCTGATACTATATAACTATATACTGATATAACCCTAACCCTAGCCCTAACCCTAACCCTAACCCTAACCCTAACTCTAACCCTAACTACCTGATTATTTTTATATTGTATACTACCCTGATTATTTTTAATTGTGTTTTTGTATACACTATATCTTATTCAAAATTTTTAATATTCGTTCCCCTTACCCCAAATGCTCCCAGGCCCTCCCCTTCCCCTCCCACCCAGATTTATGTTCTTTCTCTGCATATAATAAAAGCAGGTTCTCATGCTTTGATCCCTGGATATATTCCCAGATTTGTGTCTCACACATCTGTCTTTTTTCTAGTCATGACGCCCATGTCATTTATGTCAGTATTTCCCTTTTGCTCATCTCTAGACTGTCTTCTACGTCTGTATCTTGCCTCTGTCTACATAGTTTCCTTGTACTTCATCAAAGAGTACAGACAGCAAAGAATGGTTTCCTCTTCAGTAGAAAAAAAAGTGAACAAACCAACAAAGCACATATCTTACTTAGAATTATATTTTCAAAAATGAAGACTCTTAAGACATGACTTTAATGTATCATGAAGTACCATTTTCTCCATTATATGCCATTAACTATTCCATGATCTTTATCCAGACAGCAAACATAAATGGCCTGTAATTCTTTGGAAATACAAATAATTTCAACTTATATTTTATTTGTTATCTAAATATCAGTAAAAATAATCCATACAGTTTAATACTGCATTTAATAAAATCTTGTCCTGTAAGAAAAGATGTGTCATCTTGGGACCCACACTATAGGATCATGGTGCAGGCATCTAACCACTTGGGGTCAACGGAGAGGCCTTTTACATATGAAAGCACCACCTAAGCTGGTGTGGCTTGAAGGAAGAGATCTCTCCATATTAACTTGGATTAATATGTTGGTCTCTTTAAAGTCTCCTCCTCTTTCACTAACCTCTACTCGCCCTCTTCTATTTGTTCCCTCCTTCTCCATATCCTAGGCTAAAGATCCTTTTCTCAGGTCATGTCCTCATGCTTCAGGCTCTGATACAGCCTGTGATTTTCCTTATATATCAGTCGCACCCTTAGTAATGACTTATGTAATGTCTCCCATTACATGAGGACAGTCAAGGCAGAGAGCATATCTTTTCTTCATGGCTATACCTGCCACTCCAAGTATATACCAGGTTGGCTAAGAATATTCCCTGTACTAGAACATGCCAAACAAGCCTGTAATTGCAGAAAAGATCAGATGCAGAGTGTCTATGTCTGTTTCTGCTTGGTCTTCAAAGGCTGTCCTTAATCATCACTTCAGGAAAAATATTTTCACTCTTCCCAAGCAAAGTTTTAATGGCACAGTTGCTATTATCTATGTCTAGACTGCTTCCCTATGAGCATGGCTTTGCCAAATACTTTTTTAAAAAAAATTATTGTGTATGAGTGTTCTGCTATTGCCTGGGGACTCCAGAGATCATCAGATGTCATTGGACCCCTTGGAATGGAGTTAAAGATGGTTGTGAGCCAGAAAAGCAAAGCTTACTTCATGAAAAATAAAAAGTCACATCTAAACATATATACAGGTAATGAAAGAAGGGGTCATCACTTGTACATGTTAAGGATAAATTGAAAAAGATGGCATTATGTGGGGGTAAACATTTCAGCTGACCCCCCCTCCTTTTTTGTGGTTTCCAACAAATTTGTGAACACTGCTTGACTTTATTGTCCTCTCATATCAACAGAGTACAGAATGGGAAAATTTTTTTACCAACTACACTTCTAAGAGAGGGTTGAGAGAGGGCTGTATTAGAGTTTTTTAGAGTAACAACTTGGAGGAACATATATATGTATATGTATATGTAATGTATATGTATATGTATTTGTATGTGTGTTATGTGTGTATGTGTGTTATGTGTGTATGCGTGCATATGTATATATGTGCATATATGCATATATGTATATGTGTATGTCTGTTATGTGTGTATGTGTGTATATGTGCATATGTACATATACGCTTATATGCATATATGTATATGTGTGTTGTGTGTATATATGTGCATATGTGTATGTATATGCATATATGTATGCATATATATATATATGAGATTTATTAGAATGACTCACAGGCTGTGGCTCAGATACTCCAACAGCTGCCTAAGAATGGAAAGCTCAAGAATCCAATAGTTGCTCTCAGTCCACAAGGCTGGCTGTCTCAGTTGGACCTCAGTACATGATGGAATCCCAAAGATGTTCAGATGCCAGTAAGATAATGGACTTGCTAAGGAGGGCTTCCTTCTTTTATGTCCTTTATGTAGGTTGGCAACAGAACGTCTGGTCCAGATCAAAGGTAGGTATTGCTGCTTCAAAAGACCTGTAGTAAAGGTTTATTTTCCCACCTGAAAGATCCAGATTAGAAGTGGGTCTTCCTATCTCAAATGTTAATTAAGAAAAATACTTCACATGTGTATCCAGTCATTTAGGTGTTGATTAATTTCAGGTGTAGTCAAGTTGACAAGAATAGCTATCACAGGGACTAATATCTAAAATGTATAAAGAACTCAAAACCTGGAAATCAACTCAAAAAAATTTTGAAAATGGGGTACAGATCTAAACAGAGAATTCTTAAAAGAGAAAACAAATTGCTAGGAAACACATGTTCAAAATCCTTAGTCATTAGGGACATGAAAATAAAAACTACTTTGAAATTGTATCTTATACCAGTCAGAATGGCCAAGACCAATTAAACAAGTAACAGCTCATGCTGGTGAGGATGTAGAGTAAGAGGAACACATATCTACTGCTGGTGGGAGTGCAAACTTGTACAGCCACTGTGGAAATGAGTGTTGTTGTTTCTCAGGAAGCTGGGAACTGATCTACCTCAAGACTCAGCTATAGCACTCTTAGGCATATACCCAAAGGACACCATTCTACTATACAGACACTGACTCAACCATGTTTGTAGCTGCCCTATTTATAATAGTCAGAGATTGGAAACAATTTAAAGATTTCCCAACAGAAGAATGGATAAAGCCAATGTGATACACAATAGAATATTACTCAGCTGTTAAAAATGACAGCATAAAATTTTCAGGCAAATGGATAGAGCCAGAAAAAAATTATAATGATTGAGTTAACTCAGACACAAAAGGATAAATATGGCATGTATTCTCATGTATGCAGATGTTAGCTATTAAATCTTCAATGCATAGGCTACATTACATACAACCACAGAAGCCAGATATAGAGTAAGGGACTAGGGGAGGATTGGATCACACTAAGAAGGGAAAATAGAATAGATAGTTATAGATAGATGGGGGATGGTAGAATAGGAGAATCAAATGGGAAAGAAGGAAAATGGAGGGCCAAGGAGAGAAATGGGGAGGAATACCTAAAACTGATAGCTATTTGAGGGGTTTATATGGAAACCTAATACAGTAGAAGCTTCTTAAAGTATACACACATATGAAAGTTATCTAAATGAGTCACCAAATATCAAGGAAAACAGAACCCCAACCAGAGATTTCTCATCATCAAAGAAACCTCCAGTGCCAGGAATAAGTTACATATAATTATGTTTTTGGCCTAAGGGGCCTCATGGGAACCCACAAACAACCCTGGCAAGTGCCAAGGCTATAGGTTGCTCTCCACAGGCAGATAGTATGGCTCTGTTGCTGAAGACAACACCTACAGAACTCATTGAACTTGGAGAATTTGAGCTGCTGTGGATCTAGAGCCTTCCCTCCTAATGACTATTAACAGTACTTGCAAATACTCAGCACACTACCAAAGGAAAAAGGTAAACACCAACCCATCTACAAATTCTTCAATCTGCAGGGCTGATCTGCATGCAAAATGTGCTGGTGTAAGGAATAAATGTAAGCACTATAAGAAATTTCAAATGTAATCCAGCCCAGAATGAGTGAGTGAATGATTATGAAATGTGATAAGGTCAATGCCCTAAAACTGAATTTTAATTGACTAAAAAGATACCATGAAGACCAAGTCTGGAGAGTGTGTGTGTAGAGATGATAAAAGCCTTGTGTGAGATAAAGTGGTGCTGAAGGCCTGAGCTGAAGGAGACTTAAAAACCCTGCTATGAGACTGGGTTACCTCACTTAGTATGATGCTCTCCAGCTCCATCCATTTCTCTAAGAATTTCATGAATTCATTATTTCTAATGGCTGAATAGTACTCCATTGTGTATATATACCACATTTATTGTATCCATTCTTCCATTGAGGGACATCTGGGTTCTTTCCAGCTTCTGGCTATTATAAATAAGGCTGCTATGAACATCGTAGAGCATGTATCCTTATTACATGCTGGGGGATCTTCAGGTATATGCCCAGGAGTGGTATGACTGGGTCCTCTGGAAGTATTGTGTCCAGTTTTCTGAGGAACCGCCAGATTGATTTGCAGAGTGGTTGTACCAGCTTGAAGTCCCACCAGCAGTGGAGGAGTGTTCCTCTTTCTCCACATCCTTGCCAACACCTGTTGTTTCCTGAGTTTTTAATCTTAGTCATTCTGACTGGTGTGAAGTGAAATCTCAGAATACCCATGATAGGCACTCACTGATAAGTGGATATTAGCCTAGAATCATGGGACACCAAAGACACAATCCACATACCAAATGATGTCCGACAAGAAGGAAGGAGTAGACCCTGGTTCTGGAAAGGCTCAAAGGATCAGTGTAGGGGAATACCAGAACAGGGAAGTGGGAAGAGGTGGATGGGGGAACACGGGGAGGGAAAAGGGCATGTGGGACCTTTGGGGGCCAGGGAACCAGAAAAAGGGAAATGAAATGTAAATATAATATATATCCAATAAAAAATATTAAAAAATAAATAAATAAAATTCTGTTACTGAGAGTCTTTTTAAAAAAACAAAAAACAAAAACTGCTATGGTACATTCCCAGAGTGCCAACCTAGACTCTTTGTGTTGAGACTGGTTCATTCCCAAAGCCAGCCCACCAATTCCAGACATCCCAACTCTGGACTAAGGTTCCAGTGGGGATCCAAAGCACAGTGAGGAAACACCACAGGGCCTAGCCTGCACTTCCATCAGAACTAGGCTACAGCACTTACCCAGACCAGGGGTGATAGTGTGTGTGTGTGTGTGTGTGTGTGTGTGTGTGTGTGTGAGAGAGAGAGAGAGAGAGAGAGAGAGAGAATGCAATCCCCTTTCGCTTTATATTTGTTCATTGGTGCTTATGAATAAATATTAGTGTAACTTGATTCTCAGAGTCACCAGAACTTTCTTTCTCACACTCTTGGCTCCATCCCTAAAACTGACACAAGACAGTAAAATAGTGGAACAAATTTTGTGATTGTGACTACCAATATCTGATTGAATTTAGGGCCCACTGAAACCTGTCCCTACTTGTGAGGCCAAGAACCTGAAATTAGATAGGCCAGGGACCTAGGGACAAACAAAATACTATTATTTTGCTAAAGGAGCATTATAACTTTTAATAACATTCTGCTATACTCATAGATCAGTGCCCCGCCCAGCCATCATTAAAGAACTATATGGTGATAAGTAGACCCACTACTAGACAAGTGACAAGGAGTGAGAAACCATGGGACACTCAATCCTGTGTGGGGTGTCTCCATCAATTCCTATCCCTCACAGCTCAGGGAACCCAGAGGAAGAGGAGAGGGAAAGCGTATAGGAGCCTGAAGGAATAGAGAACACCAAATAAAGGCCTTATAACCATCACAGGACTGATGCACCTATGACCACACAGAGACTGGTGCAGCATGTACTGGTCTGCAAAGGTCTGAGCCCAATGCGGTCACAGTGCTAAGAGGGGACAGGAACTCAAGCCCCTGTCCCTAACCAGAAGCAATCTCCAAATGAAAAAGACTTGAAAATGAAAAATTAGTTTTTCCAGTGGAGTCTCACTGGATATACAAACCACTCTAAAGGACTCATGCCCTGTCCCGGCTGGCAGGACAGTCAACAGGGTCCCCGAACCACCCAAGAGAAGGCGAGAGACAAGAGACACGAGAGACGGACAGCAAGACAGTATTCTGATCAAGCTGTCAAACTTTATTTTTTTACACAAGGCTTTTTAAAGGGGAAAAGGCGGGTGAGGGGAGGGGTGAAAGGGAGAAGTCACTGTATTCGGGAGGGAACAATCTCAGGCGTCTAGTATCATTTCTCAGGAACAGTTTCTCAGAATTGTCTCTCAGGATCTCAGGGAAGGTTGGCATCTGCTGTAGGAAATTGGCACTAGAAATTGATCAAGGGGAGGTGAAGTGGAAAGGGGTTGCCATGGTAATCCAAACACAGGTGAGCTTCGATTGTTCTAGCCCATTCAGGTGAGCTCTGCATGTACTGACCATCTAGCTTACTTGGCTAATCTTTAAGCTAGTAGTTTTCCTACTAAAAGCAGGCTAGAAGATGCAGGCTAGAAATGGCTGTTTTGAGATCTATGTGAGAATGGCTCCTGGCAATGCCCAGCAGTAAATGACCAACACATGATGAACTCAATAATATTTTTTTAGGTTTTGTTGTTGCTGCTGCTATTTGCTTGTTTGCTTGTTTTGTCTTAGAAGGATTTAGCTGATATTTGTTTTTGTCTTACAACGCGTTGGCTTTTGATGGGGTTTTTGCTTGTTTGTTTTGTTTTTTTCCTTACTCTACAGGTCTTTGCTTATTTATTTTGATTTCTGATTTGTGATCTTAGGGCATTTCTGTTCATGCCAATGTGTATTTCTTAGACTTCTTCTTTGGTTCTTTGTTTTCCTGTTTCTTTGTTTTATTCTATTCAGGTTTGTTTGCTTTGTTTTATACAAGTTTGTTCATTTTTATCTTATTTTTTCTTTTTTGTTTTGGGAAAGTTATTTGTTTATTTGTTTTGTTGGATGCCTGTTTGTTTTATGAGAGAAAGCAAGAAAGAATGTAGATTTGGGTGGATATGGGGTGGGGAGGTGGGGAGGCTCTGAGAGGAGTTCAGGGAGGGACAACCATATAAATTAAAACAAATAATTATATGTAAAAGAATTTGCTGTCCTTTCATGAAGAATAACTTAAGAAAATCAAGTTATTTTTATTGAGGCTTACATGTAGAAGGAGAAAATGAAGCAATAAAAACAAGAAAAAAAAAGCTACTTCTTATTTCCAGTCCATGAGTCCGGCCCACAAGAATATGTGTCCATTGTTATAGCAAATATTTAATCTCAATCAATAATTTCTACCCTACCTTTGGTCTTTCAGTTCCCAGATAAAAGACACACAACCTTTATGTTTATAATAAACCTTTAATGCACTAGAGCTTGGCAGATATCTACCCTCCAGACTATTATGTCTACTTCCGTATCAATAACCCTGAGTTATACCTTGCTAGGTTCCAACTGTGCTGCTCTTAACTCCAATCAGGCAGCCCTCATAGCCATGTTTTCATTACTGACCTAACCTGTGGTGTTTCTCCTCTCTCCATCTTCTTCCTTCTCCTCCTCACGGTATCTCCTTTGACCTCAAGCCTCAGAGGAGGAGGGGAGAGACACCCTCCTCTCTGGAATAAAAATAAAAATCTTTCTTCTGCCCAGCTATAGCCTGTAAGGTATCTTTATTCAACAATCAGGGATAACTTGGGGCAAGGTTACTTTGTCACTTGGATTTAAGATTCTCTCATCCCTGGAGGCAACCCGACCTCCAGAACCAGTATTTAGCATTACAATACAGAGCGAAAGACCAAACACCAAAATTCAATTACTGAACCAGCAAAGGCAGGCATGGGAAATTAGCATCCAACTTAAGTGGCCGCTCAGTGGAAAATCAAATCTCATAAGGCCGCTCACTCATAGTGACTAAAAATAAATTGTCTACACTTAGAAATGGAGTTCAGGCAAAAATAATGCTTTCTTGTTCCTGCAGGGACAGAAACTTAAGGTGCTGTGTGTTTCAGCCAGATAAATTTAAGTTAGATGCAGGAGACAGCGTTATCAGGGATAGAGCCTGTAGGGTGCCCTTGCAGTCCACCCCTCAGAAACACAGCTTTCGTTTTTCTTGACTGATCCTTAATAGACCATTTGAACCGGTAGAGTAAATGGATGATCATGAAGAGCCATTCTGAATTGTACTAGTTATTTGTGGATCAGATCAGTGAAATATTCTAGCCAGGAAGGGGGAAGGAGTGCCTGTAACAACAAAACAAAAACACTTTGCTCTTATATAATTTCACTAAAACCAAACAACCTAAAAATCTATATCTTAGCCTATGTTGTCTACCAAGGATCTAGCGGTTTGCTGTTTAAAATGCTCTGTGTTGACCTATGGAGCATAGAAGGATGGAAGACCAGGGAGTGGATGCTTCAGTCCTGGAGTGGGGAAACAGGATGATTGTGGGAGGTGGAAGCAGAGGGGTAGAGGGGAGGGAGAAAGGAGGAAGAGGAAATAAGGGTGGCAGTATCAGAAACTGGAGGAGACGTGAGAGAGGCATAGAGGGTCAGGAAATGGAATAAAAATAGGTAGCAGGGGGAGATAAGGAACTGGGGATAGACACTGGAGGGTCCCCAACACCAGAGAAACCTGAGGCTTCCAGGACTTAATGGGAAGGACTTTAGCCATAATGCACAGAGAAGGGGGAGATGGAACCTGTGGAGACCACCTCCAGTAGATAGGCACGGCCCCTGGTCAAGGGATGGGGCCACTCACCCATCTCAACGTTTTTGTTTTTGTTTTTAACCCAGAAGTGTTCCTGTCCAAAGGAAGGACAGGGACAAAATTGGAACAGAGACAGAAGGAAGGGCCAACCAGGGAATGGTCCTAGCTGTTGATACATCGTGTCTGCAGACACCAAACCCAACACTGTTGCCGTGGTCAAGAGTCGCTTGTGGACAAGAACCAAGCAGGGCGCACTTCCTGGGGAGGTCCAGCCAGCAACTGACCAACGCAGAGGCGAATGCTTAGAGCCAACCCTCAGAATGAACTCAGGGAACCTGGTAGGGGAGCTGGCAGAAGGACTGGAGGACTGAGGGGGATTGCAACCCCATTAGAAGAAAAACTTAGGCTGGACTGACTAACCAGGTCTCCCAAAATCTAGACCACCAACCAAGGAGTGTACCTGGAGGGATCCATGGCTCCAGATACCCATGTAGCAGAGGATGGCCTTGCCCAACAGCAGTGGGAGGGGAGGCCCTTGGTTCTGGGGAGGCTGGATGCCCCAGGGTAGGAGGATGCTGAGTGTCAGGGGAGAATGTGGGTGGGTGAGGGAGCACCCTCATACAGGCAGTGTGGAAGTGGGGGGGAGGGTTGGTGAAGGGGTAACCGAGAAGTGAGATATCATTTGAGGTGTAAACAAATGAAATGATTAATAAAAAATAAATTTTTAAATTAAAAAATAAAATAAAATGCTCTGTTTATTTTTTTCCCACAGGAACCCAATAAGAAGTCATGTTACCAGCCCCATTTCTGGAGGAGAAAATAGAGTTACAAAGATGAGAAACAGAAAAGCTTAACCTCTGACTCTGGCAGTTTGATCCCTGACCTTCTGACAGGATAGTGCTAACCTGCTGTCAGTGCATGGTTCTGCCTGCCTCAAACCCTCCTCAGCTTCTGGACCACAGAGTCTGGATTCAAGCAGAAAATGATTATGTGATGGTCATCTATCCAAGGCATACATACCTTAGACCAGTGGTTTTCAACCTTCCTAATACTGCAACCATTTAATGCAGTTCCTCATGTTGTGGTGATCCCCCAACGATAAAATTATTTTGTTTCTATTTCATAACTGTAATTGTACTGTTGTTATGAAATGTAATATAAATATCTGTGTTTTCCCATGGTGTTAGGCAATCTATGTAAAAGAATTGTTAGATTCCCCCCAAAAGGGGTCAAGAGGCACAGGTTGAGAATCTCTGCCTTAGGGTTTGATTAACATCCTGTTCCACCTGCCTGAGAGGGTTTAAAGTCTGAAAAAAATGAGATTTCTCTAAAGTGTTAGAGAAAGTTGGTCATAAGTTTGGGGCCTATATCTTTTTTAAGGACACTCCAACTGCATTGTTACTATATTGGACAGGAAAGCCTGACCTTTGTATAGGGTACTATTCCTGTGTATGAGAGTTCTATATTACTAGCAAGATGGATACAATTTGAGGTAAGAAATCACCCTAACAAAGTTCAGGGACGTACTTATTACTAGTTGTAAAGAAGACAAAAAACAAAAACAAAAACAAAAAAAAAAAAACACCTAACTCTATACCCTTTGCAGAAAGGGATATAGCCACTAACTTGTTAACAGAATGGATGATTAATATCAGAAAAATAGAACTTTGGTATTTTATCTCACTAAGTGAACCACCAAATAGCCTGCCACCGAAAAATACTCCTAAAAGGAAACAACAAGCACAAGTAAGGGGGCTTGCGTCCTTTATGTGGTGAATAGGCTCTATCTACAGTACAATCGGTGTAACATACTGTGTTTTTCTCTCCCCCTTGTGTCCACTCACAAACATTACAGCTTCTCCACGTTAAATGTAATGGAAACTGCTCTATCAAGGGAAACTCAGTCTCTTGTCCTACTTTTAGTTAAAGAGAAATGTTATGTTACCCTTCTCCTGAAGCAAAGAATTTTTCAATATGATTTAAATTTTCTGCCTCTAAAATTCTCCCAAACTAATATGCATTACTTGAAGGAAAATGTTTAAGTATACTTTAGTTCACAATATTGTGCAAGAATGGATTTAGGATCTTAGGATACAACAGCTTTGTCTCCACCAAGTAAGTACATGTGATATATCTAAATCACATCACATCAAGTTTATATCTGCAAGGAATAAATAATTATTAGAAGTAATCAGTTCAAGAACTTTTGAAAACTGATGTCACGTGATTTGGGCTATCTAGACTGCAAAGAAATATATCCTGATAACATGGCTTCTCTCACTTAAACATCGTCCTCCAAAGAAAACACTTGCAGGTAATTATGACTTTATAACTAATAGAAATATATCATTTAATATTTGGACACACTACTTCTATCCAATCCTCTGGGTGCAGGGGTCACTGAGGGAGGCAAGAAGGTAGTTTGATTCAACATCACTAAGTCGCTAGTGTTAATTCCAACTTCAGGAGTCTGACCCCAAGTAGTTTGTTTTAGGCATGTTTAAGTTAGGCACAGCACAACTTGGAGGAAGTTTTCCTGGTGATAAATAACTCAATCCATGAGCACAGTGAAGCTTACCATGTGACTGCATCAAAAATCATTGCAAAGTACAGGTGAAATCTTTAATAAAGATCAGTTCTATAGGTTGGTTACATGTGACAGCTTCCATAAAGATGGGTTTTACAGATTGACAGACTCATGGTAAGGGTCTGATGGAAGAGCCAGTGTGGTCTCAGCCATGCAGTGTAAATGTCACAGACTATTAACCACATCTGCTCCCAGCCTTCTGGGTAGAAGGCAGATTATACACCTCTCCCTTTGATCAGATGACCCTTTGTCTTTGATATTCCTGGCTCTCCTAGTGCCTATCTGTGAGTACAAGGACCTCCTACATCTGGAGTAGGCATAAATTGGTGACCTCCCTCTCACTGGAGAAAAGAAGTTATATGAAACCCATGATATCATGGTACCACAATAAAAGCTGACTTTACATTTGGCTCAGAAAAGGTCACTCAGCCAGATGCAACACTGAACAAACAAAATCACTTTATTCAGAGAAAAAACATCCAGTATGCATCACTCCGTTTCTCTTTGCTATAAGAAAATACTAGAGGTAGCCACTTGACAAAGGTTGGTTGGTATACAGTTCTGGAGATGTAAAGTTAAAATGCTAAATCTTATAATGCCCTTCTTCATGGAAGATGTCTATGTGTACAGGACAAAAGACAAGGAATACACAGATGGTGTGTGAGTGTGTGAGTGTGTGTGTGTGTGTGTGTGTGTGTGTGTGTGTGTAAAATTCAGTCACAAGGAATTTATACTAATAATGTATCTAATCCTAGTCATACCCTGAAGGTCTCACATCTCAATACCAGAATTAAATTAAGCTTCAACACCCCCACCCCTTTTTCAGTATTTATTCACTTTGCATCCCACTCTTTGCCCGCCTCCAGGTCACCCCTTCCATAATCCTTCCCCCTCTCCCCCTCCCCTTGTCCTCTGAGAGGATGGGGGTCCCTGGGTATCCCCCACCCTAGCACATCAAGTCTCTGCGAGGCTAGGCACATCCTCTTCTTCCACTGAGATCAGACAAGGAAGTCCAGCTGCAGGAACATATCCCATGGACAGGCAACTGCTTTCAGGACAACCCCTGCTCCATTTGCTTGGGACCCACATGAAAACTAAGCTGCACATCTGCTTCAACTGTGCGGGAGGCCTAGATCTAGCCCATGTATTTCTTTGGTTGGTGGTTCAGTCTCTAAGAGCCTCAAGGGTCTAGGATAGTTGACTCTCTTGGTCTTCCTGTTGAGTTCCTACCCCTTCAAGCCCACAATTCTTCTCTCTACTCTTTCATAAGAGTTGCCAAGCTCCATTCACTGTTTGGCTGTGCGTGTTTGGATCCATCTGAGTCAGCTTCTGGATGGAGCTTCTCAAAGAACAGCCATGCTAGACTCTTGTCTGAAAACATAAAAGAATATCATTAATAGTGTCAGAGATTGGGGTTTGCCCATGGGATGGGTCTCAAGTTGGGCCAGATCTTTTGGTTAGCCGATTCCTCAGTCTCTGCTCTACCTCTGGTCCTTGCATTTCTTGTAGACAGGATAAATTTTGGCTCAAAGGTTTTGAGATGTTTGCCACCCACAGTGGATCTCCATTCTCCCACTACCACTATGCCTACCTATCAGTCCTGTGGATTCTGAACCATGCAGGTTAGCTTCTGTTCTTCCGCTCATCTGGTCTGCTGAGTTCTCAGGAGCGCTCCAAGCTGTGCTGAGTATCCTGCTATTATTCCCTCTGGACCCCCATTCTCTCACCACCTTTCTGCGCACCTTCATCACACCTGAAGATGCTGAATCATACAGGTTAGCGTCCTTTCCTCCATTCATTTCCTCTGTTTTCTGAGTTCTCTGGGGCACCCCAAGCTGCCCTGAGCAGTCTATTCCCACCTCTCTGTCCACCTTCATCAGTTCTGCAGATGCTGAATGATACAGACCTGCTGATCTAGAACCATCAGCAGATACCCATCAGAGGCCTGCCATACCAGGACCATTGGGGTTGATGTGAATGAAGATCTGTGATTCAGGATCTGCATGTCTGTACAGTTCAGGAGTCACAGATCCAGTGAAGGGGAGCAGAGATGTGGTGGGAGAACGGAGGTACACCTAAGCTAACAGGCTGCTTATGGCAGCTTGATGTGCCCGGAGGACTCAGGGAGCAGGAAAAATGGGTGGGGGAAGGGAAGCTTACCTGTGTGGTTCAGGATCCACAAGGCTGATGCAGTTGGAAGGAGAGGTTGGGGGAGAATGGAGGTCCACCTGGGGTGCAGGCTGCTCAGAGCCACTCCACTTGCTCCAGAGGACTCAGCAAATAGGGAAGATGGGTGGGGGAAGCTCATATATGTTTTTAATGGTGCTAAATATGGAGAGAGAGAGAGAGAGAGAGAGAGAGAGAGAGAGAGAGAGGAGAGAGTTCATGAAATAATATCTAATGAAATGTGTTTACAGAGAAAGGCTTCCATGTTATGTGTATACAGTACCTTACCCATAACTTTATTTTCAATCTATTTCAAATCTATATATGCATTTAGCTCAGTGAATGGGCATTTTAGGAATGAAGGGAAAATAGCCTTTCCAGGGAAACCAAAAATCAAGAGAATTTGTTATACCATGCCAAGCCTCCAAGAAATGTTGAAGACAAATCACTATTCTGAGTGAGAGGAAGAATGATAGTCACCACCAGGAAGACAGCAGGAAGATAATTCTCTCTAGCAGATCAGATACACATAAGAGAAAGACTATCAGAACTCACCAATAAAGAAACCACAAAATCAAAAGGGATGAAGGCATAAAGGATATGCAAAGCAACTGAACATTCAAAAAATGATAGGAGACAGTCTTTTTTTATTGGATATTTTCTTTATTTACATTTCAAATGTTTTCCCCTTTCCAGGTCTCTCCTTTGGAAACCCCTTATGCCATCTCCCCTCTCCCTGCCTCTATGAGGGTGCTTCCCCACGCATCCACCCACTCCTGTCTTCCCTAGATGGCATTCCCCTACACTGGGACTTCGAACACCCTCAGGTCCAAGGGCCTCTCCTCCCACTGATGTCCAACAAGGCTATCCTCTGCCACATATGCAATTGGAGCCATGGGTCTTTCCAGGTGTATTCTTTGGTTGGTGGTCCAGTCCCCAGGAGCTCCAGGGGGTCTGGCCTGTTGACACTGTTGCTCCCTCTGTGAGGCTGAAAACCCCCAGCTCCTTCAGTCCCTTCTCCAACTCCTCCATTGGGGACCCTGCACTCAGTCCAATGGGTTGGATGCAAGCATCCACCTCTGTATTTGTCAGGCTCTGACAGAGCCTCTCAGGAGACAGTCACATTAGGCTTCCATCAGCAAGCACTTTCCGACATCCACAATAGCATCTGGGTTATCTGTCAGCAAGAAGCATGTATATAAACAGAATTAGAGGATGGGTAGATCAAAAGTAAGACCCAGTGTTGTGCTTTAAAAAGAAACTCTCCTCAATGGTGAAGGAACACATAGACTGGAATAGGGATTTACTATGGAGGAAAATGGAAGCAAGAAGGGAGGGGCAGGTAACACAGCTGATAAAATTGCCTTTACATCAAAAATTATTCACTGTGTGTTAATCAGTCCCAATTTGTTGTCAGGAAATAACAATTATAGACATAAATGTGCTTAATGCTGGAAACACACAAATGTATATTTCAAAAATTCTTAGATATAAATAGAGAAATAGACTCCAATATCATAATATCTGAGGACTTTGACAGTCTACTTTATCAGGGAAGATTATTTGAACAAAATATAATAAATCTTTTTAGGATGACTGAAATAACAAAAGCCCATGCATATATATGTAAATAAAATTGACATCCAAAAAGCAATAGAAAATATTGATTTTATAAAGAGATTTTTTTAAATGAAATCACAAAGACAATATATTTTATATAGACTAATAAGGAAGAAAGAAGGAATTTAATAGGTAAAAGGAAACAGTATAGTTGATACAAAGAAATAAAAGGCTCATAGGAGAATCTCGTGAGCAATCATGTACCAATTAAATCTTAGAAAACATGGGTAAGTTCCTGGAATGATGTAATCCACCATGTGAGTTACAGGTGAACTGCTGAGACAAATTCCTGATAGAACAACATAAGGGGGAAAGGATTTCTTTTGGTCACAATTCAGAGGATACAGTTGTTCATGACAAAAAAAAAAAAAAAAAAAGAACTTGTGAAAATGCATGCCAGTAGTAGTTATATATCTGAGGCTCCTCACCCCTCTGCATATCACAAAACAGAGACATCCTGGGAAAGAACCTTTCTAGATGATTCCTGTTGGGACTTAGCCCCAGTTAATACAGTTCCTGCATCCTGGCTCCTCCAAAGGGTTCCACCTCTCAAAGCAGCACTACTGTTGGGGCCAGTTGTTTAGATATATGAGACAGTGGGTAGCATTTGATATTGAAGCCATATCTATCATAACTGAATCATGAATGAAGACTAGGTAAAACTGAACAGGTCAATAACAAATGCTAATTTGAATCAGAAATGAATAGTTTCTAAACGAAGGCTCAGGGCTGATAGCTACAGTACTCAATTGCATCAAAATTTTGTGGCTATACATTAATTATACAAAGTAAGGGACTTCCTCATGGAATTCACATACCTGCACTTAATGTGCTTTGATCTTAGTCTCTCATTACTTTTCTTCACCTACTCTTTTGCTGTTGTTAATCTCACCTGGTCTCTCCCCATCCCCACTTCTTCCTCAACATCCTAACAGCCCCACCCTTTTGTCCTGTCCTTCCGTCCTTCACTGATTCCACACATGAGTCAAATCTTATACTTGTTTCTATAGGACTGATTTGTTTCCTCTCTTACAATAATTTCCACTTACATCTATTTTCTTAAAAGCAGCAAAATTTTAATCATTCCATAGCTAGGTGAAAGTTCTCTGTGTAGATATACCACATTTCCTTTATTCATTCACCCATTTATGAGCACTGGGCTGATTTAATAATTTGACCACTGTGAATATTACAGCCGTGACTATGGCTATTCAAATATCTCTGTAATAAGATGGCTTTGACTCTTGGTGTGCATAAAGAAAAAGCAAATCCATTTCTTTTCAAACAGTTCTAAGGAATTGAAAGGGATATGATCCTTCCAAATCCATTTTCCTTACCCCAAATTACTGAGGTGCCAAAGGCAAAGACAGAGCAACAAAAACTAATTATAGACCACTATCTCATTGACAAACTCAGATGCAGAGAACAACACACTAAAATAACTGGATTCAATAGTCCACCAAAAATTTACATTTATGGGCAATTGATTCCAAAAATGAAAGTATGGTTCAAAATATACCTATTAACAAATGTATTTTATGACACTAACATAATGACAAACAAAAGCCATACAATTGTCTCAATTGCTGCAGGAAAAGAATTGGATAAAACTCTTATAACTGAATATGACATGGGTACAGGAAAAAAAACATAAAATGACTTCTAACAACTACTTCTAAATTCATAGCTCAGTGCCTTGCTCAGCCATAGTTAGACAAACTTCTTGCAGAAGACGATAAATAACACAGACTCAGAACTGTACAATTTGCAGAGTGAGAGAGACTGTGGAGAACTCAATCTTACATGGATTGTCTTCCTCAAACTAGTTCTTTCCTTGGGCATCAGGGAGCTATGTGGAAGAGAAGGCAGCAAGACTGTGTGAGCCAGAGGTGATGGATAATTCCACAGAAACCATGTTGTCCAGACACAACAGGGCTTATGCACATATGAACTCACAGAGACTGTGACAATATACCCAAAACCTGCACAAGTTCAAGCCAGATAGATTCCCAGCACTGAGAAGGGAAAGTATACAGACTCCCAGCCTCAACCAAGAAGCTATCTGCAACCGATACCCACTGGCAAAGGAAAAGAATCAGGGTTCTCCAATGGACTCACACTGGGTATACTAACTGTATTTCATGGTAGAAGCAGTTTCATTCTCAGCATCCATATTGGACCACTAGCAACTACCCCAGCTTCATGGAATCTAACAGAATCTTCTGGCTTCCATATACATATATAAAAATAATATCTTAAAACATTCCATTATGCATTCCCAAATTGTATACAATTATTGTGTGTCAGTAAAAAATAACATGGCAGTGCACATGTTTATCTTTTCCTGATCCTAAAGGTCTTTTCACCACTTACCTATTCTGTTTAATTCATACTCTAAACATGACTCTTATATTTGAAAAGTTTGTATTTATTTTCTAAGAGATGTTTATGAAAAATCTTTGATTATAACAAAAAATATTTGCTCAACACTTGATTCAGTAATTTTTTAATTTATTAAATAGGTGGACAGGCATAGTAATTTGTTTTCTCATTTTAAAATAACATTCAGTTCCAATTAGTGTTAACCTAATTAGTCATGTATATTGTGATCCATATAAATTATTGTTTACAGTTGTAATGCTGTTCTTTGGACTCTTTAATCTAAATTTATAGGTAACACAGGCCTGCAATTATCTTTTTAATGTTCTGACAATATTTTAGCATCCTTCAATAAAATAAGTTATGTGGTGTTCCTTATTTTTGCCTTTTTTGGAAGGATTTCCTAATTTTTAAAAATTATCTGTTCTTTGAACATTTCAGATAGCTCACATGACATGGCCTGGAATTTTCTTTACAATAGATTTTATTTTTTTATCAGTTAACATTTTTCAGTTCACTGATGCTATGTATTAAACGACCCATTTAGTTTTGTCTGAATTTTCAAATGCATGGCTGTAAAGTCTCTCACTGTGTCTCCATACTATCCTGCCCTCACTGTATCAGCCAGCATTTCACTCCTTTCCTGGATGTAATATTGGTTATCTTTTTTTCCTCACTTCTCAGTTTTTTCTTTGCAAAGATCTGATATCTCAGATAATTGATTGCGTGTTTGTTTCTGCCTTCCCCTTCAGTACTGTCTATTCTCAGTTTCACACCACCCTCTGCTTGATGGGGGTGCTGAGATTGCATGATCATTTCGTAAGTGCTTTGATGGTGTCTACCTTCATCTATTTTCTATCTTTTTCTTCTTAAATATTAACTTTTAAAAGCATACACTTTCCTCTATGTTTTCACCTTTTTTTCCAAATAGGGTTTATTCTATATCCTGTTCCCCTAGAGCTACATGGTAAGAGGTCTTTGGTAGAAAGAATTACTGAAAAATCTTCTTGTTGGGTTTATGAATTATCAAGTGTGTGGCTGGAGTGAAGGTTCACAAGTAAAATATTTGTCATGCACATATGAGGACCTGCAAATCCCAAGTCAGTATTGGGTTGGCATGAAAGCTTCTGTAATTCTGGCCTCCAAAGACACAGGCAAGAAATATCCAAACTAAGAAAGCTAGCCATATTAGTAGTATTGGTGAGATCTGGGTTCACTGAGAGACTTGCAATAATGCATAAGGTAAAAGATCAATTGAGGGGAATTCCCACACTCAGCCTCTAACCTTGACATCACACACACACACACACACACACACACACACACACACACACAAACCTGTCCATGAGCATCCTGCAGAAACGTATGCAAACAAGCACACCCACATGAATATGCCCCACACACATGAAAAAATAAGTTAAATTAATTAATTAAATAAAAACTAGCCCAAATTTAAATTACATAGATATTTTCATAATTCATTAAGATATATTCCTTATTTGGTACAGTGAGCCCTTTACAAACAGAAAAAGAAAGAAAGAAATTCAGTAAATCAGGTAGTAGGCATTTGACCAATGGACTAGTTAGAGTAGCTTCTAGGGAGTGGATGCTTGACCTGTTGCCTTTTGGTGTGGCAATTTGCATGAATAAGCCAGCACTCAGCCTGGCAATCTTAATAGAAGTCACAACTAAGCCACCCATTACTTATCCCAGTACATTGTTATATGCTTAGCACAGTGATTGTCACCCAACTCACAATTTCCCAGTTGATCCAACCTGGCTAGTAGTAATATTCCAGTTTCCTAATCAAAGGTCACAGGAAAGGAACAGGCTTTCTCAGGAACTTCTTCAGTGGAGTTTGCCCAGAATGGTTGCCAATCTCACTGCTTTCACTCAGATTTTAAAGCCTTTGCTTCAGTCAGCCACTATGGTTTATAAGATCTACCCATTGCTCAAGTTTCATTTAGAAAAATGAAAAGGGTCTGTTTTGCTCACTGATGCAGGTTTCAGTCCAGTGAGGGAGTCAAGGTAATAGGAACTTGAAACAATCAAATGCATCCATAGTCAGGAGCAGAAGGGGAAGAAACGATTACTTCCTTGCTTGATTGCTTGTACTCAGTTCATTTCCTCTACTTTAACAGTTCTGGGTACACTGCCTAAGGAATGATGCTACCCACAGTGGTCCGAATACCCCAATACCAACTAACTTTATTACCACAATCCATCCTAGAAGGTTCCTGATGACCCAGGTGTGCTGAGGAAGTGCCAGAACAATGCCTCAGGCCATGACTGGTCCCCAGTGACCCTGGCCAACCCCGTTGGAGCAGGAAGTGAGTACAGTGATAGAGTGAAAGAAGCGAGCAAACGGGTGGCTGAACAATGGCAGAGAAGAGAAACCAAGAGGTCTATGCACTGTGAAGTGAGATAGAACAGGAGACACGAAGATGGGTGCTGCTCTTGCTCCTTGGGAGATGATGAATTGCACTGTCCATCAACAGAATCTGTAACAAACACAAGTGCCAGTGTGCCTGCGTCTTCCCCCTTTAAGAAAAGCAACCATTGTGTAAATTACAGTACCTGCAGAGTGGATATCCGCAACAGAGAGGACGTGTCCTGCTGTGTTTACTTCTCATTATTGGCCTACCTGCTCATCTCCCTAGTTGGTTGTTGTAGCAGTTCAGGCATGAGACTGCTCAACTCTGTGCTGAATTACAGTTTTACTGTGCTGTGTTTAATGTTGGCCAGGGATTTATTTCCTTTGGAATCTTTGGGTAGGATAAACATTTAAAGATACCTAGAGGCTTCTCAACCTCGTGGGCCTCCAGCAGCATAAGCCACTATGATGTGCAAGTATGGGGTGGAGGGATGGGAGAGAAAGAGTGTGGAATGGCTTGAGTGCGATGAAGAGAGACAGCTCTGGAGACTGGAGGATGGAGAGCAATAGCCTGATGTGAGTAGCCTGAGATGCCACCTGAGGCCATGATAAAGTCCCTGATTATTCTACTTCTGAGGGACATACCTATGTCTGTGGCCATGCTTATGGATATCTATGGGCCATGTTACTGCCAAAGGCCATGTTGATGTCCCTGTTCTGAGCTGCTACCTCGAACCATTCTGATGTCCAAGAGCTGCACAGATCTGGCCCCACCCCTCACTTATTGCACCACTCAGGAGAGCTGGCACCAGCTGTTACCAGCTGTAGCACTCAGGAAAGCAGGTCGTGAACTCTTCCTAGGCAGTATAGTAGAGCTGCCCTCATGGCAATGACAGGAGCCAGTCAACCCTGAGGGCTTGAACACAGAGAGCTGTCCCTGCCCCTCACATGTCATGCAGTGCCATGTGTGTAGGCAAGGAAGAGATAGCCTTCCCTGTATCCTGTCAGAGATAGTTAGCCCTGGCTCATTCCAGGGGGAGAGCTGTCCCTTCCCTTCACAGGCTGTGGCATTTGAGAGGGAGGGCCCTGTAACTTACCTGGACAGCCCAGTAGACCAGACCTGGTTGGGGGTGGGGGCATGGAGAGCTGCCCTTGCCTAATCCTGGCTGCAGCATTAGGTGAACTACCTGGGGCAGTGCTGGAGAGCTTACCCTGGTGGTGAGGGTGTGAGAGAGCTGGCAGGCTGAGCAACTCAGCTACCAGAGCTATGAATTGTCCCAAACCAACATCTACCACAACTATGATGCTGGAACTTGGGAAGAGGCAGATCCTTCTGCTGTGTATCTAAAGCTGCAGGATCTCCATGACACAGGGCAACAACGGAGTATCTGAGAGGGGTCCCAGTGAGGATTCAGTATTAATAGTGTAACAGAAGCCAGAGGCCTTGAACCAGACCAATGACTCATTGCAATGGACATTTGCAAGTAAACATATGTAGGCAGAAGGGTACACTATGCGACACACTAATACACACTACAGTTTCCACTCCAAGACTTTATCGTTGGTGGTTGTGTTGTATTTCTTTTCTTTGTTTATGTACTTTGGATTTTTGTTTTCTTGGGGGAGGGGCATTGCAAAGGCAGAGGGCTAATAAGAAGGCTCCAGGAGATAAGTGGGGCTAGAGTGTATGGTGTGAAATTTACAAAGAATCAATAAAAAGTTTTTAAAAGTGATTCTTAGGAAAACTACAATACTCCATAGATATAACTAGAGACCAACCCTCAATGGAGACAATTCTTTATTGATGTTCTCTCCCTGGATCATTCACTGTTGTGTTGTATCAAGCTGATAATAAGCTTTAATAAGCTAACACTGTTCTTGTTTGTTGTTTAATATGATGGAAGCTTCGACAGATCCCATTGCTTACCACAGAGAAAGACTAGTTTAAAGATGAGGAAGCTCATTACTCGGATAGAGATACTGCTGCAACTAAAGGAGCTGGAAAATCTCAAAGCTTAAGTCACTTCTGCAAAGGTTATGGATGCAGACCCCCTCAAGAAATGACTCTCAGACTCACAAGAAGTACAGCTGGAGTGTCCCTCCAAGGATCAACAAAGTCTCCAACCCAAGCACCACCCTTCCAAAAGGAAGCAGGAAGAAGGACAATACTAAAAAGTGATCACACCTCCCATCTTATGTACAGAATCTCCAGTTTGTCCACCCTTCAAGCACAGAGACACCTCTTCTCCTCAGGACACCTGAGCTATAGTCAGAAGACATCCAGGTGAGTGATGTGACTTGCTGAAATTTTAGGTCTTTGCTGTGTAGGCATGGACAGATTGGATTTTAGAGTTAAGAGCTATGCCTTGGGCTGTGCTACCACTACTGCTTACTATGCTCTCTATTGCTGTAAAAGGAGTGGTTTATAAAGAAAATATGCTAATTTTGGCTTATAGATCTGAAGGCTGCAGAATCCAGGATCTAGCAGCCACACTGGTAAGAAAGAGTCAGTCTTGTGTTGCTTTACTTCATACTAGAAAAAGGGCAATGACAAACTAGCCCATGTGGGAGAAAAAGTATGAGAAGCCTCACTATGTGCAAACCTATCTTCTTGGGGCTTATCCAGATCTTAGAAAGGATGCTTCATTCCTGCCTGAATGAACAGTGTCCCTGGAAGATGGCCTGAATTCCTTCTGAAGACCTAATCACCTATTAAGGCCCCACCACTTCTCAATAATACTATGTTAGCAATCAATTTGTATGTTAGTTCTGGGGGGGGAATTCATACTTAAACCACAGCACACAGAAAGGTGGGTGTAGACTTGGGCCCATGTATAAGAAAAGGTTTAAGTGTTGGGCTTGGTTCAGTTAGTTCAGTTAGTGAAATGTGTGGCTGGCATGCATGAGTCCCTGGGTTTGATCTTCAGCATTGCAAAAGGTGGGTGCAGTGGTGCATGTTTGTCTTCTCCGGTTTCAGGAAGTAAAGGCAGAAAAGTCAGAAGTTCAAGGCCACCATCAGGTAGAGAATTGAGGCCAGCCTGGATTAGAGATCGTGCTTTTAAAAAACAAAGGAAGAAAGGAAGGAAAAAAAGAGGAGAGAGAGGAAGGAGGGACGGAAAGAGGGAGGGAGGGAGGGAGGGAGGGAGAGAGAGAGAGAGAGAGAGAGAGAGAGAGAGAGAGAGAGAGAATTTGGTGTCCCTATCATGCAAGTCAGAGGACAGCAGTTTTTTCAAGTTCTTGGTTTCTTTCTTTCTTTTTTTTTAAAGATATTTTCCTTATTTACATTTCCATGTTATCCCCTTTCCACGTTCCCCCTCCGAAAACCCCCTATCCTATCCACCCTCCCCCTGCTCACTGACCTGGCATTCCCCTTCCCTGGGGCCATGAGCCTTCACAGGACCAAGGGCCTCGCCTCTTGTTGATGTCTAACCAGGCTGTCCTCTGCTACCCATGTGGCTTGAGCCATGGGTCCCTCCATGTGTACTCTTTGGTTTATGGTTAAGTCCCTGGGAGCTCTGGGGTTGCTGGTTGGTTCATATTGTTGTTCCTCCTATGGGGCTGCAAAACCCTTCAGCTCCTTGGGTCCTTTATCTAGATCCTCCATTGGGGACCCTGTGATCAGTTCAATGGTTGGCTGAAAGCATCCCCCTCTGTATTTGTCAGGCACTGACAGGGCCTCTCAGGAGACAGCTATATCAGGCTCCAGTCAGCTAGCACTTGTTGGCATTGTCTGGGTTTGGTAACTGTATATGGGATGGATCCATAGGTGGGGCAGTCTCTGGATGGTCTTTCCTTCAGTCTCAGCTCCACACTTTGCCTCTGTATTTCCTCCCATGGGTATTTTGTACCCCTTCTAAGAAGGTCAAAAGTATCCACACTTTGTTCCTCCTTCTTCTTTACCTTCTCACCTGAGGAATACTGAATGGCTGAGAGGTGCCTAAAGAAATGTTTGACATCCTTAGTCATCAGGGAAATGCAAATCAAAACAACCTTGAGATTCCACCTCACACCAGTCAGAATGGCTAATTTCGAAAACTCAAGTGTCAGCAGATGCTGTTAAGGATGTGGAGAAAGAGATACACTCCTCCATTGCTGATGGGATTACAAGCTGGTAAAAGCAATCTGGAAATCAGTTTGGCAGTTCCTCAGAAAATCGGACATAGTACTACCAGAGGACCAAGCTATACTACTCCTGGGCATATACCCAGAAGAGGATCCAACATGTAATAAGGACACATGCTCCACTATGGTCATAGCAGCCTTATTTATAATAGCCAGAAGCTGGAAAGAACCCATATGCCCCTCAACAGAGGAATGGATACAGAAAATGTGGTACATTACACAATGGAGTACTATTCAGCTATTAAAAAAATAATTAATTCATGAAATTCTTAGGCAAATGGGTGGAACTAGAAAATATCATCCTGAGTGAGGTAACCCAACCACAAAAGAACACACAGGGTCTGCACTCACTGATAAGTGGATATGAGCCCAGAAGCTCAGAATACCTGAGATATAATTCACAAAGTCAGCTCTCCCCTTCCACCATGTAGATTCTGAATATCACACTCAGGTTGTCAGGCTTAATAGCAAGCACCTTAATTCACTGAGCCATCTTACCCACCCTATTAAATGATTTTTGAATAGGGATGTATACCATGTCCTTAACACCACCCATGCGCTTTCACCCCAAGATGCCTTCTCCTCATCCCTCACTTGCAGATGCTGAGGCCAGCAGATTTTATAGAACATCTACCCTATGCACCACCTCCATCTCTATTATTAGGGGGGGTGACTGTGTGATTCTGTCTCCCAGCTCTGGACTAGTTCTACCACACCTAGAATTTATGATGAGATCTCCTAAGATGTGAGGAACCAAACACCCTTCCACCTCCAGGCAAAGACAGTGCGTGAATCTTTCAACCTTTCTCTAACACTTAGACTTCATCCTGAGATGATGCTGAATGTGAGCAGTATTCCTCCTGCGGATGGGCATTACCCATTTCTTTGTTCATGGAATGGTTTCTTTGCATGTGTCTCTGATGACCTCAATAGCAGTCCAAAGAACCCAAGTGCTAGGCAGAATATTGGCAAATCTACAGCTATGGAAAGAGCATGTAGGAGGTAGTATACTTACACCTGTTCTTTCTAGAGCTTACATGGGGTAAGCATGTCTTTTAAACCAGTAGTCTCTCTCTCTCTCTCTCTCTCTCTCTCTCTCTCTCTCTCTCTTTCTCTCTCTCCATATAGATATAGATATAGATATAGATATAGATATAGATATAGATATAGATATAGATATATATACACATACACACACACACACACACACACACATACACACACACAAACAAACTAGCTTGACTAGATACATTCAGTCAACTATAGCTGGGAAGCCTTTCAGTGCTATGCTGATGTAGAAGAAACTCAAAAAATAAATAAATAAAATTGATGTTACAGAGCAATGGTTCTCAATCTTCCTAATGCTGTGACCCTTTAAAACAGTTCCTCATGCTGTGGTGAGCCCCCCCACGCCCCACCCCCCACTCACCCCCCCACTCCCCACTCACCCCCCATCCCCCAACCCCCCAACCCCCCACCCCCGGCAAAAAATTATTTTGATGCTGCTACCTTATAACTGCAATTTTGCTACTGTTATGAATTATAATGTAAATAATAAGTAATGGCATGTAAATATAATGTAAATAAGAGAGAGGGGCTTGACAAAGGGGTCACAACCCACAGCTTGAGAAACACTATTATAAAGGATTTACTAGTCAATTTGCTATGGAGCCATTAGGTCACAGTAGTGGAATTTAGCTTAAGGAGCACTGCTCCCAAACACCCCAAAGTATGCTAACAAGTCCTGTGAGAGAAGCCGAATTTAGGGGGCTGGAATTTACATGGTTATTCACCTGCTGTTAGGCTCCATTCCCATAACAAAGAAGACTGCCCTGATTTATAACCAGCTATTATGCCCATCCCCAATGTCAGACCTGTAAGGGCAGCTCAAGGGGACAGCACTGGGTCACAATCATCATTAAGTCCTAGTCTGCCATTAAGTTCTGTGTTCTCTTATCAGGAAAAATATAATTCTGCCCGATGGACAAGATGACCCTAAGAAATAATTTTGGCAACAGCTTTGCTGTGTAAATCTCCTAACTACCTAAGCATCCAGACTTGCAGTCTCCTGTCTCTGTTTAAATTGTTCAGAGTGTGACCTGGGGCCAGGACAAAGGAGAATTAAAGATGACAGTGTTTAGGGAATGCATAAGCCTAGGTGTATATAAGCTAAGACCTTTTTCTCAATCCTAATTCTTATTTGGACATTAGCCCCAGCCAGCTGGGCACTTTAGCAAAGAGCTTTTTCTTCATATCTAAATGTGCAGAGTTATCTCTCACTGGAAAGGCAATGCCTGTTCATGATCTGACCTCAAAATGAATCAAAGCCATGTTTTGAGTCTAAAGATCCTGTACCCTGCATTTCTAAGAACAAGTCTCTGTTCTCAGAAATTGCGTTATTTGGCTCCTGTTAGTAAATGAGTATTGTAAAACAGCAGAAAAGTGGGATGGGGTGGGGTGGCATTTACAGGAAATGACTTCTTGTAGATTAAAAATCACAAGTCAAATTCTCATCTTTCTTTTTTTATTAGACAGTTTCTTTATTTACATTTCAAATGTTATCCCCTTTTCTCGTTTCCCCTCTGAAAACCCTTATCCCATCCTCCCTCCCACTGCTCACCAACCCACCCACTCCTGGAATTCCCCTATACTGGGGCGACTATTCTTCTGAGGACCAAGGGCCTCTCCTCCCTTTGATGTCCAACAAATTCTCATTTTTTTAAGTAGAGTCTTTATTGACAATAGAATGGAATGTAAAGCTGTAAAGTCATACAAAGAGAATCCCAGACTTCCATTCCTGGGCTGAAAGTAATGTTCCTGTTTCCCAGGAGTGAGGCACCATCTCTAGTCACATGTCTCTTGAACTAACCAATACCCTGACAAAAAGTAACACAGGGAAGGACTGCTTTATTTGAGTTCACAATTTCAGGTTCCAGTCCATCATGTTAGGGGTGTTGCAGGGTAAGGGGCTTGAGGATATCACAGCACATCTGCAGTCAAGAACACAGGGAGATGTATGCATCATGCCTACACTGACTTGCTGTAGAACGAGCTACATTTCTCCACTCTTAGATAGTCCAGGACCCAACATGCTAAATGGCACCTCTAGAAGTCAAATTGGGTCTTTCCACTTCCATTAACAATCAAGACAACTACTCCCAAGGCACGTTCACAGGCCAACTTGATCCGTATAATTCCTGGTTGAGATTCTTTTCCCAGGTGGATCTGGGATTTGGCAACTAGACAGTAAAAACGAACTAGCACAGAATGTTTCTTACCAGAGGAGGAGTTTGTGTGATCATTGACTACAATTGGCGCCTGAAATCTAAAGATCCTGGAACAGGCTAGAGACACCAACAATGAAAAGAAATGTAATTGGTATTTTGCAAAGTTTGATGGTGGGGTGTTTGAAGTGGGGAGAGGACGGAGGCAAATGTGATTCTAAAACTGTGCTGTTCCCCATCATTCTGAGCAACTGGGAGAATGATAAACACGCAGGAGTCAGTTTTTGACAGACATTTACTCCAGTCTCTAAACAAATCAGCCTTTACATCAAACCTCTCAAGGTTGATAGTATCTTCTTTACACAGAAAGACATAAATTCAAATGTTTGTTCCTTTGAAAAGATAAAGATGAGCTCAGTTCCTCACAAATAACAGTTGGAACTGATATGCTTATGAAAACAAAGGATTTGTGTGCCGCAGAGAAGTCTGGGCTGGGATCAGCCACGGGGATCATTACAGCTTTTATACATGAAGAGTAGTTGTAACTGCGGTGTGTGGTGGGCACCATGGGGCCAGAAGAGAGGAGAACTAAGACAATGGAAGAAAGCCATAGTGAGCATCTGGGTGGAAGTAAGGAAAGAAATAGCAAGAAATAACTGAGTAGTGAAAATACATCCTGAGGTTGAAGCTCCTCAGATGAAATCAAAGGAGAGGTGTGTGTTCTACCTTCCCGAGCTGGAGGACAGGTTTCACTGTGTATGCCTCCATGTTTTCATTTGGTTAGCATCTGTTCATTCATCCTGAGTCTCTGCTTCCTCTACAGAACCATGGCAACAACTCCTGATGCTGCTTTTGAGGTCCTCATGAATGGATTGACCAGCTGGGATCTCCCTAAAGAACCCATTCCCAGTGAACTTCTCCTTACCGGCGAGGCTGCCTTCCCAGTGATGGTGAATGACAAGGGCCAGGTGCTCATTGCTGCCTCTTTTTATGGCCAAGGCCGCCTGGTGGTCGTGTCCCACGAGGGCTACCTGCTGCATCCTGGCTTGGTTCCATTTCTTCTCAATGTGGTGAGCTGGCTCTGCCCCTGCCCAGGGGCTCCCATCGCAGTGCATTCTTCCTTAGCATCATTAGTTAAGATCCTAGGTGACTCTGGGATAAATGCATTGGTTCAGCCTGAACCTAGAGAGGCTCTGGGAGTTTATTGCATTGATGCCTACAATGACACCTTGACTGAGAAGCTGGTCCAGTTCCTGAAGAATGGAGGAGGCTTGCTAATTGGAGGCCAGGCTTTGAATTGGGCTGTTCACCATGGCCATGATAAAGTACTGTCCACTTTTCCTGGAAACCAGGTGACAAGTTTGGCTGGAGTGTATTTCACAGATGTCTGTGGGAATAGAGACTTGTTCAAGGTTTCTAAGGAGATACCCAATCTCAGACTCTACATCCAGTAAGTGATGCTTTCCTTATGGGACTCTCATTCATGTCCAATAACACCCCAATTACCCTATTTTAAAAGGAGATTTCAGCCTAACAGTGGATAAATTGGTTATCACAGAGTGAAATAATTATAGCTACTAATGCAATTATCACATATGGTAGTTTTCTTAGTTAATGTTTTATTGCATGAAGAGAAACCATGGCCACAGAAACTCTTATAAAGGAAAACATTTAATTGGGGGCTAGTTAACATATTAAGAGGTTTGATCCATTATTGACACAATGGATATGGTAGCACACAGGCAGACACGGTCCTGGGGAACAAGCTGAGAGTTCGACATCTAGATTGACTGGCAGCAAAAGGAAAAGACTCTGGGCTTGGCTTGAGTTTCTGAAACCTCAAAGCCCACCCCACTGACACACTTCCTCCACAAGGAGTGCCATTCCGTATCTGAGTCTATTGGGATCTTAGTTATACAGACTACCGTAGTAGTTAAGCAATGATATCTTATGTTCTCTAGTACAGACTGGATATTAATTACATTGAGGTCAGGGTATTTTGTTGTATTTACAATTGAATAGCCTCATCCTAAGTAGTTCGAGAGGAGTGGTTCAAACTGAAAGGTAAGTTATAAAAAGGTCAACAAAATGTACAAGACACAAATTGTGTTTGTTTATGACTGGGGAGATGGCTCAAAAGAAACAGTGCTTGCCAAGCAAGTGAGAAGACCACAGTTAAATCCCAAGCAGCCACATAAAGGCTGGGTTAGCATGGAGGCCATCCAGTAATCCCAGTATGTAGGTGGTAGAGAGAAGGGATCCCTGGAGGAAGTTTTCTATTGGGCTACATGAACAGGTAAGCTCTGGTTTCACCCGAGAGATCCAGCCTTAATAGATAAGATGGAGAGTGATCAAGGAAGACTTCTAAACATCAGTTTCAGTCTACCATGTATGTACATGATACTCTTAAATCTGTGTCTACACACAGATGACTACATACACACTAGTAAACAGGCTTATATACACATACCCACATATACACATATAAAATCTCATATAGAGAGATTTTAAAAAGGAATTTTGTCTATTTTGTTTACCATTGTATTATTCGAACATCATGCAGAACCTGGCATTGTAAATAGGGACTAAACATGAATGAATGAATGAATGAATGAATCAATCAATCAATCAATCAATCAGTCAGTCAATCAAGTGCAATGTCAGCTATCCCAGAGATAGCAAGGACAATGTAACATGAATGCAGCTTTACATTCAGGAACCTTTCTTTCTCCTGGAGCAGAGTAGAACCATCAGGAAAAGGTCACGTCTGCGTGCAAGGGGTGGTGAGGTAGCTAGCGCCAGCCCTGCAGCATCTTCTTCCATGTTAGAGCAGAATTCTTCATAAAGATATGAGAAAAATGGGGAAAGCAGTGGGTTTCCCTGACTGAAGGTTTGCATCAACTGCTCAATGCATTTTACTCCAAAAAGAGTAAATACAGTGTTGTGTGGTGGTGGCCCAATCCCAGCCCTTGAAAGCAGAGACAGCCAGATCTCTGAGGCCAGCCTGGTCTACAGAGCAGGCTTTAAAACAGACAGAGATACACAGAGAAACCCTGTATTGAAAAACAAAAACCAAACCAAACAAAAAGGAGTAACTACCACATGGTGGAGGACAGCAGAGGCATAAGCTATTATTAGTATGTGTTGTTAAAGTTTCCACACGAGTATCTATCTGCAGCGTATCACATGCAAGTTTTCATACCTAGACTATGAAGGCGAATTCTGGATTCAAAAATATTTGTTTATGAAATGTTTATTGAAATTTGAAATTGCCATTTTAAAATGCTATATTAACTATACTCATGACAAAATATAGCTTATACTATTACTAGTATTAAATATTATGAATTTTTGCTTGATATTATTGTCACTATTCATTTGTGTTTTCTGATTACCGACGTATTTATAGCAATTCTCACTTCTTCTTGAAATGCTTGCTCCTCATTTTTGCTGCTTTCATCTTTCCCTTGATTATTAAATGTTCTTCCTGTATTATGAATACTACTTCTTTGACTTTTATACACGTTGTAAATATTTCCTCTCCCCTTTTTCTCAATATTTTGGTTTTGTCGGTTTGCTTACCGTTTTGCAGTCTTCTGTTTTGGTAATTATTCATATACTCCCATGCTGGCTGTGATCAATTTAATCAATTTTCTTTCATTTCTTCCCGTCCTCTCATCTTACCCTCCCTTTCCTCCCAGTTAAAAGTGATTTGAAGGTGCCTCCTGGTGAGGTAAAAGTATCACTCTCCTCTCTTCACTCTTGAAGGTTTTGAACCCAAAGAGCTGAGGTCCAGGGAGGTCTCTACTGGCCTATCGATATCATACTCACTTCTTTTGCAGACTCTGATGTGCGAACTGTCTCTTTCCAGGTGCGAGGATGAGCTCAAGTATGACCAGCAGCAGCTCCTGAAAGGGATGTCTGAGATAGACATTGAGACAGGGCCAGTCCCCTCCCAACTGCTTGTGCATGGACAGCGGGCATTTCCCTTGGGAGTAGACAATTCATTCCATTGCTTTCTTGCAGCTGCCCGCTACGGCCGTGGTCGGGTGGTGCTGGCGGGGCATGAGAGTTTGGTACTTAATCACACTATGCTGCCATTTGTGCTCAATGCTTTATGCTGGCTGAGAGGGAACCAGACAGGCAGAATTGGGTTAGCCTCAGAAATGAAAGCCCTGAAGACAATGCTACCAAACAGCACTTTCCAGTGGAGTGAAACCGAACTTCTAACCGATGACTTGAGTGTGTTTTGCTGCTGCTCATTCGCCCATGTAGACTCCGAGAAGATAGAGGAATTTGTGGCAGAAGGTGGAGGCTTGCTAATTGCTACAGAGGCCTGGGTGTGGGGCCGCAGGAACCCGGACTCTAACTGTATGACTCAAAACCCAAATAACATCATCCTGAAACGCTTTGGCCTTGGCGTCATCAGCCAGGTGGTCCAGCGAGGCTGCTTCCCAGTCCCCAATCCTGAGGTGATAAACTATCACATCCGTAGAGCCCTGTCCCAATTTGAGTCCGAGATCCAGAGTCAGGGGAGTAGCTTACAAGAGAGCTGGCTGAATAAGCTCTCTCAAGACTGTTTCTACACGTTTCAAATGACGCACCAGAGGATTTCCATCTACGACTCTGTGAAGAAACATGCCCTGAAGATGATCCAAAGCAAGGGCTTCCCAAGTGTCACTGAACAATACCCGGTCACAAAGGGCAGCGTTCAGGCTTTTCTGCTATCCCTTGCCTATGAATTATTCAAATCTGGAGTTGACAGATCTCAGCTACTCCCCCCTCCCGCCTTACTACCTCCTACGGAATCTCCAGTGACCATTAAAATAAGCACAGGTAAGAAATGGAGAGCGGGCCCTGGGCGTGCCGGACTAGACAAAGAGAGCTGGCTAGCTTCAGCACCACTTCGGGGCCTTTTCCCCAAGTCCATCTTCTTTCCATCTCTCTAATCTTGAGTGAAGGTAAGTCTGGGAACACAGGCAGCTGGGGAGGTTTGAGGATAGCAGCTGGGATGGTCTGGGAGATCCTATAGCTCTGGGATTGGGGGAACTTGGGGAATTCTGGAAGAAGGTGGAATCATGGATGGAAAATCGACAACCTTTCTTATGACTCATTAGACAACGACAACTCCTGGGTGAGCACTGGACTCTACTTACCCGAAGGGCAGGTTGCACAGGTCACACTTCCCAGTGAAGCCACTCACTCCAAGCTGAAGGTAAAGCACTGGCATCCCTATCGGACTTCTGACATGTCCACAGCAGCTTTCCGTCCTCTCCTAGTCACTTTATTTTCTTATCTGAGACAAGGTTTCTCTGTGTAACTCTGGCTGTCATGAAACTTACTATGTAGATAGATCCTCCTGCCTCACGTCAGTAATATTTTAGATTCTCCAAGCAGCTTCACCAAGTATAGCTCAGAAACACACCTCCATTATAGACAAAGACAGAAGTCACTAAAAGACTGAATGGTGGCACAAAATAGATGCTTAAGAAAGGTGCTTCCTTTATCACCTCCCCATCCTGTTCTTCCTGTCAAAGCTTCTCTCACGGGTTTTCTTTCCTGGGGCATCTGAAATACTACCCAGATATTTTCCAGGCTTCAAGTCCATAAACCATTTCCATAGTCTCCTCTTCTTGAGACCCAAGGAAAATGGTGCAGACATAGGCAGTGCGTTTTCTGAGTCAATGTTTACCTTGGAAATCGTTTTACTTTTTTTCTTAAGCCCCGAGTACTTATGAACAGATAAGGGTGCTCTAAAGAAAATGGATAAATGGTACTAATATTTTATTTATGCATGATATGAGACACTTATTCTGAGGTTATCTTCTTTTCACCTCTACCAGGCCTCTTACACACACACACACACACACACACACACACACACACACACACAAATTCTATAGTTTCTGTCTCATTTATTTGGGAACTAGCCAGGATAGAGAAAAGATTGTCACTTTTAGAAATTTATTTTTGCTTCCCCAACTCTGAGTCCATTTAATTATATAGACGAGGGGATGGTTCTGTCATTCTCATGAAGGCTTATGCTCACTATAATAGGTCCTCATTGGATGCCACACGGACAACATAAGCCAAGCAAAAATTTACATCCGTCCCCCTGTGATGACCTGTGTGTACCACCTAACTTCATCCCAGACATCCATCTCCTGGCTCTATGGGGGCCTTCTCTACATCATGGTCCCTGAAAAATACAATCAGGATAATGTGTCTGTCACCATCAGCGGAGCTGTGTCTGCTCCATACTTCAAGCTGGGTGAGTAGGAGACACAGTTTCATAATGGTACGCAAAGGTGGGGAAAACCTAGAGGGAGAGAAAGGATCTGGCTTGAAAGAAAGCAATGGAGTGATGGGGGGAAAGTGAGTCTCAAGACAGAGTGTGGACTAGGAAATATGCACACGCTCTTCTGGGAGGTCTGAAGGGAGACAGGGAAAGACAAGCTATCTCTCTGAGGGTCTACAGTAGAAAGCCTACAGTTGAACTCTAGAAAAAAAGGGTGGGCCAGGCTGTGTAACGTTTATTTGCAGGTAAGACGACCCAGGAGGAATGGAAGAATCTTATTGAACAGAGCAAAGCTCCGTGGGGAGAATTAGCCACAGACAACATCATCCTGACAGTTCCAACAGTAAACCTCAAGGTCCTTCAGGACCCCTACCCACTGCTCCAACTCTGGGACAAGATGGTAAAGGCTGTAGCCAAGCTGGCAGCCCGGCCCTTCCCTTTCCAAAGGGCTGAGAGGGTTGTCCTTGACAAGCAGATCTCATTCGGTACGTACTTCACGGGAAGGCTCTGAGAGTTGACTTTCAATCGAACCGACATAATTTTATGGAGATCAGCTGGGGAAGGGGGCAGAGTTCACATGATTTAAATTTCAAATACAGGAAGAGTTACAGGATACTAAGACTGAAATGGAAAATCTGTAAATATTTTACATGTGTTATCAAGAAAGATAATTAAATGGGAAGTAAAAATGCATTTCTTTCTTTTTTTGTTTGTTTTTTGTTTTTGTTTTTTGTTTTTGTGTTTTTTTGTTTTTTTCGAGACAGGGTTTCTCTGTGTAGCTTCAGCTGTCCTGGAACTCACTCTGTAGACCAGACTGGCCTCGAACTCAGAAATATGCCTTCCTCTGCCTCCCAAGTGCTGGGATTAAAGGCATGTGCCACCACCGACCGGCGTAAAAATGCATTTCTAAAAGTGATAATCTTTTCTCTATCCCAGATAGTTTTCAAATAAATGAGACAGAAACAATAGGATTTGTTTGATAAGCATTACAGCACAATAACTGGGCAGTTATTAATCTATTCTAATCTTTGAGATAATCTGATTATCTCCCAGCCAAATCCCAAAGATACTGGTATTTTAGTATTGATTTGTCTCTAACCCAGGTGTTTTTCCATGGTGTCTTTTGAACCCTCTCCTCATGGTGAATTCTCTCTCTCTCTCTCTCTCTCTCTCTCTTCTCTCTTCTCTCTTCTCTCTTCTCTCTTCTCTCTCTCTCTTCTCTCTCTCTCTCTCTCTCTCTCTCTCTCTCCTTCCCCCTCCCCCCACTCCCCAGGCTGGAATCAGAAGTCAAGCCCTATTCTCTTTCTTCTGCCCAGCCATTGGCTGACCAGCTTTTACTGACAAATAAGAGGATAAATGAGAAACAATGTTTGCACAACATTGAGGCAGGAGCTAGTTAGAACTAGCATTATAGTGCCATGCTTGGATTGCAGCCAGATATGGGGACCGAGAAATCAGCATTTGAATAATACAAGGATAATCTTTATACAGTGTGCAAAAACAGTACACCTACTGGGAAGAGAAAAGACAAGAGATGGGTACTTGGTAGCTTTCAGCAAAGCCAAGAGGACTTATTAATGCTGAATATAACAGGAGAAATAATAGGTGTGAAGAGAACAATGAGAAAAACTAGTTGCCATCTGCAGACTTTTAAAAAGGATTCCTTAAGTTTAAGACTAGCCTGGAGAAGACTCTTGCTGTTTTTTCTCATGTAGACACAAAACCTCACGACGTGCATGCATCACCCATCTGAAAACACAGGAAATAAATAATGACTGGTGACAGTCAGCATTGCGTTCCATATATCTACCATTCACAGTGAAATGCAGATGGTCATCAAAGTCTGTCCAAGAAAAAGAGAAGAAAGTCTTATGGGCTGCAAATAAGCTTAGGTAGTGGGTAGAGCCCATGTGAACTTCATATTCTAGGTCTTCTGGGATGGTAGAGGAGATGCAGACTATGAAAAGATATTACATGTGTCATTTCGCCTCTTACTTCCTGGTATTTTCCTCAGGTTTTCTTCATTCCGGATACCCCATCATGGGCCTAATTAGTATAGTGGAAGGCATCATTAGCGAGTTCAAAATAAGGTCACATGGTATTTGGGGTGTGATACATGAACTGGGCCACAACCGTCAGAAGCCTGGATGGACTTTCCCACCTCACACCACTGAAGCGTTGTGTAATCTCTGGACTATTTATGTGCACGAGACGGTTTTAAATATCCCCAGGGAGCAAGCCCATCCTTCTCTGAATCCTGAGCTTAGGAAGCAGAGGATCAAAGACCACCTGAACAAGGGAGCACCTCTGAGTAACTGGATTGTATGGACAGCTCTAGAAACTTATCTCCAGGTACTGTATATATGTTCAGGGAGGCAGGAACCACCAGACTTCCTGGTAATCCCAAGATCCCCTCACAATGTAGGGAGATGGGCAAATGGTGGCATCTTCTTGTAGAACAGGCATGACACATATGAAGTGGCTACCTAAATGTGTTTCCCCTTCTCTGTCACATAACTGCGGAAATAAATAAAATGTATTGGGTAATTAGCAGAATTGCATACCTGTGCTCAGACAATCTATGATGAAATCCAGCTTAGCCAAATGCAAATAGTTTCTCCTGAACAAGCTTGGTAGTTTAGGAGAAATTAGTGTCACCTTACTCCAACAATGCATTATAGTAGATAGATTGTAGGAACAATACCACGTTAACAAATTATTCAAAATGCCATCATCTTAAGAAAACTTCAAATATGAATGAAGTCATGTTTCATTGTAAAATCAAAACCTTTCCCTTCCACTTCCTTACTACCTGTGGAAAATACATTGAAAAAAATTATTCACATAGCCATACTACATGCTCAAATTTTCAGGGCAACAGAGATGAAACATGCTATTGATCTAATTAATTAGTAAAGACAAACCTAGAGGCTAGTGTTAACACTTTAGTCATTATAGCACTCTGTCTCTGAGTTTCACTGCCTTTGTGATTTCAGTGAGTCTGAAATAACTTCTGTATCTCATCAGCTTCCTTGTTAATAGGGAATCGGTCTTAAGATCTCCAGGACCCAGTCATGGTGTCAGTTAAAACCTTAATATCCATGGTCAATTCAAAACCTTTGGAGACAAACCGCTGCTCTGCGGTCTGAGACTGAATTTCTGGCCAGGTAGCCATCTCCCCCCATTATTTGTGTTCCATATTCCAACATCACAAGTAATATTCAATTTGTCAGCACCTTTCAATCTGGTTCTCCAGTACTCTTTTCTTAGTCTCCCTATTTCTCGACTGGACTAGTCTTGCAGAGTGCTGCCAGCAAACGCTATCAACCTGAAACCCACCAGTAGTTTCCCACTCCTTCATGTAGAACACCTCACTGCCTGCATCCAGTTCCAGCTCTCGCCTGTTACACAGTCTGCTACAGCTACAAACCTTCAGAATGGCTCAAGTTTGCTGACATTTGCTTACGATGACTTTTCTACCTAAAACAGTTTTGTGTCCTTTAAATATCAAGAATCGCCTATTTAGCTTTTAACATCAGTTTCTCTAAGGCCTCCGGGAACCTCTCCCGTATTAGTGTCCTGTGCAATATTTATTATCCAGTCCACATTCTGATGCAGCTTGTCTGTGTATTCGCCGATTGTCTAAGCATGTGCCTCTGACTCTGGTGCTTAGCACAGCTCCCAAATCCACACAGACCTCTAATGATAATTGGTTACAGCTAATGTAAAACATCTCCTAATGTCCCAGGCTGTGGTTCCAGATGAGCAAGAATGAAAGAACCATGTGGAGCTAGATCGCTCAAGGCTGTTATCCCCAAGGCTCACAGATTCTCAAATGATGAGCCGGGACATCTAAAGTGGAATCATTTCAGCCACCCATTTCCAGTGTTTAGCTGCACAAGATGAAAGAGTATATATAGCTCTCCTCAGTCAGATTCAGGTCTTCATCACTAAGCTTAGTAGCAACAGTAATAACAATGCTGAAATTAATTGCCACTTACTGAGACCTTGATATGAATCAAATGAGTAACAACACAAAATCTCCCTGAGATTGGATTGAGGAAGCTTGAGATAGGGCACCTATCACAGAGATAGGCTTCTGGAGAAAAAGAGAGAGAGACACTGACAAATTAAATCAACATAACAGGATGGCTTATAACTACACCCAGCCTGTGGTTTTATGCATGTGTTCAGGAGCTGACTTGCTGGTTGGATATGTCACTCTGCCATTTCCTTCTCTTTCCAGCTCCAGGAGGGCTTTGGGTGGGAGCCATTCATCCAGCTCTTTGGTGACTACCAAGCCCTCTCGGTACTCCCTCAAAACAACGAAGACAAGATGAATCTGTGGGTGAAGAAGTTCTCTGAGGTTGTGCACAAGAATCTGGCCCCTTTCTTTGAAGCCTGGGGCTGGCCGGTCCAATATGCTGTGGCTAAAAGCCTAGCCTCCTTGCCAGAGTGGCAGGAAAACCCTATGAAAATGTACACAGCTGCAGGTACAGGGGATAGAGAGTGAACCCACACTAGCCCTTCTCGCTGAGAGAAGAATGTTTATGGGCTGCAACAGAAAAGCCCTCAGGATTCTACAAAATTCAATTTTAGGGAATCTGCGCCACCCATTGTTGGAATCTACTTTTTTTTTGCAAGGTAGAGATTAAATTACGCAGCAGTTTTCAAAATTTTGCAATATAGATGACTCAGTTTATTGCCTGCAGATTAATCTTAAGCTGTGAGATGTGTCTTGACCTTGTTCAGCATTTTTTATGTTTTCAGTTTACTTACAAAAGCTGCCCAAAACCAGAGACTTAGTGAAAGAATTATCTTTTATTGGCTCCACTTATAATATCTTTTTGCTATTCCTAAATTAATACACAGATATCATTTGTCTGAGTGGTTTGAATAAAGTAGGTGATCAGCATATGCTTTGAGGAATATTGTGATGGAGACCTCGCTTGCTTAACTCAGGTTACCCTCTGTGCTAGAGCAAAACGACCACTTATGAACTATCACAGGTGGGTCCTGTCTCAAGTTATTATGTTACTAGAAGTTAAAGGATTTATATAACAGGCTGAACTTCCTTGAATGCAGTGAGTGATATGGATTCATAATTACAAATATGTATATTTCATAATTACAAATATGTATATATATGTATTTATAATATTACTGAAAATTATTTTCTTAGCATGAAATTTTCCCTTAGCATGTAGCTTTTACCACAAATAGTCACCTCACCTCTGCCACACAGTGGCCAGACGGCCTACTAAATATTACACATTTTTCCTTTTGGAAATAACTGAGTGATTCACTGAAAGTTATATCTGTTGTCCTTAAGAAACATTTTTATTAATATCAGATAGACTAAGGCCAAGAAAGCAAACTTTTGAGGTCAGAAATGTCTGCTAGATTTTTGTGTTGGAGGGTAAATGTCTTGGCAACTCCATGACACATAAACATTACCAAACTATGTATGTAAATAGAACCTCCCAGTGGGGAAGCCTACATTTCAAAGAGACCAAACAGGAATGGAGCAAGAATTTAAAATAGATAATTAGCTAAGGGCTGAGAAGATGGTTCCGCAGTTAAAGCACATATCGCACAAGCAAGAGGACCAGAGTCGGATGCCCAGAGTCCACAGAAGTGTTGAGTGGGCAGAATGGCCTATCTGTAATCTCGGCTTTCGCAGGAGAGGGAAGGGATCCTCAGAGCAAGTTAGATAGCAAACCCACCAGATCAGGCAAGCTTTGGTTTTGTTTGGGGGACTTTACTTTAAAGAATAAGAATGGAAGAGAATTGAGGAAGGTTCCTCGTGTCAACCTCTACCCTCCACACCCATGTGCATACATACACATACACACACATGCGCGCGCATAAACACACATGGTACATACATATACATGTATATCTACATGTGTGCACCTTATTACATACACATAAAAATGAAAAAAGTTACTAAATCAATGATAGATCATTGGATGCTAGCTCCACTGCCCTTATCTGAATATATGAATCCTTTATGTTTTTATGTGATTTGGAAATTTTCCACCTGAGAACTGACATTCACCTCTATATGGCTGAAACGGGCTGTCAGGCAAGAGATCCTGATACCCCCATCACAAATTTAAGCATGAATCCATGAATGGTCATCCACAGCCCTTGACTTGCTGGATCCAGTGACTTTACTACATATGTTTAAGGATTTAAATAAACCTGCCAATCGCTGCACTTTTCTAATGCATCACAAAAGCATAGTTGAGGAAGAGTTTCTTTTTAAAATCATGGTGTCTATGAAACATAGGAGCCTATAACTGTTTTGTAGTAGCATTATCTTCACACACACACACACACACAGGGCTTTGTAAATAAAAGTTGATGAGATATGAAAAAATAAAGAATGAAGTCTCTAAGGACATTTTTCAAGAATCTTGGTGTAGTAGTGACTCAAGCTGCATGACTGGACTCAGACTGTCTTACTAGCTAAATCAATAAAGTGTTGCCTTTGCTCCTGTTGGTTTGTGTTTCTCTTACCTGTCATAAGGGGAAAAAACAAGTAAAATATTGTCCCTTTCTTCAAGAACTCCTCTGCCCACTGCCTGAGAAGTATGGCACCTGTCTTCTTTCACAGAGAACCTTCTCTGGAATATGTGCTCCTGGTTCCATGTCTTTCTGTTGCTCCTACAACCTGGATTCCAACATGTGAGGAGACTTAAACACAAGGTGGTTTATTTCTAATGGAAATGTAGGCCAGGGGTCACCAAGAGTCTTATTTATTCTTCTCATGATTGTGACCAAATATCTAACAGAAGTGACTCAAAGGAGGAGAAGTCTATTTCTGTTCGTGATTTTAGAAAATAAAGTGGATTGTAGGTATGGTGATGGCTGGAGTTGTAGGAGCTTGCTATCTCCTTTGTTCTTATCTCAGCAAATCAGAAACAGAGAGAACAGAAAGTAGAAATAGACTATAGCTCTCAAGGTCCACCCAACCCTCAGTAGCCAATGACTCTAAGGTAGGTCCAAAATTTCTATATCCTCCCAGAAACAGGACCATCAGCCTGTGGTGAGTCCATCTGTCTATCCATATTTCCAGAACCTGGGATGTAGCCCAACAGTACTCACTTGCTTGATATGAAAGGATCAAGGGATGCTTGGGATCAAATCAAGAGCCTTCAGCATGTTAGACAACTGGACACCACTGAGCTACACCCCAAGATTCTCTTAGAAGAGAATATATGTCCGGCTATGTATCACGACTAAGTATATTGTTTATCTGCAGTTACTACCGTACAGTTGTAAAATTTCATCGCTCTTACAATTGTCTAGTGTTCTCTTACTCCACTAGACTGTCCATTTCATTAAGACAAGGGTGACACCTGTATTTCTCAAAGTTCTATCTTAAACACAATGACAAACACATAAAAAAGCTTTCAATAGGTACATGTGGCCTGTGTTAGATTGTAGAAGAATGGTCAAGGATTCCTAACTCATGTCCTTATAAAAAAACTATTCTATTTGCTGAAATTCAAAACAGTCTTTTGACTGGGTAGTCACAGTAAAACTTTAATCTTTCTCCTATTCTCTTCTAACTAATAATAGGCAACATAAAATCTGACCACATTGGTGGTCAGATTGGAAGACCAAAAAGTGATCTACTGTTTCCCATTTTTCACATGCAAGAGTTAGTTTTGTTTTTTGTTTGTTTGTTTGTTTTTGTTTTTGCTTTTGGGGGGTATTGTTTTAATTTACATTTCAAATATTATCCCATTTCCTGTTTTCCCCCCTCCCAGAAATTCCTTATCCCATACCCCCTCTTCCTGCTTCTGTGAGGCTGTTCCTCCACCCACCCATCCACTCCCACCTCCCCGCCCTCAATCACCTACACTGGAGCATCTATCGAGCCTTCATAGGACCAAGGGGCTCCCCCATTGATGTCTAACAAGGCCATCCTCTGCTACATATGCAGCTGGAGCATGTGTACTCCTTGGTTGGTAGCTTATTTCTTGGAAGCTATGGGGGAGTCTGGTTGGTTGATATTGATCGTCTTTCTATGGGGTTGCAAACCCCTTCAGCTCCTTCAGTTCTTTAACTCCTCCATTGGGGATCCCACCCTCAATCCAATGGTTGGCTGTGAGCATTCACCTCTGTAATCTTTTTTTTCTCTTTGCTTGTCCAAACTACATTATTCATGGTAGATAAGGATGCATATGACTTACTTAAGGTGAAGCAGAGATTAAATACCTTTTGCAGGAAAGGATGTTTAGGAACAGATGCTCATTGGCTGAACACTTGGGTCCCCTAGAAACCTTAACATGGAGAACTCTAGGCTCCATGCTAAGTGACTGATTGTGGTGGTTGTGGTTGTCATGGTCCTCTTAGTGGAGTGTTCCAGGACAAGAATCTGGTCAGGAGCTAGTTCAAATTCCTGCCATTCTCAACTATGAGTTTTATCAGGGTTCTGAAGTTGGGTACAACCTTAGCATTTCTTCTTTTTGGTGGCATGGTCCACTGCCCTACAAGCCCCGACCCTATCTCAGAGAGAGAAGAGAGAGAGAGAGAGAAAGAGAGAGAGAGAGAGAGAGAGAGAGAGAGAGAGAGAGAGAGAGAGAATGAATGAGTTTTGAATGTGTAGTTCACCCATACAAGTGCTTTGGAGTTTCCTATTAGACCAGACAAGTCCTGAGAAGTGAAGGTTTCCTGCCTATGACATCTAGAATTCCCAGGAAAGAATTTATAAGCAGTTCAATGGCTCTCCTGATAACAGCAAGTCAATTTATATGAATCATTTCCCCCTTTTAAAATAAATGCAGCATGTTCTTGTGGAAAGAGCTTGTTGATATTTATGGAAATACTGTACAACTTATAATAGGCTGCATTCATTTCTAAGCTTATGACTTGAGTTAGAGAAATGAAGTCATTATATAATACCACTTCCAGCAACATCCAACCTCTCTATCAAACAAAAATAGAATTTGGAGCTCAAATGGCCCTCCTGCCTACTCCCAAAGGTGATCTATTGACTTACAGAAATAGAGCAGAACCCAGCTATGTCCCCAGATTTTTATACAAATGGTCTCAGTCCTTCAGGAGATGAGCAGAGATACCCTAGAGTAGCCATTTTGAGACCCATCATTTTCTGGGTTTCAGCTGAGAAGTGGGGGAGAGACAAGGTAAGGTGACCATTTTGTCTAGGGGCCCTCAAGGCTGAAGGAGGCTTAGACTTCAGTTGCTTTTCAGTGGGAGACTTGTACAAAGAGGAAATGTGAGTCAGGAGAGTTCCTTCCAGACCTCAAGATCCTTCGTGTCCTGTCTAAGCTGTGTTGTCTGCTGTTATAAATAAAGATCACTTAGGCTAGCAAAATGGCTAAGGGCATGAAAGCGCTGGCTGCTGAGCCAGACAACTGGAGTTCGATCCCAGGAGTCCATATGGCAGAAGGAGAGGGCTGGCTTCTCTAAGCTGTGCTCTCACTTCCACGCATGCCCTTTGGTACACACAGAATGAATGAATGAATGAATGAATGAATGAACACAATAAAAAACAAAGGTTATTTCAAGTCACTTATTTCTTCTTTGGTCAATCTCTTTTGTAAATTCATGTCCAAAACTCTCGTGCCTGTATGAATTTCTTTTTCCAGAGAAAACAGAGAGGTCTTTTTTTGGTTTGTTTGTTTGTTTGTTTGTTTTTTAAAGTGGATTATTTAACTATTTGTGTGCAGTGATGAGGTATCAGTTTAAAGTTGCTCATATTTTAATATGATAATTGTAGGTGTGTCACCTTTAAATTATTTCATTATAGCTTTATATTTTAGCCTTATAATTTATAAATTGGTAAATGTGCTGTTTTTATTTATTTATTTTATTTATTTACTAATTTACACTCCATATTTTATCCCACCCACTGTCCACCCTCCAACTGTTCCACAACCCATACTTTCTCCCCAACCCCCTGTCTCCACGTGAATGCCCCAACCCACAACCCTACATGACCTCTAAACTCTCTGGGGCCTCTATTCTCTTGAGAGTTAGGTACATCATCTCTTAGTGAACACAGACACAGCAGTCCTCTACTGTATATGTGTTGGGGACCTCATATCAGCTGGTGTATGCTGCCTGTTTGGTTGTCCAGTGTTTGAGAGATCTCGGGGATCCAGATTAATTGAGACTTCTGGTCCTCCTACAGGGTCACCCTTCTCTTCAGCTTTTTTTAGCCTTTCCATAATTCAACCACAGGGGTCAGCAGCTTCTGTCCATTGGTTGGGTGCAAATATCTGCATCTGACTCTTTCACATGCTTGTTGGGTCTTCTGGAGTGCAGTCATGATAGGCTCTTTTTGTGAGCACTCCTCAGTAATAGTGTCAGGCCTTGGGAACTCCTCTTGATCTGGATCCCACTTTGGGCCTGTCACTGGAGCTTCTAGTTCCATCCATTTGCCTAATAATTTCATGAATTCATCATTTTTAATAGCTGAGGGGTATTCCATTGTGTAAATGTACCATATTTTCTGTATCCATTCCTCTGTTGAAGGCCATCTGGGTTCTTTCCAGCTTCTGGCTATTATAAATAAGGCTTCTATGAACATAGTGAAGCATTGTCCTTCTTATATGTTGGAGAATCTTTTGGGTGTGTGCCCAGGAGTGATATAGCTGGGTCCTCAGGTAATACTATGTCTAATTTTCTGAGGAACTACCAGACTGATTTCCAGAGTGGTTTTACCAGCTTGCGATTGCACCAACAATGGAGAAGTATTAGTCTTTCTCCACATCCTTGCCAGCATCTGCTGTCACCCGAGGTTTTGATCTTAGCCATTCTGACTGATATGAGGTGGAATCTCAGGGTTGCTTTGGTTTGCATTTTCCTAATGACTAAGGATGTTGAACATTTGTTTGGTGCTTCTCAGCCATTCAATATTCCTCAGTTGTAAATTCTTTGGTTAGCTTTTTGCCCCATTTTTAATAGGGTTATTTGATTATCTGGAGTTTAACTTCTTGGGTTCTTTGAATATATTGGATATTAGCCCTCCATCATATATAGGATTGGTAAATATCTTTTCCCAATCTGCTGATTGCCTTTTGTCCAATTGACAATGTCCTTTGCCTTACAGAAGCTTTGAAATTTTATGAGGTCCCATTTGTTGATTCTTGATCTTAGAGCATAAGACATTAGTGTTCTCACTGTGGTCAAGGCTCTTCCCCACCTTCTCCTCTATAAGTTTCAGTGTATCTGGTATGTGGAGGTCTTTTATCCACTTGGACTTGAGCTTTGTACAAGAAGATAAGAATGGGTCAATTTGCATTTTTCTGCATGCTGACCGCCAGTTGAACCAGCACTATTTGTTAAAATGTCTTTTTTTTCAACTGGATTATTTTAGCTTCTTTATCACATATCAAGCGACCATAGGACCATAGGTGTGGGTTCATTTCTGGGTCTTCAATTCTATTCCAATGATCTTCCTGCCTGTCTCAGTACCAATACCCATACAGTTTTTATTACTATTACTCTATAATACAGCTTGATGTCAGGGATGGTGATTCCCCCAGTTCTTTTATTTTGGAGAGCAGTTTTCGCTATCCTGGGTTTTTTTGTTATTCCAAATAAATTTGCAAATTGTTCTTTCTAACTCTATGAAGAATTGATTTGGAATTTTGATGGGGATTGCAATGAATCTGTAGATTGCTTTCGGCAAGATGGCCATTGTTATATTAATCCTGCCAATCCATGAGCATGGGATATATTTCCATCTTCTGAGATCTTCAATTTCTTTCTTCAGAGACTTGAAGTTCTTGACATACAGATCTTTCACTTGCTGGGTTAGAGTCACACCAAGGTATGTAATATTATTTGTGACTATTGTGAAGGGTGTTGTTTCCCTAAGTTCTTTCTCAGCCTGTTTATTCTTTGAGTAGAGGAAGGCTACTGATTTGTTTGAATTAATTTTATATCCAGCCATATTGCTGAAGTTGTTTATCAGCAGTAGTAGTTTTCTGGTGGATTTTTTGGAGTCACTTAAGTATATGACCATATTATCTGCAAATAGTAATATTTTGACTTCTTCCTTTCCATTTTGTGTTTCTTTTACCTCTTTTTGTGGTCTAATTGCTCTAGTTAGAACTTCAAGTACTATAATGAATAGATAGGGAAAGAGTGGACAGCCTTGTCTAGTCTTTGATTGTAGTGGTATTGCTTCAAGTTTCTCTCCTATTACTTTGATGTTGACTACTGGTTTGCTGTATACTGCCTTTACTATGTTTAGGTATAGGCATTGAATTCCTGACCATTCCAAGACTTTTAACATGAAGGGATGCTGAATTTTGTCAAATGCTCTTTCAGCATCTAATGAAATGATCATGTAGCTTTTTGGGGGGGGGCTTGTTTATGTAGTGGATTACAATGATTCATTTTTGTATACTGAACGATCCCTGCATCCCCGGGATGAAGCCTACTTGGTTGTAGTGAATGATTGTTTGATGTGTTCCTGGATTCTGTTGGCAAGAATTTTATTGAGTATTTTTGCATCAATGTTCACAAGGGTAATTGGTCTCAAAATTTATTTTTTTCTTTCTTGGGTGGGTCTTTGTATAGTTTAGGTATAAGCTTAATTGTGGTTTCAAAGAACAAATTGGGAAGTGTTCATTCTATTTCTATTTTGTGTAATAGTTTGAAGAGTATTAATATTCGGTCTTCTTTGAAGGTCTGATAGAATTCAGTGCTAAAACCAGGCAGTTCTGGGTCTTTTGTTTTTTTGGTTGGAAGTCTATTAATTATTGCTTCTTTTTCTTTAGGGGTTATGGGATTGTTTAAATCATTTATCTGCTCCTGTTTTTACTTTGGTACCTGGTATCTGTCTTTAAAATTGTCCATTTCATCCAGATTTTCCAATTTTGTTGAGTATAAGCTTTTGTAGTAGGATCTGATGATTTTTGAATTCCCCTGATTTCTGTTGTTATGTTTCCCTTTTCATTTCTGATTTTATTAGTATGGATACTGTTTCTGTGCCCTCTGGTTAGTCTCATTAAGGGTTCATCTATCTTGTTGATTTTCTCAAAGAAGCAACTCCTGGTTTTGTTGATCCTTTGTATAGTTCTTTTTAATTCTATTTGGTTGATTTCAGCCCTGAGTTTGATTATTTCCTGCTGTCTACTCCTCTTTGGTGTATTTGCTTCTTTTTGTTCTAGAGCTTTCAGGTGTGCTGTCGAGCTGCTAGTGTAAGCTCTCTCCAGTTTCGTTTTGGAGGCACTCAGAGCTATGAGTTTTCCTTTTAGCACTGCTTTCACTGTGTCCCATAAGTTTTGATATGATGTGTCTTCGGTTTTATTAAAATCTAAAGTCTCTAATTTCCTTATTTCCTCCTTGACCAAGTTATCATTGAGTAGAGTGTTGTTCAGCTTCCATGTGTCTTTGTGCTTTCTGTTGTTTATGTTGGTATTTAAGACTAACCTTAGTGTGTGTTGATCTGATAGGATGCATGGGATTATTTTAATCTTTTATCTGTAGAGACCTGTGCAGTTTTGTTCAGTTTTGGAGAATGTACCATGAGGTGCTGAGAAGAATGTATATTCTTTTACTTTAGGATAAAATGTTCTATGAATATCTGTTAGATCCATTTGGTTCATAACTTCTGTTAGTTTCCTTGTGTCTCCATTTAGTTTCTGTTTCCAGGATCTGTTCATTGCTGAGAGTGGGATGTTGAAGTCTCCCACTGCTATTGTTTGGGTGCCCTTGCATTTGGAGCATAGATGTTCAGAACTGAGAGTTCTTCTGTGTAGATTTTTTCCTTTGATGAGTATGAAGTGTCCTTCCTTATCATTTTTTATAACTTTTGGTTGAAAGTCGATTTTATTCAATATTAGAACGGCTTCTCCAGCTTGTTTCTTGGGACCTTTCGCTTGGAAAATTATTTTTCAACCTTTTACTCTCAGGTAGTATCTGTCTTTGTCACTGAGGTTCGTTTCTTGTATGCAGCAAAATGTTGGGTCCTGTTTGTGTATCCATTCTGTTAGTCTATGTCTTTTTATTGGGGAATTGAGTCCATTGATGTTAAGAGATATTAAGGAAAAGTGATTTTTACTTCCTGTTATTTTTGTTGTTAGAGGTGGAATTAAGTTTGTGTGGCTATCTTGGGTTCATTGAAAGATTACTTTCTTGGTTTTTCAGGTGTTCAGTTTCACTCCTTGAGTTGCTGTTTTCCATTTATTATCCTTTGTAGGGCTGGATTTGTAGAAAGACATTATATAAATTTGGTTTTGTCATGGAATATCTTGTTTTCCATGTCTATGGTAATTGAAAGTTTTTCTGGGTATAGTAGCCTGGGCTGGCATTTGTGTTCTCTTAGGATCTTTATGGCATCTACCCAGGATCTTCTAGTTTTCATAGTCTCTGGCAAGAAGTCTGGTGTAATTCTGATAGGTCTGCCTTCATATGTTACTTGACCTTTTTACCGTACTGCTTTTAATATTGTTTCTTTGTTTCATGAATTTGGTGTTTTGAATATTATGTGACGGGAAGAATTTCTTTTCTGGTCAAGTCTATTTTGAGTTCATAGGCTTCTTGTATGTTCATTGGCATCTCTTTCTTTAGGTTAGGGAAGTTTTCTTCTATAATTTTGTTGAAGATATTTACTGGCCCTTTAAGTTGGGAATCTTTACTCTCTTTTATACCTATTATCCTTAGGTTTTGTCTTCTCATTGTGTCCTGGATTTCCTAGATGTTTTAGGCTAGGAGCTTTTTGCTTGCATTTTCTTTCATTGTTCTGTCAATGTTTTCTGCACCTAAAATTCTCTCTTTTATCTCTTGAATTCTGTTTGTGATGCTTGTATCTATGACTCCTGATCTCTTTCCCAGGTTTTCTAACTCCAGGGTTGTCTCCCTTTGTGATTTCTTTATTACTTCTATTTCCATTTTTAGATCTTTGGTGGTTTTGTTCATTTCTTTCACCTGTTTGATTGTGTTTTCTTGTAATTCTTTAAGGGATTTTTGTGTTTCCTCTTTAAGGGCTTTTACCTGTTTACCTATGTTCTTCTGTATTTCTTTAAGGGAGTTATTTATGTCCTTCTTAAAGTCCTCTATCATCATCATGCAAAGTGACTTTAGATCCAAATCTTGCTATTCCTGTGTGAGGGTTTATCCAGGACTTGCTATGGTGGAATAACTGGGTTCTGATGATGCCAAGTAACCTTAGTTTCTGATGATTATGTTCTTATGCTTGCCTCCCACCATCTGGTTATCTCTAGTGCTACCTGCCCTTGCTATATCTGACTGCAGCCTGTCCTTCCTGTGATCCTGGTTGGGTCAGAATACCTCAGAGTCCAGCTGTGTCTCTGATCCTGTGATTCTGGGATACTGTGATCCTGAGATCCTGGTTATGTCAGAACTCTTGGGAGTCAAGCTGCCTCTGGGGCCCTGAGATTCTGGTGTGAGCTAGCTCCTGGGAACTTAGGATCTTTGGGATCCTGGCCATGTTAGTGCACCTGGGAGTAGAGTTTCCTCTGGGTGTTGTGGGACTGACAGAGGAGTTCTTGCACAAGGTCTGTTCGGGGCACGGGCCCATTCAAACTGAAAGGAACCCAAGCCACTGGTCAGGCAGGTTCCCGTGTCCCTGGATCCGGCTGGTCCCAGTTACTGCTGGTGTTGGAATAGATAGCGTGTCCTCCTCACTTCTGAGCCTATGATCCTTGGAGTGTTAGAAAGCCTGGGAGTGGATCTTCCTCTGGGTGTTGTGGGACTGACTCAAGAGTTAGTTCTTATGAGAATAGCTTCAGCAACATTTTGTGGGAGATGTAAACAGAAACTTTCAAGGAAAATAATCAACTTTTAAATATATTCCCCAATCTTCAATTTCCAAGGCTCTGGTTTCCTTCTTGTCAGCCCCCTCTTCTTCTCCATGTCCATTTGAATCCCACAAAACATTAACTTTGAAGAAGCTCTGTTTTCATCTAGATATTATGATCAACCCCTTTCTACTGTGTATAATCCAAGAACATTCCTATAGGTTAGGAGTCCCCAAATTTCTGTCAGCTAAATAACTTGGACTCTTTCTTATCTGTCCTCCAGATGGCGCCCTAAGTCCAGGCTGAAACCAGCAGCGTCTGTACCTGGGTACCTCCACCCCACCCCCATCCCTGCCGCTTTACCCCAGCCTCAGATTGAACAAATGAGTCTTTTGTAAAATTCTATCACAGTGTTCGATAAACAGAAGGAAAAGAGCCAAGAAACCAAAAAGCCTGCTCCAAATAAGTTACAAAGAACAGGAATAGCCATGAAAGGTCTGTGAAACACAGACCAAAAGAAGGTTTCAGGGTGCTGAGGAAAAATGATATTAGTGGTCACATCAAGAGCTAGACACTGCATGCTGCAACCTTGACCTGGCAGGCAAGATGTGCCTACTTATCCAGTAGTAGCGATAAATAAGCACTCTTTTGATTTGATCTGAGGCCATTTGCATAGGAGTGCTTATGCCTGGTATTTTAAACATGGTCGGTCAAAACCAATGGCTATGGAAGTCATAGGCCCTGAGGGAGAACCCAATGATGTTTTCCTAAATGCTCATGTTGTCAAACTGCCGTCCAAATAATTTATGTTTGTATCTATAGATTCGTGCTGCTCCAAATCTTGGTCAGAGGAGTTTCTCATTTTAGTGGGTAGTGACTAAGGCAGGGATGCATTACTGTTGTTCAGAGTGCTGAGAGTATGTGATTGTTTGTGTTTAGCGATGAATAGGAGGCTTGAATCCACCCTTCCACGCCAAGGCTCAGGAAACACGGAATGTGGTGTTGAAAGAATGTAAGCACCGGAGACAGGCAGGAGTGTTGGGAAATGCTGTCCTCTGGAGAGAGCTCTCCCGCTGCTCACATAAATTCAAAGCAGCTGTAGCTACCTACAGACTCAAAGGATCAAAGCCAGCTAAAAGTTACTAGCTGAAGAGCTATTGGGATTTGAGGGAGGGAGGAAGTTGAATCAGCTCCTGAGGGAGGGAGAATCACTTTTCTGAGGGAGAAGTGAGGTCACTGATAAATTCTCCATTTCACAATAGATGTGGGCAGTGGTGGCGCACACCTTCAATCCCAGCACTCTGGAGGCAGAAGCAGGCGGATTTCTGAGTTCGAGGCCAGCCTGGTCTACAGAATGAGTTCCAGGACAGCCAAGGCTATACAAGTGAAACCCTGTCTCGAAAAACAAAAACAAAAATAAACAAAAAAATCCATTAACATATATATATTGGTTTTTCGAGACAGGGTTTCTCTGTGTAGCTCTGGCTGTCCTGGAACTCACTCTGTAGACCAGGCTGGCCTCGAACTCAGAAATCCACCTGCCTCTGCCTCCCAAGTGCTGGGATTAAAGGCGTGTGCCACCGCCACCGCCGCCCGGCCCTCATTAACATATTAAAAACTATAAAAGGAGGACATAAAGCTGGAAGGAGATGTGTACCCTGCGGGAAGTTGGAAAGGGAGAGGGAGAAATTAATATACTCAAGATACAGTATATATACATATATATGATTAAAAATAAAACTTAATATTTAAAAATACAGAGAAACTGGGTTTAGAAACAGGAGAGGTCTTGAGAATGTAAGTATGATACCATTTTAATTCACCTAGAGTCACAGAATTTATAGATTATAAGAAAAAAACATTCTACTCATTTTTTGTTAAATTTGGAGTTTCATGGTGACATTTTACAACAAAATTATCTGATATTTTGTATTATTTACTCCCTTGCCAATATTCTTTATCTTTTCTCTTCCACTTTCACTGGCCCCTCCTCCTAAGTGGTTCCGGCTTCTCTTTTCTTGACGTCTATATTTCATCACCTCTTTCACCTCCATCATCTCTCCTCTCCATACACTTTAATAATCCCCTTCCTCCTTTCATGACCTAACTGCCCCACCCCCACAAACATTCTTAGAGAAAACACACAGTATTTTTCTTTTAAAGACTGGCTTATTTAGCTTCATATAACGATCTTTCAGTTGAATACATTTTTTCCTGTGGTTGGGATCAGTTTATTTTTCTTTACAGCTGAAAAATATTCCCTTATGTATACATATCACATTTTCTCTATCCATCTGTTATGGTTTGTATATGCTTTTCCCAGGGAGTGGCACTATTAGGAGGTGTGGCCTTGTTGGAGTAGGTGTGTCACTGTGGGTGTGGGCTTAAGACCTTCACCCTAGTTGCCTGGAAGTCAGTCTTCCACTAGCAGCCTTAAGATGAAGATGTAGAACTCTCAGCTCCTCCTGTACCATGCGTGCCTGGATGCTACCATGTTTCTGCCTTGATGACAATGGACTGAACCTCTGAGCCTGTAAGCCAGCCCCAATTAAATGTTGTCTTTTATAAAACTTGCATTGGTCATGGTGTCAGTTCACAGCAGTGAAACCCAAACTAAGACACCATCTGTCTGTTGATGGACATTTAAGCTGGTTCCAAATCTTACCTATTCTGAACAAATAGTACAGCATTAATGTTCAAGTAACTGTGTTTTTCTCCCTGGGAATCCTTAAGGTGTTGTCTTGATTTATTTTCTTGTTGCTATAATGAAACATAGAGATAAAAAGCAACATAAGGTAGAAAGAGTTTATTTTGGCATGCATATCCAGGTTATAGCCCATCGTGATGGGGAATGGCAGCAAGAGAGGCTTGAAGGAGCTGGTCACATCACATCTGCAGTCAAAAGTAGAGAGCATGCTGGAGCTCAGGTGCCTTTCTTCACTTTATAAAACCCAGAGTCCCAGTCTTAGGAATAAGTGCCATCCACAGTGGGTGGGTCTTTCCAGTTCGCTTAATGTACTTAAGATAATCCTCACAGTGTGTGGAGAGCCCCATCTCTCAGATGATTCCATATCCTGTCAGGTTAACAGTTAACAATAACCATCATAGGTATGTACCCAAAGAGTAGCATAGCTGGTCATATCCTAATTCTATTTCTGAGAAATTTCCATAATGATTTCTGCAGTGGAGAACCCAAATTCAATTTTCCTCAGTGGCATATAAGGTTTCCTTTGCCCCTCCTCTTTATCTGCTTTGGTTGACACTGATGTTCTTAACAATAGCCATCGTGACTGAGATGAGATGAATCTCAGGGTAGTTTTAATTTGTGTTACACTGGTGTCTAGGGATGCCGAACATTTGTTCAAATAGTTATTGGCTATTTGTCTTTCTTCCTTCAAGAACCGTCCAATGAATTCATTAGCCCACATGCTGATTGGCTGATTTGGAGTAGTATGCAATTTTTGGTACACTTTAAAATTCTAGATGTTAATCCCCAGTCAGATATATTGTTGGAAAAGATTTTCTCCCATTCTTTCTGATATGCTGATTGTTTTCTTTGCCATGCAGAAGTGTCTCAATGTCATGCAAACCCATTTGATCTTGACCATATTTTCTGTACTATACACAGTACACCACCATTCATATGAATCGAGTTTCATTCTTCTCTCTCTCTCTCTCTGTGTGTGTGTGTGTGTGTGTGTGTGTGTGTGTGTGTGTGTGTTGTGTGTGTGTGTAAGTGAGGTATTCTCAGTACCATTCGTTGGGCAGGCATTCACCTAATAAATGTTCTGACACCACTGTCAAAGCTGTCGCTGTGGAGGATTATCTCAGGATACTTTATTCCATTGATCTACATGTCAGTTCTTGTGTCTGTGTCAGTGGCACGCTGTCTTTGTCCTAGGCCCTGCACTGTAATTTGAAGTTAGTTATGTTGGTGCCCCAGCAGTGCTCTGCCTAGTCTGGTCCTTTCTCCCTTCATCCGACTTCAACTTCTGTGGAGAATTTAACTGGGATTTTGACAGAGACTGCTTTGAATCTACAGACCACTTCTGGAGCATAGAGACTTTTCACAATACTATTTCTGTCAGTTCATGAGCATGGGGTTGTTCCATCTATTGTCTTCTCTAATTTCTTTCTTTAGTGTTTTTTTTTTTTAAATTTTCTTCCTTACAGAGATCTTTCATCTCCTCAACTGGGATGATTCTTAGACTTTTTTTTAAAAAGATACAGTGAGTAGGAGTGGTTTTTGTTTTTGTTTTCTGATTTCTTTCTCAGTAGGATCATTATTTACTTACAGAAAAGTTGCCATAGTTTATATGTTTATTTTTGTGCACTGCCACTTTGCTAGGTTTGTCAATTCTAAGAGTTTTCTGTTGGAGTCCTCAGGAACTGTCATTTATTTAGAGGATTATCTCATCTTCAAATAGGTGCTTTCCACTTCATCTTTTCCTACTTACGTGCCTTTTCCTTCCTTCTCCAGTCTTAGTGCTGAAGGTTAGACATCAAGAAGGACACTGAGGAGGAGCAGAGAGAGAGGGCGTGCTTGACTCATCCTGATGTTACAGGAAATGTTTCCAAGTTTTCCATTTATTATGTGGTTTGTTGTATGCTTTCCTACATAATTTTGTTGTGTTCATGTATGTTCTTTCTTTTCTGATTTCTCAAGGTTTTCATTCTTAAGGAAAGACAAACTTTGCCAACGGCCTCTTTTGCAGCTACTGAGATGAACATATGATTTTTGTCCCAGAGTGTATTTATATGTTATATATTTATTGATTTGTGTGTGTGTGTGTGTGTGTGTGTGTGTGTGTGTGTGTGTGAATACTTTGTTCTATTCCATTGATCTTCCTTGGAATAAAACCGACTTGGTGATGGTATTCTTGAATTCAGTTTGCAAGGATATTATTAAGAATCTCTGTGTGCACGTTCGACAAGGACACCAGGCTGTAGACTTCTTGTTCTATTTTGTCCTGATGTGATTTTGACATGAGAGTGAGTCTAGCTCTGTAGAATCTCTTTATTAGTGCTGTTTCACTTGCTGTTTTATAGAAAAGGATGAGGAATGCTAATGGTAGCTATTCTTGAAAAGATTGGCTGGATGTTGCAATGCCTAAAGCTTCCATTTCCATTCTTACTGCACAGGACAGGGGAGGGCCTCAGGTGGTCTCGTGCTTGCTGAAATGTTTAGAACCTGAATCTTGTGCTGATAACTCACTGGTGTGAATTCATGAGTGTAGCTGTTCTGCTGTATCTATATAACAGTGTTTCTTGGCATACAGAACACATGTATACTAAAATACTAATATACAACTTTTTATATTGGACTTAATTAAGTGCCTATTCATTTGCCTCACTAATCTTACTTTTTACTATTATACCATTCTTGTAGATTCTTTCATGTTTTCTACATATATACTCACGTAATCTTCAAAGGTAAAATTATTTCCTTTTCCTGTGTGTCCCTGTTATATTTTTCTATTTCATTTTTATTGTGCTCAGTAGAATTCCAGTGCTATCAGAGCAGTGAGAATTGATGTCATCACCATGTCACTAATTTTCAGAATTAAACATCCATTCTTTGAATGCCATAGGAATGGCTGGAGTTTATTCTTGAGAGGAAGAAGGGACTATTGGCATACTGACAGTTGAATTATGAGATCTGACTTTACCTTCAAGAGAATCACTCAACTGCTGCAGGAAGAGTAGAGCATTCCCCCTTTTGGGGAAGTAAAGGAATGAAGTGAGACAATAAGGAGCTATATCAAAGTCCAAACCAAACCTGGTGATGGCCATCATTAGGGAGACAGCAAAAAATATTGAGTTTTGCAAAATATGTTAGATAGCATGAAAGAAAGAATAAAGCCATCCCTGACTCTGTATCTCTGAATTTTAAGTAATTATGTGACTATGTTTTTTACATATATGTGCATATATATACTGTTTAATTTTTCATAAGAAATTATGTGTAATTTAATAGCTGTTAAGTTTAATTCTTTAAAATTTTTATACAATTTCATAATAACTATTTCTTGAATCTGTCTGGTAGGAAGCCGGCAGGGACATAAGTATAAACAAAGTATATTGTTTTATTTTACAACATCAAAAGCCAGAGCCTTTTATGAAGATGAATTTGCTTTATAATTTATTCATTGACAATTCTAGCCAGTATATAATATAGTTTGACCTTACTCATTCCCTCATTACCCTCTACTACCCTCCAACTCTTTCTAGACCCTTCTTTCCAAGATGTCCTCTCCTACTTTCATGTCTTTATTGTTATTATTATTTTAGGGACCTACTGAATTTAATTAGAATAGTTTGCATTAGCCAGGTTATAAAGTTATTAACTGCGGCATGGAAAATGTATCACTGAAAATTTTTTCTCAATCCCCAGGAGCATTTACCTGCCAGTATGCACAGGACAGGGAGAGCCTCAGGAGGCGCCCAATCTCCGTGTTTGCTGAAATGTTGAGAGGCTGGATCTTTGCAGGTCTTGTGCAGATAAGTACAGGTGCCCTGACCTTGTCAGTGTAACTGCCCCGCCACATCCAGCTAACAGTTTCCCCGCATTCCTCCTGTCTTCTGGCTTTGAAGTCTTTCCACTCCCTCTTCCACGATGTTCCTTCAACCTTGGAAGTGTAAGAAAGATGTCCAATTTAGGCCTGCTTTTTTCTTAATTTTTTTTATTGTGTTCCTCGGCCACTAGGCAGTTAGAAACTTTGTCGGTCTTGTTCACTGCCAGAATCCAGAACCTAATGAGTACTCTGTGTGTATGTGCATTGGATGTTAAATAAATGTTTGTATAAATGAGTGAATGGAAGGGAGTTAATATTTCTAATGAATCTTCAAACTACTCCTGCTTTTCCAAATTATACTTCCACTTTTGGAAGCTTATTTTGAGAAAAACTGAACAACTGAAAACATTTGTCACTGTAGCTATTCATTAAAACATTCTATTTAAAAATGAAAAATTAAATACACCCTAAGTGTTCTGTTGGAAGAAATTTGGGGCATGGCTCAGAAGTGTCCAGGAGGACTCTGTCCACTCTTGGGTCCAGAAGGCCACTGACTCCCACCCAGGCCCTAGCAGACCTGTGGGCAGAGGAAATTTCCAGCCAGATGGCAGGGTTATCTTAGGTCACTTCTAACCATGGATTCTAATTACAGCTCTTGAAACCACCAGGGCTTAATTTTCAAAGTTTTACAGCAGCCTTTGAACTGTTCCCGGGGCCTCATTATTGTCAGCGGTCTCCGCCACGGGCCTATGTGCACGGTGCTCTGGGAGAAGAGAAGTGACTAAAGGAGAGAGAAGGAAGAGAAGCAGGAGCATCGGGAAACCCCGGGGAGCAGACTTTTAATTAAAACCCAGCTGAGCAATTTGCATCAGTGAGTTTCACCCCAGGAAAGAGAGTAGCCTCAGGAAGGGCTGCCGGAAGTGGGCTTGCTCCTCCCTATGAGGTGGTGTTTACCACGACCACGGACATTGAAGTACATCACGGCAGACATCAGCACCTTCAGGGAGTCCTGATTGAGAGTGCCAACAGGAGCTCATTGCAACTGGCAATGTAATTTGACCAATTTACAACGTCTACATTTATTGCCCTGTGTGCTGGGGAAACAAGAGCTTTAACCCCACATTTTTCTCTCCTAAGACAGAACTAGTGTTTTTACCTTGTTCAGGATTATTCAGAATTCCAGTACTCAATCTTAAGTATATGTGTTCTGTAATCTACGAACTCCTGGGCTAAAAGTTGCTTAAGACATTTTATGTCTTCATTTGTATAAATAAGGACACACAGAAAATGCCTCTAAGTAACAAAAAGTAGGATACTTTACCTAATGGTCCCTATCTCAACTCCACCTAGACCACCTAGTGGCTTCATTTATTTAACTAATATGCACTGAATTCTCTTTATGAAACACAGGTTGGCTGTTGGAAAAGGCTGTATCCAAGGTGAAGCAAGAACAATTTCTCCTTTCTTCATATGTATATCCTGGATATGAGGATGCTTTTGCTTCTGGATCTGATTCTAAAAAAAATGTTAGCTGGCCAAGACTTAGAGCTTCACGACCAAACAGAGCTAACAGTAAGGGGATTTAACCCTTCTTTAGGTTTCCAAAGATTCTGACAAATGGAGAGAGAATTCTTGTAGGAAGAGGTTGTTATACTGCTGTGGTATTTTGCCAAGGAAATATATGCAGTGTACTGCTCTGCTCCAGCTTCTCAGTAAACTACAGAAAATAAATCCTTGGGCCGCTTCACAGGGAAGGGAAATATTAGAGAACATTTGGAGACCTGTACTATACTTGAACTGCCGCCCTCCCCCACCCCGGCTCTCTTTTAACATGCTTGTTCCCAGGAGGTAGCTACATTTTTGGCGATTATACAGCTTTAGGAGGTAGGGCGTAGCTGAGAGAACTAGGTCACTTGGGGTAACGGTTGTAGCTCTGCACTGCACTTCACTTTGTACCACACCAGGATGATGTGAAGAGCTGTCCATCCTCCGCCCCATAGCCCCACTACCATGAATCACTAGTCTCATGCTTTCTTCCTCAAATGGATTAAAACCTTCAAATCACAAACCAAAGGTAAATATTTGTTGACTTTTTTCTGCAGGGTTTTTTTTTTTTTTTTTTGGTTTGTTTTTTTTTTTTTTTTTTTTTGGTTATGCAGATGTGACTAAGGCACCCATTGATGATAGAACATGTGGAGACCTGAGTTTGAACATGTTAGAATCCAGCATCTACAAGTTCAAAACCACAGGGAAAAATGCTATGAGGAGAGTTTGGTTATAATGATAGGGCTATAGGCATTGGCCACTTGAGGCCACTATTAGGATGAATCATTCTTTTTTTTTTTATTGTATATATTCTATATTTACAATTCATTTCTCTTTTTCTGGTTCCCCACCCCCAAAGGTCCCACATGTCCTTTTCCCTCCCCCTGCTCCCGCATCCACCCCCTCCCACTTTACTGTTCTTGTACTCTCCCACAATGATGTTTTGGTCCATTCTAGCACCAGTGTCCACTCCTTTCTTCTTGTGAGACATCACTTGAAATGTGATTTGTGTCTTTGGTGTTCCAAGCTTCTAGGCTAATATCCACTTATCAGTGACTGTATACCATGGGTATTCTTTTGAGACTGGGTCACCTCACTTAGTATGACATTCTCCAGCTCCATCCATTTCTCTAAGAATTTCATGAATTCATTGTTTCTAATGGCTGAATAGTACTCCATTGTGTATATATACCACATTTTTTGTATCCATTCCTCTGTTGAGGGACATCTGGGTTCTTTCCAGCTTCTGGCTATTATATATAAGGCTGCTATGAACATAGTGGAGCATGTATCCTTATTGCATGCTGGTGAATCTTCTGGATATATTCCCAGGAGTGGTATGGCTGGGTCCTCTGGAAGTATCACGCCCAGTTTTCTGAGGAACCGCCATACTGATTTCCAGAGTGGTTGTACCAGCTTGCATTCCCACCAGCAGTGGAGGAGTGTTCCTCTTTCTCCACATCCTCGCCAACACCTGATGTCTTCTGAGTTTTTAATCTTAGCCATTCTGACTGGTGTGAGGTGAAATCTCAGGGTTGTTTTAATTTGCATTTCCCTAATGACTAGTGATGTTGAACATTTTTTAAGGTGTTTCTCAGCCATCCTAATTTCTTCAGGTGAAAAATCTCTGTTTAGCTCTGTACCCCATTTTCGGATAGGGTTATTTGGTTTTCTGGGGTCTAACCTCTTGAGTTCTTTGTATACATTGGAGATTAGCCCTCTGTCGGATGTGGGGTTGGTGAAGATTTTTTCCCAATTTGTTGGTTGCCGAGGATGAATCATTCTTTAAGCCATCTCTCTGTCATCTGTTACAGATTCAAAATACTAAAGGCCCTGAGCTGACTGGCTGAGTTTTAGCTGCAAGAGTTACAGGAAAAGATATGTAGTTGAGATTTTTAGCTATTGAGCTGTAAAGACAATATTTTCCACCCATTTAGGGTACCTTAAACTAAATCAGGCCTAAATGATGAGTGGGAGAGAGGAGATAGATGTATCGAAAGACAGAGAGACAGAGACAGACAGGGAGGGTGGAAGAGAGATGGGTGGGACTATTCCTCTCCTTGTGTCTGGTTAAACTTAAGCGGAGTGAACTGAGAGGGGGAATAGGTAGTCTATATTATGAAAATGATCTCTGAGATAATTATATCACTTTGTCTTATTAATATTAATATTCTGTCTCAATATTCCTCCTGACAAACTTTATAATTTCATAGAAAATAAATTAAACTGACATTTTTCTCCTTTTGATTCATTTCACAATTTTTCTTGATGCACTGGATTAATTTAAAGATTTTTATCCTGTGTGTGTGTGTGTGTGTGTGTGTGTGTGTGTGTTAACCTGTACGCATATGAGTCAGCTGCCCCTGGAGCTGTAGTTAAAGGCTAACTATAAGCTGTCCCTTATGAATGCTGGATCCTTTGTCAGAAGAGTATGTGTCCTGATTGCTGACCTGTCTCTCTAGCTCCTTCATACATTACTGCTTTAGCAAACAAGCTTTTTGTTGGTGCTTTACCCTTGAAGTTTCCTGCTTCGCCCACTTCTCACTGTATCAAGAACATTTTGACTTGAGGTCTCAGATTCTTTACCTCCCTGAACCTGCTGACTGGGTTCTAGGTCACTAGTTATAGGTAAGGTCTTCCCACCTTACCAATAGCTTCCACTGCCTCATTAGCCATAACTTTCTATTTAACATTTAGTAAGATATGTCTACTGATTTATTTCCTGTTGACCTTTGGAAAAGTATTTCTTCCCCATAGTTCAATGACACTATAATAAGTTCAGCCTTTTGTCTTATCTTTGTGGTCTACTCTCTCCCAGTATCATCAGCTTGCCTTAGAGTAGTAGCCTGTAGCATTTTCTTCTTAAATAATTCCATTTGGCCCAAAGATATAAGTGCCATATATATTCTGATAACTCCTGAATTTGTATTTTTATTCCTAACCCCTGCACCAAGGTCTAGATAGGTATCTATTATAATGCCTATCCAAGATATCTAACATTTCCTCATGATCTTTTCCTCAGACAAATATGTAGATTCAAATATTAAAACTGATATTTTCTTCATTTTTATATTAACATTTACTATTACCTCATTTGAAGGTGTAAATACCAGCGACAGTGGAATACCCAAGATACAATTCACAGACCACATGAAGCTCAAGAAGAAGGAAAACCAAAGTATGGATGTTTCAGTCCTTCTTAGAAGGGGGAACAAAATACTCAAGGAAGGAGATACAGAGACAAAGTGTGGAACAAAGACTGAAGGAAAGGCCATCCAGAGACTGCCCTACCTGGAGATCCATCCAGATATAGTCACCAAACACAGACACTATTTTGGATACCAAGAAGTATATACTGACAGGAGCTTGATACAGTTGTCTCCCGAGAGGTTCTGCCTGACAAATACAGAGGTGGATACACAAAGCCAACCATTGGACTGAGCATAGAGCCCAAAGGAGGAGTTAGAGAAAGGACTGAAGGAGTTGAAGGGTTTGCAATCCCATAGGAAGAACAACAATATCAACCAACCAGAGCCCCCAAGAGCTCCCAGGGTCTAAACCACCAACCAAAGAGTACACATGGAGGGACCCAAGGCTCCAGCAGCATATAGCAGAGAATGGCCTTGTTGGGCATCAATAGGTAGAGAGCCCCTTGGTCCTGTAAAGGTTTGATGCCCCAGTGTAGGGGAATGCCAGGGTGGGGAGGCAGGAGTGGGTGGGTGGGTGGGTGAGCACACTCATAGAAGCAGGGGGAGGGAGGATGGGATAGGGAGTTTCTGGAGGGGAAACTGGGAAAGGGGTTAACATTTGAAATGTAAATAAATAAAATACCCAATTTAAAAAAAAAAAACAGATTTCATCCTTGGTCTCTGCTTCCTGTTCCGTGTCGTGCTCCTTTCATCATCCAGTGATATTTGTCCCATCTTACAAACATAGAGGATCACACTTTCTAAAGAGCATGAATGTTTTGTGCCTTTATTTCCATTTTTCTTCCCTTGTTCAATGCATTGTTAAACATGTCTACGGATTTGCTGTAGGTAGGACTGAGTGGATATTTTATTTTTCTTGAGTTTAACATAAGTGCTTAAATATTTTAATGATGAGTATAATTCTTGCAGAAAGTCTCTGACAGTGGACATACTATTTCTTGCAGGGGTATTTTTTCTCGTACTATACTGTACATATTTAATCATGAATGTAAATTTAATGTGCCCAACTTGATTTTGGCATGATCAGAATTTCCTTTCTTAACAGGAAGACTAATAAAATAAGGAAGTCAATTCATAACCTAGAGAGGAAAGCCAGTGACATATAGAAAAAAAATCCTCAGTGTGGATTTTAAAAAGTCAGAAAAATAAGAAAGGAAATTAGATTTTGAAAAATGGGAACTTTGGAAATTAAATGCTTAATGCTTTAGGAAGCACACTAGATCTCATCATGACAGCTCATTCCTGAAATCAAGTATGAAGGTAGAGACAGGAAGAGAGCTGTATTAGTCCACCCTGGGTTTTATATATAGTGAGTTCAGTCTACTCTGAGTTGTGGAGTAGGATTCTGTCTCATAAAACAGAAAATAAATAACCAGAAACCAAAGCTGAACTAAAACCAACCAACCAATCAGTCACACCATAGAAAGCATCACTAATAGATTCAGCCAGAGGACAGAATTGTGTCTTAAATCTGAGTAACTTTGCAAAGAACTTACTTAACAAAATATATTTAGAACTTGTATACTAAAATTCCAAAACAACCAAAAAGAGGACCCAAAGTCCTACTGACTCAAACTGATAGTGTTCCCTATAAATTGAAAGTGGCAATATTTGTTGTTTAGAGGTAAGATCATGTGTCCCCGGCTGGCCCATGATTCACCATCTAGCCTGAGCTGGCTCAAATGCAGGACTCCCCTTACCCACCTCGTGAATACTGAGACTGAGCTTTAATATGTTATACTAAATTCCCCAAAGATTTCACACAATCTTAGTAAAAAATTCATAACAAGACTCCTTTTTTTAGAACTTGACAAGCTAATATTTGACTTTATATGGAAAAATAAATCAAAGCTGGAAAAGCTGAGACAATTGTGAAACAGGCAAAGTAGGAGAATATAGAAGCATCTTGAGTAATCAAGATGTAAAAACCAAGATTAATACACAAAGCCATGTCAGTGTGGTGCTGCTGAAAGGGCAAACACACACATCAGAGTAACAAATCCAGTCCACACATTCACTCACATAACTAATACATTTTTAATAAAAGTACAAAAAAATCAGTAAAATATAATCTTTCAAAAAACAGTTCTTATAGATTTGAAAGTTCATGTTTTAAAAAAACTCAATACCATGTACAAAAGTTAAATGCAAATTTTGATAAACATATGAAAATATGTCAAATGTTAAAAAATAATTCCGGAAAAAAATAAGACAAAATACTAAATATCATAAGTTGAGACACAACTTCTTGGACATAACAATAGATTCCAATCCATGAAGAAAGAAAATTGAGAAGTCATAGTTCATCAAAATTTAAAATCTTTGTACTTTGGGGAGTGGGAAAAAATGGCTCAGAGGTTAAAAGCATGCAGGGCTTTTATGGAGAACCAGAGTTTAGTTCCGAGCACACATGTTAGGGCAACTGACAACCATCTGAAACTCTAGTAACACAAGCAAAGACAATTAGGACTATTTCAGCCTTCTTTATACTTCTCAAGATCTAATTCTTCTCCACTATTAAGATTACTATATATTGTCTTATAATTACTAAGAAATAATTTTAATATTAGTATGTATACTTTATAAACATGCCTCTATTGTCAAACAATCATCAGTAAAACAACACATCATGCTTTACAGATAACATTTTTAAACATTTTGTTTGCTTTTTAGTTTCTTTGTAAGCATGTATCACCTTTTTTTGAAAAGCATGTTCCTTTATTGAAAAAGGAAGTAAAAACATTTTATGAAAAAATTGAAGATTTACATGGAAAATATTTCTGATAAAATAGAAGAGCTATCTAGAAAAACACGTTAAAATTGACTATTTTCACGGAAAATTAAAGAGTAAAGTGGTAGACATAAAAACATTGCTAAATTAATTGAAAAATGAAATAGAAATATTTTATGATAGAATTGAAGATTTACGTGGAAAATATTTCTAAGATTGTAGAAAAATGTAGAAAAACATGTTAAAATTGAAGATTATCATGTAAAATTTTATATAGAAATAATAATGGTAGGCATAAAAGTAATCCTAAGGTGATTGAAAGTGGAATTATAAACATTTTTAGGTAAATTGGAGATTTACATGGAGAATATTTCTGATAAAATTCAAGAAATATAGAGACAAACGTCGAAATTGACTATATCATGGACAATTTCCCAAATAAAATGGTAGATACAAAAAAACTTTCTAAGTTAATTAATGGTAGAATTAAAAACATTTTGTGATAAAATCAGAGATTTACATGGAAAACATTTCTGATGAAATAGAAGAAATATATAGAAAAAGATGTTAAAATTGAAGATTATCATGAAAAATAATGCAGATAAAATGGTAGACATAAAAAACATTACTAAATTAATTGAAAGAGGAATTATAATCATTTTCTGATAAAATTGAAGATTTACATGAAAAATATTTCTGTTAGTTTATGTCTTTTTATTGGGGAATTGAGTCCATTGATATTAAGAGATATTAAGGAATAATGATTGTTGCTTCCTCTTATTTTAGATGTTGTTTTTATGTTTGTGTGGGTATCTTCTTTTGGATTTGTTGGAAGATTACTTTCTTGCTTTTTTTAGGGTGTAGTTTCCCTCTTTGTGTTGGCAGTTTCTATCTATTATCCTTTGTAGGGCTGGATTTGTGGACAGATATTGTATAAATTTAGTTTTATCGTGGAATATCTTGGTTTCTCCATTTATGGTGATTGAGAGTTTTGCTGGATATAGTAGTCTGGGCTGGCATTTGTGTTCTCTTAGGGCTTTTATGGCATCTACCCAGGATTTTCTAGTTTTCATCATGTCTGGTGAGAAGTCTGGTGTAATTCTGATAGGGCTGCCTATATACGTGACTTGACTTTTTTCTCTTATTGCTTTTAATATTCTTTCTTTGTTTAGTGCATTTGGTGTTTTGATTATTATCTGACAGGAGGACTTTCTGTTCTGGTCCAGTCTGTTTGGAGTTCTGTAGGGTTCTTGTATGTATGGGCATCTCTGTTTTTAGGTTAGGGAACTTTTCTTCTATAATTTTGTTGAAGATATTCACTGGCCCTTTAAATTGTAAATCTTTGCTCTCTTCTATACCTATAATCCTTAGGTTTGGTCTTCTCATTGTGTCCTGGATTTCCTGGATGTTTTGGGTTACCAGCTTTATGCACTTTGCATTTTCTTTGACTGTTGAGTCAATGTTTTCTATGGTATCTTCAGTACCTGAGGTTCTTTCTTCTATCTCTTTTATTCTATTGTTGATTCTTGCAACTATGACTTCTGAATTCTTCCAAGGTTGTCTATCTCCAGAGATGTCTCACTTTATGATTTATTTATTGTGTCTACTTCCACTTTTAGAGCTTGGATGGTTTTTTTTTTTCAGTTCCTTCCTTGTTTTTGTTTCCCTGTAATTCTTTAAGGGATTTTGGGGTTTCCTCTGTAAGGGCTTCTGCCTGCTGACCCATGTTCTCTGGTATTTCTTTAAGGGATTTTTATGTTTTCCATTTAAGGGCTTTTACCTGTTGATCCATGTTCTCCTGTATTTCTTTAAGGGATTTATTTAAATCCTTCTTGAAGCCCTCTATCAGTATCATGAAATACGATTTTAAATTCAACTCTTGCTTTTCTGGTGTGTTGGGTTATCCTGGACTTGCTGTGGTGGGAGAACTGGGTTCTGATGTTGCCAAGTAGCCTTGGTTTCTGTTTGGTAGGATTCTTGTGCTTGCCTTTCCCCATCTGGGTTTGTCTTGCTGTCTCTGGCTGGAGCTTGTCTCTCCTGTGGGTCTGTAAGCCTGTGTCTGTACTCCTGGGAGACCAACTCTCTTCTGTGAGGGTCTGTGCACAGAAGACTGTTGAGTTGCCTGGCTCCCTGGTGCAAATGGTGGTGGGAAGACTTCCATCCCAGCTGCTCCACTGAGCATATGCCCTGTGTGCTCCTAGCTGTTTCCCTCCAGGGAGAAGGCGGAGATCTCACATCAGCGCTCAAAAGTGAAAGATCTGCTGCGAGATCACTCCTGGCAGGCCATGCACAGAATGTTGTGGAGCTGCCCAGCTCCCTGGTGCAAATGTTGGTGGGAGGCCATCTATCACCTTTTAACCTAGAAGAATCTGTAGCTAAAAAAAAATAAATTTCATGGGAACAGAATGGGAAAATATCTTGTTTATAAATGGGGTAAAAAATATTCCTGTATTTTTAATTGACAATAAATTGATAATGGGCAATGTGATATATTTTTAAACTCAGTTTCCAAACCTGTATGGATAATGCAGCTTTCCCTTGCTTTGGTTCAAGCCTTGCTATTCTCACCACCTGTTCAACAAGAATGATAAATGTGTCAGGCACATTTAGAGCAGGGTGAAGAAGGCAAATTATCAAGAAAGAACAGAGACCTGAAATCTAAAGGACCATCATCAAACAAAAAATAAAGCTTTTACTTGTGAGGTTGGCATTTAACCCAATGTGCTTTTTGTTCCCTCATTGGATATCAGAGAATTGGAATTCTATCAATTGTTAAGAATTTCTTTCTCAGATATACATTTGAAAACTGAGAAAACCACCACCATATGGTTTTAGAGAATTGTTTGATCTATTTTGAGGCAAACTTGACAAGATTAAATTTACTTATTGAATATCACAATTCTTTCCCTGGCTCGCACAAAGCAGTGGCAGCTGCCGTTTTCTAGAAGAAGGTGGGGCGGCTGTGTCATCTCCAGCCCTCAGCTTGCCATAGAAGCTACAGGCAGGAAGGAATGGACCCAGGAAGAAGGCATAATAAATCTTAGAAGTGGTGTAGGCAGGAGGTGATTGATATAGAACTGTGGACCTTTGAGGGATGATGCAGCCTCATCCTTCACCTAGTGGCAGATTAATTAATAATAATAATAATAATAATAATAATAATAATAGATATTTTAATCTAACGACATAGTAGAGTCTTCACCCATTAAAAATAGACTGGTTTAACCACTCAGTCTCAGGAGAGCTTTTGTAAGGAAATGAGGCATTGGAATGCTTTGTCATCTCTAACTTGCTAGCTAGTATGATTCTTAAAATTTTGAATATCTTAAGGCAAAGCTCAAAGATTATACTCACTATCTATGTGAAGTGAACAGGGACTCAATTCATATCAATCAGAAGTTTGTTGAGAATGTCCTGTTTCTCTCCACCTATCAGGTTCTGAAGAACATCTAGTATACAGAGACAATACATACTACTATGTCCCATACTCCAGTATTTGGTAAGACCACGACCCCCTAAGCCACAGCCTCTAACACTGGAATTGCAGTCTTATATGCAGTAATGAATGTGGGAATTCTGAAACCTTTGACAACAGGAAATGATTTCTTGCAAAATAAGCAGAAATTGATTCAAACTCAAGTGCTTTGTGGATCCAAGGTATTTGGGTGGTGCTCAGGCATGTTGCATCATGGTATTTCACTGTTCCTTCATATTTAAACACAGGATGTGCCTACTTTGTACTCTGCATGTCACCCACTGCCAATCAGTTCAGGCTGCCTAGAAGCACCTTGCTTGGCTAGATTAATCATTGTTGGATTATGAACTACAATGTTTTACTGTATACACAAATATTTCTTGTTGTACAAAATTATACAGGTTTAATTATGTAAATAAAAACTTACTGGGCTCTCCGGGCGGGCTGGCAGCGAGGGGCCATCTTGCCTCAGGACAGGGCGCAGAATTCTAGCAGCTGGAGTCAGAGGCTTGGACTGAGAGCTAGCATAGTCTAGCACAGACAACGCCGCCAGGCTCTGGCCCGCACCCAGAACCAGAAGAGATGGGCAGATCTGGGTACCAACAGCTCAGCAAAGGTCACTGTCCCCTGGGGACAGGCACACTGTGCTTTCAGCGGGGCCACCATCTTGCCTCGGGACACCGCATGAACAGCGGGCACAGCGAGCGGCTGGAGTCAGGTGTGTGGACAGAGATATAGCTTAGTTTAGCTCTGCAGGAGATCTGGGCACAGACAGCTCAGTTGTGGGTGCAGACCACTGCAGACCGGCTCTCCGGGCGGGCTGGCAGCGAGGGACCATCTTGCCTTGGGACAGGGTGCAGAATTCTAGCAGCTGGAGTCAGAGGCTTGGACTGAGAGCTAGCATAGTCTAGCACAGGCTCTGGCCCGCACCCAGAGCCAGAAGAGATCAGCAGATCTGGGTACCAACAGCTCAGCAAAGGTCACTGTCCCCTGGGGACAGGCGCGCTGTGCTTTCTGCAGGGCTGCCATCTACAATAAGACCAACTAACTCCAGAGATAAACAGATGGCAAAGGCAAACGTAGGAACGTTATTAACAGAAATCAAGGCAATATGGCACCATCTGAACCCAATTCACCAACCACAGCAAGTCCTGGATACCCCAGCACACCAGAAAAACAAGAGTTAGATATAAAAGCACAGGTCATGATGCTCCTAGAGGAACACAAAAAAGACATAAACAAATCTCTTAAAGAAATGCAGGGGAATATCAATAGGGTAGAAGCTCTTACAATGCAAACAAAAAAAAAAAACACTTAAAGAACTCCAGGAGAATATGGGACAACAGACAGAAACCAATAAAGAGGAAATGAGAAAATCAGTTAAAAAAATGCAGGAGAACTTGAAACAACATGCAGAAGTCATGAAAGAGGGAGCACAAAAATATATTAAAGAATTACATGAAAACACAAACAAAAAAATGAAGGAACTGAGCAAAACCATCCAAGATCTGATGTAGATCAGATCACAGAGGTAGAAACAACTAAGAAATCACAAAAGGAGGCAACTTTGGAGATATAAAACCTTGGGAAGAAATCAGGGGTCGTAGATGCAAACATCAACAACAGAATACAAGAGATAGAGATAAGAATCTCAGATGCTGAAGATAACATAGTAACCATTGACTCCACAGTCAAAGAAAACGCAAAATCCAAAAGGTTTGTAACCCAAAACATCCAGGAAATCCAGGACACAATGAGAAGACCAAACCTAAGGATTATAGGGATAGATGAGAGTGAAGATCTACAACTTAAAGGGCCAGCAAATATCTTTAACAAAATTATGGAAGAAAACTTCCCTAACTTAAAGAGAGAGGTGCCCATGAATATACAAGAAGCCTACAGAACTCCAAACAGACTGGACCAGAACAGAAACACCTCCTGTCACATAATAATCAAAACCCCAAATGTACTAAACAAAGAAAGAATATTAAAGGCACCAAGAGAAAAAGGCCAAGTAACATATAAAGGAAGACCAACAGAATCACACCAGACTTCTCTCCAGAAACCATGAAAGCTAGAAGATCCTGGGCAGACCTCATGCAGACCCTAAGAGAACACAAATGTCAGCCAAGACTACTATACCCAGCAAAACTCTCAATCAACATAGATGGAGAAATCAAAATATTCCATGACAGGACCAAATTTACACAATATCTTTCCACTAACCCAGCTCAACAAAGGATAATAGGAGGAAAACTCCAATACAAGGAAGGAAACTGCACCCAAGAAAAAGCAAGACAGTAACCTTCTTCCATCAAACTCAAAGGAAGATAACTATTCAAAAAAAAAAAAAAACATCAAAAATGTCAGGAAGTAATAATCTCTATTCCTTAATATCTCTTAACATCAATGGACTCAATTCCCCAATAAAAAGACATAGACTAAGAGACTGGATATGGAAACAGGACCCTACATTTTGCTGTTTACAGGAAACACAGCTCAGAGTTAAAGACAAACACTACCTTAGAGTAAAAGGATGGAAGACAATTTTGCAAGCAAATGGTCACAGAAAGCAAGCTGGAATAGCTATTTTAATATCAGATAAAATTGACTTTCAACCCAAAGTCATCAAAAGAGACACAGAAGGTCACTTCTTGCTAGTCAAAGGAAGAATCCACCAAGAAGAACTCACAATTCTAAACATCAATGCTCCAAATGTAAGGGCACACTCATTTGTAAAAGAAACTTTACTAAAGCTCAAAGCACACATTGCACCTAACACAATGATTGTGGGGGACCTCAATACTCCACAATCCACAGTAGACCGACCAGGAAAACAGAAACTAAACAGGGACACGGAGAAACTCATCGAAACTTTGGACCAATTGAATTTAACAGATATATATATATATATAAAACAATTCACCCTAAAGCAAAAGACTATACCTTTTTCTCAGCTCCTCATGGTACCTTCTCCAAAATCGACCATACAATTGGACACAAGACAGATCTCAACAAATATAAAAAGATCAAACTAATCCCATGCCTCTTATCAGATCACCATGGAGTAAGAGTGTTCTTCAATAGCAACAAAAACAACAGAAAATCCTCATACACGTGGAGGCTGAACAATATTCTACTCAATGATACCTTAATCCAGGAAGAAATAAAGAAAGAAATCAAAGATTTCTTAGAATTTAATGAAAATGAAGGCACAACATACCCAAATCTATGGGACACAATGAAAGCAGTGCTTAGAGGAAAACTCATAGCCCTGAGTGTCTCCAAAAAGAAACAGGAGAGAGCATATACTAGCAACTTAATGGAACACTTGAAAGCTCTGGAACAAAAAGAAGCAATTTCACCCAGGAGGAGTAGAAGACAGGAAATCATCAAACTCAGGGCTGAAATCAATCAAGTTGAAACAAAGGGAACCATACAAAGAATCAACAAAACCAGGAGCTGGTTCTTTGAGAAAATCAACAAGATAGATAAACCCCTAGCCAGACTTACCAAAGGGCACAGAGACAGTATTCAAATTAACAAAATTAAAAATGAAAAGGGAGATATAACAACAGAAACTGAGGAAATTCAAAAAATCATCAGAGCCTACTACAAAAACCTATACTCAACCCAACTGGAGAATCTGGAGAAAATGGACAATTTCCTCGACAGTTACCAAATACCAAAATTAAACCAGGATCAAATAGATCGTCTAAACAGACCCATAACCCCCAAAGAAATAGAAGGGGTCATAGACAGTCTTTCAACCAAAAAAAGCACAGGACCAGACGGTTTTAGTGCAGAATTCTATCAGACCTTCAAAGAAGTCCTGATACCGATACTCTTCAAACTATTCCACAAAATAGAAACAGAAGGAACACTACCCAACTCATTCTACGAAGCTACAATTACCCTGATACCAAAACCACACGAAGATCCAACTAAGAAAGAGAACTACAGGCCAATTTCTCTTATGATATCAATGCAAAAATACTAAACAAAATACTTGCCAACCGAATCCAAGAACACATCAAAACGATCATTCACCATGATCAAGTTGGCTTCATCCCAGGGATGCAGGGATGGTTCAATATACGGAAATCCATCAACGTAATCCACTACATAAACAAACTCAAAGAAAAAAACCACATGGTCATCTCATTGGATGCTGAAAAAGCATTTGACAAAATTCAGCATCCTTTCATGCTAAAGGTCTTGGAAAGAGCAGGAATTCAAGGCCCATACCTAAACATAGTAAAAGCAATATACAGCAGAGGAGTAGCCAACATCAAGGTAAATGGAGAAAAACTTGAAACAATCCCACTAAAATCAGGGACTAGACAAGGCCGCCCCCTCTCACCATATCTCTTCAATATAGTACTTGAGGTACTAGCTAGAGCAATTTGACAACAGAGGGAAGTCAAAGGGATACAAATCGGAAAGGAAGAAGTCAAACTATCACTATTTGCAGATGATATGATAGTATACTTAAGTGACCCAAAAACATCCACCAGAGAACTCCTTCAATTGATAAAAAACTTCAGCAAAGTAGCTGGCTATAAAATCAACTCAAGCAAATCAGTAGCCTTCCTATACACAAAGGATAAGCAGGCCGAGAAAGAAATTAGGGAAATGACATCCTTCACAATAGCCACAAATGATATAAAGTATCTTGGAGTGATGCTAACCAAACATGTGAAAGATTTATATGACAAAAACTTCAGGTCTCTGAAGATGGAAATTGAAGACGACATCAGAAAATGGGAAAATCTTCCATGCTCGTGGGTTGGCAGGACTAATATAGTCAAAATGGCAATCTTGCCCAAAGCAATATACAGATTCAATGCAATCCCCATCAAAATCCCAACTCAGTTCTTCATAGAGTTAGAAAGAGCAATTCTCAAATTCATCTGGAATAACAAAAAAACCCAGGATAGCTAAAACTATCATCAACAGCAAAAGAACTTCTAGGGGAATCAATATCCCGGACCTGAAGTAATATTACAGAGCAGTAGTATTAAAAACGGCATGGTATTGGTTCAGTGACAGGGAGGCAGATCAATGGAATAGGATCGAAGACCCAGAATTGAACCTGCACATCTATGGCCGATTGATCTTCGACAAAGGAGCTGAAAACATCCAGTGGAAAAAAAAGATGGCCTTTTCAACAGATGGTGCTGGCTCAACTGGAGGTCAACATGCAGAAGAATGAGAATTGATCCACTCCTATCTCTTTGCACTAAGCTCAACTCCAAGTGGATCAAGGACCTCCACATAAAACCAGACACACTAAACCTAATAGAAAAGAAACTGGGGAAGACCCTTAAGGACATTGGCTCAGGGGGAAAATTCCTGAACAGAACACCAATTGCTTATGCTTTAAGAGCAAGAATAGACAAACGGGACCTGATAAAATTACAAAGTTTCTGTAAGGCAAAAGACACTGTCAAAAGGACAAATCAGCAACCAACAAATTGGGAAAAGATCTTCACCAACCCCACATCCGACAGAGGGCTAATATCCAATGTATACAAAGAACTCAAGGGGTTAGACTCCAGAAAACCAAATAACCCTATCCAAAAATGGGCTACAGAGCTAAACAGAGACTTTTCACCTGAAGAAATTCAGATGGCTGAGAAACACCTTAAAAAATGTTCAACATCATTAGTCATTAGGGAAATGATTTCACCTCACACCAGTCAGAATGGCTAAGATTAAAAACTCAGAAAACATCAGGTGTTGGTGAGGATGTGGAGAAAGAGGAACACTCCTCCACTGCTGGTGGGAATGCAAGCTGGTACAACCACTCTGAAAATCAGTATGGCGGTTCCTCAGAAAACTGGACATGATACTTCCAAAGGACCCAGCCATACCACTCCTGGGCATATACCCAGAAGATTCCCCAGCATGCAATAAGGATACATGCTCCACTATGTTCATAGCAGCCTTATATATAATAGTCAGAAGCTGGAAAGAACCCAGATGTCCCTCAACAGAGGAATGGATACAAAAAATGTGGTATATATACACAATGGAGTACTATTCAGCCATTAGAAACAATGAATTCATGGAATTCTTAGAAAAATGGATGGAGCTGGAGAATGTCATACTAAGTGAGATGATCCAGTCTCAAAAGAATACCCATGGTATGCAGTCACTGATAAGTGGATATTAGCCTAGAAGCTTGGAACACCAAAGACATAAATCACATACCAAGTGATGTCTCACAAGAATAAAGGAGTGGACACTGGTGCTAGAATGGACCAAAGCATCATTGTGGGGGAGTACAAGAACAGTGAGGTCGGAGGGGGTAGATGAGGGAGCAGGGGGAGGGAAAAGGGCATGTGGGACCTTTGGGGGTGGGGAACCAGAAAAAGGGAAATGAATTGTAAATATAGAATATATCCAATAAAAAAAAAAGAAATAAACCATCCAAAAAAACTTACTGTTTTCTATCACCATTTCTCAACATTTTTATGTATTGTGTATTAAATGCCAGTGATGAAAAGGCTTAAGGACTCTTGTTCTATGCCCTTAGCTTTTAGAGAGCATAAAACCTAGCATGGACTGAATAGATATATGTCATGAGTTCTATCACCCAGTTACCTAACCTGTTTTCCAGAAGCTCTCACAAGACCTACTGTCCCCAGAAGGCTGTGGATCTGTTTGCATTCACCAGTACAACAAAATGTCAGACCCTCAGGTACAATAACTCGCACTAAGAACCTAAACTCAGTGAATCCAGAGAAGTTTAAATTATGGTTTCTCTTTTATATAAAGTACTGCCATGTGCATTCAACACATTGTCAGAAACTTCCCCAAGATCTCTGCCAACATAAATTCTTTTAGTGTGTGTAATTTGTTTACTTTGAGCGTTTTTACCCCAGAGAAGTAGGGCATGAATTTTTTTGTCCCCTTAACAAAAAAATATATTCAGCAATGAAAGAAATAAGTTCATTTTTAAAATGAAACAATTTCTTCAGAGGAGAAAGAAATATTTCCTGTAGGAAGGAAGGCTCTTAGATCAAGGACATACTTATGAGAGATCCTAATACCCTTCCATGGTAGTGAGAGATGCATGCTGACCTAGCCTGCTGAAGAACTTGACGACCTCTAGTTTGGGGGGTTTTGATTTAACCTGAAGAAAAATAATTTAAGACAATCTGTTTGAAATAAAGTCAGAGTTTATTTTAAAAAAAACACAAGTACACACTAGAGACAGGATCAGAATATGAACATTATGTTAAGAATGTGTTTACCTGTTGATAGATATGTATGTGATGTCACCACTTTTGAGGTCTCATTGCTCAAAGTATGTAATTTAAAGTTTCAAAGATTAAATAAAGCTTTTTAAAAGCAAGTTTAAAATGTGTCTACTTATTTATGTTATCTTAATTATTTCTCTTATTTGATAAAATTGCAATGTGGTTGTGGTTGGATTGTTCAGTTTTACAGACAGTGGGTTAAAGTCAAAGGCCGTAAAGATATAAGACAGATGGTCAGCTGTTGCAATCATCTTAACTAGGAAATTTCTCAGGAAAGAAGGTATCATCTCTACACAGGAAGTCTTCACAGCAGTTTTGCATTTTCTATTTGGGCAGAAATTTTGACTCAGCTCCCAAGGAATGTAAACCAGACCCGGGAAGTGGAGGAGAGTTAAGAAAAATCTTTTCCTTTCTCAGATCCACTTAATTTTTCCATATTTCCAGCTTGCCTCATGGAGAATTTTATTATGGTACCAATTTATCTCCCACATAAGAGCATTACAGTATATCCGCTCTCACGGTGTCATGTGAATGGAATTCACTCTTCTTCCCCATGATTGAGACAGCAGCATCTGACTTGGTATCAGATCAGCAATATTAGAGAAATCTCTCTGACATAAGCAAATACTTAAAAGGTTACTTTTGTGGATGAACTTGCTTTCTTACTCTGTTGTTTCAGCTTGAAAGACAACACACTCCAGGTAATGGCTTCCTTCCAGTTTGGAGCCCAGAATAAGCAGCAAAGAACAGAGCTGCTTGAACCAGTTGAACCACAAATGTATGTGTGGTAAAAATAAGCACATACCATAACAATTGCTATGAAGGTTGTTTGCTATATGAACACCTGACTAGAACACACATTGGTAACACATATCTCACCCTGGTAAGATTTTACAGGTGAAATGTTGGCTGTAAGCAGCAAGAAAACTGATAGTAAAACCTGAAAAATGGTAACAGATATCATATACTGCCAAAGACGATAAAGTAATTTCCTGGGATAACTAGCACAAAATATGCTGACTAAATTATGGCATCATGCAAAGAACTTTTGAAGGATGATTTAGAAAGGTGAGTTGATTTCTTGTAGCTGCAGTATTATGAAATCTCCTGAAATGGTAGAACAGAGGAAATAAATGGTCAGTTTGCAAAAACTCAGAGGAGGGAGATTTAATGTAAGAAGTTGCAGGGTTGAAAGATGGACTCAGATAAAACATATGATGGTTATTAAACAGCCTCAGAATAAAGACCAAATCAAGGGGGAAGTTGTAACATTTGACATCACCTTGTAGGAGACTGTAGTTTCATCGTTTATGCTTTATACAGCTGAGTAAAAAACTCTCAGGGAATGCCCTAAAGGAGCTTGGTGCCTCTCAAGTACTTATTTCTCAGTCACTCTAGAGAGAAGGTATGTCACATAAAGAACAGGTCATGTTTCAGCATGTATTTACATGGAATGAAACCCATAGAAATCTCACAATTTTTTTTGAGAGGATGATATTGTCAAAATCGTTACCAGCTTCAGCTAAAAGAAGCTGAGGGTATATGAGATACAAAAATAAACGCTCTGTCTTCAGCTCTGTGGGAGAAACTGGGTAATGACTGACAAGGAAAGGTCTCCACGGGGTACAAAGCAGATGTAAACAACAGAGCAGGATGTGATTCCTACAGAAATAACCAGGTTCAAATCTAGGGACCTAGAAATATTTCTTTGCTCAGCAGGAGTTCAGAAATTCTATCTAGCACTTTTGTTTTCAGTTTCTGATGGAAGTGTTTATTTCTGTTACTGAATTCTTACTCTGTGAATATATATTAAGTGTGTGGCAGGTAGTCTTACTCTCCAAATCATTCATATATATATATATATATATATATATATATATATATATATAAACACACACATATATATGTATACACACACACACACACACACACACACACACATATATATATATATATATATATATATATATATATATTCAGACAATGTATGTCACAGATATAGATTAAAAGGCTTTAGGATGTAATTTTATTGGATGAAGGTAAAAGAAATTCGGGGCAGACTCTGATAGAATGAAATATTTACAGCAAGTATTCGCTTTCCCATAACAGTACCACACATTCACACTCTTGCTGTGGATTTGAAGAAATGAGTTTCCTATCTTCACTTAAGTGACTTACTTTTCCAGTGGCATGTTGGAGGGTATGTTAAATGTAATATGAGCAGAGGTTTGAATTGAGCATGTGTGGTCGGTGTTTAGCATTCTTGCCATTCTCCTGAGAATATAACCATGGTAGCCTCTGGTTTCCAGAGCAAGAAATATGGAGGAGAGCAACAGCTTACCTAAAAATCAAGAGTACAAAGAAGGTACCTGAGTCAACCCCCAAACACAGAAGCAAAAACTACATGTTCACTGCTTATCACTGACATGATGTCATTTTGTTTGTTTTATAGCTACGATGACTGAAACTAAGCTCCATTCCATAACTTATCTCTATACTCCAAAAAAGTATTTCATAAGAATTGAATTCTATTTCATGAATTAACTCAGTATCTTGGATTAAAAAAAATCCCTCAATTCAGTGTTTTTTTTTTTAGACAACAAAAGCAAAGAAATTATCATGAAGACTACCTAATACCTTACATCACTTCAGTTCTTTGGTTGCACACAATCATGACAATTTCAACAAGAGAGAAGTCAATAAGCCTTATAAGGAGTGGATAGAACTGATTAGAAACTGAAGAATGATATTTAAGACCAATAGGCAGCAAAGGATTTTCTGGAATCTAGAAGGCTCCAGAATGACGAATGACAGAATGTGAAGGATTCTAATGGAGATGCCATGGGAAGAATATATGGATACATCGTAACATTATCACATGAAGAAGGAAAGCATAGAGGGTTTAATGTGGACCACGTGGGTATCTACTGAATAGGAGAAAGCAATACTTCTGCTTAGTTTCATCCAACTAGTAAAATCAAGTAGATAGAAAGAAAGAGTGGGAGTGAGGAGAGGAGAGAAAGGAAAGGGAAGGAAGGAAAAGAAAAGGGTACAAATAGCAAGAACCTAGCTGCTGTCAGGAGGGAACACATGTGTAAGGAAGAGATGACTCAGCTTCCACACTGCCATCCAGCACATGGTAGAGACCCTCTTAAAGCAGCGCATCTGTGCATGAGCCTTATAGGCATTTACACCTGTTTTTTAGAAAATGTCAGTAAAACCATAAGCAAGAGCTTTAAAAAGACATACATCTACAAGAATCAAAGAAATGAAAGCAGTGCTGAGAGCCAAGAAGCTTAAAGCTTGACAGAACAGGTGGGTAGAAAACTCAATGCGGCGGATGAAGGAACCTAGAGATGTAAGCTGAAGGTAGTCTGAAAGTGCAGAGATATATGGAGGATTACCAGACAGTCTCCAGAACCCAGGAAGAACGAAATGACAGGGAGGCATAAAATAAAGACAAGTTCAAAAGTCTTCTCAGAAGCTGCTGACAACAGTTGCCACACTGTTCCACAGAAAACAGGAAGGCTGAAAGACTGAACTCCGTATTTAGGGACGCTATGCCCAGTGTAGAGCAGGACCTATGCTCAGAAGAGGAGCACTGATGAAGATTCCGTCCACATTCTACCCTCTTGTCTTTTTCGCTAGACATTCCCAGGTTGTAAGCAGCTAGGCTTACACCTGTCAGATTGTCACCTGACAGCTGACAATCAATAGATCCCTTTCTTTTGTTTGTTTGTTTGTTTGTTTGTTTTATCGAGACAGGGTTTCTCTGTGTAGCCTTGGTTGTTCTGGAACTCACTCTGTAGACCAGGCTGGCCTCGAACTCAGAAATCCGCCTGCCTCTGCCTCCCAAGTGCTGGGATTACAGGCGTGCGCCACCACCGCCTGGCAATAGATCCCTTTCTAAGTATGCTGGAATGCCCATGGAAGACAGCTAGAGCTGTTGTCATTTAGAGATCTCCCACTGAAATCACTGAGGAACCAACCAATTTCCAAAGCCTACCAAATGATAGTCTATGTTTTATATTGACCCACTTACCAATAAGAACAAAGAATGAAGAAATATAAGGAACATAATTATGTTTCCAACATAAGGAAACGTGGTCCATGGGGTAGAAAAAGTGGCAGGATTGTGGAGAAAATGTCCCCATGACTGAGTAGAATAAACACACAGCCTGTTGTGGTTAAATAAACTCAAAGACTTAAATTATATTCTCAGTGTTCAGGGAAAGTATTGATATCCACTGAGAGTGCTATGCAAACAGTCAATGAGGTAATTATTAATACCAGGGGAAGTAAAAAATTTACAAGAAAGACGACATAATAATTAGTGGTGATAAAGTAGTTATAACCCAGTCATAATTAAAGTGAACATAATTGTTCACAGTGTGTATTGTTTAATACTCAAGTCATGATGTCATTGTTATGCCAGGAAAGAAAGTATGTGTGTGTTTCTCTGGTATGTGTTTATGTTGGAAAGGGGTTTAGGAATGCCAAGGTCTCATTTCCACAGCAGTAAGCTGGGAAATAGTAAGCAAAATTGGAACTAAAAAACACATGCAAGTAAAGATTAAAAAATACAATGGCAGTTAATAAATGCTCACCTTACAGAGGAAGAATTTGATCTTCTTCTAAAAGAGTGCACATTTAACAGAAGCAGGGAGCAGGGCAGCGCTAGTCCAACATATGGTCACTTGTAATTCTGGGAAGTTCGCTAGCTAGACAGTCAGCATATTTGGTAAGCTTCAGGACAATGAGAGACCTTCAAGAATGACAAATAATAATAAATAATATTATGGTAGTTTAAACATTAACAAAGAAAGAAAGAAGGTGGATGACACTTGAGGAACAACTGGGATTGTTTTGGCCTACACAGGTACACACACATGCACTTAGAACCTGCTCACACACATATACATGCAAGCACGCAAGCAAAAAAAAATTACATTTCTAAAAATGTCATATAATGTTTCAAACTGTCTTTGGTGCTAGTCACTCCTCCCCATATTCCGTGGCCCTACCCTAATTAGCCCTGTCTGTAAATGGGGACAGGGAGCAAATATGTTCATGATACATTGTGGGAAATTCTGAAAAAGATATTAATAAAATAGGAGAAAAATATTTCTAAGTGTCAGAAGATACAGCTAATGGAACAGAAACCGAAGACAACAACACAGCCTTCCACAACTGTGTTTTTTATTTTAATTATGATAAGAAGGCAACTAAACTAAGTCTATTTTCTTTTTTTCCTTAGTAAATACACTTTATTAGCAATATATTTTATGCTACTTACAAACCAAAACTTAGTTTCACCTTTGAGTTTGGCAGAAGTGGATAAGAAAGATGATGAGGAACATATGCTAAAAAGTACATTATGCATATATATGGATTTGTTACAGAATGCATTTAAAAATTATTAATTTCTCAAAATGATTTTCAGAGTAAAGAAAATTAAAAATTAAAGGCAAAAGTAATTTGCAGGACAGAGATTATTTCTTAGGCATAGTACAAATGGATAAGCTTGAGTGTAAGGACTTTTAATAGAAAATAGTATCTGCTGCCATATATACTCCTATAAATAAAAGCAACAAACAATGCACCAAATAGCAATAGTGTAAATGAAAACATAATAAACTTGATAAAGAGTTGTTTTAGTTAATCTTATGGAAACTGATACCCCATGGAAGAGAGTTGCTCTTGGGGGTGAGTGAGGAGTCAGGTGGGGGGTGGGAGTGGATGAGAAAGTACCCTCTGAGAGACTGGGGTGGAGATTGGGTGAATAACTTGGAGATTGGGTGAATAAATAAAATAATTTGAGAGAGAGAGAGAGAGAGAGAGAGAGACAGAGAGACAGAGAGACAGAGAGAGACAGAGAGAGACAGAGAGAGACAGAGAGAGAGAGAGAAAGACAGAGACAGAGACACAGACATAGAGACACAGAGACCGGGGATATTAATAGGTATCTTTCTGACTGGGGTTTCTTGTTTTTTTAATTGGATATATTCTATATTTACAATTCATTTTCCTTTTTCTTGTTCCCCACTCTGATGAAATTCGGATGGCTGAGAAACACCTTAAAAAATGTTCAACATCATTAGTCATTAGAGAAATGCAAATCAAAACAACCCTGAGATTTCACCTCACAACAGTCAGAATGGCCAAGATTAAAAACTCAGAAGACCCATCCAGCCAGTAGCAGGTCAGCCAGACCTAGCCAGCTTGCCAGGTGCTGAGACCTTGCCTGCAGAACCAGGTACCAGAGACAGCCCGAGTTTAAGACCTCCGGGGACTCAGGTGTGGGGCAGGAACTGCGCACAGACTAGCGGTTTGGAGTACAGCAGCCGTGCCTGCTCTCTGCGCTCGCAGGCCAGACCCCAAACCCCCTGCAGGCAGCGCCATCTTGTCTGCAGCTTCCCATCCAGCTGGTAGCAGGTCAGCCAGACCTAGCCAGCTTGCCAGGTGCTGAGACACTGCCCGCGGAACCAGGATAAGCAACAATTCTTGTTTATTAAGAAGAGTGAGGACCAGCTATAGCGGCAGGCCTCCATATTGCAACCAGGACACAGCTGGAAAGGTGCAGGTAGAGACTCCGTCTGGGGCTAGAGCAGGGAGAGCTGCTAAGCTCTCGCCCCCAGGCGGGCCCAGGCGCCTAGGCTCTGCAGCACGTCCCTGCGAGCTTAGGCCATGCACCGAGGCAGCCGGAACCACCCAGCTCCCCAGGAGCCCGGACCAGCTATAGCGGCAGGCCTCCATATTGCAACCAGAACACAGCTGGAAAGGCACAGGTAGACAGATTCCATCAGGGGCTACCACGTGGGGGGATCTGCTAGGCTCTCGCTACTAGGCAGGCCCAGCAGCGCCTGCCGAGGCTCTGCTGCACTACCCACACTTCCCGGAGACCTCAGGCCGTGCACAAAGTCAGCGGGTGGCAGCCAGCTCTTGATCCCGTTGAGCAGCAATCACACATAACCACCAGTAGAGAAACAACAGGTAAGCCCAGCCTCACAGGAGATTCAAACACCAGCCAGTGACAACAAGGTCAACTAACACCAGAAATAACCAGATGGCAAAAGGTAAATGTCACTAACAGAAATCAAGGCAACATGACAGCATCTGAACCCAGTTCGCCAACAACAGGAAGCCCTGGATACCCCAAAACACCAGAAAAACAAGACTTGGATATAAAATCACTGGTCAGGATGCTGGTAGCTGAACACATAGAAAAATCTCGTAAAGAAATAGAAGAGAAAATTGATCAAAAGTTAGAAGCCTTTACAAGGCAAATACAAAAATCACTTCAAGAAATGCAGGAGAAGATGGATCAAAAAGAAGAAGACAATAAGGAGGAAAGACAAAAATCACTTAAAGAAATACAGAAGAACGTGGGCAAACAAGTAGAAGCTATGAAAGAGGAAACACAAAAATCTATTAAAGAAATACATGAAAACACAATCAAGCAAGCGAAAGATCTGAGCACATCCATCCAGGCACTAAAAACAGAAGTAGAAACAACTAAGAAATCGCAGAGGGAGACAACATTGGAGATAGAAAACCTTGGGAAGAAATCAGGAGCCATAGATGCAAATATCAACAATAGAATACAAGAGATAGAAGACAGAATATCAGAAGCCGAAGATACCATAGGAACCATTGATTCAACAGTCAAAGAAAATACTAAATGCAAAAAGGCTGTAACCCAAAACATCCAGGAAATCCAGGACACAATGAGAAGACCAAACCTAAGGATTATAGGTATAGACGAGAATGAAGATGTACAAGTTAAAGGGCCAGCAAATATCTTCTACAAAATTATGGAAGAAAACTTCCCCAACCTAAAGAAAGAGATGCCCATGAATATACAAGAAGCATACAGAACCCCAAACAGACTGGATCAGAACAGAAATACATCCCGGCACATAATAATCAAAACTCCAAATGTACTAAACAAAGAAAGAATATTAAAGGCAGCAAGAGAAAAAGGCCAAGTAACTTATAAAGGAAGACCTATCAGAATAACACCAGACTTCTCACCTGAGACCATGAAAGCTAGAAGATCCTGGGCAGATATAATGCAAACTCTAAGAGAACACAAACTTCAGCCAAAACTACTTTACCCAGCAAAGCTCTCAATCGCCATAGATGGAGACATCAAGGTATTCCATGACAAAACCAAATTTGCACGATATCTTTCCACAAATCCAGCCCTACAAAGGATAATAGGGGGAAAACACAAAGACAAGGACGGACACTACACCCGGGAAGAAGCAAGATAGAAACCTCCTCTCATCAAACCCAAAAGAAGGTAACCTCTCGAATATAAAAAATAAATGAAATAAATAAATATAATTTCAAAAATGTCTGGAGGAAATAATTACTATTCCTTAATATCTCTTAACATCAATGGACTCAATTCCCCAATAAAAAGACATAGATTAACAGACTGGATACGGAAACAGGACCCTACATTTTGCTGCATACAGGAAACACATCTCAGTGTCAAAGACAAACACTGCCTTAGAGTAAAAGGCTGGAAGACAATTTTACAAGCAAATGGTCTCAGGAAACAAGCCGGATTAGCCATTCTAATATCAGATAAAATTGACTTCCAACCTAAAATCATCAAAACAGACTCAGAAGGTCACTTCTTGCTGGCCAAAGGGAAAATCCACCAAGAAGAGCTCTCAATACTGAACATCTATGCTCCAAATTCAAGGGCACCCTCATTCGTAAAAGAAACCTTACTAAAGCTTAAAGCACACATTAAACCTAACACAATAATTGTGGGTGACTTCAACACTCCACTCTCCTCAATGGACAGATCAGGAAAGCAGAAACTAAACAGGGACACAGTGAAACTAATTGAAACTCTGGACCAATTGGATTTAACAGATATATATAGAACATTTCATCCTAAAGCTAAAGAATATACCTTTTTCTCAGCTCCACATGGTACCTTCTCCAAAATAGTCCATATAATTGGTCACAAGACGGATGTCAACAAATACAAGAAGATGGAGCTAATCCCATGCCTCCTATCAGATCACCATGGAGTAAGAGTGGTCTTCAATAACAACAAAAACAACAGAAAGCCCACATACACATGGAAACTGAACAATACTCTACTCAATGACACCTTGGTCAAGGAAGAAATAAAAAAAAGAAAGCAAAGACTTTTTAGAATTCAATGAAAATGAAGGTACAACCTACCCAAATCTATGGGACACAATGAAAGCAGTGCTAAGAGGAAAACTCATAGCTCTAAGTGCGTCCAAAAAGAAACTGGAGAGAGCATATACTAGCAGCTTAATGGCACACCTTAAAGCCCTGGAGAAAAACAAGTTAATTCACCCAGGAGGAGTAGAAGAGAGGAAATCATCAAACTCAGGTCTGAAATCAATCAAATAGAAACAAAGAGAACCATACAAAGAATCAACAAGACCAGGAGCTGGTTCTTTGAGAAAATCAACAAGATAGATAAACCCTTAGCCAGACTAAGCAAAGGACACAGAGACAGTATACAAATTAACAAAATTAGAAATGAAAAAAGAGACATAACAACAGAACCTGAGGAAATTCAAAAGATCATCAGATCCTACTACAAAGGCCTATACTCAAAACAACTGGAGAATATGGAGGAAATGGACAATTTCCTAGACAGATATCAAATACCAAAATTAAATCAGCATCAAGTAGATCAGCTAAATAGTCCCATAACCCCTAAAGAAATAGAAGGGGTTATAGAAAGCCTCCCAACCAAAAAAAGTACGGGACCAGATGGTTTTAGTGCAGAATTCTACCAGACCTTCAAAGAAGACTTAACACCAATACTTTTCAAACTATTCCACAAAATAGAGACAGAAGGGACACTGCCCAACTCTTTCTTCGAAGCCACAATTACGCTAATACCTAAACCACAAAAAGATCCAACAAAGAAAGAGAACTACAGGCCAATTTCTCTTATGAATATAGATGCAAAAATACTAAATAAAATTCTTGCTAACCGAATCCAAGAGCACATCAAAACGATCATCCACCATGATCAAGTAGGCTTCATCCCAGGGATGCAGGGATGGTTCAATATACGGAAATCCATCAATGTAATCCACTACATAAACAAACTGAAAGAAAAAAACCATATGGTCATCTCATTAGATGCTGAAAAAGCATTCAACAAAATTCAGCATCCTTTCATGCTAAAAGTCTTGGAAAGAGCAGGAATTCAAGGCCCATACCTAAACATAGTAAAAGCAATCTACAGCAAACCAGTAGCCAACATCAAAATAAATGGAGAGAAACTTGAAGCATTCCCACTAAAATCAGGGACTAGACAAGGCTGCCCTCTCTCTCCATATCTTTTCAATATAGTACTTGAAGTTCTAGCAAGAGCAATTAGACAACATAAGGAAGTCAAAGGGATACAAATTGGAAAGGAAGAAGTGAAACTATCATTATTTGCAGACGATATGATAGTTTACCTAAGCGACCCAAAAAACTCCACCAGAGAACTTCTACAGCTGATAAACAACTTCAGCAAAGTGGCTGGTTATAAAATTAACTCAAGCAAGTCAGTGGCCTTCTTGTACTCAAAGGACAAGCAGGCAGAGAAAGAAATTAGGGAAATAACACCCTTCACAATAGCCACAAACAACATAAAGTATCTTGGCGTAACTCTAACCAAACAAGCGAAAGATCTGTACAACAGGAACTTCAAGTACTTGAAGAAAGAAATCGAAGAAGACCTCAGAAGATGGAAAAATATTTCTTGCTCCTGGATTGGCAGGATCAATATAGTAAAAATGGCCATCTTGCCAAAAGCAATCTACAGATTCAATGCGATCCCCATCAAAATCCCAACTCATTTCTTCATAGATCTAGAAAGAGCAATTCTCAAATTCATCTGGAGCAACAAAAAACCCAGGATAGCTAAAACTATTCTCAACAATAAAAGGACTTCTGGGGGAATCAATATCCCTGACCTCAAGCAGTACTACAGAGCAATTGTGTTAAAAACTGCATGGTATTGGTATAGCAACAGGCAAGCAGATCAGGATTGAAGACCCAGAAATTAACCCACAGACTTATGGTCACTTGATCTTTGATAAAGGAGCCACAACCATCCAGTGGAATAAAGATAGCCTTTTCAACAAATGGTGCTGGTTCAACTGGAAGTCAACATGCAGAATAATGCAAATTGACCCACTCTTATCTCTTTGCACTAAGATCAACTCCAAGTGGATCCAGGACCTCCACATAAAACCAGACACACTGAAACTATTAGAAAAGAAACTTGGGAAGACCCTGGAGGACTTGGGCACAGGGGAAAAGTTCCTGAACAGAACACCAATAGCTTATGCTCTAAGATCAAGAATTGACAAATGGGACCTCATAAAATTACAAAGTTTCTGCAAAGCAAAGGACACTGTCAGAAGGACAAAACGGCAACCAACAAAGTGGGAAAAGATCTTCACCAACTCCACATCCGACAGAGGGCTAATATCCAATATATACAAAGAACTCAAGAATTAGACCGCAAAGAAACAAATAACCCTAACAAAAAATGGGGCACAGAGCTAAACAAAGAATTTTCACCAGAAGAAATTCGGATGGCCGAGAAACACCTTAAAAGATGTTCAACATCATTAGTCATCAGGGAAATGCAAATCAAAACAACCCTGATATTCCACCTCACACCAGTCAGAATGGCTAAGATTAAAAACTCAAGAGACAACAGGTGCTGGCCAGGATGTGGAGAAAGAGGAACACTCCTCCACTGTTGGTGGGATTGCAAAATGGTAAAACCACTCTGGAAATCAGTTTGGCGGTTCCTCAGAAAATTGGGCATGTCACTTCCAGAGGACCCTGGCATACCACTCCTGGGCATATACCCAGAGGATTCCCCTGCATGCAATAAGGACACATGCTCCACTATGTTTATAGCAGCCTTGTTTATAATCGCCAGAAATTGGAAGGAGCCCAAATATCCCTCAAAGGAGGAATGGATACAGAAAATGTGGTATATTTATACAATGGAATACTACTCAGCAATTAAAAATAATGAATTCATGCAATTTGTAGGTAAATGATTAGACCTGGAAAATATCATCCTGAGTGAATTAACCCAATCACAAAAGAATGCACATGAAATGCAATCACTGATAAGTGGATATTAATGAGCCCAGAAGCCCTAAATACTCAAGACACAAATAGCAAGTCAAATGATTCCCAAGAAGAAGAAAGGAGAGGACCCTGGGCCTGTAAAGATTGCATCCAGTTTAGTAAAGAAACCGAGGGGGGAGGGGGAATGATTGGGGAACAGTTGGGGGGAAGAGGAACTATGGGAACTATGGTGGGTGGGAACTGGGAAAGGGGAAAGCCTTTGGAATGTAAACATAGAATATAGAAAATAAAAAAAAAAAATTAAAAAAAAAACTCAGAAGACATCAGGTATTGGAGAGGATGTGGAGAAAGAGGAACACTCCTCCACAACTGGTGGAACTGCAAGCTGGTACAACCACTCTGGAAATCAGTCTGGCGGTTCCTCAGAAAACTGGACATGATACTTCCGGAGGATCCAGCCATACCACTCCTGGGAATATACCCAGAAGATTCCCCAGCATGCAATAAGGATACATGCTCCACTAGGTTCATAGCAGCCTTATTTATTTATTTTTTTAACTTTTTTTTTTTGGTTTTTTTGAGACAGGGTTTCTCTGTATAGCCCTGGCTGTCCTGAAACTCACTCTGTAGACCAGGCTGGCCTCGAACTCAGAAATCCGCCTGCCTCTGCCTCCCAAGTGCTGGGATTACAGGCGTGCGCCACCACCACCTGGCTTATTTTTTTAACTTTTATTTAACTTTTATTTTCTATATTCTATGTTTACATTCCAAAGGCTTTCCCCTTTCCCGGTTACCCTCCACCATAAGTTCCATAATTCCTCCCCCCTGCTATTCCCCACTCATTCCCTCCCCCTCACGATTTCTCTGTTCTGGGTCTACAATACTGGATCCAAACTTTACAGGCCCAGGGTCCTCTCCTTTCTTCTTCTTGGGAGTCATTTGACTTGCTAATTGTGCCTTGAGTATTTAGGGATTCTGGGCTCATTAATATCCACTTATCAGTGATTGCATTTCATGTGTATTCTTTTGTGATTGGGTTAGCTCACTTAGGATGATAGTTTCCAGATCTAAACATTTACCTACAAATTGCATGAGTTCATTATTTTTAATTGCTGAGTAGTATTCCATTGTATAAATATACCACATTTTCTGTATCCATTCCTCCTTTGAGGGATATTTGGGCTCCTTCCAATTTCTGGCTATTATAAACAAGGCTGCTATAAACATAGTGGAGCATGTGTCTTTACTGTATGCAGAGGAATCCTCTGGGTATATGCCCAGGAGTGGTATGCCAGGGTCCTCTGGAAGTGACATGCCCAATTTTCTGAGGAACCGCCAAACTGATTTCCAGAGCGGTTTTACCATTTTGCAATCCCACCAACAGTGGAGGAGTGTTCCTCTTTCTCCACATCCTCGCCAGCACCTGTTGTCTCTTGAGTTTTTAATCTTAGCCATTCTGACTGGTGTGAGGTGGAATATCAGGGTTGTTTTGATTTGCATTTCCCTGATGACTAATGATGTTGAACTTAAGGTGTTTCTCGGCCATCCGCATTTCTTCTGGTGAAAATTCTTTGTTTAGCTCTGTACCCCATTTTTTGATAGGGTTATTTGGTTCTTTGGGGTCTAACTTCTTGAGTTCTTTGTATATATTGGATATTAGCCCTCTGTTGGATGTAGGGTTGGTGAAGATCATTTCACACTTTGTTGGTTGCCGTTTTGTCCTTCTGACAGTGTCCTTTGCCTTACAGAAACTTTGTAATTTTATTAGGTCCCATTTGTCAGTTCTTGATCTTAGAGCATAAGCTATTGGTGTTCTGCTTAGGAACTTTCCCCCTGTGCCCATGTCCTCCAGGGTCTTCCTCAGTTTCTTTTCTAATATTTTCAGTGTGTCTGGTTTTATGTGGAGGTCCTTGATCCACTTGGAGTTGATGTTAGTACAAGGAGATAAGAGTGGGTCGATTTGCATTCTTCTGCATGTTGACCTGCAGTTGAACCAGCACCATTTGTTGAAAAGGCTATTTTTTTTTCCACTGGATGGTTGTGGCTCCTTTATCAAAAATCAAGTCACCATGAGTCTGTGGGTTCATTTCTGGGTCTTCAAGCCTATTCCATTGGTCTACTTGCCTGTTGCTGTACCAATACCATGCAGTTGTTAATACAATTGCTCTGTAGTACTGCTTGAGGTCAGGGGTATTGATTCCCCCAGAAGTCCTTTCATTGTTGAGAATAATGTTAGCTATCTGGGTTTTCTGTTTCTCCAGATGAATTTGAGAATTACTCTTTCTAGATGTATGAAGAATTGATTTGGGACTTTGATGGGGATTGCATTGAATCTGTAGATTGCTTTTGGCAAGATGGCCATTTTTACTATATTGATCCTGCCAATCCAGGAGCAAGAAATATTTTTCCATCTTCTGAGGTCTTCTTCGATTTCTTTCTTCAGAGACTTGAAGTTCCTGTCATACAGATCTTTCGCTTGTTTGGTTATAGTTATGCCAAGGTACTTTATGTTGTTTGTGGCTATTGTGAAGGGTGTTATTTCCCTAACTCCTTTCTCAGCCTGCTTGTCCTTTGAGTACAAGAAGGGTACTGATTTGCTTGAGTTAATTTTATAACCAGCCACTTTGCTGGTTATAAAAGTTGTTTATCAGCTGTAGAAATTCTCTGGTGGAGTTTTTTGGATCGCTTAAGTAGACTATCATATCGTCTGCAAATAATGATACTTTGACTTCTTCCTTTCCAATTTATATCCCTGTGACTTCCTTATGTTGTCTAATTGCTCTCGCTAGAACTTCAAGTACTATATTGAAAAGATATGGAGAGAGAGGGCAGCCTTGTCAAGTCCCTGATTTTAGTGGGATTGCTTCAAGTTTCTCTCCATTTATTTTGATGTTGGCTACTGGTTTGCTGTAGATTGCTTTTACTATGTTTAGGTATGGGCCTTGAATTCCTGCTCTTTCCAAGACTTTTAGCATGAAAGGATGCTGAATTTTGTCGAATGCTTTTTCAGCATCTAATGAGATGACCATGTGGTTTTTTTCTTTTATTTTGTTTATGTAGTGGATTACATTGATGGATTTTGAACCATCCCTGCATCCCTGGGATGAAGCCTACTTGATCATGGTGAATGATCATTTTGATATGCTCTTGGATTCGGTTGGCAAGAATTTTATTTAGTATTTTTGTATCAATATTCATAAGAGAAATTGGCCTGTAGTTCTCTTTCTTTGTTGGATCTTTTTGTGGTTTAGGTATCAGTGCAATTGTGGTTTCAAAGAACAAGTTGGGCATTGTCCTTTCTGTCTCTATTTTGTGGAATGTATTGGTGTTAAGTCTTTTTTGAAGGTCTGGTAGAATTCTGCACTAAAACCCTCTAGTCCCGTACTTTTTTTGGTTGGGAGGCTTTCTATAACCCCTTCTATTTCTTTAGGGGTTATGGGACTGTTTAGCTGATCTACTTGATGCTGATTTAATTTTGGTATTTGGTATCTGTCTAGGAAATTGTCCATTTCCTCCAGATTCTCCAGTTGTTTTGAGTATAGGCCTTTGTAGTAGGATCTGATGATCTTTTGAATTTCCTCCATTTCTGTTGTTATATCCCCCTTTTCATTTCTAATTTTGTTAATTTGGATACTATCTCTGTGCCCTTTGGTTAGTCTAGCTAAGGGTTTATCTATCTTGTTGATTTTCTCGAAGAACCAGCTCTTGGTTTTGTTGATTCTTTGTATGGTTCTCTTTGTTTCTACTTGATTGATTTCAGCCCTTAGTTTGATGATTTCCTCTCTTCTATTCCTCCTGGGTGAGTTAGCTTCTTTTTGTTCCAGGGCCTTCAGGTGTGCTGTTAAGTTGCTAGTGTATGCTCTCTCCAGTTTCTTTTTGGAGGCACTCAGGGCTATGAGTTTTCCTCTTAGCACTGCTTTCATTGTGACCCAAAGATTTGGGTAGGTCATACCTTCATTTTCATTGAAGTCTAAAAAGTCTTTCATTTCTTTCTTTATTTCTTCCTTGACCAAGGTGTCATTGAGTAGAGTATTGTTCAGTTTCCATGTGTATGTGGGCTTTCTGTTGTTTTTCTTGCAGACTACTTTTACTCCATAGTGATCCGATAGGAGACATGGGATTAGTTCGGTCTTCTTGTATTTGTTGAGGTCTGTCTTGTGACCAATTAATTATATGATCGATTTTTGAGAAGGTACTGTGCGGTGCTGAGAAAAAGGTATACTCTTTTGCTTTAGGATGGAATGTTTTATATATATATATATATATATATATATATATATATAAATATATAATATAATATAATATATTATATTAATATATTAATATATTAATATATATTAATATAATATATAATATATTAATATAATATAATTAATATAATAATATATATATATATATATATATATATATATTAAATCCAATTGGTCCAAAGCTTCAATTAGTTTCACTGTGTCCCTGTTTAGTTTCTGCTTTCCTGATCGGTCCATTGAGGAGAGTGGAGTGTTGAAGTCACCTATAATTATTGTGTTAGGTGGGATGTGTGCTTTAAGCTTTAGTAAAGTTTCTTTTACAAATGAGGGTGCCCTTACATTTGGCACATAGATGTTCAGTATTGAGAATTCTTCTTGGTGGTTTTTCCCTTTGACAAGCAGGAAGTGACCTTCTGTGTCTCTTTTGATGACTTTAGGTTGAAAGTCAATTTTATCTGATATTAGAATGGCTAATCCGGCTTGTTTCCTGGGACCATTTGCTTGTAAAACTGTCTTCCAGCCTTTTACTCTAAGGTGGTGTTTGTCTTTGACACTGAGATGTATTTCCTGTATGCAGCAAAATGTAGGGTCCTGTTTCTGTATCCAGTCTGTTAATCTGTGTCTTTTTATTGTGGAATTTAGTCCATTGATATTAAGAGATATTAAGGAATAGTTCTTATTACTTCCTGACATTTTGGGCGTTATTATTATTATTTTTTTTCTTTTTTGTATTTCAGTGGTTCTCTTCTTTTGGGTTGGATGAGATGGGGTTTCTATCTTGTTTCTTCTGGGGTGTTGTTTCCCCCCTTGTGTTGGTATTTTTCCCCTATTATCCTTTGTAGGAATGGGTTTGTAGATAAGTATCGTGCAAATTTGGTTTTGTCGTGGAATACCTTGGTTTCCCCATCTATGGCAATTGAGAGTTTTGCTGGGTATAGTAGTTTTGGCTGAAGTTTGTGTTCTCCTTGACCAAGGTGTCATTGAATAGAGTATTGTTCAGTTTCCATGTGTATGTGGGCTTTCTGTTGTTTTTCTCATTCGTAAAAGAAACTTTACTAAAGCTTAAAGCACACATCTGTGAGAAGTCTGGTGTAATTCTGATAGGTCTTCCTTTATATGTTACTTGTCCTTTTTCTCTTACTGCCTTTAATATTCTTTCTTTGTTTAGTACATTTGGGGTTTTGATTATTATGTGACGGGAAGTATTTCTGTTCTGGTCCAGTCTATTTGGGGTTCTATAGGCTTCTTGTATATTCATGGGCATCTCTCTCTTTAGGTTGGGGAAGTTTTCTTCCATAATTTTGTAGAAGATATTTGCTGGCCCCTTAAGTTGTAGATCTTCATTCTCATCTATCCCTATAATCCTGAGGTTTGGTCTTCTCATTGTGTCCTGGATTTCCTGAATGTTTTGGGTTACCAGCTTTTTGCATTTTGCATTTTCTTTAATTGTTGAATCCATGGTTCCTATGGTATCTTCAGCATCTGAGATTCTGTCTTCTATCTCTTGTATTCTATTGTTGATATTTGCATCTATGACTCCTGATTTCTTCCCAAGGTTTTCTATCTCCAACGTTGTCTCCCTTTGCAATTGCTTAGTTGTTTCTACTTCTGTTTTTAGATTCTGTATGGTTTTGCTAAGATTTTTCAGTTGCTTGTTTGTGTTTCCCTGTAATTCTTTAAGGGATTTTTGTGTTTCCTCTTTTATGACTTCTACTTGTTGACCCATGTTCTCTTGTATTTCTTTAAGTGATTTTTGTTTCTTCCCCTTGTTGGGATTCATTTTTTGCTCTATATTCTCCTGGATTTCTTTAAGTGATTTTTGTGTCTGCCTTGTATGGGCTTCTAGCTTTTGATCTATTTTCTCCTCTATTACTTTAAGAAATTTATCTAAGTGATCCTCAATCTGCATCTTTACCAGTGATTTTAGATCTGAGTCTTGTTTTTCTGGTGTGTTCATATATCTGAGATTCAATTGTGTTTGCCTTGTAAGGGCTTCTAGCTTTTGATCTATTTTCTCATGTATTACTTTAAGAGATTTATCTAAGTGTTCCTCTATCAGCATCCTGACCAGTGATTTTAGATCTGAGTCTTGTTTTTCTGGTGTTTCGGGGTATTCAAGATTTATTGCTGTCGGGGAACTGGGTTCGGATGCCGCCATACTGCCTTGATTTCTGTTAGTAACGATCTTATGTTTGCCTTTTGCCATCTGGTTAACTCTGGTGTTTGTTGGTCCTGTAGTTACTAGCTGGTGCTTGACCCTTCTGTGGGCTTGTAAGGCTATTTCCCAGCGACTGGGACACCTGAACCACTGCCCTGCAGGGCTCCTGCTCACAGATTGCTGACAGGTGGCCTGAGTCCCCCGAGGTCTTAAACTCAGGATATCCCAGGTACTTGGTTCTGCCTGTTGGGCGGCTGCTCTGCACTGCTCCTGCTCAGGGTTTGCTGTCTGGTATCCTGTTTCCCCAGGGGTCTTAAAGTTGGGATATCTCAGTTATCTGTTTCAGCCTGCTGGTCCAAAGCTGCTGGGAAGCTGGCTGAGGCTGGCTCCCCTGCTGCCGGCTAGATGGGAAGCAGCTGGCAAGATGGTGCTGTCTGCAGGGAGTTCCGGGTCTGCCCTGCGAGCGCCGAGCGCAGGCTCGGCCGCTGTGCTCCAAACCGCTCTCTGTGTGCAGCTCCCGCTCCTGGCCTGAGTCCCTGAAGGTCTTAAACTCGGGCTATCTCGGGTACCTCATTCCGCAGTCTGGGTCTGAGCACCTGGGTAGCTGGCTGGGTCTGGCTTCCCTGCCACCGGCTGGATGGAAAGCTGCAGGCAAGATGGCGCTGCCTTCAGGGAGTTCGGGGTCCCAGCAGCCTTATTTATAATAGCCAGAAGCTGGAAAGAACCCAGATGTCCCTCAGTGGAGGAATGGATACAAAAAATGTGGTATATATACACAATGGAGTACTATTCAGCCATTAGAAACAATGAATTCATGAAATTCTTAGAAAAATGGGTGGAGCTGGAGATCATCATAGTAAGTGAGGTAACACAGTCTCAAAAGAATACCCATGGTATGCAGTCACTGATAAATGGATATTAGCCTAGAATCTTGGAACACCAAAGACACAATTCACATACCAAATGATGTCTGACAAGAAGAAAGGAGTGGACACTGGTTCTGGAAAGGATCAAAGTATCAGTGTAGGGGAATACAAGAACAGGGAAGAGGGAAGGGGTGGAAGAGGGAGCAGGGGGAGGGAAAAGGGCATGTGGGACTTAAGTCTATTTTCTTAACAGGAACTTTTGTAAGAAATGATGGGGCAGCCACGAGAGAGACTTCCCTTCAAGCACAAGCAAGGAGATATATCCCCAATAACTGAGAGTGACAAAGCCCTTGCTAAGAGCTAGGGGATTCCCCAGATATAGCTCTTGGAAGGATCCCGAAGAAAACAGCTGCTCATTTCACTCTGATGTAGCTTCCTTATGGTATCCTAGAATCAGTAACATGATTGAATTTTAGGGTTGCTGAGGTGGCTCAGTAACTAAGAGCACAGGATGCTCTTCCAGAGGATATGGGCTCAATTCCTAGCACCCACATGGTGTCTCACAAACACCTGTTTCAGGAGATCCAGTGACATCTCCCAGCCTCCACAGGCACCAGGCATGTAAGTAGTGCACAGATAAACATGGAGGCAAAACATCCAAACACATGAAAATTAATTACTTTTAAAAGATTTGAATTCTAGGTTCACTGTGTCTATAGGTCTTCTTCATTTAAGAGGCATAGGCAGAGAACCTGCAGAGTGTGAGGCCTCTGGGAGAAGATGAGCTTGGGTGGTAACTGCTCTGTTTAAGTTCGTTAAGGTGAGCAGTGATAACACTTGAAGCACAGTGAGGGCCTCCTTGGTGCCTTGCACAGTACATGTGCTGCACAGAGTCTTCACTTTGTGTCCTTCTCATTATAAACTATAAATAGCTCTGTAAACCAGGTTAAAATTTTATGGCTCTGTAAATACGAGAACGCCTGCCCAGCACTTGCCAATTCTCAGGCATCGTGCCAACACTCCATTATATCTTCCTTAAAACTCTCTTGTGGGTGTACACTTGATATCATTTCTATTTTTAAGAAAGAGAAACTCAAAATAGAAAAGCTTATAATTTGCCAGGACTCTCGCTTTTCATAAATGGATACACTGGAACTCAAAGGTCTAATTCCAAAACCTGCTCATGGAGACATTGCACACAACACTAACAGCAAATGACAAAATTAAAATGTAATAGAACTTAAATGACATACCTAAGGATACATAGTCACATGTGAGGGGAGCCAGCTCTAAAATCCTATCTTCTCTGAACCTAAATATGGCCTTCCACTGGATTGTACCACCTTCATGTCAGAAGTCTAGTACGTTAAAAAGCAGCATTCCCTTTGTCTTGGGATTACCATCCAGTGATGGCGAGTACATTGATCAGTGGTATAAAGGGACCCTGGGGCACAGAGAAATGCAGAGTACAGGCATTAGCAAGAAGGAACCTCCAAGTCTTGGGATATTGAGGGCTGTAGGTGTGCCTGCCCTTTCCTCTACCTCTATAACACTCACCAGTAACACAGAGTTTCAGAGGCTTGATTCTGACGCCATTCCCATGGTTTACAGAGCCTGGTTCTATTGCTTACTAGTTGAGCTAACCAGGCTTTGATTTCACTATGTGTAAAATGCTAATGGAAACCCAGGCATATCTGAAATTTCAAGCACATGGAAGACTGGAGCAGAATTTCTAGGGAACTGAGACAAGGCTAGGTGTCTTAGTTAGAGTTTCTATTGCTAGAACATAACTCTATGACTAAAAGGCAAGGAGGGGAAGAAAACAGGCAGGCAAGCACCGTATACTTCCATATTGCTATTCATCAGCAAAGGAAGCCAGGATAGGAACTCAAGCAGGGCAGGATCCTGGAAGCAGAAGCTGATGCAGAGGCCATGGAGAGGTGCTGCTTACTGGTTTGCTCACCTGGCTTGCTCAGCCTGCTTTCTTATAAAACCTTGGCACACCAGCCCAGGCATGGCACTGCTCACAGTGGTCTGGGCCTGCCCCCACTGATTACTAATTGAGGAAATGGCTTACAGCTAGATCTCATGGAAGCATTTTCTCACCAAGGCTACTTCCTCTCTGATGACTCTAGCCTGTGTCCAGTTTACACACAAGACCAGCCAGTGCACTGGTTACAAGAGTTAGACTTTGTCTCAAAAAAAATCAAAGTGGAGTGGTTAACATAACAATGAGATCATTTGGAAACTAAATTATTTCCTAACTATAATTAAATAAGGGCAAATCGTTCTTGGCATAGAGTGTTAACATTGGTTATAATTATTGTATTTTTGTTATTTAAGAATTTTTTCTCATTTTTTATTGGATATATTCTATATTTACATTTCATTTCCATTTTTCTGGTTCCCAGCCCCCAAAGGTCCCACATGCCCTTTTCCCTCCCCCTGCTCCCTCATCCATCCCTTCCCACTTCCCTGTCTGGTATTCCCCTACACTGATGCTTTGATCCTTTCCAGCACCAGTGTCCACTCTTTTCTTCTTGTCAGACATCATTTGGTATGTGAATTGTGTCTTTGGTGTCCCAAGATTCTAGGCTAATATCCACTTATCACTGAGTGGATATCATGGGTATTCTTTTGAGACTGGGTTACCTCACTTAGTATGATGTTCTCCAGCTCCATCCATTTCTCTAAGAATTTCATGAATTCATTGTTTCTAATGGCTGAATAGTATTCCATTGTGTATATATACCACATTTTTTGTATCCATTCCTCCACTGAGGGACATCTGGGTTCTTCCCAGCTTCTGGATAGTATAAACTATCATCAACAGTAAAAGAACTTCTGGGGGAATCAGTATCCCGGACCTCAAGCAAAACTACAGAGCAGTAGTGTTAAAAACTGCATGGTATTGGTACAGTGACAGTGAATCAATGGAAAAGAATTGAAGACCCAGAAGTAAACCCACACATCTCTGGCCAATTGATCTTCGACAAAGGAGCTGAAAACATCCAGTGGAAAAAAGATAGTCTTTTCAACAAATGGTGCTGGCTCAACTGGAGATCAACATGCAGAGGAATGAGAATTGATCCACTCTTATCTCCTTGTACTAAGCTCAACTCCAAGTAGATCAAAGACCTCCACATAAAACCAGACACACTAAAATTAATAGAAAAGAAACTGGGGAAGACTTGAGGACATTGGCTCAGGGGGAAAGTTCCTGAACAGAACACCAATAGCTTATGCTCTAAGATCAAGAATTGACAAATGGGACCTCATAAAATTACAAAGTTTCTGTAAGGCAAAAGACACTGTCAAAAGGACAAATTGGCAACCAACAATTGGGAAAAGATCTCCACCAACCCCACATCTGACAGAGGGCTAATATCCAATATATACAAAGAACTCAAGAAGTTAGACTCCAGAGAGCCAAATAACCATATTAAGAAATGGGTTACAGAGCTAAACAAAGACTTTTCACCTGAAGAAATTCAGATGGCTGAGAAACACCTTAAAAAATGTTCAACATCATTAGTCATTAGAGAAATGCAAATCAAAACAACCCTGAGATTTCACCTCACACCAGTCAGAATGGCTAAGATTAAAAACTCAGGAGACAGAAGGTGTTGGTGTGGATGTAGAGAAAGAGGAACACTCCTCCACTGCTGGTGGGACTGCAAGCTGGTACAACCACTCTGGAAATCAGTCTGGCGGTTCCTCAGAAAACTGGACATGATACTTCCGGGGGACCCAGCCATACCACTCCTGGGCATATACCCAGAAGATTCCTCAGCATGCATAACCTCCACTATGTTCATAGCAGCCTTATTTATAATAGCCAGAAGCTGGAAAAAGCCCAGATGTCCCTCAACCGAGGAATGGTTATTTAAGAACTTAAGAAGCTGGGCATGGTGGTGCACGCCTGTAATCCCAGCACTTGGGAGGCAGAGGCAGGCAGATTTCTGAGTTTGAGGTCAGCCTGGTCTACAGAGTGAGTTCCAGGACAGCCAGAACTACACAGAGAAACCCTGTCTCAGAAAAACCAAAAAAAAAAAAAAAGAAAAAGAAGAGGAGGAGGAGGAGGAGGAGGAGGAGGAGGAGGAGGAGGAGGAGGAGGAGGAGGAGGAAGAAGAAGAAGAAGAAGAAGAAGAAGAAGAAGAAGAAGAAGAAGAAGAAGAAGAAGAAGAAGAAGAAGAAGAATTTAAGGACACCCTAACTCTGAAACAAAATCTTCTCATTAGGTCACCTGCCCAATATCATCAAGATGACTTTCCCTCTGCTCTAGATATTGCAAGCTTTAGGAATGGATGCCCTTGTCTTCTACCACAAACCTAGTTATGAGTATCTTACCTAATTTGCTGTGGTGTGTCCATTCAGGCCTCAAATTCCTAATGAGTGTAAATTGTAAGTTATTATTACTCCCAGGACTCATTACAAACTCTCGCTTCTCCTGTAACAGCAGTCAATCCTGCAGAACCTGGTATGTGCATAGATGTGAACGGCAGTGACCTGCACTCCCTGCCAGCTTGCACTGGGAGTGACTTCTGAAACCTGGAGTTTCCATTTATCTCTCCATCACCAACAGATCACAATTCACACCAAAGCCAAAGCTGGTTCAGTCTTTTAACATTTAAAAAGAGTGCCTTTTCATGAAATGCAATCACTGATAAGTGGATATTAATGAGCCCAGAAGCCCTAAATACTCAAGACACAAATAGCAAGTCAAATGATTCCCAAGAAGAAGAAAGGAGAGGACCCTGGGCCTGTAAAGATTGCATCCAGTTTAGTAAAGAAACCGAGGGGGGAGGGGGAATGATTGGGGAACAGTTGGGGGGGAGAGGAACTATGGGAACTATGGTGGGTGGGAACTGGGAAAGGGGAAAGCCTTTGGAATGTAAACATAGAATATAGAAAAAAAATTTAAAAAAAAAGAGTGCCTTTTTATGTGTTCAACTGTTTTGCCTACATGTATGTAGGTGTACCTCATGCATGCCTAGAGCCTGCAGAAGCCAGAAGAGGTAGGCAGACCTCCTAAAATTGAACTGTTACAATTTGCAAAGCAACCTTACAACAGTATTTTTCACTAGCATTTTACTGCCCCTAAATGTTTGAGATTCAGTCAATGATTAGCTTGACAAGTTTTAAAGAAACAGTGGCAAAGAACTAGGAACTGGGTTTTCTTTTTCCAGACACTCTTTAGAGCACCCTGCCTATAAGATCTGCACACAGTCTATACTGGCCTCCTTCTACCTGGTCCTTAGTTAGAAAATTGCCAAAGATATTGTTTCCAGTCCAGACCTTTTTTCTCTATACCTCCAATACCCACTCTTGTGAATAATATGAATAGTCCATGAACAGCAGGTCTCATGTCTGCAATCAGCATCCTTTCTAGGTCACTCTGGCCTTGCTATATATAATTTCACTCTGTTACTGGTCTCAATTTTTGTCCCAAGGTCCAAAACCTGACTTCTGCTTGACTTCTTCCACCCCTTCTGCCATAACATTCTGTTATCTCTTGAAACGAAGAATTTTTTTGTTCTTCTACTCATTTGTGTTTTTGGCATTCCAGTACAGTTCACACTACTAATCACTTTGAGCAATCACCATCAGTGCCCTCCTTGATTTCATTTTTTTCCTTTTCATCTATCTCAAAACTACATTTGGTAATTCTGGGTAACACATTACTTCTTTCCATGCTGAAAACCTTTCTACATTCTTTCATACTCTTAATGTAAGACCTAAATTCCTTCACATGATTCCTTTGTGCTGGGAAATGCTAGCCCTCTTTAGATACTAGTAGATACTTCATTTAGAAACAAACAAGCAAAATAAATAAAAAGTATAATCTAATATAATCTAAAATCACTTTTTTCTAGCTTTTAGGACAAAAATAGTCAAGAATAACAAAGTGGGGAACAGGAACTATGTATTTTAGTTTGCGACTTCAGAGGGTCACTTGAGTACCCCTACATTTGAAGAACGTCATGGTATGCAGATCCTATGGTGAAAGAGGTTCTAATCTCAAGGCAAACAGGAAATATATGTGATGAGGAAGGTCTCAGAAACAAGAGCCCACCCTCATTGGCTTACTATCTCCATCTAGACCCTACCTCCCAAATATAACCATTAGCTGGAAACTAAATACTCCATGAGCCTTTTGGTGGGACACACTATATGCAAACCACTATAAATCACATTCATCCATTTATATACACTAGCACTCAAAAAGAATACATAAGCAAGATTTTAAAATGTTTAAGTTACCATTTTAAGTGTATTGAATCATAGAATACTCTTGTCAAAGAAAATTTAGAAACCACTTGTTTGAAATTAATGATCTGCTTAAAGGTTTGAGACATTCACTATGTCTCCATTCATGGCCCTTTTAAAATTCACCTTCTATGGCTACATTAATGCACATCTATCTTGTCTCAACTGACTCCTAAGGCAATCAAACCAAGCCCTACCTTTAAATTTGACACCATCCTTCTCTGACTACCTGTAGACTAATGAAGAATCCAGAATTCAGCTCACTGGGATGTGGACCTGTCCTAGATTTACCACATGGTCTTGGCTCTATATGCCTCATTCTTCTTAATAAAGATGACTCAAATGTGTCACAAAAGTAGATATTTCAGTAGGAAACATTTATCAACTTAATTGGATTAATTATTAATATTTAATAAATGTGAATTGCATCCATATATTTAAGGTAAATCTATGAAGATTCACCATAACTATACATTGTAAAATGACTACTACAATCAAGCTGATAAATACATTATCTTTTTATATAAGTTAACTCACATGCTAAAAAAATTCTTTATTAAATCATAGTAAGAATTTTGGTTTCTTTAAAAACAGAGGTGTTATGTGACTATGTTCTCATTCTAATCCCAGGTGTAGTATACGTGGCTGCTTCAGCTTGTTCACAGCAGCTGACGATGATTTGTCTCGTGGTCTGGCAGGTGTGTGATTTTGCCAGCTAAAGAGAGTATGTTGGGATTCTGGGGACTCTTTAGAGGGTATGTAAATGCCAAGGCTCTGAGAAAGGTGACTGATGCTTTCCCCCGCTGCTGCTGCTGCCCCTGCTGCTATTGCTGGTTGTTGGATTGCTAGTTGCTGGTTGGAGATATCTTAACAATTCAGATCAAACTTGCCCCAAGGAACTCAATGCCCTTAATCAATAGGAAATATTCTAATGAAATCAATGCCCCTTGTTTTTCTCCTACTCAGTGTGGGCAGGTAGGAAGGACGGAGAAGGGTGGTAGGTAAAAGAACCCAATAAAATAGCCAAAAGTACAGTTACATTAAATTGTGCATCTTGATTCCTCGCTAGCCTAGTTGGCTTGCTGTCATTATTTGGAAGTCATGTATAGTTTCTGTACTGCTGATCTGAGGCACTATGTGCAGTACTGCATCCTTAACTATGTTTCCTATTTTTCTGTATTTCTCCTGCTAGGCTAGTTTCCATTTATCTCTCTACTTATTTCTCTTTGAATGTAGGCCTTTCCAACTACCACTGAATATGACAATTCCAAAGCTACTTCACATTTTTTTCAAAAACTTTCAAATACTCAAATTCTATTAATCAAAATTAAAATTTAGTTATAAAGATCATACTTACTGCCTAAGGAGTGGACATTCTACTTCTATCTAAACAATAAGCTCTATGCTGAAGGGGGCATCACAATACCAAAAAAACCCAGACAGGAGCCAAAAGACAGGAACCAGCCTTCATTTCACCCTTTTATAGAATCTTCTGGTGTTTAACCACTTTTCTTTCTTAAAATTTACCAAGTACTCAAAGATAACACCTAAAGAGCTTCTTGAATAACCAGTACAAATGCAGATGACAAGCCCACCTGTGGAGGGTGAAGGAGAATGGCCTCATAGGCTCATATAGTTCAAAGCTTAGTCACCAGGGAGGGGCATTATTGAGGAGGACTGGAAGAATCCGGAGGTGTAGCCTTGTTGGAAGAAGTGTGCCACTGGGAGTTTATCTTTGAAGTTTTAAAAGCCCACAGTATGGGCTTTTGCTCTGCCTGCTGACTGGTGCTCAGGATGTAGCTCTCAGGGCTTCTCTAACATCTGCCTACATGCTGCCATATTTCCCACCATGATGACAGACTAAGCCTCTGAAACTATAAGCAAGACTCCAGTTAAATACTTTCTTTTATAATAGTCATCTTGATCATGGTGTATTTTCACAGCTACAGACCACTAAGACAACACAGACAGTATCCTGATATAAAATAAGCAGGTATATTAAATTACTTGTGGGTTAAATAAGATGACTTTAGGGAAATTCCTTCAAAACTCTCCAACAAGAGATGTAAATCTGGCATGGACTCAATATCTAGAACATACAAGGAACTCAAACAACTAAAGAAGAAGAAAGCAAACAATCCAATTAACACATTGACTAGTGAAATGAACACACAATCTTAAACGATAAATTTAAGTGAAGATAAAGATGAAAAAATTGCCTCATAAGTTATTGGAGAAGTGTAAATCAAAACTGAACTGGGATTCTATCTTACTTCAGGCGGGATAGTGGTCCTAAGAAAAGAAATAACTGCAAAAGCTGATAAGGGTGCAGACAGAGGGAAGCCTTTTACAATGGCAGGGTGTAAACAGACCAGCCATTATGGAACTCAGTGTGATGGTTTCTTTCTTATTACTATGCTACTATGTAAAATGCTTTTTTCATCAACTATGTTCTGATCACAGTTTCCCCCTATGCAATTCTTACCAGCTCTTCCCTTGTTCTCCATCCCCAACTCTCCCCCTCTCTCTATCCCTCTCTCCCTCTCTTAATTTTTTTTTTAAGAAAGAAACTCTCTCAGCCCCTGAGCAGCAGGAAGAAAGTGCTTGGTCCAGCCTCACAGTGGGCGCCACTATGAGAAGTTAGCCTGTGATGGAGAGATGGGAAAGTCGGAGCACACAGTGGGAAGAGAAGAAAGCAACTCAAAGCCAAGTTGTTCCCGAGCTATGGAGAGAGGTAGAACTGGAGACTCAACAACAGTGAAAAATAGGCAGAGATGAGGAGCCTGCACAGCCTCCTGAGGCCATGGTTATACCCAGGTCTGGGCTGTCACCAAGGCCCACGTCTGGGTCCATGGTCCTATCACAGCTGGGGTCTGTGTTGAGGTCTGTGGCGCTTCTTACAGCTGAAGGCCAGCCAGATGTCAGTGGCTTATTTGTGCTACCATCTGACGCCTTGTTGACATCCTGGCCCACGGTGCCCTTGGGAGCAATATCTGGGCCCATTGTCCCGTTCCATGTCTGAGGCCTGCCTTACCACCAAAGGCCATGCAGATATCCCTGGTTTGGGCTGTTGCCTGAAGCCATGCTGGTGTCTGATCCTCTTTTTAAGCTGGCCTCAGTCTATGCCTTCCCCTCTTTTCCCCACCTTGGCCCACCTGAGGCAGGTAGGCGAGCAGGCCCCAAGGGTAAGAGAGGAGAGCTGACCCTACCCCTTGCTGGCTGCAGCACCTGGAAGTACAGCACTGCATATCACCTGGGCAGTACAGGGGAGCACAACAGAGCTGCCCCTCTTGTCTGCCATATGGGGGTTCAGGTAGAAACATGGGAGAGATGCCAACGTTGAGTTCATCCACTGATGAGCATAGAGCCTAACCCTAAGTGTGGGTAACAGCCCTAGTGAGTCTAATCCGTCATTCATCCCACTGTACTCAAATATAAATTATGTCATCAAGAAATTTCAATGTATTTTCCATGTCAATTCTTTTGGTATTATGTTGGCTAGGGTCATAAATTCTTCACCAATAAACATCATTTATGCAGATTTATTCAAATGTTCATCTTATACCTTCACAAGAATGCCCCAGTTTTACCCATTAAATTGGACATTTGTTGTGGAATTATTCATGTGCTTTATAAGATAAAAAGGTCCTGTGTCTATCTTTCTATGCATTCTCATCATTTCTCTCATGTACATCATCATGTCTCTCATGAACTAGATTTTCTGAGGTTGAATGCTGCCTGTATTCCTGGGAAGCGTTTTAAAAATTTTTTGTCTACCAAACGCTGGAGGACAGAGAGATGGCTCAGCAGTTAAGAGCACTCGCTGCACTTGCAGAGAACCCAGGTTCAATTTCCAACCTCCATGTGGGAGTCTGAAAACTACACTGGCTTGCAGAGTAACAATCCATGTGAAGCAAGATGAAAATCAAATTCAACATGTCTTAGCCGATGTTGGTTCAAATTTCTAGAGGTGCCCTGGTCAGGTTATTTTAGGCAATATTTAAGTACCGTGCAATTTGGAAAAATGTTTTCTTGTCTAAAACAATCTCCCATGCACAAGAAGGCAAAATTACATCAAAATTCTCCTCAGAATTCATGTCATTTCTTGCATGAATATGCACTCTAGAGATAGGCTACATGTGCATCCTCAGGGCCTAGGAGAGGATCTGGTATGCTTTTGCTCATTCAGATAAGGCAGAGGTCATCGGTCTCTAAGCCACCTCCGGTCCTGGAAGTGGGAACTTGGAGGCTCCTGACCATACAGATAACACAAAGGTCACCCACACTATTAGCTCCCTGGTCCTGGTTGCGAGAGCTTGTTATGGCCTGGCCCTGCAGATACTTCAGATCCACACTTTATTAAACACTTCCATTCCCTGCCGTTCATGTTAAAAACTAGATTTACCTAATTTTTTTTCATTTTCTTTCTCTCTTTATTTTTTGTTTTTGTTGCTTTTGTTGTCATTGTTTTCAGTACATCCTGAGAACAATTTCCACTTTCCCCACCCCTCCCAGCCTCCCGACTCCTCCCAGTCACGCCCCATATTTATTCACCCCTCCCCCTCCCCTCTCCCATGGACCCACTCCTCCATTTTCCTTTAGAATAGAGCGGCTTTTCCAAGGATTTCAGTGAAGCACAGCATAATAAGTTACAATAAGACTAAACACAAACCCTCATATCAAGACTAGACAAGGCATTCCAGTAAGAGAAAAAGGGTCCCAAAAACAAATGAAAGAATTAGAGACACCCCAACTCCCACTGTTAAAGGTCCCACAAAAACATCAGGCTAGGAACCATAACTTCTATGCTGAGGACCTGCCCGAGGAACCATGCAGACTTCGTGATTGTCACTTCAGTCCCTGTGAGCCCTGCATCGTTGAAAGTGTGGGTTGTGTTTTTATGGTGCCCTCAATGCATCTGGCTCCTCCAGTTCTACCTCCCCGTGTTCCAGTGGGGACATCTGAATGCTTAACACTCCTGGGTGTCCTAGTGCTATTTGTGAGCACAAGGACCTTTGTGTTCCTCACACACATGGCAGATCAGAACCTGCCCTAACTCCAGGTCCAAAGGACCAATGTTCTCTTCTGGCCTTCATATATACCAGGCACACATGTGGCACATAGACATATGTGCTGACAAAATACTCATATACTAAAATGAATAAATAAATGGTTTTAAATTGAAAATTAAAAGCACTGAATTTGCTTAATGTCATTAATTTTTATTATTAAATGTAAGAAATTATTTAAAAGTTTTTGTAGATACAGAAAAAAAATCAGAAAATAAATGGTGATTTTTTTTTCCAAAAAAGAAATAAAGGAGTTGAATGCAGAAATGAGCATGAATGGCATTAGCACTGAAAAAGGTCATCTTTTGTCCTCACTGCTTCCAATATAAATGAATTTTACTGGTAGATTTTTATCTTCAGTTGAAAGGACACATCGTCTCCAAATAATACAAATGGAATTCCAAAAAAAAAAAAGACAATTATAATAAACTTGTAAGTATGCCTTAAATCTAAATTATGCAAAATGCACGCATTAGTGGTTTGAGGAATTATTTTCCATTTACATTGAAAGCAGTCAGGACAAAGGACAGTCTTCTAGATGTTAATGTTCAACTCCTCTGCTTCTTTTTGGGCAAATCCACTCTTATTAACGTTTAAATGGCTTTTTAAAATTATTTTTGATCCCCACTATGCCTATTTTAATTCTGTATTTTTTATTTATACAGTTTTTCCTGCTTGTGAATTATTGAAATGTATCCATTTTTCTTAGAAGTTTTAGAGAATTTGAACATCCATCACTTTTCTATTCTGTGATAAAACCTCATGACCAAGGTAACTTAAGAGTTTATTTCCTCTTATGGTTCCGGAGGAATAAGAGCTCCTCGTGGTAAAGGAGATAGATGGCAGCAAGCTGCAGGCATGATGGCGGGAGCAGGAAGCTGAGACTCACATCCTCTACCACAAGCACAAGGCCGAGAACATCAATGGGAAGTGTTGTCAGGCCTGTAATCTCAAAGCCCACCCCAGTGATGCACTTCCTTCAGCAGTAAGGATGCACCACCTAAACATCTCCAAAGGGTACCAACAACTGTGTGGTCAATAACTATGGCGGGTATTTCTCATTCAAACCATGACAATCCCTTAAAGTTTTAACGGGATGTTAATGTGTCTCTATGTCATTGATTTCCTTATTTAATTTATTTTTAAAAACCTAGGTTTTTCTCTGAACATCTGTATTCCTATAATTTTTAACATAAATACATACATACATACATACATACATATATATATACATACATGCACACATACATACATACATACATGCATGCATGCATGCATGCATAAAGGAACATCTTCTTAGCTCATCTGGTGCATCAGAAAGCATACTTTCTTTTCCCCAGAAGTAGGGCCCCATCAAGCTATCTGCTGACAAATGGCTACTAATGTGGGGATGATGTCAGTCAATATCCCCAGCCTCTCTTTGAACACAGATCTCACACGAACACTTGTCTGAGAAAACTCACAGCAGTCCCATAAAGTAGGATAACAGCACCACCAGTCTGAGGAATGCCAGGGCCCAAGAAGGGAACTGCATTTGTTGACACTAAGTCTTCAAAAGAAGTCATCCTTTGGCCAAATAAAACACTGTGTAGAAAATCCCAAACTCCTGTCACTGGTAAACTTTGCTTTAGCTCAAGACTTAATATGTCTCAAAATTTATGTCCAAGATTCATTTGGCTTCATTTCTAAAATTCTGACACATAACTATATTGCTGTTTGTGAATGGAATCATTACATCTGTGACTTCTAACTACAAGGGAAGCTTGTCCAGACTGTGTCCCAGCCCAGTTGTGTCTCACCATACAGGAAACTGTGCAGAGAGAGGATGAGAATAAGGCCATGCCAACTTCTGGAAATTTAATGCCTAGGAAGAAGGGATGGAAGAAGCTCAAGACTAGAAAATACACTGGTGGTATCTGTGCACTACGACAATAATTGTGTGATCTGTGTGCATTTTAGACTTTACAAAGTGTTTACATAAACAGGAACTTATTTACAAATCGAAAAGCATCAGACACAAATCATTATTCATTTGTTTTAGCCATTTGAATCACGCCCTAAAAATTACATATAAGGCCCAGGTGATGGCTCAGCTACAAAAATAATTGCTATGCAAACATGAGGACCTGTGCCCAGATCCACAACAACATAAAAAGATAGGTACTGCTTATAATCCCAAAGCTGGAGGGACAGAGAGCGGCAAGGAGCTCCCTAGAGTCCACTGACCAGCTTGTTGTCTAGCTAGTTGGTGAAATCCAGGCTTTGTGAGAGTTCCTGTCTCAAAAAACTGAGTGAGCAATTAAGAGAGGTACTCAATGCCAGCCTCTTCCACATGAAAACATAACCAAGTGCAAACACACCCATGTGCAAAAGAAGCCACACATAGAGTACATGTAGCCAAAATATTGTCAAATTTTGGGATAAGAACCAAGAACTTCAGAAGCCACCATATTTGTTTACAAATGTTTCTCCATCAAGGGCCTTTTGGTGTGCCCTCACTTCCACCAGGTAGAAGGGGGGATGCGCTCATACACTCTCATCCAATTTGACACATGACCTTTCCATACTAACTGGGTAGGGACTGACACCATTGATTATTGCCAACAGAGGAAGTCATACTGATGTAGCATAGAATACTCTATATTTTATAATTATGTAAATGTGAAAACTGGGAGGTAGAAGACAAACAAATGGTCTCAGATAAAACCCAGCCCATAGACTCTCCCTCCGTCTTCTATTCCAGTCTCTTCTTGACTTGGTAAAGTAACTTTTGAGTATACCAGGGCTCGAATTCTCAGTGATCCCCATCAGTTTAATGAGAGTAACGGCTGACCACACTTACACCTCTCTCATGATGTGCATAGTATATGGCAAACTGCACATAGATTAGTGTCCTAGCTATCTGTCAGGGGTTTGAAACTTAGTATACCCTGACTAAAATTCCTGATTGAGTTTCTAAACCTTTGTCCATGTGAAGCTTTGTATTCTCAGGCAACCACACCACCTCCCTCCTCCCATAGCCAGCACATTAGAAAATTCTAATTGCTCTGAATTTAAAATATATCCTAGTCCAACGCTTTTTTATGAATCTACTGCTAGTCTGATCCAAGTCATTTTCTTACCCAGATACCTGTAATATAGAATTTCCTAACCTCTCTCCACTTGAGTTCTTCGCTAGTCCCTGAACATCTACTCTATTCTCAACACAGCAATGGGAAGGAAACGTGAGTATTATCCCAGCCCTTGGTCTTCATTCAAAAATCTAGTTCCCAGCCTCTCACAAGGTACGTCCTTCTGGCCACTCACCCTTGCTCTATGTCACTCTTCTGCAATGCTGGTTTCATCACAATACCATAAGCATGCCAGGCAGGCCTCTTCCCCACCACATGGCCTCTGCAGAGACCTTTCTTCTGATTCTCACATGTTTCCTCTTACCCACATAGTTCACTTCTCTGCATCCAATAAAACCTTTCACTTCAGCCCCTTTAAAGTTCTATACCAGCCCCCACATTTTCTTTTCTCTTCTACTATTTCCTATTAGATTTATGTTTCAAATATAGTATACAATTACTTTTACAAAATTATTGTCTATTTCTTTTCCCTAGAATATATGTTGTATGGAAAGAAGAATATTTAACTATTTTGCTATGTGATCACCACCACCCAGTTCTTAGGTCAATACCTGGAAGCACACACTACCCTTCAATAAACATTTGCTAGCTTAATGAATAAGAAATTGAGAAAGTTAATTAAAACCAGTCAATTCTTAAGACCTATGATTCTGGTGCACATATGGTCATGCAAGATAATGACCAAGCCATCAAGAGTGTGTATTTAGCTCCATGGGTTGTGTGTGTGTGTGTGTGTGTGTGTGTGTGTGTGTGTGTTTTAGGGTGTCCTGCCCAAATTGTCACTAATACGGCAGGGTTAAAAGAATTGCATAGATTAGGATTCTTATGGCTATTTTCTACAGTCCTTGCACATGTGTGGGAGCTAGGGGATTCATTCAGATATCCTAGTTCTCATTGCTGAAGCTACTAGAACATTAAAACATCTTAGACCTGCCCAGTGCCTGACATTCTACAGTGCAGTCGGAGCTGCTGCTTGGACTAGCAAGTACAGATGGGAATTGCCATGATGACAGAGAAGAAAGAAACACTCTAGGGAAAAAGTGATGCCAAAGGGGAGGACCATGCTCTGGGCAGATGGGCAGCTCAAAATAGGAAGTCATTTCTCTCTGGACAGCTACAGAGTTGTACCTTTGCCAAGCTCCACCCTGGTCTCCAACCTTGAGAAGGGACTTTGTGGGGATAATTAATCACAAGGTATTTTTGCTCTTGTCTTCCCATTGGAATGGACTAGTGTACTCCTTTCTTCCCCCATCACTTCACCTCTCCAGGGACATAAGGCAAGCTAAGATTATAGCTCCAACCTTTCACAATTCATCGGAAAGGCCTGTGATAGTCCCTCATCTGGGTTTGCTGTCTCCCCACTTCTCATGTCTTCATCTCCATCACCATCTCTTGTTTGTCCCCCTGTATCTCTCCCTTTCTCTTCTGTACCTATCCACTGCAACCTCTGCTTTCCATTTTACCTGGGATCTTGCTAACCTCTAGAGACCATGACCTGAGTCACTTCTCCAGCATTCCCAAGCCGTCCCTCTCTGAACTCAGGTAAGAAGGCTGGAGATGGATGCCATAGGCAAACAGAGATAAAGAAACACTGAGAGACAGCATAAGGAGAACAGAGCAAAATATGTTCTGGCTGAGTGTGCACAGAGGAGATAGCACTGGTGAGGCAGGCATCCATTCCATTACAACAGCTCTCTGTCAGATTTGATGCCTCTTTCCTCAGGACGTTACACAGGGCACCTGTTCAGTATGCTCTCACCTGGAGAGTTTTTTCCATTCTGGGTACATTAAGGTGCAGTATGAGGAAACTATGGATGCCAGGACTGTTGAGCATGCTTCCATTTTATTTAGTTACTTGCATTCTGTGCTGCTCTTTTTGTCTTTGCTTCGCTATTCAGAATTAGGAGACTTGTTGTGGGTGTTCCTGTGTGAACAGAGGCTTTCATGAAGAAGGGAATCCAACAATGCATGGATCCCACAAGATAATTTGTAAGAAGACAAAGAAGGAACCATGCTTCAGTTTTTAGAGGCAGAGCTGAGAGTATTCAGGATGACCAGGTCTACAGTGTTCAGCTTTATAGAAGTGGAAACTTTACCACTGACAAGAGCAAAACAGGAAAGACTCCATTTATCCCTTCTGTTTTGAAAAGAAATCCTCAGACCTTGGACCACATCAACCATATAGACCTTCCCATTGCAGAGAATGTAGGTCCCTGTCCAAGGCTCACCCTGCATTGATCTCATTTAATCTAGTCATTAGCTGTCTTCTCATAAACTCTAGGGTCAAATTCAGACCAAAAGAAAGTAAGCAATTGGAAAGAAGGGAAGAAAAAAATCTGTTGCACCAATGATCACAAAACAGCCAGGTTATTCCAGGGAGCCTGGGCTCTCAGGGACACAAATACTTCCTTCAGAAAAACGCTCACCACAGAAATAAGCACTTTTCTTTCCCTACAAGGACTGACCTTTTTCATCTGTCTGTTTTCATCTCAGTAAATCTTAAGCATGTCCTGGCAATAGTGAAATCGTGTTGGTTTCTCTCTCCATGCATCTATGTTACTCACCACTTACCTCTAACTCTGTGGCCAGCAAGGAACAAGAAACCATCTTTTAGAGGACAGCCTTTCAGTTTTTCACGGTAGCCCTCTTGCTGTCTTGTAGCATGAGGTATAGTTTCTAAATCAGCAGTATTTTCAAGCCTGTTAAAATCGCCTTCATAGAAAACAGTAATTGATTTAAAAATAAATTTTAGAAACAAACCAGTTTTCTTACAGAGCAAAGATATTGATACTTTTTTTTTTTTTTTTTTGGTTTTTTCGAGATGGGGTTTCTCTGTAAAGCCCTGACTGTCCTGGAACTCACTCTGTAGACCAGGTTGGCCTTGAAGATATTGATACTTTTCAAGTAAAGTAAGTAAACCCCAGATCTAAGATACTTTTCAAAATTTAACAACACAGTGATCAGTCATTTCCTGTGATAGAGTTGACCTTCACAGTGTCAGAACTGGGGCAGTCTCAGCCCCAGACTGTTTTTATGTGGAACATTAAAGAGCTCGGTTTTGAAGCTTATCTATCTGCCTCTGGAGGAAGCCTGTGTTAAAGGCATTCATTAAAATGGCTGCTGTTTCATTCAGGGAGAGAATCTCTTTCAACACATCAAAGACAGCAAGCCAGCTGTACAATCAGTAGGGGCTCCTAGATTTTCATGGTTCAAAGTTCCTATCCAATTGAAAGTAAGAGAGAACTGGGCACCTGGAAAACATCCTCTTCCGAAAGTCCTAATCCCACACAATTGATTTTTGGAAAAAGGAGAACAAAGCATGGCAAATATCCAAGGTGCTTTAAACAGACACAGTTAGTACCGTAACCTCTAAACAAAGTCAGTAAAGTTGGGTCTGTTCCCCCTGAATTGTCAGGAAGCATGCAGTCTGGGAAATATTAGCCAAAGTTCACAGTAGCATGTTGACACAGAGTTGGACAGAGGTCAGTCATGTGGCTACCACTTTAAGAACTTATGAGTAGCCATAGAAACCACCAAGATCACCTCATCTACATTAAATGTAGGATCTTTGGATACTTCACCAAATGCAATAATGGAGAGAAAGCAAGAATGTCTGTGTAAAACAAAAATGTCTCTGTTGATTCACTTAGCTGCTCTTAGGGGATAAACATGACACCAAGAAACTAACAAGAGTACTTAGACTCACAAAAAGCCTTTGACAAGATATCATGTCACACTCAGGAAGGATTTAGCAAGCTACTTTATCTTGTAAAAGAAACAGAGCCAGTGGATAGCAATGCCACACAGGCAAATAACACATCTCCCAGGAATCAAAGCTGAGATCATAAATAGCTGTAAAAAAAAGAAAAGAGTACACAATGTATTTACTAAATCCAGAGGTGATTCAGCAGCCTTGAGTAAACACACTGTCAGACTGATAGAAAGACACCACAGAAAAAATGTTCATATGAGCAAAATGTACCAACACCATAAACTTTAATTCAAGGAACTTTATTTCACAATGTTTAATTGAAATATGTAGTAATGCAAACATATGAAATGAATGCACTTCAAGATACCTGACATAAATCAGTGTGAAGGCCTACATGACTACAATAAGGAGCTACTAATGTCACTATGCAGGTGGAGCCCAAAGGCTGACAAGTTCATGTAGAAGTGAAAGTTACATCTCAATATGATGGGTTGCTTTCGTTGTGGGTGCTGCTGTATTGTGGTTTTTCTTTATACTATTCCTAATCTTTCCAATGTCTCTAGGTATCTAGTGTCATCACCTCCATTTATGTAAAGAGATGAAACATCAGAAAAATTGAGGACCTCGCTAGCAAGTGTTTAAGTTGAGATTTCAACTCAGAAATATATATATATATATGTGCATATATATATATATATATATATATATATATATATATATATAGCCAGTTCAGTAGCATAAAGATAATTACAAATCCAAGAGAAAAATAGTAACTTAAAGATATTGTGATAGGTAGATGCAAGCTAGAAAGAAGGAAGAAAGAGGGAGAGGGAGGGAAAAGGAGGGGTGGAGAGAGAAAGGAAAGGAGTGAGGGTAGGTTATAGGGAGGGAAGGAAAGGAGAGGAAGTTAGATATTATAGATACATGGATAATAGAGACAGAAAATATAGACAGACAGACAGATGATAGGTAGATAAATAGACAGACAGACAGACACATAATAGAGATCTATAGACTATGGAAAAATAAAAAAAATCTGTAGCTATATCTATTCATACCCATCCAGCACACAATATACACCAGGACCTCAGGAAGATAGCAAGCACACAGGCCAAAGAACTTGAAGTGTTGGACCAGTCAAGGGCTGAATTTTCCAAGAAAGAAACATGAATACTAAGATTATAATCAACCTAAGCCTTCCAAGTTAGAAAGCATAAAAGTAAGACCACCCCCAGTGTTCCTGTGTGCCTACCGTGTGCCAGATCTAGTCTAGAAGCTTCTCCACATTCTCTACGGTGTCCTCATCAAATTTCTCTTTCTTTGTCTGAATCTCGCAGTGAGGCACCAAGCCTGCGAGAGTTAATTCATTTGCCCTCTCCTCTCCAGTTCTAGCATCCAGAAAACAGCAAAGTACCTTTAAACTGTGCGTGTTCTTCGTATTTCATCAAGAGTTAAGGGGGGAAATTAAACATCATATTTTGAGTATATGTTATTTCTTTAAAAAAACACTAAATAAATTATTTCACTCTAATTTATAGATGTCACAGACCACAGGCCCAGTGCAGTCAGAATATCTGCATTTATTCATAACTTTGAAACTTGATTTGTTTTAGGACAATGAATTCTTCCATGGACTTTCTTATTGGTACATTTGTAAGTTATGATGCTAGCTTACAAAAAAAAAAACCTAGATGAGTGAGCTTCAGTCTAAATTGTAAGGAAATTATTACACACACACACACACACACACACACACACACACATGGAGAGAGAGAGAGAGAGAGAGAGAGAGAGAGAGAGAGAGAGAGAGAGAGACTATTCTATCAAGAGTAGTGAGACCAGTCCAGCTCTGCCCACAGACATTATTGAAGCTCCAGACTGAGTAGCTGCCTCTCTGAGTCTTACATGGATGTACTATGCTGTTGAGTCTACCGTGACCATTTAACCCTAAATCTCCAGCTTAGCATGGATGGAATGCTCAAAAGCTAAAGGAGTCTGACCTATCTGTCTCTCATATCTCCTCTTCTATCCATTGTACAATTGTGTTTAGCAGTGCTTTGATTGCCTATGGAAAAGACCAATGAGAAACACTATTGTAATAGATAATTTTTATTACCCAACAGAGCAAAAATTGAATCCAAGGTCAGAATCCCTACCCAGAAATCCTTCCAAGCACATCCAGATGTCCTGGGCCCCCAGCCAGCCATGACTCCGTGGGTGTTTTGTGAAGCATCACAAAATTCGAAACAAGAATCTGCAAGAACAATAACAAGATCAGTGATGAATGTCAAAACTAAAGAGAAATTATTTTTAGGTTTGCTATCTTAAATAATCTGCATTACTGTTCACATCCACTGTCCTCAAGGGAAATGTCAGTGAAGGTAAATCTGAGGACAGAAATGTCTGAGAGTCTGGGAATCATTTCTAGTCTGCAGGAAACCATAGAAAGGGAATAGCATATACCTTCTTGTGTGGAGGTGATCCGAGGGAGCATTTAAATGAGGGTCACATAGAGTTACAATGTGCTTTACATATGTAAATTGTGTTATTCGAGTTTACTGAGAAGCTGGCTGGTGGAGCAGAACTGCCCCATCCTATTTCAGATCCACAAGCTTACTTGTCTCAGCGGCTCCTCTAAGGTCCCTTGTCTGGTGATGGGCTATGTCTCCTAACTCTGTGAGAGAGGGAAAATAGCTAGAAGATGAACCATCTGCAAGAGAGGTTGTCATTGTTTATCACACGATGTAAACCTGCCCATAGGGGTAGAAGAGAAGCCAAAAATTCAGCCATGGGAAACTCATCATTCGGGAACGCCAGCTGACTGGCTCAGCATCCCCTGATGGTTGGTTTCTGCTGGGTGTTTTGAGTGCCTGATTTGTTGATCTTGTCTGTATCTGAGGCTGGTTTTCCTTTGACTTGCAGACAGGGCACTCTGCTCTACCTGGAATCTCGGGTGATTGCATTTGGCTGCCTCAAAGGGACTACTGCTGTCCATTTTTGCTTTCTGTGTCCTAGCCCGATTTGATTATGTCATATTTCTGCTCTTATCTGCTCTTCTACATGGAAGCCTCACTCAAGGAGATGCTGCACTACCCAAACCTCTATTCCAAACATAGGCTGACTGCCTCAAAAGAGACTGTGTGCTGACTGTTTTTTTTTATTATTGATGCTGTTTGTTTTAAAATGTTTTTAATGATTTATTTACTTTTACTTTATGCATATTAGTTTTTCCCTTAATGTATGAATGTATATCACATGCATGCCTAGTGTCTGCAGATGACTGAAGAGGACATATTAGATCCCTTGGAACTGGAGTTACAGACAGTTTTGACTCACCATATGCATACTGGGAGCCAAACCCTGTGACCTTTATAAAGATAGATGGAATTCTTAGTAGTTGGACCTTCTCTGCAGCTTCTTCTGCTGGATGTTTTGAGCATCTAATTTGGTGGTCTTTTGCTGGTTGTTTTGTCACCTATTCTTTTACTTTGCCTTGCTCTATACTTAATCAAGTAATTCAAAACTGAAAGAATAACCATCACAAACCATTGTCTAGACCATGCAGAACAAATGTGTAAAACCAAAGGTTGTCGGGTGCTAAGATTCTTTCCTTAACATTTGGCTCTAACATTACATAGGTAGCTATAGAACATTCAGTTTTCTCACCTCTAATGTGAGTGTGGGAAGAATCCATTTATTCACTGGGTTGTTGTTAGTTTAAATGGATTATACTTGAAGTCCTCATGATCACTTTCCTAGAGCTCTCTGAAGTGTTTATTATTTTTGTTGGTGTTATTAATCCCCCAGAAGAGTGAAAATTTCTACCCTTATCTTTATGAGAGAGGAAAGTGGTCCAGGTGGTCCAGGCATCTCTCTCCTCTCTCTCTCTCTCTCTCTCTCTCTCTCTCTCTCTCTCTCTCTCTCTCTCTCTCTCTCTCTCTCTCTCTCTCTCTCCCTCCCTCCCTCCCTCCCTCCCTCTCTCTCTCTCCCTCCCTCCCTCCCTCCCTTCTTCCCTCCCTCCCTCTCTCTCTCTCTCTCTCTCTCTCTCTCTCTCTCTGTCTCTCTCTCTCTCCCTCTCCAGGTTTGAATCACTGAAGCATTGGAAGAGTTTGCAGCTTCCTGCCTCTGGCTGTCAGTACTGGGACTAAAGCTGAGCACCACCATGTCCAGCTGATCCTTCCATTTTCTTAGCCTACTGCAGCTAGCTTACATTCCTGGAGTTTATATCCATCATTCCTGAAGAGCTGAGCAAAGCAGAAACAACCCCTTTGTCATGTTCAGTTAGTTGACCCATCTGGCTTGCTTGAGACAGCTTTGACACATGATTCCTTTTGAGCAACTTGACGCAGGTGTTTGATTCATCACCCAAAGTTTCTTCTCATCTGCCTGGTTTACATCATGAAAATGGAAGAAATTAAAAAAATAATAATATGTCTTCCTCTTCTTCCAGAACACACCCCACCAGCTCTCCACAGAGATGACGAGGACGCAGTAAGGAGGCCAGCAGAGGCAGCTCAGGGGCTGTCTCTGTCTTGGGCACTCCAGAAGCTTCATCTGCCTGAAACCTCAAGACACCAATTCTGTCTCTCGAACTTTGTTCCTAATGCTACAACATCTGGATGAGAACTGGCACAGGACTCAGGTTGGCTAAATATGTTCAATAGATTGGAAAATCCCATCCTACCCTAAAGGAGGGAAGGGTTTAAACCCCATGGGAAGTCAGTCTACCTCTCTCAAGCCTATTCCTGCCCCACCCACCCACGTCTTCCTCCATTAGAATATAATGTGTTAGCAAATGCTCCCTTCAAACGCTACAAGAAAGCATAGGATGATGTTGATAAATCAGAACTCTCTAAAAGGTGCATCAATAGCGAAAGCCATTCTCCTCGCAGCTCTTTCATTCACTTATGTGTGGCTCTCTTCACCTGGGTTCCCCACTCTTGCTCCCTGGCATGAGGACTATGAACAAATTTCACAGTCTGTGCTGATTAGAACGTTGAATGGCCGTGTCTGGGATTAAATGTTTAAAAGTCATAACAAAATTTTAAAAATGGATTTTTCTCAGCATCTGTTAAAAGGTCAAACAACCTCCTGCAGGCCATACACACAGTTTTCATTACCTCCCACGTCTGCTCAAAAGACTGAGCAGCGTAGTAGACCTTCACAGTGACCATGCTTCCCCACTGTTACTTACAGATGAGTCACAGATAGAGAGAAACTGGGGTCTGATGACTACTGTGGGAAGTACTGCTCACTTCAAGAGTTGAGCCAGCATAGACACTAGAGTATCAATCCCAATGTCTGGTGAGTTTGGATCCTGACAAATCCAACAGGGCCCTCCCACAGAGCATCCTAAGTGTCTGTCCCAGTGTGTACCATATGGGCTGGGTCTCTACTAAAGGTTAAAGTCATGTATATTATCTGATTAAGTCCAGTGACCTCATTCCAGAACATTATAGGAGCTGTGGGGACTTCCAGATTCAGTCTTGGGAATTCATTTTCTGTTTTTTTCTCTTTCTTTCTTTTCATTAATTTCTCTGAGAAGTTAAAGCCTGTATTTTCAGCCCTAAACCTAACTCAGTTATATCTTTCTCTTTAAAAATAAGAAGTTGCTCCAGATGGTCTAGAAGGCCCCATATATATGTTGTACTCTGTGACTCCATGACACACACCTCAGAAGGCAGTTCAAAATGGCAGACTTAGCTAAGGAAGAGGATAGAGAAGTAGAGAGGAGGGACACATTTTGTGCTTTGGGGGACCTTGAGGTCTAAGACCTATGGTCATACAGAGTCCATCAAATAACTCGAGTGAGGTCAGTGCTTGACTCTGTGTGGAGGTCAGAAACGATGTGATCTAAGACCAAATGCTCCTCTGGGAATCGGGACTGCTCTGGAAACTGAACTATGAGAAAGCAGCTACTTTGGATTCTAGTGTGGAAGGCAGGAAAAGCTGCACTACTTTGTAAGGTATCCCTCTGGAGATGAGGTAGGGAAGAGGGACCAGTAGTGAATCATGGACCTCCCTGTTCTGTTCTAACTCCCAAGTAACCCTTTCTCAGCTGTCAGAAAGGCCACGGCCACAGGCTCACCCGTCCTCTGCTTCTCTCACACAGGTGCCGCCTGACTCCAGTGCATGGACAGCCCTAGCAATACCACCATACCCCGTGGCTTTCTCCTTCAAGGCTTTTTTGAGTTTCCCCATCTGAGGCCCCTTCTCTTCCTGGTGCTGCTGGCTGTGCACCTGGCTACTTTGAGTGGTAACTTGCTCATCCTGGTGGCTGTGATCTCCGTGCCCAGCAGGCCACCCATGCTGCTCTTCCTTTGCCAGCTGTCAGCCATTGAACTCTGCTACACGCTAGTGGTGGTGCCCCGTTCTCTAGCTGACCTGAGCATGCCTGGCCATGGCAGGGGCAGCCCCATCTCCTTCCTGGGCTGCGCTGTCCAGATGCAGATGTTCGTGGCACTGGGTGGGGCTGAGTGCTTCTTGTTGGCAGCCATGGCCTATGACCGCTATGTGGCCATCTGCCACCCACTGCGCTATGCATCTATAGTGACCCCTGGTCTATGTGCACGCCTGGCCCTGGCCTGCTGCCTCGGGGGACTAGCTGTATCCGTGGGGCTAACGGTAGCAGTGTTCCACCTGCCTTTTTGTGGCTCCCGCCTGCTGGTGCATTTCTTCTGCGACATCACCGCACTGCTGCACTTGGCCTGCACACGGAGCTACGTGGATGAGTTGCCCTTGCTAGGAGCCTGCCTGGTGCTGCTATTGCTGCCCTCAATGCTCATTCTGACCTCCTATGGGGCCATTGCTTCTGCCCTGCGCCGCCTGCATGGTGGTGGAGGCAGACGCAAGGCTGCCTCTACCTGCGCCTCGCACCTGGCTGTCACCTTCCTGCATTATGGCTGTGCCACCTTCATGTATGTGCGGCCAAAGTCCACTTACTCCCCGCGATTGGATCGCACACTAGCTCTGGTTTATACCAACGTCACACCACTTCTATACCCTCTTATCTACAGCCTGCGCAACCGTGAGATTACGTCGGCCATTCACAGAGTTCTTGGGCTCCGTGGATCAGGGTCTCTTTGAGCCAAACAGAGGCCAAAAGAGAGTAAGTAGGGAGCCCCCATTTGCTGAAGTGTCCCCCAGTGTTTAGTGTTTTCATCTGTAAAGGCTCCTGGGAATTCAAGGTCAAGATTCAGGAAAGAGAACTTGAAAACTGCAAGAGAAGAGAAACACAGGGGGTGGCTGTGTCCTTCATTCCTTCCTGGAGGAAATATCAAGAAGTGGAGAACTCTGGATCTACATTAAGTGCTTCCTTTGATCCCTGTAAAGTTTTCCTCATAATTCCCAGGCCTGTGCAAGCCAGTGACTGGCTTTTATGGTGCTTGTGGTTGGAAGGGTAGATGTGAAGAATAATAGCTTATGAAGAGAGTAGCTTGGAGACCAACTAATCATGCGAGATTTGTCAGAGCTGAGTGAGTCGTTACAGACGGTTTCTTGGGGCAATAGGTGGCTACTTGGAATACTAGACGATTAGTAGGTGTTGGCCAGAAGAGAAGGATGGAGAAGGCACCAAGCAAAACTGCTCAGCAAAGGCTAAAGCATACTGAGAAGGACCTCAGCAAGTCTGAAGGATCTGTACTGTGAGCTGCTGTACTCCCTTGGCCGTTGTGTAATAGCTGGGATGCCGTGAGACAGACATAATTGGGAATCAGCTTCCACCTCCTGTGTGGGAGGCAATGCAAACTGGTTCAGGGATCCTGCACAGAAAATTAATTTGACATAATGTGAATATATGTATATTTATGCACAGATGATAAAATATAGAATTTCAACAAACAGCTAATTATTACCCATAGCATTGATTCTTATCCCCCCAAATAAGAAATAAACATAAATGCTCAATTCAGAAGGTTACTTTATGAAAATATTTTTTTAGATTTCAACTTCATTAGCAACAAAACCTTCTTAACAATAAAATGTCACTTGACTAATCTCAGATGTTTTCTTCAGCAATTCTATCTCAGGGTAGTTTTGCCTCCTACATCCTGGTTTCTGGCAATTGTTCTCTTCTTTGACCCACTACTTTTACTTCTTTTTTAAAAAAAATATTGAAAATAGATCCATCTTTCATATAATACATCCCAACCAGAGTCCCTCCTCCCTCTACTTGCCCTCTGTCTCTTCTTCAGAAAAGATCAGACCTCTAAGTAACTACAGAAAAAAACAGACAGAACAAGTTACAATTAAGACAAGGCAAAAGTGGCGAGGAAGTGGAGAAAGAGGAACACTCCTCCACTGCTGGTGGGATTGCAAGCTGGTACAACCACTCTGGAAATCAGTCTGGTGGTCCCTCAGAAAACTGGGCATGACACTTCCAGAGGACCCTGCTATACCTCTCCTGGGCATATACCCAGAGGATTCCCCAGCATGTAATAAGGATACATGCTCCACTATGTTTATAGCAGCCCTATTTATAATAGTCAGAAGATGGAAAGATCCCAGATGTCCCTCAATGGAGGAATGGATACAAAAAAATGTGGTATATATACACAATGGAGTACTATTCAGCCATTAGAAACCATGAATTCATGACATTCTTAGACAAATGAATGGACCTGGAGAACATCATCCTCAGTGAGGTAACCCAGTCTCAAACGAACACTTATGGTATGCACTCACTGATAAGAGGATATTAGCCTAGAAGACTGGAATACCCAAGACACAATTCACATATCAAATGACGTCCAAGAAGAAGGAAGGAGTAGCTCCTGGTTCTGGAAAGGCTCAGTGCATCAGTATAGGGGAATACCAGAACAGGGAAGTGGGAAGGGGTGGATGGGGGAACAGGGAGAGGGAAAGGGGTTTATGTGACTTTTGGGGAGCAGGGAGCCAGGAAAGGGGAAATCATTTGAAATGTAAATAAAGAATATATCGAATTAAAAACAATGAGACAAGGCAAAAGCCATTTCATCACCATGCCTAGATAAGGCAACCCAATAGGAGGAAAAGATTAAGCAAACACATTGTATACTACACTACACACACACACACACACACACACACACACACACACCACACACACATACACACACCAAGCTAGCTAAAAGCCATAGCATACATGGAGGACCTGGTGCAGATCCATTCAGCCCTGTGCTTGCCTCTTGGGCCTCTATGAGCCCATACGCATCATGCCAATTCATTCAGTGGGCCATGTTCTATATCCTCTCTGTTTTCTATAATCTTTTCACACCCTCTTCCACTAGGTTTCCCAGTCTCCTAGGTGAAGGACCTGGTCATGACATCCAATTTAGAGTCTCTCTCTGCATAAAGTCCAAGTGTAGGTCTCTGCATTCACGCCCAACTGCCACTGGAGGAATCCACTACAAGACTGCACAGGGCACCCATCTATGAGAATAGCAGAATATCATTAGGAATCACTTCATTGACTTTTTTCCAGTTGAGTTTGGTTTGTCCCTAGGTCTTCACATTTTAAAATATTTCTTTACACAAAGACTGAAATGAAGTAATCCATTTTAAGTAATGCAGAGTATAATAAAGCAGATGCTTTTATCTTACATGTAACTTGAAGGAGGAGAAATACCACAGATGTTTGCCATAATGATAAAATGATTCACTATTTATGACACACTTAGAAGAGTGTTTGCTATTATTATCAAAGAATTACTAGCAAACAGAAAAAAGGATCAACACCTCACAAAATGTTACAAGCTGTAAAACAAAAAATACAAAATGTATGGTTCAAGGATTAAAGGAGCACCACCAGGAAGTAGTGTAGAGCAAAATCCTGCATTTATGGAGATAAACAGATTAAAGATATTAAACAAGATTAAGGGAGTGGCCAAATCAGGGCAAGATTCCACCCAGCTAAGCTTCCATCTTGTGAAAAGGAATTTAAAAAAAGCTAAGGTCCCGGCATGGTGGTACTCACCTTTAATCCCAGCACTCAGGAGACAGAGACATGCAGATCTCTGAGCTCAAGATCAGCCTAGACTACAGAGCAAGTTCCGGAACAGCCAAGTTTGGGCAGTGGAGGAAACCATAAAAAACAGAAAGCTGATAAAGATGTTATTGAACAATGGGGCTATGCTCCAGGTCCAGTAAGTAGCAGAACTTGGCAGCGTTGGCCATGTGGTTCTGGCTTTAGAACGTAGGCTGGAAAAAAGGGGTTATAGAATCTTCTCCATGACTAAGGAAAGCTGCTGAGGCTAGGCATGTGTCTATGGGGTCCCTGGATGATGCCTAGAGAGGCCATTACATGAAGCTGTCCAGGGTCTCCAGATTGCCTTGGAGACCCCCAGATGTTATAAATGCCAGAGTAACCAGATAGCTGCTGAGGACTGCTGCTAGCAGCCCAAAAGGAGGAAGTGTGTTGCAGTCAACAAAGCTGAAAGGAGCTGGAGATTTGAAGAGCATTTTGACATCAGACATGGAGACTGAGTTTGCAGTTTGCCCAGCTGATTTTTAATCCTGCTTTGGTCCAGTATTCCCTCATTATGCACGCTTTCTTATCTTTTGGAATGCTAAAGTATATTCCTGTGCTATATGATATGTGGAAAGTTTTTTCTTTGATTTCACAGGGGATTACAGTAAAGAGATTGCATAAATCTCAGAAGACAGTCCTAACTTCGGACTGCTAAACATTGTTGAGGCTGTGGTAGACTATGGGGACTTTTGAAGTCAGATTAAATGCATTTTGCATTGTGTTATAGCTACAAGACTATGGGGACCAGGGAGTTTAATGTAGTGATATACATAGGTATGGCCCCCATAGGCTCAAGTGTTTTTGGCCCATAGGGAGGGGCACTATTAGGAGGTGTGGCCTTGTTGGAGTTGGTGCGATCTTGTTGGAGGAAGTGTGTCACTGGGAGGACAGGCTTTAAAGTCTCTTATGCTAAAGCTCTATCCAGTGTGGAATTCCGTCTCCTTTGCAGTCTCCTACCTGCGGATCAAGTTGTAGAACTCTCTTCTCCAGCACCATGTCTGCTCACATGCTGCCATGCCTTCTGCCATGATGATAATGAACTAAACCTCTGAAGCTGTGAGCCAGCCCCAATTAAATTTTTTTTATGAGTTCCCATAGTCATGGTGTCACTTCACTGGAATAAAACCCTAAAATAAGAGAGAATGGAAAGAGGGGAGAGATTGAGAGAAAGACATCAAAAAGTCTCTGGAATGTTTGCATGCCAGTATTCTTTGATATCCCCAGATCATCAAGAAAAGCTAAAATATTGTTTAAAATTGTTCTTTCCTAATACTTGTGAGTTAGCAAAATAGGTTTTGTTGGCTTTAATTCATTGAAAATTATCCATCCATTTATCATTAATATAAGTTCCCATGTACAACACTTTACTAGGCCATGCGTGAGACTTATTAGTAGCAAGTTGAGCTGAAGTAGCATGTTAATTAATTATTGATGTTGCTATCTCTGAATTATTTATTTCTTTAAGACATTTTTTATTTAAAAAATATAATATATTTTGATTTTCCAAAGATTCTTCCCATCTCCCTACTTACTGAGTTTCATAGTTTCTCTCTATCCCTCCTTCCCTTCCTCTCTCTCTCTCTCTCTCTCTCTCTCTCTCTCTCTAAAGAAAAAAAGCAGACATACAAAAATCAAAGATCTGCAAAGTTCAAAGCAGACAAAAATCCACAAATCCCAACACTGAGAAGGGGAAGTGGATACAAATCACCCTCTTACCCGTGAAGATATTTACAATTGATCCCTGCTGGGTCTCCAATGGGGTGTCATTGGGTATATCAACCAGGACAGGCCCCAAGCTGGGGAGTAGTTGACCAACCCAAAAGGAACTCAATGGAATTTTTTTTGCTTGTTTGTATATTTGTGGACTTTTTGTTTCATTTGATTTTGTTTTTTGTTTTTTTGTCGAATCTCTTAAACAGCAAAGCTAATAACTGTTTCCCTGTGGGCTATTTTTATTCTTCATTGTCTATCAAATTTCTGATAAAAATTATGCATACTTAATTATGCATGCACGAACATAAATACACATAAGTGTGCACACATGCATGTATAGTCTTCACCAACAATCCTGTAATAAGGAGAAGAGAGCCTGGTTCCAGCTCTAAAGGGAAGGGTATAAGTGTGGCTCAGAAGAAGATGAAAAGTATATTCATGTGGTATGAGTATTTTTATCAGCCAGCAATTGGAAGGAAATATTACTGTCATTAATAAAGACAAGATATGTAATGAAAATATTACAATCTATATTGCTTTATGACAGATGACTAGCTAAAATAAAGTCCCTTGATATGACTGTCTCTTTATATTGCTTTCATATGTGCCCTAACATATTAAAGAACATAAATGGGCACAAACTTAAGTATATGCAGCCTAGAAAATACCAAATTTCTTTTATACATCCAAATATGCAACCTGTAACTATTTACAGTGTCCCATGCCAAGAACTGAACAACTATGGATTCAACAGTAGTCAATATATTAATGTACCCCTAGCACCTATCCAGATAATTACAGAAATAAAATTTGGGCTTATATGGAATTTGAAATCTATACTATTCCACAAATACAAAAAGCCATTGCAAACTGCACATACACTAGAGTGGGTGGAAAATACAAGATTCTGTAAGTAAAACTTTGAGTAGTATAAGCCTTGGGTTATGATAACTTATCATATAAATAGTATGCAAGACCAAAAGCCAAAAGGGAGAGCCAGAGACAGGCCAATGAGGGTCCAAGAATAGGGAACAGCATGTATGAGCTCTAGGGCCAAACATACTGTGGTGTCTTAGTCAGGGTTTGTATTCCTGCACAAAACATCATGACCAAGAAACAAGTTGAGGAGGAAAGGATTTATCCAGCGTACACATCCACGTTGTTGTTCATCACCAAAGGAAGTCAGGACTGGAACTCACACAGGGCAGAAACTTGGAAGCAGGAGCTGATGCTGAGGTCATGGACAGGTACTACTTTCCCTGTGTTTGCTTTCCCTGGCTAGCTGAGTTTTTTCTTTCTTTCTTCCTTCCTTTCTTTCTTTCTTTCTTTCTTTCTTTCTTTCTTCCTTCCTTCCTTCCTTCCTTCCTTCCTTCCTTCCTTTCTTTCTTTCTCCTTTCTTTCTTTCCTTCTCTTTATCTTTTTTCTTTTTTTATTAGATATTTTCTTTATTTACATTTCAAATGTTATCCCATTTCCTGGTTTCCCCTCCAAAACCACTATCCCATCCCCCTCTCCCACTACTCACCAATCCACTCACTCCCTCTTACCTGTCCCCTACACTGGGACATCCAGACTTCTCAGGACCAAGGGCCTCCCCTCCTTTTGTTGACCAACAAGGCCATCCTCTGCTTGAGCTTCCTTTGGTCTGTGAATTGTATTTTGGGTATTCCTAGCTTCTGGGCTAATATCCACCTATCAGTGAGTGCAAACCATGTGTGCTCTTTTGTAACTGGGTTACCTCACTCAGGATGATATTTTCTAGTTCCATCCATTTGCCTAAGAATTTTATGAATTCTTTGTTTTTAATAGCTGAATAGTATTTCATTGTATAAATAAACCACATTTTCTGTATCTGTTCCTCTGTTGAGGGACATCAGGGTTCTTTACAGCTTCTGGCTATTATAAGTAAGGCTGCTATGAACATAGTGGAGCATGAGTCCTTATTAGATGTTGGATAATCTTCTGGGTATATACCTAAGAGTAGTATAGCTGGGTCCTCTAGTAGTTCAATGTCCAATTTTCTGAAGAACCACCAACTGATTTCCAGAGTGCTTGTACCAGGTTCCAATCCCCCAAAAAAAGGTCTTTACCAACCCTACATCTGACAGAGGGCTAATATCTAATATATACAAGGAATTCAAGAAGTTAGACTCCAGAGAACCAAATAACCCTATCAAAAATGGGATACAGAGCTAAACAAAGAATTCTCAAATGAGGAGTGCAGAGTGGCTGAGAAGCATCTAAAGAAATGTTCAACATCCTTAGCCATTAGGGAGATGGGAATCAAAACAACCTTGAGATTTCACCTCACACCAATCAGAGTGGCTAAGATCAAAAGCTCAGGCAATAGCAGGTTCTGGTGAGAATGTGAGAAAGAGGAGCACTCCTCAGCTTGCTTTCTTACAGAACTCAGGACAAGCAACCCAGGGATGGCACCACCCACAATGGCCCTCCCTCCCTTGATCACTAACTGAGAAAATGCATGAGCTGGATCTCAAGAAGGAATTTCCTCAAGGGAGGCTTGCTGTGTTAACTCCAGCTTGTGTCAAGTTGACACACAAAACCAGCCAGTCCACATGGGGAACTCCAGAAATTAGTCAACATGACTTTTTCTTGTTGACAGTGATGGGACAAAGGGATGCTGTGTAAGTTGTGTTAAGAGACTATACTAAAATTGTGAAAGAGACTCATTTCATTAATTTATAAATAACCATTTCAATAAAAAATGATTAATAGTCTTGAAGAAAAATGGGCAAAAGACATAGATTATTCACAGAAAAAAATGCAAATGGTTTTTATACCTATAAAACATGTCACTCGTATTCAGAAGAGAATTCAAAAGGAAAATTACACTATAGTATTTGAAGCTGAAAATGTATAATACTTTAAGGTAACTAGTACAAGTCCAGAAATATGAAATACCCATTTTATGCTTGTTGGTGAGAGCATGTGTTTACACAGCTGCCAAGAATGGCATTGGGAAAGATTAATTAATAATGTTATGTGTACTTTGTTTCAATAATTTTATTTCAGCGGCCATATTTTAAATATTTATTTGCCTTGGGACAAAAACATTTATACTAAAATATATTTATGTCAGTATAATTTGAATTAATATGAAACTGCAAGTATATACCTACTTTTTATTTCAGATAATACTGTTAAGGCCTCTGGTGTACTAACTCAGTCCTTTCTCCCAATAAGCTACATCCCCAAATGGAAATTTATTTTTTCTTGGAAATGCAAGGACTATAATGTAGAGAATTCATATATTATACATACATATACAAATAAAATTTTGATACATATTTGAACAGTGATAAAACCACAATTTCTATGTCCATCACCTCATTTCTTTTTTTTTTATTTTCTATATTCTTTGTTTACATTCCGAAAGCTTTCCCCTTTCCCAGTTCCCCGCTCACCGTATGTCCCATAAGTCATCTCCCCCCCCACCTATTCCCCAATCACCACCCCACCATTTCTCTGTTCTGTTCTGGTACTCTTCTACAAAACTGGATCCAGTCTTTTAAGGACCAGGGTCCTCTCCTTCCTTCTTCTTGGGAATCTTTTGACTTGCTATTTGTGCCTTGAGTATTCAGAATTTCTGGGTTCATTAATATCCACTTATCAGTGATTGCATTTCATGTGTATTTTTTCGTGATGGGGTTAACTCACTTAGGATGATATTTTCCAGATCCAACCATTTGCCTACAAATTGCATGAATTCATTATTTTTAACTGCTGAGTAGTATTCCATTGTATAAATATACCACATTTTCTGTATCCATTCTTCCTTTGAGGGACATCTGGGCTCCTTTCAACTTCTAGCTATTATAAATAAGGCTGCTATGAACATAGTGGAGCATGGGTTTTTATTGTATACAGGGGAATCCTCTGGGTATATGCCCAGGAGTGGTATGCCAGGGTCCTCTGGAAGTGTCATGGCTAATTTTCTGAGGAAACGCCAGACTGATTTCCAGAGCGGTTGTAACATCTTGAAGTCCCACCAACAGTGTAGGAGTGTTCCTCTTTCTCCACATCCTTGCCAGCACCTGTTGTCTCTTGAGTTTTTAATCTTATCCATTCTAACTGATGTGAGGTGAAATCTTAGGGTTCTTTTGATTTGCATTTCCCTGATGACTAATGATGTTGAACATCTCTTAAGGTGTTTCACGGCCATCCGAATTTCTTCTGGTGAAAATTCTTTGTTTAGTTCTGTACCCCATTTTTGATAGGGTTATTTGGTTCTTTGGGGTCTAACTTCTTGAGTTCTTTGTATATATTGGATATTAGCCTCCTGTCAGATATAGGGTTGGTGAAGATCTTTTCCCAATTTGTTGATGGCTGTTTTGTCCTTCTGACCATGTCCTTTGCCTTACAGAAACTTTGTAATTTTATGAGGTCCCATTTGTCAATTCTTGATCTTAGGGCATTGGTGTTCTGTTCAGAAACTTTTCCCCTGTGCCCATGTCCTCCAGGGTCTTCCCCAGTTTCTTTTCTATTAGTTTCAGTGTGTCTGGTTTTATGTGGAGGTCCTTGATCCACTTGGAGTTGATCTTAGTACAAGGAGATAAGAGTAGGTCAATTCACATTCTTCTGAATTTTGACCTCCAGTTGAACCAGCACCATTTGTTGAAAAGGCTATCTTTTTTCCACTGGATGGTTGTGGCTCCTTTATCAAAGATCAAGTGACCATAAGTCTGTGGGTTCATTTCTGGGACTTCAATTGTATTCCACTGATCTACTTGCCTGTTGCTGTACCAGTAACATGCAGGGTTTTTTTTTGTTTGTTTGTTTGTTTGTTTGTTTGGTTGGTTTGGTTTGGTTTGGTTTGGTTTTTTGGTTTTTTGAGACAGGGTTTCTCTATGTAGTCCTGGCTGTCCTGGAACTCACTCTGAAGACCAGGCTGGCCTTGAACTCAGAAATCCACCTGCCTCTGCCTCCCAAGTGCTAACATGCAGTTTATAAAACAATTGCTCTGTAGTACTGCTTGACTTCAGGGATATTGATTTCCCCAGAAGTCCTTTTATTGTTGAGAATAGTTTTAGCTATCCTGGGTTTTTTGTTATTCCAGATGAATTTGAGACTTGCTCTTTCTAGATCTATGAAGAATTGATTTGGGATTTTGATGGGGATTGCATTGAATCTGTAGATTGCTTTTGGCAAGATGGCCATTTTTACTATATTGATCCTCCCAATCCAAGAGCGTGAAATATTTTTCTTCAATTTCTTTTTTCAAGGACTTGAAGTTTCTGTCATACAGATCTTTCACTTGTTTGGTTAGAGTCACAAAAAGACACTTTATATTGTTTGTGGCTATTGTGAAGGGTGTTATTTCCCTAACTTCTTTCTCAGCCTGCTTGTCCTTTGAGTACAGGAAGGCTACTGATTTGCTTGAGTTGATTTTATAACCAGCTATTTTGCTGGAGTTGTTTATCAGCTGTAGGAGTTCTCTGGTTCAGTTTTTTAAGTATACTATCAGGTCATCTGCAAATAGTGATAGTTTGACTTCTTCCTTTCCAATTTGTATCCCTTTGACTTCCTTATGTTGTCTAATTGCTCTCACTAGAACTTCAAGTACTATATTGAAAAGATATGGAGAGAGAGGACAGCTTTGTCTAGTCCCTGATTTTAGTGGGATTGCTTCAAGTTTCTCTCCATTTATTTTGATGTTGGCTACTGGTTTGCTGTAGATTGCTTTTACTATGTTTAGGTATGGGCCTTGAATTCCTGTTCTTTCCAGGACTTTTAGCATGAAAGGATGCTGAATTTTGTTGAATGCTTTTTCAGCATCTAATGAGATGCCCATGTGGTTTTTTTTCTTTTAGTTCGTTTATGTAGTGGATTAGATCGATGAATTTCTTTATATTGAACCATCCCTGCACCCCTGGGATGAACCCTACTTGATCGTGGTGAATGATCATTTTGATGTGCTCTTGGATTCTGTTGGCAAGAATTTTATTTAGTATTTTTGCATCAATATTCATAAGGGAAATTGGCCTGTAGTCCTCTTTCTTTGTAGGATCTTTGTGTGGTTTTGGTATCAGCGTAATTGTGGCTTCATAGAACGAGTTGGGCAGTGTTCCTTCTGTTTCTATTTTGTGGAATAGTTTGAAGAGTATTGGTGTTAGGTCTTCTTTGAAAGTCTGATAGAATTCTGCACTAAAACCATCTGGTCCCTTACTTTTTTTTGGTTGGGAGACTTTCTACAACCCCTTCTATTTCTCTCGGGGTTATTGGGCTGTTTAGCTGATCTACTTGATGCTGATTTAATTTTGGTATTTGGTATCTGTCTAGGAAATTGTCCATTTCCTCCAGATTCTCCAGTTGTGTTGAGTATAGGCTTTTGTAGTAGGATCTGATGATTTTTTTGAATTTCCTCAGTTTCTGTTGTTATATCCCCCTTTTCATTTCTAATTTTGTTGATTTGGATACTGTCTCTGTGCCCTTTGGTTAGTCTGGCTAAAGGTTTATCTATCTTATTGATTTCCTCAAAGAACCAACTCTTGGTTTTGTTGACTCTTTGTATGGTTTTCTTCCTTTCTACTTGATTGATTTCTTCCATAATTTTGTAAAAGATATTTGCTGGTCCTTTAAGTTGTAGATCTTCACTCTCATCTATACCTATAATCCTTAGGTTTGGTCTTCTCATTGTGTCTTGGATTTCCTGTATGTCTTGTGTTACAAGCTTTTTGCATTTAGCATTTTCTTTGACTGTTGCATCAATGGTTCCTATGGTATCTTCAGCATCTGAGATTCTTTCTTCTATCTCTTGTATTCTATTGTTGATATTTGCATCTATGGCCCCTGATTTCTTCCCAAGTTTTTCTATCTCCAAAGTTGTCTCCCTTTGTGATTTCTTAGTTGTTTCTACTTCTGTTTTTATATCCCGGATGGTTTTGCTCAGATCTTTCGTTTGCTTGTTTGTGTTTTCATGTAATTCTTTAAGGGATTTTTGTGTTTCCTCTTTTATACCTTCTACTTGTTGGTAGAAGGTATAAAACGTTCTGTTGTATTTCTTTAAGTGATTTTTGTGTTTCCTCCTTATTGGCTTCCATTTTTGACCCATATTCTCCTGAATTTCTTTAAGTGTTTTTTGCATTTGCTTTGTAAGGACTACTACCTTTTGATCCATTTTCTCTTGTATTTCTTTAAGGGGTTTATCTATGTGTTCAGTTATCAGCATCCTGACCAGTGATTTTTAGATCCAAATCTTCTTTTTCTGGTGTGTTGGTATATGCAGGACTTCTTGTTTCAGCGAACTGGGTTCGGATGCTGGCATGCTGCCTTGATTTCTGTTAGTTACGTTCCTACATTTGCCTTTTGACATCTGGTTATCTCTGGCATTAGTTGACCTTGTTGTCCCTGGCTGGTGTTTGAACCTCCTGTGAGGCTGGGCCTGCCTGTTGGTTCTCTACTGATGACCAGGCGGCAAGATGGAGACTGCTGCTGAGAGTGCTGAGAGGACCTCAGAGTAGTCGGTTCTCACCTGAGTTGGTACAAGGCCAGGTGGCCATGGAGATGTCCTGCTGGGCTGTCCAGGCACTGGCTACTTGCAAGAGCCTGGCAGAATTCCATCTGAGTGATGGTAGTAACAAATTAAGTCTGAGTCTCTGGCCCTCTCTACTAGTGACCTAGTGATAAGATGGAGACCGTCGTTGTAGGGGCCTGGGAGAACCATGGGGCAAGCAGCTCCCAGCCGCGTCATGGAGATGATCTGCCAATCTGCCTTGACCTTGGCTACTGGCCCAAGCCTGGCGGTTTCCCACCAGAGCGATGGCAGGCCCTGATTAGGTCTGGATACCTGCACCTCTCTGCCAGTGACCCAGGCGTAAGATGGAGACCTTTGGTGTCGGGGCCTGGGAGAACTGCAGGGCCCATCACCTCATTTCTTACCACTTCTTTGTAGTAAGCTGACAAACATTGTCTACATATTTTTGAATATATACTACATTATTATTGGCACTGTTCACCTCAACATGCCATGGAATGTCAGGACTCTATCAATGCATGTTTTACTTACTGCCTAATTCCTTCCATTACTAATATATAATGAATTTAATGCATTCTGGCTCATTCTTGTTTTGTAAGCCCCTGCAGCGCCAAATAGAATGCAGCAATCTTACCTTAAGAATCATTTGAAATGTAAATAAAGAATATATTGAATAAAGAAAAAGAAGTGTAAAACAAGGCCTTATGCAAGGTGAATGACAGCACTCTGGAGTAATGATCCTTGACTGCAATCTTTCCTTAATAACCCTGGTGAAATCTCTGGACTGCTCTTCCTGTCCAGTTTCCCAGGCTGCCTTCCAATTGCTCCCTGGCTATTTCAACTTGATTACTGACCCCTGGAAGAGCCCTTCACTACCAAACCACACTGTGTCACTTCTTCCTCCTCTCTCACATGATCATCAATCAATTTATAATCACCTTTCATTATCAGAAATCATCTTCACTGCTCTGTTTTTCTTTGTAATTGTTCTTCACAACACAATGCAAACTCAGTTAAATTCAGTAAAACGTGCTCTGCATTATCTCCATACTATTTCCAGTTTCTTTAGCGTGTATGCCCTGGAGTACCTTTTCTGTAAGTTGCTGAAGGAAGCAATGAAGCAATGCCTGTTAATAAGACTCTAGTGTTTATAAATAAAATGTATTATGTATGCACATGTAAATGTCTATTCATATTTTGTGTGCTTTATATGGGTACATGCACACTTGCTAAAGTAAAAGCCTGGGACTGAGGTCCAAGTGAGGCAAAGACACTTACTTCCAAGCCTGATAACCTGAGTTGGATCCCAGAGACTCACAGTTGGAAAGAAACAACCATCTTCCTAAAGTACTCTTCTGATCTCCTCATGACTAACATGGCACATACAAACATGTGGATGGACACAGAAAAACAGAAAGGCAAACAGACAGAGTACATAAATGTAATAAAACTCTAGGACTGGGTAATAGCTGTATGCTAATATACTTTCATTGTATACTCTCCATATGTGTGTTTATGCATGTGTCCTTGTGTGTGTATGTATGTGTGTGTTGTGCTGGTTCAATAAATGCTTTTGAAAGTGAAAATACAGGAAATGTAATATATAAAGCAGGCATTTTAAAAGAGCATTCAGAAATGGAAGAGAAAATCCAAGAAATTGTGGTGTCATGGAAACTAAAAGAATTTTGAGGAGTTAACAGCCATTCTAAATAGCACTGCTATCTGTAGGAAACTGTGGTTCTGAAGTGAGAGAAGGCTTTAGAGGTTGCCCAAAGCATCACATTTGCAAACCTCAGCACCCCATACACATATGCCACTATGCAGGTAACAAAGTTCACATCCAGAAAAGCTGTCCTTTCAGAGATGAAACAATGACTCTAGCCCCAGCTAATGCTGATAAAACCAGAAGAGCCAGCTCCATCCCTGTTTATTCTGCTGCCATTGGCTTTCATTGAAAATGCTGAAATATTTAACAGTTTTAACATGTGTACCTGGGATTTGTCTTAAGCAGATACTGAAGGTGACAGACACAGAAACAGCAGCCTAAGTCATGTAGGGCTAAAGGATGAGGCACCTGGATGAGTCAGGAACAGAAGAAGCAATGAAAGCATGGCCTGGAGGCTCGGCGATGCTGTTTGTGTGGAGAAATGCAAAGATAAACAGGAAGCTTGAACAAGGACACTTTGGGTAGTTTTAGTCATTTTAATGGGCTCTAGGCTATACATAGCTGCTAAACACCTCAGCCAGAGCTTGTTTATGACAGACGAAATGCTGGCTTGATATATGGACATTAAAGAAATGAAGCTTGTGATGTATGTGACTCTGGGTTAAGTGGTTTGTATATTGACATTAAACTCAGAGGACAACAGTTTCCTCTATGTGGGAATTGACTAATTCTAGAAAATATTGCATTATCCAGGTCAGCAAAAGCGCCAAGAACACAAAACATTGGTAGTACAGAAAATGCAGACTCTCCATATAGTGCTTAAGACAATGTGTGTAGCATCAAACACTTCTTTGGTTCTTCAAAAGACAATGTCTGCTGCCAAGTGTCTATATAATAGAGCCCATCTTAGAGGCACTCATGCCTAAGAATGTCCTCTTTCCACCACAGCCTCTTACTTCCCATCCATCCTTTCCTTACTTGGAGAACATCTTCATCTGCACCTCCATCTCCAGTGGCTCAGCCCTGTATCTTTTCTCCACTGTGATGCCCTCTCTCCCTTCACCACCAAGATCTCTGGCATTGACTTGTTTTAGATTTGTGTGTGTGTGTGTGTGTGTGTGTGTGTGTGTGTGCGCGCGTGCGCGCACATGTACGGCGCGCTACCTACATTATATATGTACTGGTCAGAGGACAACTTTGGGGAGTCAGGTTTTTTTCCTACTACGTGGATCTCAGGGATCAAACTCAGGTTGTCAAGCTCAGAAGAATCCATCATTTGACCATTGGGCTATCTCACCAGCCCCAGGACTGACTTTTAAATTTTATAAACCAACACTCTTCATTGTCTCTGTGTTTTACATATCCAATATACAAACATTTTTCCAGTTTTCTAACTCCTCAAATAAGACTCTGATATTCAAAACTGCTAATGTCAATTTCCTGACTTTTGGTACTCAAGGCACGATTATTCATAAAGCTCAAACTGAGCTGAACTTTATCTTCTGGTCTGAAACAGTAGGGTCAAGTACACATACTGGAATTGCCAAATACTTTGAAAGATGATGGTACCTGGGTTCACAGGAGATCCTGACTTAGTTGATCTTGGTGATTTAAGCATTGCTTTTTTTTTTTTTCTATTATTCCAAACTGTTATTCCAAGCTTGGGAACCTCTGTAACAGCTGCTCCTTCCCACCATTGTGGATAAAGATGCCTCCTTCCAACTTAAATTTATGCCCTCTGCTCAGATTCCAGACTCATCTTCTCTAGATCTGCAGAGAGGTCTCTCCCATACTATGAACCCAGGTATATGAAGTTTCCTCTGAGAAAAAAAAGTTCCAATTACTCTGGTTGTAAAAGCCCTTTCCCTTGAAATGCTAACTCCTTGCTGATGGGACTTCGTTGCAGTACCAGAAGCTTTTTCATTCCCACACCATGAATGTGTCTCTCTGGGATACATGGGGAATGGGATACACAGATTAATAGAGAAGGCAGCACAAGGGAATTGGATCGCAGTCATCCAAAAGGAAAAATGAAAGGGAAAGTAAACACAGAAAATCCCCAATGAAGTCTGTCTACACATAAAGCATTCCACATCTAAGCTCTGACCTACTTGCAGAAGCAGTATTTTTATAGACCTTTTGGAGGTAACATTTCTCCAAGATATTAACAAGAATTTGGACAGAAACTCAGCCTACTAATAAAACCCTATCTAGAACTTCAGAAATTCCAACCCCACATGAGGAGATGAAGATTTTTATGATCCAAAGGGCAAATGTATTTTCCCACTGCATCATAAGAGATGGGAGGAAGTTTCAAACCATAGTCTTCCTTCAGACATAGGGTCTCACTCAGCTGTTCCCAGGATCTACATTCCTTGCAATGTCTACACCCTCCTCTGCCTTATTGGTGGTCTTGATGCCTCAGCAAAGCAGGTTCGCGTTGTCTCTGGTTTCTAGGTGCTCCCTAAGGAGATTCAGTTTTCTAGTATAGAACCCACAACTAGAATGGAACCCACCATGTGTTGTTACCATTAAATACAAATGAGTAAAGAAGCATCACTCATCTGGATATTGCTGGAATTTGTTGCCACTGGAGTAGAGAAATCATTGGCAGTGTCCTGTTGCAGGAGCTGAGGGCAGACTCTCTGACCCAGAGTTCTATGACCTTGACCAAGTTTCAATAACCATTCTGGGCCCTTGTGTCTTCAATAAGCTGAAATGTTGTTGTCCCTGATCCCACAATGATTTCTGAGTGTTTTGCTGAGCTACTGTCTGACTTTCTTTGCTGTTAAATAAAGAAGTTATAATGTAATAACACAAGCAAAATACCTGGAAAGACCGAACTGCCATGGTTGAGAACAGAGTTTGGATGCATTTTTTTTTTCAAATTAACCTATTCTATGCATATATGCCCAAAACCCACTTACAAGGAATATGAAATGCCTTTGGGGGTCTATAGAACTAGGTAGATTTGGATATGGACAGTGACAGCAATAACCATTCATATCTTACCATAGGACTGGTTTAGTAAAGACCCCATAATTCCACTGTGAAGGACAAACCACGGTGAGATAAGGCATGAGATAGCAGGCCCAGCTTGTCAGGAGCTTCCTTCACCTTCCCTGCAAAAAATGCTTTTTCGTTGGTACTTCTTTGGTTTTCCGACACAGCAATGGGCTGCATTGTGACATTTTCACATATATATGCCATTTTATTTTGTTCTAAGTCACCTCCCCTCTCCAAATGCCTTCCTCTGCACTTTTTTCCTGTTCCTGGCTGGTTCCTTTTCTTTCTCTAGATTACTCTCTCTTCTGCTTTCATGTCACATGTATTCCATTACCCCTCGGTGTCCTGCCCTTCTTGTGAGATCACTTCTCCTCTCCTGATCCCCTATCTATTTTTGTGATCTACGAGTACACATACACACAGGAACACACATACACACACATACACACACACACACACAAATATGTATATACACTTATATTATTGTAAATGTAGATTCTGGAGATGAGATGAAATGTGGGATTTCTCTTCTGAGCATGGACTACACCTCCTTATTCCCATCAGTTTCCTAAACCCAGGACTCACATGAGTATCTCATGAGAAAGCCTCTTTTTCAGCAGTGTAGTCACCTCTAGTCTGACAAGGGATGTCAAGAGATCAAAGACACTGAAATGATTCTAGGCATAATTGTTAGGTGCTCTGTGAGGCTGGTCTCCTTCTCTGGATCCACTTCCACAGAAAGATAAACTACCTGTCATCACAACTCCCTTCCATTGCACTAGGATGTGTGTTGCATATTAAGGGAGATGTATGTCTGAGAAGATCTCATTACATAGACCCATTTTTTTCAATGTCAAGGTTCAGTGTTACTTCTTCTGTATGATCTAAGTCTATAGATGCATTCAAGTAGTCTTATCTTTGGTAAAAATGTTATACCTGCATAGTTAGCTAATACTAAGGCTGCCAGGGTAATATTCACTCCCAATTTTAAATTTTATGAGAAAGAATGTTGACCTACATATATGGTTAAGTACCATGTAAAAGATGTGTCAACAGAGATCAGAAGAAGGGGTTGGATATCCTGGAACTGCAGTAAAAGGTGAGAGTAATTAGCTGTCAAATGGGTGCTTAGAACCAAACTTAAGTCATGTGCAAGAGCAGCAAGGACTCAGATCCCTGAGCCATCTCTCTAGCCACAACTCCAAAATTTTTAATAATTACCTTATGCATGTATAGAGAAAACTGTTATCAAACAGTAACCACATAATTATATAACTTTTTGAATTTTCCTATGAGAATTAAATGATTGAAAATTAGTTTTCCAACTAAATCTTGTTCTTAAATTAATTTTCTAAATGGTCAAAAATGTACCAAAAGAAAATGACTGTGTGTTTTTAAAATAAAAATAAATACTTCAATGCCAGACAAAATGTGCACAGCCAGTATTTGCTTTTTCAATGCCAAGATCTCTATTAAAAGAAACACATCAGATGAAATGTACGACAGTAAGGAGAGGGAACTTATAGAGCCTACCCCCAGCAGGAAGACAAGGCATCAAGTGAGAGAGGGGCTTGCCATCCCACAGTCAAAACTCAGACTCATAATTATTCCTGTCTGAAAAGAACTTCCAGATCTTCTTCTGAAAGAAGATCCAGTGACAGGCCCAAAGTGGGATCCAGCTCAAGGGGAGGCCCCAAGGCCTGACACTATTACTGAGGCTATGGAGTGCTCATAAAAAGGGACCTAGCATGACCTAGCACTCTGGAAGACCCAACAAACAGCTGAAAGAGTCAAATGCAGATATTTGCATCCAACCAATGAAAAGAAGCTGCTGACCCCTCTCAGTGAATTAGGGAAAGGCTGGAAGAAACTGAGGAGGAGGGTGACCCTGTAGGAGGACCAGCAGTCTCAATTAACCTGGACTGCCGAGACCTCTCAAACACTGGACCACCAAACAGACAGTGTACACCAGCTGATATGAAGTCCTCAACACATTTACAGCAGAGGACTGCTGGGTATGGATTAGTCAAGAAGATCCACCCTCAAGAGACGCCCCAGGTAGTTTAGAGGTCTGTTTGGGTGGGGTTAGGGGGTAGGAAGGAGGTATGAAAAGTGGAACAGTTGGAGGGTGGACAGGGGTGGGGAGATAAAATCTGGATTGTAAATAAATAAATAAATAAATACAAAAAGAAAGAAAAAGAAACACATATATCACAAAAATATAAACTGAAAAATATCTCATGCTACTTGTGTTAATATGTTGTACTCCTATTGTTTTTCTTAGAAAAAAATTCTGGTAAATTTTTACAACCTAAGGATCTAAGAATTGTTTTTCAAGAGTCTTTTAAGTACAGATCTTTCCTCTAAATAAGTAGCATAAACATCCCTTTTATAACCACAAAGTTTCAAAGTCATTCCACTGGTCTTAATGATCCAAAAGCTGGGAGAGTTAGATTCAATGTATGTTTGATGTTGGCAGGGTTAATAAAGGCTATGACTTTACTACCTAAATCTCTAAAATAAAAGATTCAATCTGATCAGAGCTAGAAGTCAGGATTCCCCACTATTCTACTGTGGCAACATTTGTCATCTGCCAGACTTTGTCACCCAATTCAGCCACAATTTTCTTGTTGATGCACTTTTGTTATCTGATTGCTTCTACAAAGAGCTTCCAAACCCAGTTCTGTGAGTTGTCACTCTGGCACCCACCTAACTTTAAATGTTTGTTTTTCTCTCTGGCTTTACTGTCTACATCCATTTGACCAGAAAAGATTTCCACAACTGAGATCCATGATATCATTTGGGATACATCCCCAATGACAAGATGTCTCAAAAAAGATACCAAAGTATTCTGGAGCCTAATGTGAGTGACTATGGCCCAAATTCCATATCAGCACATGGCAACAGTTTCTCGAAGATGATATAGTAACAAAAGAAATTCATAGTAAATATGAAGGAAAAGCAGGAAGTAGGTTATAACTAAGTGGGGGAAATTCTGCTATAGACTCCAGATGCTATCTGATGACTTCCCTAGCCTTCTGCTTTGAGAAAACTAGTAGTCTGCTTAATTAATAACACTCAAAAATGCTTCACCTGATAGTCACAGTGATGTTAATTTAAACACAGAGGTAAGCAAGGAATCACTATGAGGCTAAAGATAGCCAAAGATAAAATGGAATTAGGATGTGGACCTGCTATATTGCAACCTCTCCAGCTATTAAAGTCCTAATAAGCCAACCAGTGTGTAGAAGCTTCAAGGTGAGATGTAGTTTCCTTCTAGGATATTTTGCTTACAATCTCTTCTGCAGTGGGACAATGTTTATGGATTTCTTTGAGAAGCAGAGATACAAACATGTAAGCATGCTTTCCCTTCCTCGGCAAAGCAGACGAACACTGCCTAACAAGATTAGAACTAAGGAGTGGCCTATCAAAGAAGCTGGCTGACTTTTTATGGAGTTTTTTTGGGCCAGATCTAAAGGAAGGTGAAGAAAGTATGTAAAGTAGAACCATGCAAGCACTTTCTCCCTTTCCTTGGGAATCGGGCAGAGTGGTGACTCAGACAGAGTGATGACTATTTGTAAGAACAGAGAAATGAAAAAAAAATAACTATCCTTGCTTCCACAAAGAACTTTCAAACCCAGTTTCCCTCTCGAATAATCACTCTTAACGTCTACCTAATTTCCTTATTTAGTCTCCAGTCTGGCTCTAATCTATGTCCACTTGACCAGAAAAGATTTCCTCAACAGGGATTCTTGCAGTGTTTGCAGTGTGTCCCTAGAGCCCACACTGGTTCTACTCAACCTTCACATGCAGAAGCCCTGTCTACAGCTACCATTCTCATCCAGACCATGAGCTGAGGACATCTAGAACATTATGCACATATGATAAAGCCTAAGGAATAGCACCAACTGTTGGAACACCAACAGCAATGGAACTTCTAAAAAGTTGCTTCCAAAATCTGTTCTACAATACTAATTGTGGCATTAAACACTTTGGTTTTTGTTACAGAGAATGGTTAGAACATTTTGTATTTGAAAAAGAGGGAAAGAAAAAAGAGAAAGGCTTGTCTTTACAAGACTCAACAAGATACATAAATATGTTTGTGGAAATAAAATTAATTTGTTTGTAGCATTTGGTTTAGGCAGTACCACTTTTCTAGCATATTAAAAAATACTTAACATTCCTGCAAAGTTTAACAGACAGTGTACTCAGTGTTATATGCTATGCATGAATTATCTCATTTCATTTTCACAGAAACCTACTGAGACTCACATGATCAGTCACCCATTTTACCTTGGGAGAAACTAAGGCCACAGATACCTTGGCTTACCTGTATAAAATCACAGTGAAGCCAAGAGATCAACTTGCATAATCAGCAAGATCAGATTGCATAATCTACCCTGTGAGGCACCTGGTCTGCTCTCCCTAATACATGCTGTATGTACAGGGACTCAAGAAATGTCATGGTGGGGATAGGATTCCAGACTCAGACCATGAAATGTCATATCTTTAGAGTTCTGCAAATAAAGAGATTTATTTACTATACAAGAGGAATTCACAGTAAAAAATAACAATTCTTTCTTATCCTCATATTCTCAGATCTGCACCAGAGGAATAATTTTTCTCCCTCATTTAGACTAAGTCTAACATACATCACATAAAGTCTTGGTTCTTCATGTAAAATAAGAAGAATTCCAGTCATCTTATGCTCCTCAAAATACTCATTTCATTATCAAAAATATCTAGTTCCATGGAAAACCAAAGTTCAGTGCCTCCTTCCAGGGTGAAGCTACTTCTTGCCCTCTGTGGTGGCTTTAATCAAAATGGCCCCCTCTGGCTCATAGGGTATGCCACCTATGGCATGTTGCCTAGCTGCCCAGGGTATGTTGCCTAGTTGAAGGAAATATGTCATTGGTGGTGGACTTAGAGGTTTAAAATGCGCAAGCCAGGTGTAGTAAATGTCTCCTATTGCCTGTTGATTTTCATGTCGAACTCTCAGCTACCTCTCCAGCACCATGTCTCCCTGCATGCTGCCATGATGATGTAAGCCAGACCCGATGAAATGTTTTCCTTTATAAGAGTTTCTGTGGCCATGATGTCTCCTCATAGCAATAGAAATCCTGGCTAAGACAACCTTTCTCATAAACTTGAGATGGGGAAAGTCAACTGTTCTCCTGCCTTCTCCCAACTGTTCTTTTCCACATCCCTCCATGCTTAGCTACTTAGATGGCTTCAGCTACCTCTGGGTTGGGGAAGAAAACATGTCTTCATTGATATATACTTGTATAATCTGTAAACAGTAAGACTGGTTGCTTGCATATTCATGGTATCCTTAAATGTTCTGCTAATAGACCCTTTGCAGCTCCAATGATTCAGGCGGAACTCTATTCTCTCACTTCTGCTGCAATCACCCATTCATTCCCTTTGGCTGACCACTTACAATTTTCCCTGCTAGTCACAAGTATCTCAGGATCTATCTAAATCTTTGGAGTCATGTTTTCTATACCCCTCAAAGCATCTCTTATGAAAAAGTCAAAGTGAGACCACACCAGCTTACTTCCACAAGGCCCATCTCTGATCCACAAGAGCCTGGAGCATCTCTACTATGGTTTCAGGAGAGATGCTATGCAGCACTCTCTAAATCTCTGTTCTGCCCTCTCAAGATACTCTAGCCATTGTTCTTCTTACCAGTCCTTAGGATTCCCAAACCTCAAGGGGTACATAGTATCTAGTTCAAAGGAAAGCACACCTTGAAGAAAAAGAGAAATGTGTTTATCCCTATTTTATGGAGGTAAAGAAGAGGATATACCAAAATATACCAGGTAGTTATTTTCAGTGCCTGCATCTACCTCTTCATTTCTCTACTGGAACATGACAATTTCAATTGGGACAAGAGTCATTAATTAATTTTGGAGACTGTCTATGAAGACATTGCTTAGGTAAGCAAATATTATATTTTGGAAGTTGTTGTGTGAACATTGATCTGGTTGCTATCACACAAAGTCAAAACTGAGAAAGAATCAGATTTAATGTTTCATAATGCAAGTGGACAAGTCTTTGGATAAACAGGAGGAAGCCATTAATAATGAAGAACTCTGGATACCCAGAAGCAGACAGTTAAATATCTGTCAAGGTACATAACAACTGTGAGGCCTGAGACACCGTGGTGTGTGGGGACCTTGTGAATAGTGTCCCTAAAACACCCTCACCCAGAACCAAGAAAGTGAAGAGGCTCGGCTGATAGGAAGGCTCCTAAAACCAATTCAACAAGAGGCATTCCTTCATTACAGAATTCAAAATAGTCAGCATAATCGTTGATTGTGAGAAACGACTTCTCATTTGTAATATATACTGGGAGGCCCAGTGATTAAGAGTTTCCAAAAACAGAAACAATGGATTAATGAAGAGGGACAAGAGCAATAACAAGGCAGGAGTCAAGAAAAGTAGGCATGTTACAAAAAAACAAATCTGATTAATCCAAGCTAGAGACTCTAGAGATGGATATAAGAAGAGAAATTACAAACTGTGTTTGTTTTCCTTTACTGCGATAACTAATTAACACTAATTTAATGCCTTTAAATGGCACATATATGTTTCTCATAGGTCTGGATATCTAAAGTATGGAATCACTTTTACTGTGCTAAGGTCAAGCTATTATCAGTACTCTGGATGTTTTGAAGGAAAATTCAATTCTGTTTCCTGCTTTGGGAGACACCTGCATTCCCTAGTTAGAAGATACTACTGGGTGCAGGTTGCATCTTTGGGAAGAGCTAGAAACTTAGGACAAAGGAAATTACCAAGAATCTATGAGGGTGACCCTAGGTAAGACTCCTGGCAATGGGAGATATGAAACCTGAACTGGCCATCCCCTATAACCAAGTAAGACTTTCAGTGGAGTGATTGGGACACCAACCCAGCCACAAAACAGTCAACCTACAATTCATTTTGTGTACAAGATGAGCTAGGGTAAATGTGATACAGAAACTGAGGGGGTGGCCAACCAATGATTATTCCAGCTTAAGGCTGGGGAAGGGAGCCCCCTCCTGACAGTACCTGGAGGGCCAGGAGCAGGAGGCTGCATAACCCAGAGACCCACAATAGAACCAAACATGAGAGGAAAGAATTCAATGAAATGAATGATTCACTTGGAATCATTCAGTTGAAATCATTATTCCTATGATGCTCTGCAGTACTCATAGATTGGCATTTGTTCATTGTCATCAGAGAGGCGTCACCCAGCAACTGATGGAAACAGATGCAGACATACAGCCAAACATTAGGTGGAACTTGGAGAACTGCACAATAGAGGGGTAAGAAGGATTGTAAGAGCCAGAGAGGTCAAGAAGACCATAAGAAATCCCACAAAATTAGGTAACTTGAGCCCAAAGGGGCTCACAGAGCCTAAGCCATGAACCAGAGCACCTGTATAGGACTGACCTAGGACCTCTGCTCATATGTTACAGTTGTGAACCTTGGTCTTCTTGTGGAACTCCTAAGAGGATCTCTCCTCTCCTCTCCTCTCCTCTCCTCTCCTCTCCTCTCCTCTCCTCTCCTCTCCTCTCCTCTCCTCCCCTCTCCTCTCCTCTCCTCTCCTCTCCTCTTCTCTTTTCTTTTCTTTCTCTTCTCTCTCTTTCTCTTTCTGACTTTGATGCCTGCCTTTGGGACCCTCTCCCCCTATTGGATTTCCTTGTCTAGCTTTAATACAATAGGAGGAATCTAGTCTTACTGAAACTCAATATGCCCATGGCTGGTTAATATCCATCAAGGTCAGCCATTTTCTGAAGAAAAATGAAAAAGGAATGGATAGGGGAGGAGAGATTTGGGGGCTAGGAACTGGAAGAAGAGGAAGGGGAAACTGGAGTCAGGATATAAATAAAATTAAAAGAAAAATCTTAATCTTATCTGAAAAATCTCTTTTACCATACATGAAAATGACTCCATATAAGTATTATAATGTGGACATGCAGGTGGTAGTCATTGCTTAGCCCATCACAGCCAAAACTAAGAAAATTGCTTAGGTCTAGGCCCAGCTCAGTCATATCTAAAGACAAAAGTAAGCTTGCTTATCCTAAAGCCAGAAAGTGAGTTATTTCCAAGAGTCAAGAAGCATCTGATCAAAATATTTTTCCTGCTTCTTTTCATATCTTTATGATTTCATTTGACTACTTGAGGCAAGAAAGTGATCCAGACCACAGACAGATACTTCTGTGAGCTTCATGGGCAGAATTTCAGAGTCTAGAGCATAACAAGGCTGCTACTATAAGCCCTTCCTTTCAGAATGTAAAGAATGCAAGAAACAGGGTGGTCAAGAAGAAAATAAGACAGTATCGGAAATATTTCAGTTTTCATCTCATCTGGCTCTCTACCAGCTGTCTCACTCTAACCAAGACTAAGCCTCTTCATAGACTTGTAAATTTGACAGAATGAGATTTCCTCCCTAGAATATGCTCATCATATCCAATCTTCTCTTTAGGATCAAGCTGACACTAAGTTGCTGGAAGTAAGAAGTGCCTTTCAAAATGATTCAGATGGTTCTCTGAGCAAAATTCTTCACATGCCATAGACTAAGTGATTAATCTGATTGTTTGGAGCTGCTTGGTGCTGCAATCTGACCTGTCCTCGATGGATTCCTTCATTCTCTCTGCCCACGTCTTTCTACAGCCCCAGGCAATTTCATACATGAATTAAGAGACTGGAACAGAACACCTGACAAGCTATGTCAAAGGCTAAAATATAGCTAAACACTGACTTAGCAGCAGAAGTATGTGGAGCAAAGAGGTGAAAGAAACTTAAGAGCTCATGGAGAGAAGTCCCATAGGAGAATTCCATTTATAGTCCAGGAGAGGGGTAACCATGTGGAATTGAACATGGAGACTGAGTCTGTTCACTGGGGACAGATACAGTGAGTGGAATATAGGAGGGCAGAGACTGGATCTATATGAAAGATGGACACCAAAAGGAACATTGGAGTTATGATTATGGAATCAACATGTTTTTGTCTTTGTACATTTCAGGTTTCTAAGGCCTCGGGTCACTTGTATAAACAGCCTTAGGATAAACTTGGAGTACTCAGAACTAAAGATGAAATAAGAAAAATCCTTAAACTGGGGGCAGTAGGGGCCTTTCCCTCTCTTGTAGAGGTTGGGTGGAAATTAAAAGAAAAGATAGACAGGGAAGACAGATCAATAGGTAACGTATTTGCCATGACAATATGAAGACCTCACTTTGATACCTAGAATCTGTGTGGGAACAAAAGCTTTAAAAATTTGTGCACATCTGTAACCCCTCAGTGCTGAGGGAGTAGAACCAAACATACTTCTAGAGCTTGCAAGGCAAGCCGGCCTATCCAAATCAGATATGTTCTAAAACAAGTCAGACCTATTGGGGTGAGTTTCCTTCACATTGTATGATGGCATGTCTCTGCATTTTCCGTTGTTAATTCTGTGCCTGCAAAGAGCTGAGTGCTGGCAGAATTTTGGTATCGTCATTTCTATGGACCATCACAAGCTTTATATTTATAAATACTTTTTCTTTCACACCTGTTAAAAAACATGAAGGTTGACAGCCCTCTATTACTAGAAGCAATCTAAGAGAGGTATCGGGTGTTGTCGTGCTGCTGATTGGTTGTAATAAAGATCTGACAGCCATTAGCTGGGGTGGGAAGTAAAAGGGTGAAACTTAAAGTGAAACTTAAAGTGAAACTTTCTGGCAGAGAAAATGACACAGGGAGATGCAAGCTGAAACAGGAGAATCAAGGGGAACATGGAATAGAACAGACACTGACCAGAGAGTAACAGGAAAGAGCTGAGACACAGGCTAGGAAGTCAGGTTAAAGTGGAAGTTTGGCTAGTGAAACTGCCCTAGCAAAAGGCCTAAGTTTTAAATGCTATGCCATATTTATACCACAGGCACATCTATGAAATCCAACAATAAAGGCTCTGTCTCAAAAACCAAGATGGATGGGAACTGAAAAGATGATCAGATAAGAGCACTGGTACTCTTCCAGAGGACCTGGGACTGATTGCCAGTGCCAACATGGGATTTACAACCACATATAACTCTGGGTCCAGAGGATCAAATGTCCCCTCTGGTATCCAAGAGTGGTCTATACATGTGGTGGACAGAAATATAAGCAAACAAATTATTCATGAAGTAAAAATTAAAATGTATTTAAAAAGAAGCCCAGTGGATGCCATCTGAGGACACTACCTAAGACTGACTTCTGGTCTTTACAGGCATGTACACATGTACTACACACAACACACACACACAGAGAGAGAGAGAGAGAGAGAGAGAGAGAGAGAGAGAGAGAGAGAGAGAGAGTTGCATATATACACACATAAATGCATATGTGCTTATATACATATAATCATTAATCAAATAGGAGAAATAAAAGCAAGAGACACAATAAATACTATGTGTTCTGATTGTAATTTAAGGGGCTATCATGAGAGCAAAAAATGGCAAAGGAAGAAAAGCCACAAGGTAGAAATGCTTTACTGATCATTTTGAACCCTGGCAGAGGCTATGGCTTAGGAAGATTCAGATGCTTCAAAACTGTTAAAGGATAAAAGAGAAAAAGCAGTAGAGGAGTTTCCAAAAAGTCCACCTGATGCCTTTTTCAATGCCCTTTAAGAAGTGATTTGTTCAATACCGAAGGTCTCCATCTTGTGCCCAGGTCACTGGCAGAGAGGTGCAGGTATCCAGACCTAAACAGGGGCTGCCATCACTCGGACGGGAACCTGCCAAGCTTGGGCCAGTAGCCAGAGACAGGGCAGCTCAGTGGTGGAACACCTCCACGGCCTGGGAGCTGCTTTCCCTGAGGTTCTCCCAGGCCCCTAAAATGAGGGTCTCCATCTTATCACTAGGTCACTAGTAGAGAGGGACAAAGATGCAGACTTAATCTGTTAGTACCATCACTCAGGTGAAATTCTGCCAGGCCCTTGCAATGGCCAGTGCCTAGGCGGCCCAGTGGAACATCTCCACGGCTACCTGGGCTTGTACCAACTCAGGTGGGAACCGACTACTCTGAGGTCCTCTCAGCACTCTCAGCAGCAGTCTCCATCTTGCCACCTGGTCATCAGTAGAGAACCAACAGGCAGGCCCAGCCTCACAGGAGGTTCAAACACCAGCCAGGGACAACAAGGTCAACTAACGCCAGAGATAACCAGATGGCAAAAGGCAAATGTATGAACATTACTAACAGAAATCAAGGCAGCATGCCAGCATCCGAACCCAGTTCACCCACAATAGGAAGTCCTGCATACACCAACACACCAGAAAAAGAAGATTTGGATCTAAAATCACTGGTCAGGATGCTGATAACTGAACACATAGATAAATCCCTTAAAGAAATACAGGAGAAAATGAATCAAAAGGTAGAGGCTCTTACAAGGCAAATGCAAAAAACACTTAAAGAAATTCAGGAGAATATGGATCAAAAAATGGAAGACAATAAGGAGGAAACACAAAAATCACTTAAAGAAATACAAGAGAACGTGGGCCAACAAGTAGAAGGTATAAAAGAGGAAATACAAAAATCCCTTAAAGAATTACATGAAAACACAAAAAAGCAAATGAAAGATCTGAGCAAAACCATCCAGGATCTAAAAACAGAATTAGAAACAACTAAGAAATCACAAAGGGAGAAAACTTTGGAAATAGAAAACCTTGGGAAGAAATCAGGGGCCATAGATGCAAATATCAAAAATAGAATACAAGAGATAGAAGAAAGACTCTCAGATGATGAAGATACCATAGGAACCATTGATGCAACAGTCAAAGAAAATGCTAAATGCAAAAAGCTTGTAACCCAAAACATCCAAGAAATCCAAGACACAATGAGAAGACCAAACCTAAGGATTATAGGTATAGATGAGAATGAAGATTTACAATTTAAAGGGCCAGCAAATATCTTCTACAAAATTAGGGAAGAAAACCCGAATTTTTTCCCCCAACCTAAAGAGAGAGATGCCCATGAATATACAAGAAGCCTACAGAACTCCAAACAGACTGAACCAGAACAGAAATACCTCCCATCACATAATAATCAAAACCCCAAATGTACTAAACAAAGAAAGAATATTAAGGGAATTAAGAGAAAAAGGCCAAGTAACATATAAAGGAAGACCTGTCAGAATTACACCAGACTTCTCACCTGAGACCATGAAAGCTAGAAGATCCTGGGCAGATATCATGCAGACTCTAAGAGAACAAAAATTTCAGCCAAAACTACTATACCCAGCAAAACTCTCAATCGCGAGAGATGGAGAAACCAAGGTATTCCATGACAAAACCAAATTTGCACGTTATCTTTTCACAAACCCAGCCCTACAAAGGATAATAGGGGGAAAACTCCAACACAGGGAGGAAAATTATACCCAGGAAGAATCAAGATAGAAACCTCCTCTCATCAAATCCAAAAGAAGATAACCTCTCAAATATAAAAAATGCTTTCAAAAACATCAGGAGGTAATAATTACTATTCCTTAATATCTTTTAACATCAATGGACTCAATTCCCCAATAAAAAGATATAGACTAACAGACTGGATATGGAAACAGGACCCTACATTTCGCTGCATACAGGAAACACATCTCAATATCAAAGACAAACATTACCTTAGAGTAAAAGGCTGGAAGACAATTCTACAAGCAAATGGTCTCAGGAAATAAGCCAGAGTAGCCATTCTAATATCAGATAAAATTGACTTTCAACCTAAAGTCATCAAAAGAGACTCAGAAGGTCACTTCTTGCTGGTCAAAGGGAAAATCCACCAAGAAGAGCTCTCAATACTGACCATCTATGCTCCAAATGCAAGGGCACCCTCATTCATAAAAGAAACTTTACTAAAGCATAAAGCACACATTGCACCTAATACAATAATTGTGGGTGATTTCAACACCCCACTCTCCTCAATGGACAGATCAGGAAAGGAGAAACTAAATAGGGACACAGTGAAACTAATTAAAACTTTGGACCAATTGGACTTAACAGATATATATATAAAACATTTCATCCCAAATCAAAAGAATATATGTTTTTCTCAGCACTGCATAGTACCTTCTCCAAAATCGATCATATAATTGGTCACAAGACAGATATCAACAAATACAAGAAGATCGAACTACTCCCATGCCTCCTGTCAGATCACTATGGAGTAAGAGTGGTCTTCGATAGCAACAAAAAATGACAGAAAGGCTACATACACATGGAAACTGAACAATATTCTGCTCAACGAAACCTTACTTAAGGAAGAAATAAAGAAAGAAATCAAAGACTTTTTAGAATTTAATGAAAATGAAGGTACAACCTACCCAAATCTATGGGACACAGTGAAAGCAGTGCTACGTGGAAAACTCATAGCCCTGAGTACCTCCAAAACGAAACTGGATAGAGCATACACTAGCAGCTTAACAGCACACCTGAAAGCCTTGAAACAAAAAGAAGCTAATTTACACAGGAGGAGTAGAAGACAGGAAATCATCAAACTAAGAGCCGAAATCAATCAAGTAGATATGAAGAAAACCATACAAAGAATCAACAAAACCAAGAGTTGGTTCTTTGAGAAAATCAACAAGATAGATAAACCCTTGGCCAGACTAACCAAACGGCACAGAGACAGTATCCAAATCAACAAAATTAGAAATAAAAAGGGGGATATAACAACAGAAACTGAGGAAATTCAAAAAATCATCAGATCCTACTACAAAAGCCTATATTCAACACAACTGGAGAATCTGGAGGAAATGGACAATTTCCTAGACAGATACCAAATACCAAAATTTAATCGGGATCAATTAGATCAGCTAAACAGTCCCATAACCCCAAAAGAAATAGAAGGGTTATAGAAAGTCTCCCAACCAATAAAAGTACGGGACCAGATGGTTTTAGTGCAGAATTCTATCAGACTTTCAAAGAAGAACTAACACCAATACTCTTCAAACTATTTCACAAAATAGAAAGAGAAGGAACACTGCCCAACTCGTTCTATGAAGCCACAATTACGCTGATACCAAAACCACACAAAGATCCTACAAAGAAAGAGAACTACAGGCCAATTTACCTTATGAATATATAAATATAAAAATACTAAATAAAATTCTTGCCAACCAAATCCAAGAACACATCAAAATGATCATTCACCATGGTCAAGTAGGCTTCATCCCAGGGATGCAGGGATGGTTCAATATACAGAAATCTATCAATGTAATCCACTACATAAACGAACTAAAAGAAAAAAACCACATGGGCATCTCATTAGATGTTGGAAAAGCATTTGACAAAATTCAGCATCCTTTCATGCTAAAAGTCCTGGAAAGAACAGGAATTCAAGACCCATACCTAAATATAGTAAAAGCAATATACAGCAAACCAGTAGCCAACATCAAAATAAATGGAGAGAAGCTTGAAGCAATCTCACTAAAATCAGGAACTAGACAAAGCTGCCCTCTCTCTCCATATCTTTTCAATATAGTACTTGAAGTTCTAGCGAGAGCAATTAGACAACATAAGGAAGTCAAAGGGTTACAAATTGGAAAGGAAGAAGTCAAACTATCACTATTAGCAGATAACCTGATAGTATACTTAAGCAACCCAAAAAACTCCACCAGAGAACTTCTACAGCTGATAAACAACTTCAGCAAAATAGCTGTTTATAAAATCAACACAAGCAAATCAGTAACCTTCCTGTACTCAAAGGACAAGCAGGCTGAGAAAGAAGCTAGGGAAATAACACACTTCACAATAGCCACAAACAATATAAAGTATCTTGGTGTGACTCTAACAAAACAAGTGAAAGATCTGTATGACAGGAACTTCAAGTCCTTGAAGAAAGAAATCAAAGAAGACCTCAGAAGATGGAAGAATAGTTCATGCTCTTGGATTGGCAGGATCAATATAGTAAAAATGGCCATCTTGCCAAAAACAATCTACAGATTCAATGCAATCCCCATCAAAATCCCAAATCAATTCTTCATAGATCTAGAAAGAGCAATTCTCAAATTCATCTGGAATAACAAAAAACCCAGGATAGCTAAAAACTATTCTCAACAATAAAAGGACTTCTGGGAGAATCAATATCCCTGACCTCAAGCAGTACTACAGAGCAATTGTGTTAAAAAAAAACTGCATGGTATTGGTACAGCAACAGGCAAGTAGATCAGTGGAATAGAATTGAAGACCCAGAAATGAACCCACAGACTTATGGTCACTTGATCTTTGATAAAGGAGCTTCAACCATCCAGTGGATAAAAAGATAGCCTTTTCAACAAATGGTGCTGGTTCAACTGGAGGTCAACATGCAGAAGAATGCAAATTGACCCACTCTTATCTCCTTGTACTAAGATCAACTCCAAGTGGATCAAGGACCTCCACATAAAACCAGATACACTGAACCTTATAGAAAAAAAACTGGGAGAAACTCTGGAGGACATGGGCACAGGGGGAAAGTTTCTGAACAGAACACCAATAGCTTATGCTGTAAGATCAAGAATTGTCAAATGGGACCTCATGAAATTACAAAGTTTCTGTAAGGCAAAGGACATGGTCAGAAGGACAAAACAGTCATCAACAAATTGGGAAAAGATCTTCACCAACCCTACATCCGATAAGGGGCTAGTATCCAATATATACAAAGAACTCAAGAAGTTAGACCCCAAAGAACCAAATAACCCTATCAAAAAATGAGGTACAGAGCTAAACAAAGAATTTTCACTAGAAGAAATTCGAATGGCCGAGAAGCACCTTAAGAAATGTTCAACATCATTGGTCATCAGGGAAATGTAAATCAAAACAACCCTGAGATTCCATCTCACACCAGTCAGAATGGCTAAGATTAAAAACTCAAGAGACAACAGGTGCTGGAGAGGATGTGGAGAAAGAGGAACACTCCTACACTGTTGGTGTGATTGCAAGATGGTACAACCGCTCTGGAAATCAGTCTGGCAGTTCCTCAGAAAATTGGGCATGACACTTCCAGAGGAACCTGTCATACCACTCCTGGGTATATACACAGAGGATTCCCCTTCATTGCAATAAAGACACATGCTCCACTATGTTCATAGCAGCCTTATTTATAATAGCCAGAAGTTGGAAGGAGCCCAGGTGTCCCTCAAAGGAGGAATGAAAATGTGGTATATTTATACAGTGGAATACTACTCAGCAATTAAAAATAATGAATTCATGCAATTTGTAGTCAAATGGTTGGATTTGGAAAATATCATCCTAAGTGAGTTATCCCAGTCACAAAAGAATTCACATGAAATGCAATCACTGATAAGTGGATATTAATGAGCCCAGAAGCTCTGAATACTCAAGGCACAATTAGCAAATCAAAAGATTCCCAAGATGAAGGACTGAGAGGACACTGGTCCAGACAAGACTGGTTCCAGTTTTGCAGGAGAGTACCAGAACAGAGAAGGGGTTGGGGGGTGATTGGGGAATGCGCACGCGGGGGTGGGGGAAAGACTTATGGGACACATGGTGAGGGGGGAACTGGGAAAGGGGAAAACCTTTGGAATATAAACAAAGAATATAGAAAATAAAATTTTAAAGAAAAGAAAAAAAAAGAAGTGATTTGTTCACACACACATCCAGAAGGGTGTGCTAAAGGCATCTGAAAGTTCAATAAAAGACTTCTCAGAAGAATCAGCTTGGAAGTCCTACAGATAAGGCCTGTATAATAGATTTCCCAAGTTAGCACTCCAGGATTCAATGTGTCAGAGTATCATGAATGTGTATATGAGCATGAAGGATTTATAGCATCAGAACATAAAAATTAATTCCATGTAACAAAGGGACTGCCACTGAGCCATAATAAAACCAAACCAAGGCAACAAATAGTACATACATCCTTTGACCATAGAGATCAGCACTGTGTCACAGCCTGATCCACATTATCTGAATCTCAGCAGAAAGCTACCACATCAATGCATGAAGATGAATGTGGTTGCCTGCCTGTGGAGACAAATGGCAGAACCGGCATAAAATAATGATTTTTTTATTCCTTTCCAAAGTCTAATATGTCAATGATATGAATTTTTATCCTAAATTTAGAAGCCGTGGTAGAAAAGGAGAAAAATAAATATATCACTCTAATACACGATTGAACTTCAAATTGGTTGAATGTGTACCTAGAAGGATCATTTAAAGATAAAAATGCATCCTCATGGAGATGGGGGCAAGGGACAGGTACAGGATGTGGAACAGCCAAAGGGTGGACTGGAAGGGGGATAAAATCTGTAGTGAGATTAAATAAAATCAAGAGAGAGAGAGAGAGAGAGATGCAGTTTATTCTTTAGGGAAAAAATGGATTCTTCCTTCCTCCTATTGGTATCCTAATCTCACACTATTCACCAGGATAGTAATTCAGGAAGTTAAGATCATTACAGAAAACAAAAAAGGTGTATGTTCATGGAACCTTGATAGAGAGTATTTTATACTTAAAATCTTGTCACGGGAGCAAGCTGATCTGGAAGTACTGATTGCTATGGTCTCCATATTTATAATTATAACATAGTTAGAAAAGGCTTCCTTCTCAAAATGAGTTATATATCAAATGTTAATATACAACAGTAAATAACAAACTTTTGACCAAATAGCATGTAATCTCTCTCTCTCTCTCTCTCTCTCTCTCTCTCTCTCTCTCTCTCTCTCTCTCTCTCTCGATTTTATTTAATCTCACTCCAGATTTTATCCCCCTTCCAGTCCACCCTTTGGCTGTTCCACATCCTGTACCTGTCCCTTGCTAATGGAATCATAGGCCAAGTTTTTCTTGTACCCATTGTGACCATTGAAGACTTTTCTCCAAAGTCTTCCTGTTGCTGTGATAAAATACTCTGGCCAAAAGCATCTTTGGAAAGAAAAGAGTGATTTCTTTTTAGACATCCAGATCATAGTCCCTCATTGAAGGAAATCAGTGGGTTCCTCTTTCACTCGTCCATCCTGTTCCACATTTATTAATGCCTACATAATAGATAGAAGAGAAAAAATAGAATATTGGGGGAAAGAGCACAAAATTATCATTAGAAAACGTCCTGCTGATTAGGGTGTCAAGTTCTCTGGGGCAAGTTTGATCTTTGCCATCATGATATCTAATTTACTTTTCATTTCTTTGTGTACAGACTACTTATCAAACAGCAGCCAACAACATCCAACCATTAAAGAGCCACCAAAAACATCCCCGCATCTCAGGACCCTCTAGAACTTATATATCTTCTGAAAAGTTCTTAGACATCCAAATCTCACATACTCATGAAAACTTTCTGCAACTGGCAAAATCATGCCTTTGCTAGAGCATGAGGCACATCATAGTCACCTGTTGTGACTAATACACCAACACCTGGTATTAAAACAAAAACACACTCCTGTAACAATTTTCTGAGTGTGCATGTGCATTTGTATGTGTGTGTGTGTGTGTGTGTGTGTGTGTGTGTGTGTGTGTGTTAAAGAAAACACACTTTTACAGTTCTCACTACAAGTCAATACTAGGGTCCAAGAAGGAACCTGAAGTAAAAACCATGGAGGAATGCTGCTTTCTTTCTCACTTTGTGATGCACTCAGGCTCATGCTCAGCCAGCTTCCTTATACACCAGAACTATCTGCCCAGTGAGTGATACTGTATTAATTATCAGTTAAATCAATCCCACAGGGACATACACATAGACCAACCTGACAAAGACAATTATTTTATTGAGACTTTTTTTCAGTTAATTCTACACTAAATCAAGTTGATAATTAATGCTAACTGGGAGGGAAGACCGAAGTATGGAATACCATTTCAAATTTCTCTATATGGAGACAGGAAAAGCAATATTTAAACTGTCTCCCTGGATAATTACATTTGATGAGTTCTGTCTAAGGCTTTTAAAGCTGTTGTGAACTACTTCAGCAATGCTTAAGTGCCATGTCTATATGAGGTTCCTCTTGAATTTTACTGGAAAAGGATGGAGTAATATAGCTTGGATATGAATCAATGTCCCCGAATATTCATATGTTCAAAGCTTGGTCCACAGGTAGTGGCAGTATTTAAGAAAGTTCTGGAATATTTTGAAGATGAGATTCAACTGGAAGAAGTGAGTCATCAGGTGTGGGATTTTAGGGGTATATTTTTCTAATCCCACCCCTTCATATCTATTATAAGATAACCATTCTCTGCCATAGAGTCATGAAGCCAAGAGATGTTACCCCTCAATGTGACTGTAGACAGAAACCTGAGAATCCATGAGGGAAATAAACCTAAATGGTATATATAAAAAGTAACCTTTTTAGAATATACATTAGGAAGAAATTAACTGAAAAGATTAGTAGCCAAAAACTTGGTTTAACAGTTTAATGGGAGTGAGCTAAATTATAGATGTCTTGCTATTACTGTACTTTCCTGAAACTCTGTGACAATGAGAGATTAGAGACAGGAGGGGAGGGGTAAGGAAGTGGGAGTCATGGAAGAATTCCAAATGAATGAAGAGAAAGATCCAGGCAAGCAGCCAAGATGGGGCTGCAGGAAATGCATTATGTCCAAGGCCTTCAAGTGTCTAAATTGTGCATAAAATGTTGTTTCTTGCCATTAATCTCCTGATATGGATCAGGCTCAAAAGACAAAATCATATGTAACCTGTTATGCCTACAGGAACCCAACATGGAGTGACTTTAGGGTCATAGTACAGAATCTAGAATCTTGAGTGAAAATCAACTATTATAATTCATACACTAAAACAGATAGATTTCCAGATGTGCAGGAAATTAACCCCTTTATTTCAGATAGGGCAAATCTGATATCACATATCTTGCAAAATAAATAGAGGGCTTTCTACTAATGACAGAGTATGGATATTTTACTTGCTCTGGTGCTCTAGTCCACTACGTTGTAGCAACAAGTACAAACATCTTTATCTTCGTTGGTATAAATAACCTAAAACTAGTGGTTTATCTATTGTGTTGAAAACAATTTTAAGTATATATTGCTTTACTCTGTAGCAGCTATTCATGTCACACTAAGGCAGTTTACTGTTGCTGGATGTTAAGAGAGAATATTGATTATCTCAATGAGTCAGGTCTATATCAATTTTTAAAGTTGTATGTGTGTCTGGGGGGTGTATAATATATATAGCGTTATATGAGCTCATGTATGCTGTCTGTCACATATGTAGGGCTGTATGGGCCCAGTAGGTTCTATTGCCTTCTGCCTTATTCCCTTGAGATGAGATCTTTCTATTAACTTGGAACTAGGCTTGTGCCCAGAAAGCTCCAGCAATCCTGCGACTACCCCACTGTAACACTGGGGTAATAGGATTTTGTATGGCATGCGCGTATTTTGTATTTGGGTTCTGTGAATCCGAACTAAAGTTCATATGCTTGCATAGCAACCCTTGCCTTTTGATCAATCTTCACAATTCCAAGAGGGTTAATTTTAATTTGAACTCAGAATTTAAATACATGTTTATTGGTGACAGTTTTTAAATAGTGATAAGCAAAAGAATATGAAAATTATTCTTATTTTTTATTAGATATTTTCTTTTTTCTCTTCAAGTTTTTTTATTAGATATGTTCTCTATTTATATTTCAAAAGATTTCCCCTTTCCTGGTTACCCCCTCCCGAAAACTCCAATAAGTACTCTCCCCTCCCCCTATTCCCCAATCAATCCCCTCCCTCTTCCGTGTCCTGGCAATCCCCTACAATGCTGCATTGAGCCTTACCAAGACCAACGAACTCTCCTTACTTCTTCTTGGGTATCATTTGATATGTGAATTGTGTCTTGAGCATTCTGAGATTATAGGCTAATATCCACTTACCAGTGAGTATATACAATGTGTATTCTCTGGTGAATAGGTTACCTCACTCAGGATAATATTTTCTAGTTCCACCAATTTGCCTAAGAAGTTCATGAATTCATTGTTTTTAATAGCTGAGTAGTATTCCATTGTGCAAATATACCACATTTTCTGTATCCATTCCTCCATTGAGAAACATTTGGGTTCTTTCCAGCTTCTGGCTATTATAAATAAGGCTACTATGAACATAATAGAGCATAATCCTAATCACATGCTGGGGAATCCTGTGCATATATGCTCAGGAGTGGTATAACAGGGTCCTCCAGTAATACCAAGCCCAGTTTTCTGAGGAACCGCCAGACTGATTTCCAGAGTGGTTGTACCAGCTTGAAATCTCACCAGGAGTGGAGGAATGTTACTCTTTCTCTATATCCTCACCAGCACCAGTTTTCTCGTGAGTTTTTGATCTTAGCCATTCTGATAGGTGTGAGGTGAAATCTCAGGGTTGTTTTGATTTGAATTTCCCTGATGACTAATGATGTTAAACATTTCTTAAGCTGCTTCTCAGCCATTTGAAATTCTTCAGGTGAAAATTCTTTGTTTAGCTCTGTAACCCATTTCTTAATAGGGTTATTTGGCTCTCTGGAGTCTAACTTCTTGAGTTCTTTGTATATATTGGATATTAGCCCTCTGTCAGATTTGGGGTTGGTGGAGATCTTTTCCCAATTTGTTGGTTGCCAATTTGTCCTTTTGACAGTGTATTTTGCCTTACAGAAACTTTGTTATTTTATGAGGTCCCATTTGGCTAATCTTAATCTTAGAGTGTAAGCTATTGGTGTTCTGTTCAGGAACTTTCCCCCTGAGCCAATGTCCTCAAGGGTCTTCCCCAGTTTCTTTTCTATTAGTTTCAGTGTGTCTGGTTTTATGTGGCAGTCCTTGATCCACTTGTACTTGAGCTTAGTACAAGGAGATAAGAATGGATCGATTTTGCGAATTGACCCACTCTTATCTCTTTGCACTAAGATCAACTCCAAGTGGATCAAGGACCTCCACATAAAACCAGACACACTGAAACTATTAGAAAAGAAACTTGGGAAAACCCTGGAGGACATGGGCACAGGGGAAAGTTCCTGAACAGAACACCAATAGCTTACGCACTAAGATCAAGAATTGACAAATGGGACCTCATAAAATTACAAAGTTTCTGCAAGGCAAAGGACACTGTCAGAAGGACAAAACAGCAACCAACAAAGTGGGAAAAGATCTTCACCAACCCCACATCCGACAGAGGGCTAATATCCAATATATACAAAGAACTCAAGAAGTTAGACCCCAAAGAACCAAATAACCCTATCAAAAAATGGGGTACAGAGCTAAACAAAGAATTTTCACCAGAAGAAATTCGAGTGGCTGAGAAACACCTTAAGAGATGTTCAACATCATTAGTCATCAGGGAAATGCAAATCAAAACAACCCTGAGATTCCACCTCACACCAGTCAGAATGGCTAAGATTAAAAACTCAAGAGACAACAAGTGCTGGCGAGGATATGGAGAAAGAGGAATCCCTCCACTGTTGGTGGGATTGCAAAATGGTAAAACCGCTCTGGAAATCAGTTTGGTGGTTCCTCAGAAAATTGGGCATGTCACTTCCAGAGGACCCTGGCATACCACTCCTGGGCATATACCCAGAGGATTCCCCTGCATGCAATAAAGACACATGCTCCACTATGTTTATAGCAGCCTTGTTTATAATAGCCAGAAATTGGAAGGAGCCCAAATATCCCTCAAAGGAGGAATGGATACAGAAAATGTGGTATATTTATACAATGGAATACTACTCAGCAATTAAAAATAATGAATTCTTGCAATTTGTAGGTAAATGGTTAGACCTGGAAAATATCATCCTGAGTGAGTTAACCCAATCACAAAAGATTACACATGAAATGCAATCACTGATAAGTGGATATTAATGAGCCCAGAAGCCCTAAATACTCAAGGCACAATTAGCAAGTCAAATGATTCCCAAGAAGAAGAAAGGAGAGGACCCTGGACCTGTAAAGATTGGATCCAGTTTTGTAAAGAAACCTTGGGGGGAGGGGGAATGATTGGGGAATAGTTGGGGGGGGATAGGGACTATGGGACATATGGTGGGGGGGGTACTGGGAAATGGGAAAGCCTTTGGAATGTAAACATAGAATATAGAAAATAAAAATTAAAAAAAAAACAAAAAAACAACAACAACAAAAAAAGATGAGGTACAACCAAGAGTAGGCATGGCAAGATGTTTCAGTGAATAAAGGTACTTGCTACCAATTATGATGAGAATGTGTATTAAGCCTAAAAGTGTGAAGTGAAGAGCATTGAACACTATATAACCTAAAAGCAAAGTTTATAATGGTGAAAGTTTCAGTGAAATTCTACTATTGATGTTGTGAAGATTAAGTTCCTGATTTGTATCCCTTGAATTTACATCTATGCCATATGGAATTTTCTATGTCAAAAGACAGGCATGAGGGAAATCATAGCCATAGATCCTTGAAGGCATAGTGTTTTTGTACACTGTGTGATGTTTTGTGTCAGTTAAGTGCTGATTTCTCTGCCCTTGTATCTTGTTTCCATCTGGTCACAGCATTGCAATGCTTATACCAAGAATCTCTTGTCTCAAGTTTGTGTAAACTAGTCTTACCCTTTATTCCCTTACTTGTCAATAAATGCTGAGTAACCAAAAAAAATCAAAACTCTTCCATAAAAGATAGTTTAGAAACAGATGACTTTAACTATTCATGTCTCGAAGCACAATATAAAGGCTGAACTAAGATATTTCATCTTCATTTTGGAAATAAGAACTTTCTCTGCCCCATTTTCCTCTGTTGTTTTATTGCAGAAGTGCTGTGGTATCTAAATTGTACAAATTGCCTAAAATATGACAGAAGCTCACAAAGACATTGGTCTAAAGCTAATAGAAAGGACAAATACCTGCATCATACTTCTTGGTATAGAGTTATATAGAAACCGTGCCACTTTGGTTTGATTTCTTTGAGTCTCCTCACCCTGCCTGCACAAAATTCAAGATTTTGAAACTAATAACTAAGTTCATAGGTCATTATTAATGCTGATACAAAGGATATAGACTGGGGATGAGCAATTAGTAGTAGTAGTAGTAGTAGTAGTAGTAGTAGTAGTAGTAGTAGTAGTATTGTTAATTATTTTGGCTCTGTTATACATTTTTAATTCTGTATGAGTTTTCTTCTTTTTGCATAAGCACTACCAAAGAATTTTGTAACAAGAGCTATCAATAAGGAATATTTTAACCAAATTTGTACTTGTGGATCCTAAATTTAGTAAGTATGCCAGATTTGGAGGCATCAACACAGAAAATACTGTTCATATTGTAGCAGATAAAATTTTCAGATAACCTGTGATTTCCACTCCAATAGAATCCCTCTGAGTGTAACTACATGTCAAATAGTTTTGTTGATATGTGGTGCACACATTGTAAAAATTTATACATTAAATAAAGGGATATTCAGATAAAAAAAAGAATGGATCGATTTGCATTCTTCTGCATGCTAGCCAACAGTTCAACCAGCACCATTTGTTGAAAAGGCTATCTTTTTTTCCACTGGATGGTTTTAGCTCCTTTGTCGAAGATCAGGTGACCATAGGTGTGTGGGTTCATTCCTGAGTCTTCAATTCTATTCCATTGATCTACCTGCCTGTCATTGTACCATTACCATGCAGTTTTTAACACTGTTGCTCAGTAGTGCTGCTTGAGAACTGGGATACTGATTGCCCCAGAAGTTCTTTTACTGTTGAGAATTGTTTTAGCTATCCTGGGTTTTCTGTTATACCAGATGAATTTGAGCATTGCTCTTTCTAACTCTATGAAGAATTGAGTTGGGATTTTGATTAGGATTGCATTGAATCTGTATATTGCTTTTGGCAAGATGGCCATTTTTACTATATTAATCCTGCCAATCCATGAGCATAGAAGATTTTTGCATCTTCTGAGGTCTTCTATTTATTTCTTCAGAGACTTGAAGTTCTTGACATACAGATCTTTCACTTATTCGGTTAGAATCACACCAAGATACTTTATATTGTTTGTGGCTACTGTGAAGGCTGTTATTTCCTTATTTCTTTCTTAGCCAGTTTATCCTTTGAGTATAAGAAGGCTACTGATTTCCTTGAGTTAATGTTATATCAGGCCACTTTGCTGAAATTGATTATTAGCTGTTGGAGTTCTCTGGTGGAGTTTTTTGGGTCACTTAATTATACTATCATATCATCTGCAAATAGTGATAATTTAACTTTTCCTTTCCAATTTGTATTCGTTTCACCTGTTTTATTGTCTAATTGCTCTAGCTAGAACTTCAAGTACTATATTGAATAAATATGGAGAGAGAGGGCAGCCTTATCTAGCCCCTGATTTTAGTGGGATTGCTTCATGTTTCTCTCCATCTACTTTGATGTTGACTACCAATTTGCTGTATATTACTTTTATTATGCTTAGGTATGGGCCTTAAATTCCTGTTCTTTCCAAGATTTTTAGCATGAAGGATGCTGAATTTTGTCAAATGCTTTTTCAGCATGTGGTTTAGCCATGTGGTTTTTTCTTTGAGTTTGTTTATGTAGTGGATTGCCTTGATGGATCTCCATGTGTTGAACCATCCCTGCATCCCTGGGATGAAGCCTACTTGATTATGGTGAATGATTGTTTTGATGTGTTCTTGGATTCAATTGGCAAAATTTTATTGAGTATTTTTGCTTCAATATTCATTAGGGAAATTGGTCTGAAGTTCTCATTTATTGTTGGATCTTTGTGTGGTTTTGGTATCAGTGTAATTGTGGCTTCATAGAATGAGTTGGGTAGTGTTCCCTCTGTTTCTATTTTGTAGAATAGTTTAAAGAGTATTGGTGTTAGGTCTTCTTTGAAGGTCTGATAGAATTCTGCACTAAAACCATCTGGTCCTGAGTTGTTTTGGGTTGGGAGACTGTCAATAACAACTTCTATTTCTTGAGGGGTTATGGGAGTGTTTTGATGGCCTATCTCATCCTGATTTAACTTTGGTATTTGGCATCAGTCTAGGAAATTGTCCATTTCATCCAGATTTTCCAGTTTTGTTGAGTATAGGCTTTTGTAGTAGGATCTGATGATTTTTTGAATTTCCTCAGTTTCTGTTCTTATATCTCCATTGTCATTGCTGATTTTGTTAACTTGGATACTGTCTCTGTGCCCTCTGGTTAGTCTGGGTAAGGGTTTATCTACCTTGTTGATTTTCTAAAAGAACCAGCTCCCAGTTGTGTTGATTCTTTGTATAGTTCTTTTTGTTTCTACTTGGTTAATTTCATGCCTGAGTTTGATGATTTCCTGCCTTCTACTCCTCTTGGGTGTATTAGCTTCTTTCTGTTTTAGCACTTTGAAGTGTGCTGTTAAGCTGCTAGTATATGCTCTCTCCAGCTTCTTTCTGAAGGCACACAGAGCTATGAGTTTTCCTCATAGCACTGCTTTCATTGTGTCACATAAATTTCTTTAAATTCTAAAATGTCTTTAATTTCTTTCTTTATTTCTTCCTTGACCAAAGTGTCATTGAGTAGATTATTGTTTAGATTCCATGTGTATGTTGGCTTTCTGTTGTTTTTGTTGCTACTGAAGACCACTCTTACTCCATAGTGATCTGATAGGAGGCATGGGATTAGTTCGATCTTCTTGCATTTGTTGACATCTGTCTTGTAACCAATTATATGATCGATTTTGGAGAAGGTACCATGTGGTGCTGAGAAAAAGGTATATTCTTTTGCTTAGGATGAAATGTTCTATATATATCTGTTAAGTCCAATTGGTCCAAAGTTTCAATTAGTTTCACTGTGTCCCTGTTTAGTTTCTGCTTTCCTGATCAGTCCATTGAGGAGAGTGGGGTGTTGAAGTCACCCACAATTATTGTATTAGGTGCAATGTGTGCTTTATGCTTTAGTAAAGTTTTTTTTAACTTATGATGGTGCCCTTGCATTTGGAGCATAGATGTTCAGTATTGAGAGTTCTTCTTGGTGGATTTTCCCTTTGACCAACAAGAAATGACCTTCCATGTCTCTTTTGATGACTTTAGGTTGAAAGTCAATTTTATCTGATATTAGAGTGGCTACTCCAGCTTGTTTCCTGAGACCATTTGCTTGTAAAATTGTCTTCTAGCCTTTTACTCTAAGGTAATGTTCATCTTTGACACTGAGATGTGTTTCCTGTATGCAGCAAAATGTAGGGTCCTGTTTCCATATCCAGTCTGTTAGTCTATATCTTTTTATTGGGGAATTGAGTCCATTGATGTTAAAAGATATTAAGGAAAAGTAATTATTACCTCCTGACATTTTTGAAATTATTTTTTATATTTGAGAGATTATCTTCTTTTGGGTTTGATGAGAGGAGGTTTCTATCTTCCTTCTTCTGGGATGTAGTTTCCCTCCTTGTGTTGGCATTTTCCCCCTATTATTCTTTGTAGGGCTGGGTTTGTGGAAAGATATTGTGCAAATTTGATTTTGTCATGGAATACTTTGGTGTCTCCATCTATGGCGATTGAGAGTTTTGCTGGGTATAGTAGTTTTGGCTGAAATTTTTGTTCTCTTAGAGTCTGCATGATATCTGCCCAGGATCTTCTAGCTTTCATGGTCTCAGGTGAGAAGTCTGGTGTAATTCTGACAGGTCTTCCTTTTTATGTTACTTGGCCTTTTTCTCTTACTGCCTTTAATATTCTTTCTTTGTTTAGTACATTTTGGGTTTTGATTATTATGTGACGGTAGGTATTTCTGTTCTGGTCCAGTCTGTTTGGAGTTCAGTAGGCTTCTTGTATATTCATGGGCATCTCTCTCTTTAGGTTGGGGAAATTTTCTTCCCTAATTTTGTAGAAGATATTTGCTGGCCCTTTAAATTGTAAATCCTCACTCTTATCTATACCTATAAGCCTTAGGTTTGGTCTTCTCATTGTGTCCTGGATTTCCTGGATGTTTTGGGTTACAAGCTTTTTGCATTTAGCATTTTCTTTGACTGTTGAATCAATGGTTCCTATTGTATCTTCAGCATCTGAGATTCTTTCTTCTATCTTTTGTATTCTATTGTTGATATTTGCATCTATGGCCCCTGATTTCTTCCCAAGGTTTTCTATCTCCAAAGTTTTCTCCCTTTGCGATTTCTTAGTTGTTTCTACTTCTGTTTTTAGATCCTGGATGGATTTGCTCAGATCTTTTGCTTGCTTGTTTGTGTTTTCATGTAATTCCTTAAGAGATTTTTGTGTTTCCTCTTTCATAACTTATACTTGTTGACACATCTTCTCCTGTATTTCTTTAAGTGATTTTTTTATTTCCTCCTTATTGGCATCTATTTTTTGATCCGTATTCTCCTGAATTTCTTTAAGTGATTTTTGGTGTTTGCCCTGTAAGGGCTTCTAACTTTTGATCCATTTTCTCCTGTATTTCTTTAAAAGATTTATCTATGTGGTCTGCTATCAGCATCCTGACCAGTGATTTTAGATCCAAATCTTGTTTTTCTGGTGTGTTGAGGTATCCAGGACTTCCTGTTATTGGCGAACTGGGTTCAGATGCTGCCATGCTGCCTTGACTTCTTTTAGTAATGTTCCTATCTTTGCCTTTTGCCGTCTGGTTATCTCTGGCGTTAGTTGGCCTTGTTGTCACTGACTGGTGTTTCAACCTCCTGTGAAGCTGGGTCCACCTGTTGATTCTCTATTGATGACCAGGCGGCAAGATGGAGACCACCTCTGCGAGTGCTGAGAGAACCTCAGGGTAGGCGGTTCCCAACTGAGTTGGTTCATGGCCCTGTGGCCGTGGAGATGTCCCACCGAGCTGCCCGGGCACTGGCTACTGGCGAGAGCCTGGCAGGTTTCCACCCGAGCCATGGTAGTCACAGATTAAGTCTGTGTACCTGGCCCTCTCTACTGGTGACCTAGTGACAAGATGAATACCACCGCTGCAAGTGCTTGGGAGGACCGCAGGGTAGGCAGCTCCCAGCCGCATTGGTGCACAGCCTGGTAGTCGTGGAGATGTCCTGCCGAGCCACCACCCTGGCACTGGCTAGTGGCGAGAGCCTGGCAGGTTTCCACCTGAGTGATGGTAGTCACAGATTAAGTCTGCATACCTGGGCCTCTCTACTGGTGGCCTGCTGGCAAGATGGAGACCGACCACCTCTGCAAGGACTTGGGGGTACCACGGGGCAGGCAGCTCCAAGCCACACATTGTTGCATGGCCCAGTGGCGGTGGAGATGTCCCGCCGAGATGCCCTGGCACTGGCTATTGGCCTGGCAGGTTTCTGCCTGAGTGATAGTAATCACAGATTAAGTCTGCATACCTGGGCCTTTCTACCTGTGGCCTGGTGGCAAGATGAAGACCGACCGCTGCTTCCCCACCATTTTTTTTTATTTCTACATTCTTTGTTTACATTCCAAATGATTTCCCCTTTCCCGGTTCCCCCCTCCCCATAAGTCCCATAAGACCTCTTCCCTCCACCCATTACCCAATCAAACCCCACCCACTTCTCTATCCTAGTAATTCCCTGCATTGCTGCATCAAGCTTTACCAGGACCAGGACCCTCTCCTTCCTTTTTCTTGGGAATCATTTGATATGTTACTTGTGTCTTGGTGGGGAAGCTAATATCCACTTATCAGTGATTGCATCCAGGTCTGTTCTTTTGTGATTGGCTTAACTCACTTAGGATGAAATTTTCCATTTCCAACCATTTTCTAAGAATTTCATGAATTCATTGATTTTAATTGCTGAGTAGTATTCCATTGCGTAAATATACCACATTTTCTGTATCCATTCCTCCATTGAGAGACATCTGAGTTCTTTCCAGCTTCTGGCTATTATAAACAAGGCTGCTATGAACATAGTGGAACAGGTGTCCTTATTGCATGCCGGGGAATCCTCTGGGTATATACCCAGGAGTGGTATAACAGGGTCTTCTGGAAATGTCATGACCAGTTTTCTGAGGAATCCCCAGACTGATTTCCAGAGTGGTTGTACCAGATTGCAATCCCACCAGCAGTGGAGGAGTGTTCCATTTTCTCTACATCCTCACCAACACTTTCTGTCTCCTGAGTTTTTAATCTTAGCCATTCTGACTAGTGTGAAGTGAAATCTCAGGGTTGTTTTGATTTGAATTTCCCTGATGACTAATGATGTTAAACATTTCTTAAGCTGCTTCTCAGCCATTTGAAATTCTTCAGGTGAAAATTCTTTGTTTAGCTCTGTAACCCATTTCTTAATAGGGTTATTTGGCTCTCTGGAGTCTAACTTCTTGAGTTCTTTGTATATATTGGATATTAGCCCTCTGTCAGATTTGGGGTTGGTGGAGATATTTTCCCAATTTGTTGGTTGCCAATTTGTCCTTTTGACAGTGTCTTTTGCCTTACAGAAACTTTGTTATTTTATGAGGTCCCATTTGGCTAATCTTAATCTTAGAGTGTAAGCTATTGGTATTCTGTTCAGGAACTTTCCCCATGAGCCAATGTCCTCAAGGGTCTTCCCCAGTTTCTTTTCTATTAGTTTCAGTGTGTCTGGTTTTATGTGGAGGTCCTTGATCCACTTGCAGTTGAGCTTAGTACAAGGAGATAAGAGTGGATCAATTCTCATTCTTCTGCATGTTGGCCTCCAGTTGAGCCAGCGCCATTTGTTGAAAAGGCTTTTTTCTACTGGATGGTTTTAGCTCCTTTGTCGAAGATCAAGTGACCGTAGGGGTGTGGGTTCATTCCTGGGTCTTCAATTCTATTCCGTTGATCTACTTGCCTGTCACTGTTCCAATACCATGCAGTTTTTAACACTATTGCTCTGTAGTGCTGCTTGAGATCTGGGATACTGATTACCCGGGAAGTTCTTTTACTGTAGAGAATAGTTTTAGCTATCCTGGGTTTTCTGTTATTCCAGATGAATTTGAGCATTGCTCTTTCTAACTCTATGAAGAATTGAGTTGGGATTTTGATTAGGATTGCATTGAATCTGTATATGGCTTTTGGCAAGATGGCCATTTTTATTATATTAATCCTGCCAATCCACGAGCATGGAAGATTTTTCCAATTTCTGAGGTCTTCTTCAATTTCCTTCTTCATTAATTTTTTAAAGCTAGCAAAAAAAGTACTGAATTTCATTGTGGCATTTTCAATATGTGTGCCACTACGTTCTGTTCTAATTATCAGTTGCCCAAGCCTCCTGCCCCGAAATAGGCATTCCTTAAGTTTTTATGACATATATATTTGATTACCCTCTCTCTTTCTTCCCCCATTAAGATCGTTTCCTCTATTCTCATGATTTTCTTTCTAGTTTCATGACCTACTCAGAGACACTTATGAGTAAATGTATATGCATGTACATGTGAATTCACAGAAATACATAGAACGAAACATGCAGTACTTGTCTTTCTCAGTCTGGCTTATTTAGCTTAATACAGTGTTTCCCCATTTCATTTATTTTTCTGAAAATGCATGACTCCATCTTTCTTTTTGGCTGACTAAAATTCTATCATTTATATGTGCCTCTTTCTCCTTTCAATTGCTAATGGACATGTAGGTTGGTTCTGTATCTTAGCTTAGCTATTGTAAATTGAACATCAATAAACAGAAGTGCAAGTATTACTGTGATCTTTTAACTTAGATTCCTTCAAGTATACTATCAAAAGTAGAAGAGAGCTGGCTATCCTGATAAGCTGCACTTTCAGTTTTTTGAGAAAACGCCACTCCATTTTCCACACTGGCTGCATGAAGCTTTTACACCAATAGCAGTGTTTAAGGTCTCTTCTTTCTCCAAAATATTTGTCAGAATTTATTTTTTGTTTTTGTTTGTTTCATTTGTTTTTATAGCATTCAGACTGAAACAAGGCAGAATATCAAAGTAGTTTTAATTTTCATTGTTTTGATAATTAAGTATATTGACCACTTTTCCAGTATCTGTTGCCATTTAGATTTCTCTTTTGAAAATGATTGATTCTTTTAATTAGCTCACTTATTTATTGGAAGACATTTCATTGATGCTTAATTTTTGTAGCTAGCTACATACCCTATAGGGTTGCATATCCTATATGTAACAGATTTAGTTACCTGTCAGACAGACCTAATAAATGGTGGGCAAAGATTTTTCACACACTCACCTGCTCTTCTTCCCTCTGCAGATTCTTTCTTGTGCTATACAGAAGATTTTAACTTCCTGCCATCACATTTGTTAGATCTTTGGGTCATTTCCTGCACTGTCCATGTCCTTTTTGGAAAGTACTTGCCTGTGTCTATGTTTTGAAGGGTTTTACTATGTATCTCTCTAGCCATTTCAGATACTTATTAAATTTAAATTGTTTTCAATCCCTTGAAATCAGGCCACAGAGACAAATATCTCTGTCTCCTGGTCATAGGAAAAGTATCCAGCAATGCAGCAGTCTTGGAAGGTAGTGAAAGATTCAAAAGTCAGAGAAGGTCTCTCTAGCCTAGGAACTGGGACAATTGAAAAGTCACATAAAATACTTTCACCATGTTCATTCTACAGGGAACTTAGAAGACAGATGTGGGATTGTAGAGAAGTAGCTAGGGAAAGAATGGGTACTTTTTTAAAGTAAATAATTGCCCTCTATAGAAGGTGATGATAGTCTGCTACCAAAGCCACTTTGGTAGCCAGCATGGTTCTATTAACCTCTCCTGTATTGTTCTTACTGATTGCAGTTAGAGGTGTTTTGATTTTCTCCAATGACTTATTGATGAAATTCATTGATTTCTAGCCACTAAAGACTCTTTCTAGGTCAGTTACCCAACAGTGTACTATTAGCAAAATGTTCTATGCAGGCAGGAATTTACAGAATGGAGTAGTATAAATCAAAAGTTACAGCCTAGTCTTGGAGCATCTGTCCAATGTTGGAGTGAGAAGGAATGGAGGAGATATGGAGTTGGTAGAAGACCCGAGGGCAGATGTAAAGCTCTCCTACTCTAAAAGACAAAATAGTAAATCATCTCAGCATTCAAGAGAATAATTCCTATAAAATGAAGGACAGTTTAATTCTTGATCTGATAGGAAATTTATTGCTATAGTGGGATTCTCACCCTGGATTTTATCAAGATTGGACTTTGGATGAAGACTTGTATTATGGAAGATTATAAGCTTTGGCTTCACCCAACTGTTTTGTCATATCTAATCGCATAGCCACATTATTTCCTTGGTCCCTGGTTTTAAAAATCCATCACTGCAAACAGTTATATGTTCAGTCTGAATACTTTAATAGGAAACCCCGTGATCATTAATATGGTGTGACCTATAACTTTTTTGGGTATGCATAGAATTCAGAAAGACCAAATAGTTTATTTTTATTTCTTTGTTGCTTGGACTATAATTTATGTCTTAACTTATCATAAACCTTTAGGGCTACAAGATATTTTAATGCTCACCAAATCTAACACTTTCACTCTGCAGATGAATGATGCATACTTCACATACAGCAGTTAACCAAATGATGTGTAAATGGAATTTAATGCATGCTGCAAGTGTGTCTTACCATGCCATAACCTCAAACATATCTTCAAAGAGAACAGAAACATTAGTTATTTCTTTACTTCTACCTTATATATAGTGTATAAAGTATTTGTGCTCCTACATAAAATACATCTACCGCTTGTTGTCATAGAAAGTCTGTCTTCAGTTAGTGGGATACTACAGAAGCCTCCTATGTAAGAGAGGAGCTTAGCAACTTACTCTCTTGAGCTTCCCTCCCACGGTGAATTTGTAGCGAGAGGGTTCTCTTTCGATAGCACCTGGAGCTCATGTTCCTCTCACTGACAAGGCTCTACCATGCCCTAACCAATGGTTTATGACAAGGAGCAAAGTGGAATGAAATTCTTCTCTAATTGTCCAAAAAAGCTCACTAAAAGGACATCCAAGCTCCCCGGGACCCCGGACCAGCGATAGCGGCAGGCCTCCATATTGCAACCAGGACACAGCTGGAAAGGTGCAGGTAGGGACTCCGTCTGGGGCTAGAGCAGGGAGAGCTGCTAAGCTCTCGCCCACAGGCGGGCCCAGGCGCCTAGGCTCTGCAGCACGTCCATGCGAGCTTAGGCCGTGCACCAAGGCAGCCGGAACCACCCAGCTCCCCAGGACCCCGGACCAGCGATAGCGGCAGGCCTCCATATTGCAACCAGGACACAGCTGGAAAGGCACAGGTAGACAGATTCCATCAGGGGCTACCACGTGGGGGGATCTGCTAGGCTCTCGCTACTAGGCAGGCCCAGCAGCACCTGCCGAGGTTCTGCTGCACTCCCCCACACTTCCCGGAGACCTCAGGCCGTGCACAAAGTCAGCGGGTGGCAGCCAGCTCGTGATCCCATTGAGCAGCAATCATGCATAACCACCAGTAGAGAAACAACAGGTAAGCCCAGCCTCACAGGAGATTCAAACACCAGCCAGTGACAACAAGGTCAACTAACACCAGAAATAACCAGATGGCAAAAGGTAAACGAAGGAATGTCACTAACAGAAATCAAGACAACATGACAGCATCTGAACCCAGTTCGCCAACAACAGGAAGCCCTGGATACCCCAAAACACCAGAAAAACAAGACTTGGATATAAAATCACTGGTCAGGATGCTGGTAGCTGAACACATAGAAAAATCTCGTAAAGAAATAGAGGAGAAAATGGATCAAAAGTTAGAAGCCTTTACAAGGCAAATACAAAAATCACTTCAAGAAATGCAGGAGAAGATGGATCAAAAAGAAGAAGACAATAAGGAAGAAAGACAAAAATCACTTAAAGAAATACAGAAGAACGTGGGCCAACAAGTAGAAGCTATGAAAGAGGAAACACAAAAATCTATTAAAGAAATACATGAAAACACAATCAAGCAAGCGAAAGATCTGAGCACATCCATCCAGGTACTAAAAACAGAAGTAGAAACAACTAAGAAATCGCAGAGGGAGACAACATTGGAGATAGAAAACCTTGGGAAGAAATCAGGGGCCATAGATGCAAATATCAACAATAGAATACAAGAGATAGAAGACAGAATATCAGAAGCCGAAGATACCATAGGAACCATTGATTCAACAGTCAAAGAAAATACTAAATGCAAAAAGGCTGTAACCCAAAACATCCAGGAAATCCAGGACACAATGAGAAGACCAAACCTAAGGATTATAGGTATAGACGAGAATGAAGATGTACAAGTTAAAGGGCCAGCAAATATCTTCTACAAAATTATGGAAGAAAACTTCCCCAACCTAAAGAGAGAGATGCCCATGAATATACAAGAAGCATACAGAACCCCAAACAGACTGGATCAGAACAGAAATACATCCCGTCACATAATAATCAAAACTCCAAATGTACTAAACAAAGAAAGAATATTAAAGGCAGCAAGAGAAAAAGGCCAAGTAACTTATAAAGGAAGACCTATCAGAATAACACCAGACTTCTCACCTGAGACCATGAAAGCTAGAAGATCCTGGGCAGATATCATGCAAACTCTAAGAGAACACAAACTTCAGCCAAAACTACTTTACCCAGCAAAGCTCTCAATCGCCATAGATGGAGACATCAAGGTATTCCATGACATAACCAAATTTGCACGATATCTTTCCACAAATCCAGCCCTACAAAGGATAATAGGGGGAAAACACCAAGACAAGGACGGAAACTACACCCGGGAAGAAGCAAGATAGAAACCTCCTCTCATCAAACCCAAAAGAAGGTAACCTCTCGAATATAAAAAAATAAATAAATATAATTTCAAAAATGTCTGGAGGAAATAATTACTATTCCTTAATATCTCTTAACATCAATGGACTCAATTCCCCAATAAAAAGACATAGATTAACAGACTGGATATGGAAACAGGACCCTACATTTTGCTGCATACAGGAAACACATCTCAGTGTCAAAGATAAACACTGCCTTAGAGTAAAAGGCTGGAAGACAATTTTACAAGCAAATGGTCTCAGGAAACAAGCTGGAGTAGCCATTCTAATATCAGATAAAATTGACTTCCAACCTAAAATCATCAAAAGAGACTCAGAAGGTCACTTCTTGCTGGCCAAAGGGAAAATCCACCAAGAAGAGCTCTCAATACTGAACATCTATGCTCCAAATGCAAGGGCACCCTCCTTCGTAAAAGAAACCTTACTAAAGCTTAAAGCACACATTACACCTAACACAATAATTGTGGGTGACTTCAACACTCCACTCTCCTCAATGGAACAATCAGGAAAGCAGAAACTAAACAGGGACACAGTGAAACTAATTGAAACTCTGGACCAATTGGATTTAACAGATATATATAGAACATTTCATCCTAAAGCTAAAGAATATACCTTTTTCTCAGCTCCACATGGGACCTTCTCCAAAATAGACCATATAATCGGTCACAAGACAGATGTCAACAAATACAAGAAGATCGAGCTAATCCCATGCCTCCTATCAGATCACCATGGAGAAAGAGTGGTCTTCAATAACAACAAAAACAACAGAAAGCCCACATACACATGGAAACTGAACAATACTCTACTCAATGACACCTTGGTCAAGGAAGAAATAAAAAAAGAAATCAAAGACTTTTTAGAATTCAATGAAAATGAAGGTACAACCTACCCAAATCTATGGGACACAATGAAAGCAATGCTAAGAGGAAAACTCATAGCTCTAAGTGCATCCAAAAAAAAACTGGAGAGAGCATACACTAGCAGCTTAATGGCACACCTTAAAGCCCTGGAAGAAAAACAAGTTAATTCACCCAGGAGGAGTAGAAGACAAGAAACCATCAAACTCAGGGCTGAAATCTATCAAATAGAAACAAAGAGAACCATACAAAGAATCAACAAGACCAGGAGCTGGTTCTTTGAGAAAATCAACAAGATAGATAAACCCTTAGCCAGACTAACCAAAGGACACAGAGACAGTATACAAATTAACAAAATTAGAAATGAAAAGGGAGACATAACAACAGAAACTGAGGAAATTCAAAAGATCATCAGATCCTACTACAAAGGTCTATACTCAAAGCAACTGGAGAATCTGGAGGAAATGGACAATTTCCTAGACAGATATCAAATACCAAAATTAAATTAGCATCAAGTAGATCAGATAAACAGTCCCATAACCCCTAAAGAAATAGAAGGGGTTATAGAAAGCCTCCCAACCAAAAAAAGTACGGGACCAGATGGTTTTAGTGCAGAATTCTACCAGACCTTCAAAGAAGACTTAACACCAATACTCTTCAAACTATTCCACAAAATAGAGACAGAAGGGACACTGCCCAACTCATTCTTCGAAGCCACAATTACGCTAATACCTAAACCACAAAAAGATCCAACAAAGAAAGAGAACTACAGGCCAATTTCTCTTATGAATATAGATGCAAAAATACTAAATAAAATTCTGGCTAACCGAATCCAAGAGCACATCAAAACGATCATCCACCATGATCAAGTAGGCTTCATCCCAGGGATGCAGGGATGGTTCAATATACGGAAATCCATCAATGTAATCCACTACATAAACAAACTGAAAGAAAAAAACCACATGGTCATCTCATTAGATGCTGAAAAAGCATTCAACAAAATTCAGCATCCCTTCATGCTAAAAGTCTTGGAAAGAGCAGGAATTCAAGGCCCATACCTAAACATAGTAAAAGCAATCTACAGCAAACCAGTAGCCAACATCAAAATAAATGGAGAGAAACTTGAAGCATTCCCACTAAAATCAGGGACTAGACAAGGCTGCCCTCTCTCTCCATATCTTTTCAATATAGTACTTAAAGTTCTAGCAAGAGCAATTAGACAACATAAGGAAGTCAAAGGGATACAAATTGGAAAGGAAGAAGTGAAACTATCATTATTTGCAGACGATATGATAGTTTACCTAAGCAACCCAAAAAACTCCACCAGAGAACTTCTACAGCTGATAAACAACTTCAGCAAAGTGGCAGGTTATAAAATTAACTCAAGCAAGTCAGTGGCCTTCTTGTACTCAAAGGACAAGCAGGCTGAGAAAGAAATTAGGGAAATAACACCCTTCACAATAGCCACAAACAACATAAAGTATCTTGGCGTAACTCTAACCAAACAAGCGAAAGATCTGTACAACAGGAACTTCAAGTCCTTGAAGAAAGAAATCAAAGAAGACCTCAGAAGATGGAAAAATATTTCTTGCTCCTGGATTGGCAGGATCAATATAGTAAAAATGGCCATCTTGCCAAAAGCAATATACAGATTCAATGCAATCCCCATCAAAATCCCAACTCAATTCTTCATAGATCTAGAAAGAGCAATTCTCAAATTCATCTGGAGCAACAAAAAACCCAGGATAGCTAAAACTATTCTCAACAATAAAAGGACTTCTGGGGGAATCAATATCCCTGACCTCAAGCAGTACTACAGAGCAATTGTGTTAAAAACTGCATGGTATTGGTATAGCAACAGGCAAGCAGATCAATGGAACAGGATTGAAGACCCAGAAATTAACCCACAGACTTATGGTCACTTGATCTTTGATAAAGGAGCCACAATCATCCGGTGGAATAAAGATAGCCTTTTCAACAAATGGTGCTGGTTCAACTGGAGGTCAACATGCAGAAGAATGCGAATTGACCCACTCTTATCTCTTTGCACTAAGATCAACTCCAAGTGGATCAAGGACCTCCACATAAAACCAGACACACTGAAACTATTAGAAAAGAAACTTGGGAAGACCCTGGAGGACTTGGGCACAGGGGAAAAGTTCCTGAACAGAACACCAATAGCTTATGCTCTAAGATCAAGAATCGACAAATGGGACCTCATAAAATTACAAAGTTTCTGCAAAGCAAAGGACACTGTCAGAAGGACAAAACGGCAACCAACAAAGTGGGAAAAGATCTTCATCAACTCCACATCCGACAGAGGGCTAATATCCAATATATACAAAGAACTCAAGAAGTTAGACCCCAAAGAACCAAATAACCCTATCAAAAAATGGGGCACAGAGCTAAACAAAGAATTTTCACCAGAAGAAATTCGGATGGCCGAGAAACACCTTAAGAGATGTTCAACATCATTAGTCATCAGGGAAATGCAAATCAAAACAACCCTGAGATTCCACCTCACACCAGTCAGAATGGCTAAGATTAAAAACTCAAGAGACAACAAGTGCTGGCGAGGATGTGGAGAAAGAGGAACACTCCTCCACTGTTGGTGGGATTGCAAAATGGTAAAACCGCTCTGGAAATCAGTTTGGCGGTTCCTCAGAAAATTGGGCATGTCACTTCCAGAGGACCCTGCCATACCACTCCTGGGCATATACCCAGAGGATTCCCCTACATGCAATAAAGACACATGCTCCACTATGTTTATAGCAGCCTTGTTTATAATAGCCAGAAATTGGAAGGAGCCCAAATATCCCTCAAAGGAGGAATGGATACAGAAAATGTGGTATATTTATACAATGGAATACTACTCAGCAATTAAAAATAATGAATTCATGCAATTTGTAGGTAAATGGTTAGACCTGGAAAATATCATCCTGAGTGAGCTAACCCAATCACAAAAGAATGCACATGAAATGCAATCACTGATAAGTGGATATTAATGAGCCCAGAAGCACTAAATACTCAAGACACAAATAGCAAGTCAAATGATTCCCAAGAAGAAGAAAGGAGAGGACCCTGGGCATGTAAAGATTGCATCCAGTTTAGTAAAGAAACCGAGGGGGGAGGGGGAATGATTGGGGAATAGTTGGGGGGGAGAAGAACTATGGGAACTATGGTGGGTGGGAACTGGGAAAGGGGAAAGCCTTTGAAATGTAAACATAGAATATAGAAAATAAAAATAACTAAAAAAAAAATAAAAAAATAAAAAAAATTAAAAAAAAAAAACTCAAGAGACAACAAGTGCTGGCAAGGATGTGGAGAAAGAGGAACACTCCTCCACTGTTGGTGGGATTGCAAAATGGTAAAACCGCTCTGGAAATCAGTGTGGCGGTTCCTCAGAAAATTGGGCATGTCACTTCCAGAGGACCCTGGCATACCACTCCTGGGCATATACCCAGAGGATTCCCCTGCATGCAATAAGGACACATGCTCCACTATGTTTATAGCAGCCTTGTTTATAATAGCCAGAAATTGGAAGGAGCCCAAATATCCCTCAAAGGAGGAATGGATACAGAAAATGTGGTATATTTATACAATGGAATACTACTCAGCAATTAAAAATAATGAATTCATGCAATTTGTAGGTAAATGGTTAGACCTGGAAAATATCATCCTGAGTGAATTAACCCAATCACAAAAGAAAGCACATGAAATGCAATCACTGATAAGTGGATATTAATGAGCCCAGAAGCCCTAAATACTCAAGACACAAATAGCAAGTCAAATGATTCCCAAGAAGAAGAAAGGAGAGGACCCCGGGCCTGTAAAGATTGCATCCAGTTTAGTAAAGAAACCGAGGGGGGAGGGGGAATGATTGGGGAACAGTTGGGGGGGAGAGGAACTATGGGAACTGTGGTGGGTGGGAACTGGGAAAGGGGAAAGCCTTTGGAATGTAAACATAGAATATAGAAAATTAAAAAAAAAATCAAAAAAAAACAAAAACAAAAACAAAAAACAAAAAAAGGACATCCAAGAAGAAAAAAAAAGTTTAATTTTGGTCTAAAACAGACCTCAAGATGTTACAGGAATAAGAAGATGAGGAATTTATGCTGTGTGCAATGGGCACTGTATGTGGATGGACTAATTTAATTTCTGAAACATATGGCAGCAGAAATTCTGGAATTAGGCTTAGGCACTATGGTTTATTGCAGATTGTCTTGAGGCCATATTGTGTTAACTTTCTGGCCTTAAAAGCACTTGTTCCTACTGTCACTTGTCTTCATATTGGTGGACAGAATTGGCCTCAGTACTGTAGGCTTTCTCACTGTAAGGATCGCATCCTTTAAGATTATATTGAGTACTTTGCTGAAACAAATTTATATTCATTAGTTCATCTGATATATATTCAAAACCTCTGAGGAAATGTGTCATCATCCACACATTTCAAGATGAAAAATCTGAAGTTATAGAGGTCAGGTGATTCATTCATGAAGCAGGTAGGCCGTAACTCAGATTTCCTAACTTTTCATTCAAAGTTTTGCCTATTCTCCAAAACACATATCTATTGGTATCTCAGGATACCTTCCTGAGTCCGCCATCTAAGATGCCCGGGAGTCTCCTTCCATGAGTCATATCTGGCTAAAGGCACTTCTGTCTGTCAGGCAGGCTGCCTTTATCTTGGTCCCTAGGTGGATCTAAGACAGAGACAGATGACCTCTCCCTGGCCCTTGGATTCCCTGTGAATAATATGGAGGAAATTCTGACTCCTGACTCCATGGTTCATTTCATCTCTACACTTTTGACCACATTAGGGGGACTCTGAATCACTCATACCAATCTGAAAGTGAAAATTCTGTCTGTAAGCAATAAGCAGCCTAGGCTTGGTAACAAGTCCAAACTGAGATGCTCCCTCTGCTGAGTCAGAGCTCTGTAGACTGTCACAGGCTCCCTGGACAGTGCTTAGAATGCCAACCTACATCTCCCTAGGAATCTCAGCACCATCTCCCTAGGCACCCTTTCCCTTAACCTCTACCACTGAGAATCTAAAGCCACCTTCATGGTATCCATAGAGATACCTTCTAGCCAGAAGTATCTTCTTGGTGAGAATGGAAATAAGATAAAAGAGGATAATGGGGTCACTGATCAAGAATGTTATATGTGTAAGTAAAACTGAAAAATAATGAAGAATACACTCTGGATCAGAGTTGTGGGGAGGCCAGGGACCTGCTCTATCCAGCATCTGCTAGCAGATAGGGAGATTAGGATGGAATTATGCTCTGCAGAACTCTATTTGAAGCTGTGTCTCTGTTCTGTTTGCTGTAATGTCAGTACACTGAATGTCCTGTTTTGTTACAGTGGTTTACGTATACTGAAGTCATTGATCTCCAAAGAATATTCCAAGGTTCAATTTTTAAATTTTCTTATTTTATTCTGTGAAACTGCCGATCATTTTAAATGCACACTTTATATCAAAAGAAAAAATTTCATCCAGGTGAGTTGAGAAAAATGTTCCAAACCCCTTTTCCTCCCCTACCCTCACCCATATTTCTACTCAAATGCTTCTATCCCTAGTCTTATGGGATGGCCCTCTTCACCTATATGCAGCTCACCTCCACAGCCTCTGCTGAGCAGGACAAGGTGGTGGTGATCTTTTATGCTTTGGTCACCCCCATGCTGAATCTTCTCATCTACAGTCTGAGGAACAAGGATGTGAAGGCTGCTTTTAGTTGAGTTCTGATGAAGAACTTTCAGTCAAAGAACTAGAAAAAATTTTTCAAAAAAACAAAGGTGTCCTGCTGAAGACTGTGAACAAATTTAATGGGTGGGTCATGTATGTAGCCCACACACCAATGCCTGTCACTGAAGTTACTTTCCCAATCCTAGTCAGTATTGGGGTATGAGCCACTCACATAACCTGTGCTTAAGTGTGCCTGTGTATGTGTGTAAGGGAAGAGTAATTACCAGGACCTAAATCTACATGATGCTCCTTGGAGGTAATAAGAAACAGAATTGTACCTCTGGTCTTCATTGTGGCCTCTGCTTTTGTTCGAAGAAAACTAATTACAGCAACATTAAGATATATATGCCATGTACAAAGTTAAATGAAATACGTACATTTTTTAACTGAAAGGAAGAGGAAAAAAACACAATGTGTATGAACCAGAAAAGAGGGTTAGTTCACACATCAGAATAACACACACCACTTTGTCAATACACTGCTTCTGGGATGGCAAGATGGGTTAGTTAGTTAAAGTAATTGCCATCAATGATGATGGTCTCTGTTTGATACCCAAGACCCACATGATGAATGAAAAGGTCTGACTCAGAAGTTATCCTCTGACATATACACATTTACCGTGACACACTCACACCAACCCTAATACTCATTCAGAGCACACACCTGAACACAAGGCAATGCTACACATAATCAGAGCTCAGGCGAGGTATTAAGCAAGGCAGGACCTCTGTTTCTCCATCAGAAACAATTTAACACTAAAATGAGTGAGTTCCAGTCACCTGAGATAATAAAACAAAACAGCATGATCTGATATTAACAAACATTTAAAACCTGCATTATTTTTCATGATAATATTCAACTTTAACATGTTTTTCTATATATTTCTTGAATTTTATCAGAAATATTTTCCATGTCAATCTTCAACTTTATCAGAAAATGTTTATAATTCCACTTGAAATCAACTTAAGAATACTTTTTTGCCTACCTTTATTATATACATAAAATTTTCTATGATAATCTTTAATTTTAACATGTTTTTCTACATTTTTCTACAATTTTATCAGAAATGTTTTCCACATAAATCTTCAATTCTATCTTAAAATGTTTCTATTTAATTTTTCAATTAAAAAATAAATAAATAAATAAAACAACTTTTAAAAATCATTAATTATTTAACAAATTAAATAATTAGAAATAACACATCTCTCATTTGTATTTTCAACAAAACATAATTTTATGACAATAAATTCTGCCTAATTTTAGGACAAACTTTTACTCCATGCATTGGGAACAGGCTGAGAAAAGGGACAAGGTAGAACAGAGCAGATATTAAGGGTCTAGTGAAACTTGCTTCAGTGACATTCAGCCTCCGCTCAATTTGAAACAACCTCACATCTTTCTACCTTTAGATGGTTTTTATCATACTCACAACCAAACACTGTTGCAACAAGGCAGCCGTGCTTTTTCCCAGCTCCTAAAACCCCACCCCAGTGCTCTCCGTCTATGGGCCTGTCAACTATGAGTGTGAAATAACTACAGTCATAAAGGTAGTGCCCAATGAATTGGATCTGAATTTTTCACTTAGTATGTTTTCTGTTCTCTTCACTGGTAATATGAGTTGTTTTACTTCTCAGGCTGAATTAGAAACAAACTCACAGCTGGAAAAGACAGCTCAGCTGCTACAAGCTAAAGCTCACAACAAAAATGACAAAAATAAACACATGTAATGTCAGCCATCAGATTCTTGATATGGGTCAAGAAAAGACAGTCTGTTTAGTGAACGCTGCTGGCAAAATTGAATACACATGTAATAAAGTGCGGCTAGATTCTTATCGCTCACCCCCTGCAACATCAACCCAATGAAACAAAAAGTTTAATAAGATCCAAACATTTGAAATGCCTAAGAAACAGAAAATATTTCATAAATATTTCATAGAGGTTGACTTGTTGACTCAACCTCCAGTACATTGGCCATGCCTTGCTGTTCTTCAGCCTGATTCATGAATAATCTTGTGCTAGTCAGAATCCTTAACTAGCCCACAGGCTGAACACCATAAACCTCTCCTCACCTTACCCATAATTTCAACTTATCTTCAGCTGCTCCCCATGAAGTACTGGGACCCATCTCTCCTGCCCTATGAGTGACAGCTCAGTGGGTGTCATGTGAAAATCAGATCATATGGTCCAGATACAGTTCTAGAATGTAATGTTGGTCCCACCACTCCCACTCTCTAAGCCACACCCAATCTCCTTTTGGTTTTTGTTGTTGTTGTTGTTGGGGGGGGTATTGGTTTTTTTTGTTTTGTTTTTTGAGCAAAAGAGGTTGAAAGGGTTTCCCAAGTTTCTTCTAGCTTCTTGAAAACATCTCTTCAATTTTCATATTGTCCTTCCCATTAATAGAATAAGTTTTGATGACTACACTGGGCACTCAAGAGGCACTTTTGTGGCTGAAGCTTGCTAAAAAATTATGGTATCAGGAAAGCCATGGCCCCAGAAACTCAGCAGCTGATGTGTGGAACCTGCTTCTAGTCTTAACCATTATTAAAGAGGGAAAAGAGGGACCCAATGTAAGATCACCCACTCTGTCCTACATCACTCACACCTACCATAATCCTATTACTAACCCTGTATGCATGAATAATGTGTGCTGGAGAGTATTCGTGCTATATATTGCCGCATATATAAATATAAATTTATAAATACATTGTGCTGAGTCCCATTAGTATTGTTCATCATGTGTTTAGGGCTGACCACTTTTTTTGTGTGTTTTGGTTTTTCGAGACAGGGTTTCTCTGCGTAGCCCTGGATGTCCTGGAACTCACTCTGTAGACCAGGCTGGCCTCAAACTCAGAAATCCACCTGCCTCTGCCTCCCAAATGCTGGGATTAAAGGCGTGCACCACCACCGCCCAGCACTTTTGATTGGTCAACCTATCAGAGAGCCCATTCCTGAAAGAGAGGTTGTTTGTTTGTTTGTTTGTTTTTTCTCTTATCAGTAGCCATTAATTGCCTATGGCTCTTCCCCTAAGGGTTACGAGATTGCCCACATCAAAATTGGCATTTCAACTGAGGTTGTCACTATATATGGTCACCAAAAAAGAGGCCTGAAAATTGACAACAACAGTTGGCATGCCAACATGTGATCCAGTTTTAACTACACCTATTCCCCCGTTGATACATATTTTTTTCAATAAAATGTGTTCTTGGACAGTTTTTTTGTGGTTTTCTACTATTTATTTCCAGTTATTGAAACTAATTATCATATAAGAATTAAAAACCTGTTAGAAGACTGACGTGAGTACATCTTAAAGTCTCACTTGACCTCCAATATCTGCATTTATCACTTATTAATTAAATAAATATTTCTGGTATTATACTTACTATGTAAATTTTTGGAAACAACCATATGGAACACAAGTGAGAGCAAAATCTGTGTAGGGGTGAACAGAGATATGTATTTTTAAACGTTCTTGGACAGTTTAATGAATGTTATATTACATTCCAATTATTCTTACCCTTCTCTTATCTTCTTCCGACCTTGTTCAACCTCCTTTTTTCCCAAAATGGTTTTTCTCACATTCATGTCTTCATGGTTTTGGGGGAACCCATTGAGTGACAAGGGGACAATCTGTATATTCAGAAGTTTAGAACTATTCATTGGGGCCTGATGGGCTTACCAACAGTTACTGAAGACCATGACTACCTCTCACACAGACACTATCCGTAACCAATAGTTCAGTGGGTACAGAAAGGGAACCACTAACCCATCCCTCATCAATTAATAGCTATTGTCAGGCCTAATTTTGTTCAGGCCCAGGCCCAAGTACAGTACAGCGAACTTCAGCTGCTGTGAGTTAATGTTTGCAATTGTTATGTTGTGCCCAGAAGTTTATTACTTCTTTTAGCCCTTCAAAAGCCAATCAGTTTCACAAAGATAATTTACTAGTGCTGGGTGTGAAAACAATAGGCTAATTTCTTAATATTACTGTCATACTATCATATGAGGATATGCCATGTCTACAGATTTTTTTCATCTCATTTGGTTACGTAATGATAATATTTACTTTTGTCTTGTTCTAGACGTTAATATGTATTGATAATTAAAGAAGTACAAAATACTAATTCTGATCATATTACCCAGAAATAACCTGTGGATCGATCCCTCCTAGACAACACTACTTTTCAACATTTGAGCACTCGATAGTCAACCAATTGTTTGGATGTGCTTTCCACCATTTCCAGCCTACATGGAGTCACATATCATCTGTCATCAAAATGTATTATAAAGTAGATAAGGTACATTTTTATGAGCAAGAAAGAATTTTAATTATATCCAGTCATATTGATTCTGGAAAATGGTACATAATAGTTCTCATTTATCTTTGGTAGAGTCCCATCAGTTCTTATGAAAGATGTATTCTGGAGTCCAAACTTTCAGCATCACTCTTCTTTCCTCTTCTCCCCCATGATGTTGTTTAACATCTTTTTTATTTTTTACCTTTCCTCTTTGTCTTGGCTACAATACTGAATTAGAATTACTCTAAACCTTGAAGCTGGAAAGCCTTACAGTCCTCTGAAGTCCTGAGTTGAACTGAGGGGTGAAGGGAGCATACATGAGCCTGAGATTATCCAAAGGAGAATAAGAAAAATAACAGTATTCAGGTCTGTTTTCACTAAAAGGGATGATCATGCTTATAATGAAAGCATTCTCAACACCGAGGAGACAGGGATCTTTTTAGTGACTGTAAACTGGGGACTTGTCAATGGCTGTCTAGTCTTTGGTCATGACAGTTCTACTGTGTTGCATATACTTCCAACATCATAGTAACCAACTTGGAGTTGGAAGGAGGAAGGAAGGAAGGAGGTATTTTTTTCTTTGTTATCTTCCTATAGAGCACAAAAGGGTTTCAAATTTACTTAATCCTTTATTAATTTTTTTTAGTTATTTTTATTTTCTATATTCTATGTTTACATTTCAAAGGCTTTCCCCTTTCCCAGTTCCCACCCACCATAGTTCCCATAGTTCTTCTCCCCCCCAACTATTCCCCAATCATTCCCCCTCACCCCTCGGTTTCTTTACTAAACTGGATGCAATCTTTACATGCCCAGGGTCCTCTCTTTTCTTCTACTTGGGAATCATTTGACTTGCTATTTGTGTCTTGAGTATTTAGTGCTTCTGGGCTCATTAATATCCACTTATCAGTGATTGCATTTCATGTGCATTCTTTTGTGATTGGGTTAGCTCACTCAGGATGATATTTTCCAGGTCTAACCATTTACCTACAAATTGCATGAATTCATTATTTTTAATTGCTGAGTAGTATTCCATTGTATAAATATACCACATTTTCTGTATCCATTCCTCCTTTGAGGGATATTTGGGCTCCTTCCAATTTCTGGCTATTATAAACAAGGCTGCTATAAACATAGTGGAGCATGTGTCTTTATTGCATGTAGGGGAATCCTCTGGGTATATGCCCAGGAGTGGTATGCCAGGGTCCTCTGGAAGTGACATGCGCAATTTTCTGAGGAACCGCCAAACTGATTTCCAGAGTGGTTTTACCATTTTGCAATCCCACCAACAGTGGAGGAGTGTTCCTCTTTCTCCACATCCTCGCCAGCACTTGTTGTCTCTTGAGTTTTTAATCTTAGCCATTCTGACTGGTGTGAGGTAGAATCTCAGGGTTGTTTTGATTTGCATTTCCCTGATGACTAATGATGTTGAACATCTCTTAAGGTGTTTCTCGGCCATCCGAATTTCTTCTGGTGAAAATTCTTTGTTTAGCTCTGTGCCCCATTTTTTGATAGGGTTATTTGGTTCTTTGCGGTCTAACTTCTTGAGTTCTTTGTATATATTGGATATTAGCCCTCTGTCGGATGTGGGGTTGGTAAAGATCTTTTCCCACTTTGTTGGTTGCCGTTTTGTCCTTTAAACAGTGTCCTTTGCTTTGCAGAAACTTTGTAATTTTATGAGGTCCCATTTGTCGATTCTTGATCTTAGTGCGTACGCTATTGGTGTTCTGTTCAGGAACTTTTCCCCTGTGCCCAAGTCCTCCAGGGTCTTCCCAAGTTTCTAATCCTTTATTATTTTTATTCAATTCCTCTTACAAGGTCAGGGAATTAATTCCTTGCTCCAGACTCCTGCCAAAAGTCTAAAATGAGCCGTAGACAGTCTCATTAGCCTAGAAACTACTAGGACAATTAAAAGTTGAGTTAAAATACTTTCAAAATGTGGATCCCACAGGGAACTTTAGAAGGGAAGCTTGGTAACAGAGATGTAACTGGAGGAAGAGTGTGAAAAAAAACACTCCAAAAGGAAGTAATTGCACTCTGGAGAGTCCCAGGCTCTGAAAGTTATCAGCCCAAACTGACAGAGCAAAACCTCCATGCCTAAGACAAAAAATAACTATGTCAAGGACTCTGTTCTAGAGGAGCCACATGCCCACCTAGTTGAATCCTTTACATGAGGTGAGTACTCTGATGCAGCGACTCACCCACTGGGAAAGATCTGAAGAGGTGTGAGGTGATGGGAGCATCCAGGACTGCTATTGTAACCTCTACTACATTGTTCTGATTGGGTGCAGCTGGGTATGTTTTAAATTGTGACTTTGATTATATAAGTCATTCCTTAAAATCTTCCTTTGCTGATTGTTATTCAATGTGCAGTTCAACTACAGTGCTCTAAATGGCATAGATAAACATTCCTAGAACAAAATATTGGAGCTCAAGGGCTATTTTCTTGACCTTGAAATATCTGTACTGTTGGGGTAAACAGATATGGACAAGGGATGGAATTAATAGAGGATCCAAAGGATGATGTGAAACCCACCATTATCCAAAAGAAAGAGGGTAAATATTGTCAACTGTCCAATGTTTGACATTATATTATATTGCATAATTATTAAGGAACTAAAGCAGGTTTATTCCTAATCTGGTTTTGAAAATGTTAGTGAACATCACACTGTAGAAATAATGAAAGACTTTGGAAAGAGGCTCATATATCAGAGGACAAGTGTTTTTATTCTTAGCACAACTGACTTTCCCAGTACTAATGATATACCCCGTTATACATTATACCTTTGGTCCTTAAGACAAGAAATGCCATTTACTGAACTCTGTCCCCAAATGAACAAAAACCAGTTTATGTGTAACCTAAATGTTATGACAAGAAACTTCAAGCCCGTCTGTTTTATATGTGTTTTTCATTTTGTTTATGTGGGAACACACATGAAAATGGCATGCCAAGGAGTATAAGAGCACAATATGCAAGAGGTGGTTCTCTCCTTCTATCATGTGGGTTCCAAGGACCAAACTCAGAGTGTCAAGCTTGATGGCAGGATTCTTCACCCACAGAGACATCCCACCAGCTCTGACATTTATTTCTTGCCAAAATTTTCCTATGTATGCATAGAGTGATGAAGCACCAGAGTAATGTTTTTCCTAATATGATGTTTTAAACTACCATAAATGTTTTTAATGGAATTTATCACAAACTCTAAAGAATCTTAATGTTTACCAAATCAAGTATGCTAATCAAGAAGATGGAAAAAAGCTTATGCTACAGAAACATTGCAATTTACCCAATGATACAAAGACTAGACTTTTATATAGGCAGAAAGTAGTTCCCATTGTTCTGCCATTCTTATCATTGCTTCTAATTTTGAGGAGCAAACATTGGTTACTTATTTACTTCCACATTATAATTTCCATGTTTCTACTTCCTGGGGACATATCAGGACCACTAATCAGTTTCTGAGGACTTGTTGGGACTTTCTCTGATCAGAGCATAGTGACACAACATTTCTATAATTTTTGCAAGTACAAGTTTCTGGAGACACAGAGGTCACTTTTGGACCACAACAATCTCTGCTCCTGTCACTGGTCGGGCCTTATCAAGTATATGATATGTGATTATCAAATACAGAAAGGTGAACTGAGATTATCTAAATATCTGAACAAGGACATTGATCAAATAAAAAGTTGGTCTTTGTATAAAACCAACATCAAATATTACTAAAACAAATGGGTGGGATGTTCATATAGCAATGATGCTGACAGAAACTATATACACATTTGACCTAGGTCCCTGAAATATCTTGCAGCAGGGGGTCCCAATTAAGTTTAATCATTGGGAGTTACTAAAAATGATCTTGTGCTGCACCCCTATTCTTTTACCTTTCTGATTTTCTGTATGTCCCACTGTCACATGTCCTCATGCTAGTGAATAAAGTTAACTAAGTGATGTGAACTCTCTTGAGTGCAGGAACAATGACCTACTGGTCATTACTAGGAATTACTGAGGAATTCCTTACATAGGAATTACTTATTAGGAATTACTGAGTATTTTTCCAAAATGTCTTTGTGTTCACTGGTTCATCTGACCTTACTTGACAGACTTTGCAGAAAGCTACATGTGTTTATTGCTGAGCTCCAATGACAAAAAATGGAGGACAGAGGTCAAGACACTTGTAACAGAGCAGGTTCCTTGCTCAAATTGACAAGCTGGAGCTGAGATTCCCTGACTGCATATTGGGAGCATCCCTTGCTCTCAAACACAAGATGCCAATCTCAACACCAGCCATAGCCCTCAAGCATCCTCCTCCTTTGACTATATCTATCAACAGTCCCCTCTGTCTCTCACTAATAAGCAAGGAGATAGCTGAAATCATAAGCACAGGCTTCATATTGGTTCTCAGGCAGATTTGAGACCTGTTCAGGCAACCTCACCTTACCCTTTGGATTCTTTAGGTAGAAAATAAGAGGAAGGAGTAATTCCTTCCATTTCTAGCAGGGTTCACTGCACTCTGGATGAAATATGGATCCTTCACACCAGGGTATAGATGAGGATTCTTTTGACAGTAAATAGGAATGGTAGCCAGACCAAACAGAAGCACTCGCTCTGAAGACTTAGAGGAGGAGACCTAATATATTACAGTGCCCTGGATCCCAGCTAGCACCCCCAGAAGCCTGACCTTATCCCTTAACCTGTGCTGGGAATCCAAAGCCACTTTCTACCCTTCATGGTTCCCATTGTGACACTTTCTGATCACCGCAGTGTCAGAACCAGAGAGGCCAGAGCTGTCTGCAACACCAAGCAACACTCTACTCTCTGCATCCAAAAATTAGATGGGACTCTCACCACTGTTCCCACCACGGGAAATTAAAACAGAATTATGCTTTTCAGAAAGTTCATGTTTGATGCTGTGGCTCTGCTCTGGTCGTATTAAGGATAATTTACAGTATTTATATGGTCTAGCTATATATGCACAAACTGGTTCATTGTCTTCCAAGGAATACAACAAGCTCCAATATTTTTTATTTCTTTTTTGATTCTGTAGAAACACTGATGCTCAGAGTCTTAATATTGAAAGGTAAGTTTTCTTAAATATAGGATGAAGGCATGAAGCCTGCTATATTTAATAAATGAATTATTTACCCATTAAGAAGAAGCATACCTAGAAATTATAATGCCAGTAAGTAATCTGAAGGCATTTGAGTGGATTTTCTCAAGAACCACTTACCTACTGTGGACTGTAGATGGATGAATGCAAATTCAGATGAGAAAGGAGAATTCCCACAGTGAAAGGATTGAGAGCTTTCTCATTACTTCATGCTTGGTGTCAACATGTCTGCCTCCTATGGTTCACTAAACACTCACACATTCTTAAATATCTAAATAAAGACTGAAATTTAATTATCCAATTACTGACCTTGTTCTTTTCATACCATTTAACACAATTTAATTAATGTGTGTAATTTCTAAATTAATCTCTGTGATTAAATTATGTGAATGAAGATGTCGGGACTTGTGATTCTGCCTTGCATTTCACACAGACAGGAACCCCACACCACACCCAGCACACAGGAGATATCCATCTCAAAGAGAGACACACCTTCTGGACTGATGGCCACAGGGAGGAGGATATGGGAGGATTCTCTTCCACACTATCGCTTACACTGGAGTTTACTGGGAGCAAGAATAGCAGCAGAATGGATGCTTTCAAAATGTTTCAAAGGAATGCTGAAGCACCCATCTCAGGCCCAATGATACCTATAAGACATTAGCTACTACTATCTGACAGGGGACAATTTACCTTTTCACTTTTCCTCTTGTCATTTTGACCTTTTCCATTTTCACGCTTTTGTTACTGAGTTTTGTTGTTGTTTTTGTTGTTGTTGTTTACCTTTGCTTTCATTTTTAAATCTTGCATTATTCTCCTTTTTCCATTATTTATTTTATTTGTTCTCAATCCTTCTACAATAGCAGACTACTCCCTAATTTTTTTTAATTTGAAGAGTGCTAGAATTTTTTAAAGGTAAATTTAAAATGGTGTGTGCGTGTGGGGTGGTGGCTCCTCAGAATCTGATGTATTTGTGTCAGTAGACAAATCCTCCTTTCTCTATTGTTTTGAATATGTCCTTCCCTAATCACCTAGATTAAAGCACCAGACCTGGGTCCTATGTCCAGCTACAATCCTAGCCTAGGACTCAGTGCATAACCTACAGTGACACCTCTACGTGCCCTCCCTGGCCGCTCTTTGCCCTACTCCTGGCCAGCAGTCTCAGCTGCTCCATGAAGAGAGACAATGCAACCTGGGTAAGTGAGTTTATCCTCATGGGTCTCTCCACTGACAAACACATCCAAGCTGGACTCTTTGTCCTCTTTGGGGTCACCTACCTGCTAACTCTGCTGGGCAATGGGCTCATCGTCCTGCTGATTGCACTGGACCCACGACTCCACCTGCCCATGTACTTCTTCCTCTGTCACCTGTCAGTGGTGGACATCTGCTACACCTCCAGTGGGGTCCCCCAGATGCTGGCACACTTCCTAATGGAGAAAAAGACCATCTCTTTTGCCCTATGTGGGACCCAGCTCTTCTTTGCTCTGACTCTTGGAGGAACTGAGTTTCTATTGCTGGCTGCCATGGCCTATGACCGCTATGTGGCTGTCTGTGATCCACTAAGGTATACAGTGGTGATGAGCCCAAGGCTCTGCATGGGTCTAGCAGGTGTCTCTTGGTTGGTGGGTGTAGTTAATTCTGCTGTGGAGACAACAGTCACCATGCGCCTTCCCACCTGTGGGCACAATGTACTCAACCATGTGGCCTGTGAGACACTGGCACTGGTCAGGCTGGCCTGTGTGGACATCACCCTCAACCAAGTGGTGATACTGGCCTCTAGTGTGGTGGTGCTGCTGGTGCCCTGCTCCCTGGTCTCTCTGTCCTATGCCCACATTGTGGCTGCCATCATGAAGATCCGCTCTACCCAGGGACGCCGCAAAGCCTTTGAGACCTGTGCCTCCCACCTGGCTGTGGTCTCCATGTCTTATGGGATGGCCCTCTTCACCTACATGCAGCCCCGCTCTACAGCCTCTGCTGAGCAGGACAAAGTGGTTGTACTATTCTATGCTGTTGTCACTCCTATGCTGAATCCTCTCATCTACAGTCTGAGGAACAAGGATGTGAAAGCTGCTTTCAGTCGAGTTCTGATGAAGAACTTTGAGTCAAAAAATTAGGAGACAACTTTCAAAGGCAAATGTGTCCTTCTGAAGTTTATAGAGCCATTAAATGGGAAGATTCTATGTGTGACTCACATACCATTGTCTGTCATTTCCTTTAATTTTCTAATCCTGGCCAGCCCTGTGGTATGAGCTACTCATATAACTTCCCCTTAAGTGTGCCTGTGTATGTGTGTAAGGGAATAGTTATCAGGACCTAAATCTGTACAATGCTCTATTGAGGTAATAGGAAGCAGAATTTTACCTCTTGCCTTTCTTTTGGTTTCTGCTTAAATCAAAGAAAACAAATTACAGCAACTTTAAGATGTAAATACCATCCAGAAAGTTAAACAAAATATGGACATTTTCTTAACTGAAAGGAAGAGCAAAACCAGAATAGTGGTGTGTTTGAGTCAGAAAGGAGGTACACATAAGTTATACATAAGGAGGTACACTTTGTTAATACTCTAGTTCTGAGATGCAAGATGGCTCAATGGGATAAGAAACTTGCCATCGAGCCTGATGACCTGTGTTTGAGCCCCAGGATCCACATGGTGAAAGAAAAGGTCTGACTCACAAGTTATTCTCTGACTTCCACAAGCCTACCATTGGACAATTGCACCTTCCCCAGCACACAGATGAAATGAATGAATGAATGAATGAATGAACTATACAAGTCAATTTTCTTCCTAAAATCTGTAAATATGTATTTAACTTTTCTTCAATGTATAGAAAAAGAAATATCTACAAATTTTAAACTTGTCTGTGACCAAGGAATTAAACAGACTTTAGGCCAGAAATGTAAAACCTGAGCTGGGAGTAGAAGTCAGTCAAGCACACTGTTGGACAAGCATGAAAACCTGATTTTAAGGTCATGAACCAATATCAGATGATTAGTGTAGAACCTTAAAAGATGGATCAGAAGTTAAAACTACTTGCTGCTCTCACAGAGGACCTGGGTTTGGTTCCAAAGCATTCACAAGGCAGCTAAGAGCTTTCTGTAACTCAAGTTCCAGGGGATCCATATGAGCCCCAGGCACACATGAGGTACACATACATGCAGAAAGTCAAAACACCTATACACATAAAATAAAAATAAAATAAACATTTAAAAAATTTTTAAGTTGTTGTATTAGAACACACTTGTGATTCAGTGACTCAGCAGAAGGAGTAAGGTTCCTGGTGCTCACTGGCTAAGCAGATTTGTCAAGTAGGCTAACTCCCAAGGTTGTCCTCTAGTTTTCACATGCTTGCACATGTGTCCACACACAGTGCATGTACATGCCCACACACACAAAATCATATACACAAAGAGAAGTGAATGAGTCACATGATCCACCATAGTAGTAGGGAACACACACCGAATCTAAGGCTGGTGACATCACAATCCCTGCAGATCTGGGCAAGTGCAAGTCCTACAGGCATCACTTTCCTTCTTTTTCCAAATTGCAGGGAAGACAACCAGCAGTTCAGCAAGTCACATATTAGATAGAGATCTCGGACAAATGCCTGACAATGGTGTCTAGCCATATGCTCTTGCTAACCCTCAGGAATACATTCATAACACACTCTTGAGCACAAGTCTACACATATTCAGAGGTGAGCTTACATACTAAGCAAGGGAAGAACTCTGCTTCTCCATCAGAAAGAATTTAACAATCTCCAAAACAAGTGAGCTCCAATCACCTGAGATGATGAAACTAAACAGTGATGATCTGATCCTAACAAACCTCTAAAACAACTATTTTAAAACCATAATATCATTTAACAAAGCAAAACAGATCTCTTATTGATCTTTCAAAAAAACTAAAGAAACATTGCGCACAATTTTAGAACAGTTTAAACTTTTGCTCTATGTATGGAAAACAGGTTGAGAGAAGGAACAAGGTAGAAATAAGCAGATATGAAGTGTCTAGTGAAACTTCATTCAGGGGCATTCATCCTCCCCACCATGTCATACAACCCCGAGCCTTTCACACACAGAAAAAAACATGCCATGGCAACAAGGCACCCATTCAATCTAGCTTCTGAAAATCACTGTGGTGCTTTCCATCTATCAACTATGACTATTTCAAAGAAATGCAGTCCTAAAGGATGGGCCCTGGTATGTTGGATTTCTCAATTACCATGCTTAGCATAATGTCTTCTATGCTCTATCACTGTGGTAATATGAGTTATTTTACTTCTTTCTGACTGAATGAGAAACAAATTCATGCTGGAAAAGATAGTTCAGCTGCTACAAGCCAAGGCTCACAACACAAATGACAAAAATAAACTCGTGTTGTCAGCCATCACATTCTTGATATGGGTCAAAAGAAGACAGACAGCCTCTTAAGCAAGTGCTGCTTGGAAATTTGGGACACATGTAGAAAACTGAAACTAGATCTTTATTTAATTGCCCACTCCAATGATCAATCCAAAATGGATCAGTAACCTAAATGTAAGATCCAAAACTTTGAAACTTTTCTAAGAAACAGGGAGAACATTTCATGATCGAAGTTGACTGTTGACTTAACCTCTAGGAAATGAACCATGCCTTGCTGTTCTTCAGCCTGATTCCTGCATCATCCTTTGCTAGTCAGAATCCTCAACCAGCTGAACACCATTAACCTAAATCTTTCCTCATCTTTCCCATAAGTTCAACTTATCTTCTGCTGCTCCCCATGAAGTACTGGGACCAATCTCTCCTGCCCTATGAGTGACAGCTCAGTGGGTGTCATGGGAAAATTAGATCATATGGTCCAGATACAGCTCTAGGCCTGTTCAAATCTAGAATGTAATGTTGATCCCACCACTTCTACTCTCTAAGCCACACGCAATCTCCGTTTGGTTTTGAGGAAAAGAGGTTGAAATGGTTTCCCAAGTTTCTTTCAGCCTTTTAAAAACATCTCTACAATGCTCATATTCTCCTTCTCATCAGTAGAAAAAGTTTTGCTTTTGGAAAGATGGCCATTTTACTATGTTGATCCTGCCAATTCATGGGCATGGGAGAGTTTTCCATCTTCTGAGATCTTAAATTTCGTTCTTCAGAGGCTTGAAGTTCTTGTCATAGAGATCTTTCACTTGCTTGGTTCACACCAAGGTATGTAATATTATTTGTGACTATTGTGAAGGGTGCCATTTCCCTAATTTCTTTCTCAGCTTGTTTATCCTTTGAGTAGAGGAAGGCTACTGATTTGGTTGAACTAATTTCATATCCAACCACTTTGCTGAAGTTGTTTATCAGCTTTAGGAGTTCTCTGGTGGAATTTTTGGGCTCAGTTAAGTATACTATCATATCATCTGCAAATAGTGATATTTTGACTTCTTCCTTTCCAATTTTTATACCTTTGACCTCCTTTTGTTGTTTAATTGCTCTTGCTGGAACTTCAAGTACTATATTGAGTAGATATAGAGAGAGGGTGCAGCCTTGTCTGGTCCCCAATTTTAGTGGGATTGCTTCAAGTTTTTCTCCATTTAGTTTGATGTTGGCTACTGGTTTGCTATATATTGCTTTTACTATGTTTAGGTATGTATGAGCCTTGAATTCCTGATCTTTCCAAGATTTTAAACATGAAAGGATGCTGATTTTTGTCAAATGCTTTTTCAGCATCTAATGAACTGATCATGTGGTTTTTTCTGAGTTTGTTTATGTAGTGGATTACATTGATGAATTTCTGTATATTGAACCGTCTCTACATCCCTGGGATGAAGCCTACTTGATCATTTTGATGTATTCTTGGATTCAGTTGGCAAGAACTTTATTGAGTATTTTTGCATCAAAGTTCATAAGAGAAATTGGTCTGAAGTTCTCTTTCCTTGTTTGTTCTTTGATTTAGGTATAAGCATTATTGTGGCTTCACAGAATGAACTGGATAGTGTTCTTTGTGTTTCTAGTTTGTGGAATTGTTTGAAGAGTATCAGTATTAGGTCTTCTTTGAAGATCTTATAGAATTTCCCACTAAACACATCTGGTCCTGGGCTTTTTTTCTTCTTAGAAGACTTAATGACTGGTTCTATTTCTTCAGGACTTATGGGACTATTTAGATGGTTTATCTGATCCTGTTTTAACATTGACACCTGCTATCTGTCTAGAAAATTGACCATTTCATCCAGATTTTCCAATTTTGCTGAGTATAAGCTCTGTAGTAGGATCTAATGATTTTTTTTAATTTCCACAGTTTCTGTTGTTATGTCTCTCTTTTAATTTCTGATTTTATTAATTTGGGTAGGGCCTCCGTGCCCTCTGGTTAGTATGGCTAAGGGTTTATTTATCTTGTTGATTCATTTCAAAGAACCAGTTCCTGGTTTTCTCAATTCTTTGTATTGTTCTTTTTGTTTCTATTTGGTTGATTTTGACCCTGAGTTTGAATATTTCCTGCTGTCTATTCCTTTTGGGTGTATTTGCTTCTTTTTGTTCTAGAGCTTTCAGGTGTGTTGTCAAGCTGCTAGTATATGCTCTCTCCATTTTATTTTTGGAGGCACTTAGAGCTATGAGTTTTCTTCTTAGCACTGCTTTCTTGTGTCTCATAAGTTTTGGTATGATGTGTCTTCATTTTCAACAAATTCTAAAAAGTCTTTTATTTATTTCTTTATTTCTCCCTTGACCAAGTTATCATTGAGTAGAGCATTGTTCAACATTCATGTTTATGTGTGTTTTCTGTTGTTTTGGTTTGAACTTAAGACCAGCCTTAGACTGTGGTGATCTAATAGGTTGCATGGAATTATTTCACTATTCCTGTATCTGTTGAAGCCTCTTTTGTGACCAGCTATGTGGTCAATATTAGAGAAGATGCCACGAGGTGCTGAGAAGAAGATATAGTCTTTTGCTTTAGGATGAAATTGTCTATAAATATCTGTTAGATCCATTTGGTTCACTACTTTTGTTAGTTTTACTGTGTCTCTGTTTAGTTTCTGTTTCCATGATTTGTCCATTGCTGAGAGTGGGATGTTGAAGTTTCCCACTATTATTGTGCAGGGTGCAATGGAACCTGTTTCTAATCTTAACCATTACTACAGAGAAGGAAGAGGGACCTTAGTAAGATCAACTATTCTGTCCTATATCATTCACACCTGGTATAATCCTGTCCTCTGACCCTTCATGCATGAATAATGTGTGTGGAGTGTATCCATGCTATATATTGCTGCATAGAGAAATATAAATGCATAAGTACAATGTCCTGAGTCCCATTAGTATTGCTCATCATGTGTTTAGGGCTGACCTCTTCTGATTAGACAGTCTATCAGATGGTCCATTCCTGGAAGCGACACTTTCCTCCTCTCTTATTTAGAGTTTGTGAGACTGCCCTGATCCACATTGACATGTCAACTGATGTTGTCATTATATGATTACCAAAACAAGACTTGAAATTTGACAGCACTAGTTGCCATGCCAATATGTGATCCAATTTTAACTACATCTTTTCCCCCTTTCAATAATTTTTTTCTTAATTAAGTTTGTCCTTGGGCAACCTAATGAAGGATACATTCTAATTATTCTCACCCTTTTCTTGACTTCTTCCCACCCTGCTCAACCTCCTTTATCTCCACAAATGTTTTTCTCACATTCATGTCTTCATGGATTATTTTTTGAGCCATTGAGTCCCAAGGAAGCCATCTGTAAAGTGGAAATTTCTGGCATTTTTGGACACTCAGTTGTGTCATATGTTTTTCTGGAAACTGCCTTATGAAAAGATATTTTGTTGAGACAGACTTGTGAGAGGATGTTTTGCTGAGAACACACATGTGTTGTTTCTCTGGAAGCTGCATAAAAAAAGGGGCATGCAATGATTTGCTAGAGCAGACACTTGAGAAAACATGTAATGATTGGAAAGTGTATAAATATAACACCACAGATAGTGGATGACATTGTAGTATTGTTTGTTGCCTGCCACTCTTTGCTGGTCTTTTTGAGTTTTGCTGACACTGTTCTTCACTGACGACCCTGTGGCCTTGGTTTGCCTTGCCTTCTTCACTGATCATCATTCACTGAGACTTCAGAGAGCCAAACACAACAATGAAATTCTTATGATATTCCAGCAACTTTTTGCCACTTTCTGCAGGCTTGGGCCTATTGACAGAGCCTTGCTGCTTCTTCGGAATCTAACTACCATTGCTGCTTCATGTGAATTAAACTGCTAATATCCTGACAACAAAGATTGGAATTGCACCAAAACTATTTCTGGACAGGTCCATATATCCCTTTGCCCTATTAACCTTTACTTCCCAGTACTACTTGTGGGTAGTGGGTTAGAAAAGAGGTTAAAGCATTTAAGAACCCTTACTAAAGTAGATTTAGAAAAGTCTAAACCTACACATCTATGCAGTCAGTCATGAATTTAGAAATAGTCATTGGGGCCTGATGGGCTTACTAAAGACCATGACTATCCTACATGCAGAATCCATCAGTAACCAACACTCCAATGGGTAGAGAAAGGATTCCATTGATCCCTCCATCATCAATGAGTAGGTATTATCAGGCCAAATTTCACAGAAGCAAAGGCCCAGCCTGAGTGCAGGCAACTGCAGCTGCTGTGAGGTAATATTTTCAATGGTTCTGTTGCACGCAGAATATGTGTATTTGCCTTAGCCATTTAATTCACAAATGGATTAAATTATTGTTCTTAATTATTAATGAATTATTTAGTCACTCAATTTCACAAAAATAATTTAATAGTGCTATATATGAAAACAGTAGGTGAATTTCTTCATATTACTGTATATGAGGATGGGCCATATCTCAGGATATTTTCAACTCATTTTGGATACATATTTGAGAATATTTTTGTCTTGTTTCTAGACATAAGTATTTATAATCAAGGAAGTAAAAAATGAGCAATAACCTTATTACCCAGAGATAAACTGTAGAGCATTGCTAGACATCACTACTTTTCAACATTTGAGGATTCTATAATCATCCAATTGTTTGGGACACATTTTCTACCATTTTCTGACCATCATGCTTCATAGAGTTACATATCATCTGTCATCAAAATGTACCATAAAATAGATCAGGTGCATTTTTATATGTAAGAAAGCATTTTAATTATATTCTGTCATATTTATTCTGGAAAATGCTACCTAATAGTTCACATTTATCTTCAGTAAAGTCCCATCAGTTCTTACAAGAGAAGTATTTTGGAGTCCAAATTCTCAGCATCACTCTTCTTTCCTCTTCTCCCCCATGATGTTGTTCAATTTCTGATTTTATTTTTGTCTTTCTTCTTTGTCTTGGCTACAATTCTAGCCCTTGAAGCTGGAAAGCCTTACAGTCCTCTGGAGTCCTAAGTGGAACTGAGGGGTGAACGGAAGATAGATCAGTCTTAGATTGTCCAAAGGAGAAGAAGAAAAATAACAATATTCAGGTCTGTTATCACTAAAAGGATGATCATGCATATAAGGAAAGTATTATCAGCATGAAAGACATGGATATCTTTTCAGTGATTGTGAACTTGGGACTTGTCAATGGCTCTCCATTCCTTGGTCACGACAGTTCTACTGTGTTGCAAACATAGTCACCAACTTGGAATTGGAAGAGGAAGGAAGGAGGTATTTTTTTTGTCTTCCTATAAAGCATAAGGGTCTTCAATTTACTTAATCCTCTACTGCTCAAATTGTTTTTCAGTTCCTCTCAAAAAAGTCAGGGAATCAATCCTTTTATTCAGACTTGGCAAAATGTCTAAAATGAGCCATAGACAATCTCATTAGCCCAGAAACTACAAGGACAATTAAAAGTTGAGTAGAGACTTTTAAAATGTAGATCCCAGAGGGAACTTTAGAAGGGAACCTGGGTAACAGAGATGTAACTAGAGGAAGAGTGTAAAAGAATACTCCAAAAGTAGTAATTGCCCTCTGGAGAGTCCCAAGCTCTGATAGCTATCAGCCAAGACTAACAGAGTAAAACTTACATGTCTAAAAAGACAAATATAAGTTCTTCGAGGGCTTTGTTCAAGATGAGTCACATGCTCACCAACCGAATCCTTTACATGAGGTAAGTACTCTACTGCAGTGACTCGCCCACAGGGAAATTTCTAAAGAGGTAGAGAGATGATGGAACTCAAACCTTAGGGAGTATCCAGGAATGCTATTGTAACCACTGGTGTATTGTTCTGATTGGCTGCAGCTGGACATGTTTTAAATTGTGACTTAGATTGTACAAATCATCCTATGGAGTCTTCCTTTTCAGTCAGTCATAAACTGAATATGCAATATAACTGAGATGCTCTAAATATCACATAACTCCTAGAAAAAAAATGTTGGATCTCAAAGGCTATTTTCCTGGCCCTGAAACATTTGACCTGATGGGGTGAAAAGGTATGGACAAGGGATGGAGTTGATAGATGATCCACAGGAAGTTTTGGAACCCAACTTATTCAAAAGAAAAAACAGTAAATATGCTCAACTGTCAAATGTCAAAAACATAATTTTTAAGTAAGGCAGGTATAATACTTATCTGGGGAAAAAAGTGAATGCCACACTACAGGAATCATGAGAGACTGAAAAGAGGCTCATGTACCTGAAGACAAGTGTTCTCTTTTGGCCAAGCTGGCTTTCCCCAGTTCTAATGATAAGCCCCAGTATCCATTATAACTTTGGTCTTCGGTCTTTAAGACAAGAACTGACATTTATTAAACTGCCTCCCTAAAAAACAAACAAGTATATGTGTAACATAAATCCTATACCTAGAAACTTAGTGATCCTTGTTTTCAAATTTATTTTTCATTCTTTACTTATTTGCATGGGAATACACAAGAAAATGGCATGCAAATGGAGGTCACAGCCCAATTGCAAGAGTTGGTTCTTTCTTTCTATCATGTGGGTTCCAGGGGTCAAACTCAGGTTGTCAAGCTTGATGAAAGGATTCTTGACACCGTGAGCCATCCCACCTGCTCTGATTCTTATTTCTCGCCAATTATTTTACTGTATATGTATAGAGTGATAAAAGGACAGAGAATTATGTTTCTCATTATACCCTAAACTACCATAAATGGTTTAATTTATCATAAACATGAACAACTAGAAGGAAACTTTACATTTGCAAGATCTAACATGCTAATTGAAAAGATGGAAAAAATTTATGCTACAGAAATATTGCAATTTATCCAATGATAGAAAGACTAGATTTTATATAAGCAGAAAGTTGGTCCCATTGTCCTACATTCTTGTCATTGCTCTCAGTTTTGAGAAGCAAACATTGGTTGTTTATTTACCTCCTCTTTATAACATCCATATTTCAACTACCTAGGGACACAGCTGGGACCTGTCTTCAGTTACTGAGGGGATGTTGGAACTTCCTCTGATCAGAGCATAGTGACACAGAGGGCACCTTTGGACCCCAATAATCTCTGCTCTTGTCAATGTTCAGGCCCTACCAAGTATACGGTATGTGTTTATCAAATACAGAAAAGTGAAATGAAATTTTTAAAATATCTGAACAAGGCCATTGATCAAATATCAAATAGAGTTGACCTTTATATAAAATGAACATCAATTATTACTAAACTGACAGTGACTATGTACACATTTGACCTTGGTTTCTAAAATATCTTATACCAAGGGGTCACAAATTTAATCATTGGGAGTTACTATGAATGATCTTCTGTTCCTCCCCCATTCTATTAACTTTCTAATCTTCTGTATGTCACACTTGTCCTCATGCTAGTGAATAACATTACCTAAGTGATGTGAATTATCTGAGTACACGAACAATAACCAGAAATAATTTACTGAGTACTTTTCCAAAAATGTATTTGTGCTCATTGGTTCATCTGACCTTACTTGACAGACTTTGCAGAAAGCTACATGTGTTTATTTCTGAGCACATGGCTCCAATGAGAAAATAGGAATACAAAGGTCAAGATACTTCTAATAGAGCAGCTTCCTTGCTCAAATTGGAAAGCTGGAGCTGAGGTGCCATGACTGCACACTGAGAGCATCCCCTGCTCTCAAAGACAAGATGCCAACCTCAACACCATCCATGGCCCACAAGCATCCTTCTCCTTGGACTACATCTGTCAACAATCCCCTCTGCTTCTCACTAATAAGCTAGGTGATCACTGAAATCATAATCACAGGCTTCATATGGGTTCTTGGGTAGATTTGAGACCTGTGCAGGTGACCTCATCTTACCCACTTAGTTTCTTTTCATAGAAAATAAGAGAGAGGAGCAATCCTCCAATTTATAGCAGGGTTCACTGTACTCTGGATGAAATGTGGATTCTTTACACCAGGGTACAGATGAGGATTCTTTCAACAGTCAATGAGAATCGTAGCCAGACCAAACAGAAGCACTCCCTCTGACGACTTAGAGGAGGGGACCTAACATATTACGGTGCCCTGGATCCCAGCTAGCACCCCCAGAAGCCTGACCTTATCCCTTAACCTTCGCTGGGAACCCAAAGCCACTTTCTACCCTTCATGGTTCCCACTGTGACACTTTGTGGTCACTGCAGTGTCAGAACCAAAGAGAGGCCAGAGCTGTCTGCAACACCGAGCACACTACTCTCCGCATCCAACAGTTAGATGGGACTATCACCGCTGTTACCACCATGGGAAATTAAAACAGAATTATGCTTTTCAGAATGTTCATGTTTGATGCCATGGCTCTGCTATAGTTGTATTAAGGATAATTTACAGTATTTATATGGTTTAGCTATATATGCACAAACTGATTCATTGACTTCCAAGGAATACACCAAAATCCAATATTTTTATTTCCTATTTCATTCTGTAGAAACACTGATGTCCAAAGCACAGAATCTTAGTATTGAAAGGTAAGATTTCATAAGGACTGGATGAAAGCATGATGCCTGCTATATTTAATAAATGAATTATTTACCAATTAAGTGTTTTGAGTAAGAGAAACACACCTAGAGATTATACTGCTAGTAAGTAATCTGAGGGCACTTAATTGGATTTTCTCAAGAACCACTCAGCCATGATGGACTGTAGATAGTAGCATGAAAACTAAGATGAGAAAAGAGAATTCCCCCCGATGAAAAGGACTGAGAGCTTTCTCATCACTTCATGCTTGGTCCCAATATGTCTGCCTCCCATTTTTTCAGCAAAAACTCACATACTTTCTTAAATATCTAAATAAATGGTCAAAACATTCTATACAAGTTGCATGTAATAAAATAAACAGAATAGAAACAATGATAACATAGTTATCATTGAACTGATATTTAATTTAATTATCCTCATAATGACTTTATTCCTTTCATAGCACTTAACACAATTTAATTAATGTTTGTAATTTTTAAAATTAATCTGTGTCCCTGGTTAATTTATATGAACTAACAGGATGGGACTTGTGTTTTTCTCTTATTTTTCTCACAAATAGGAATGTCCACAGTGTTCCCAGCACACAGCAGATACCCTACTGAAGGAGGGATGCCTCCTAGGAGCCAATGGTTATGAGGAGGGTGTGGGATGATTCTATTCTACACTATTGCTTACACCGTAGTTTATTGGGAGCAAGAAGAGCAGCAAAATGGATGTTTTCAAAGTGTTTCGAGGGAATGATGAAGTACCCATCTTAGGCACAGTGGTACCTACGTCTAAGACTTTAACTGCTACTGTCTGACAGGGAAGAATGTGCCTTTCCTTCCACTTTCCCTATTGTCATTAAGACTTTTCTGCTTTGATACTTTCCTTACTGAATTTTTTTCTTTTTCCTTTGTTTTATTTTTAAATCTTGTATTACTCTCCTTTTCCCATCATTTATTTTATTTGTTCTCTATCCTTCTGCACTGACGGATTACCCCCTATATTGTCTCAACTTGCAGAGTCCTAGAAATTAAAAAGGGACAATTAAAGTAGAGATTTACTCCTCAGAATCTCATATATTTGTGTCAGTGAACAAATCTTCTTTTCTCCATTGTTTTGGATATGTCCTTCTCTAATCACCTAGATTAAAGCACCAGGCTGTGTCCCAAGTCCAGCTGCAATCCTAGCCTAGGACTCAGTGCATAACCTGCCATGACAACTCTACTTGCCCTTCCTGACCTCTCTTTCCCCTACTCCTGGCCAGCAGTCTCAGCTGCTCCATGAAGAGAGACAATGCAACCTGGGTAAGTGAGTTTATCCTCATGGGTCTCTCTAGTGACAAACACATCCAAGCTGGACTCTTTGTCTTCTTTGGGGTCACCTACCTGCTAACTCTGCTGGGCAATGGGCTCATCGTCCTGCTGATTGCACTGGACCCACGACTCCACCTGCCCATGTACTTCTTCCTCTGTCACCTGTCAGTGGTGGACATCTGCTACACCTCCAGTGGGGTCCCCCAGATGCTGGCACACTTCCTCATGGAGAAGAAGACCATCTCTTTTGCCCTATGTGGGACCCAGCACTTCTTCACTCTGGCCCTAGGAGGAACTGAGTTCCTGCTGCTGGCTGCCATGGCCTATGACCGCTATGTGGCTGTCTGTGATCCACTAAGGTACACAGTGGTGATGAGCCCAAGGCTTTGCATGGGACTCGCGGGTGTCTCTTGGTTGGTGGGTGTAGTTAATTCTGCTGTGGAGACAGCAGTCACCATGCGCCTTCCCACCTGTGGGCACAATGTGCTCAACCATGTGGCCTGTGAGACACTGGCCCTGGTCAGGCTGGCCTGTGTGGACATCACCCTCAACCAGGTGGTGATACTGGCTTCTAGTGTGGTAGTGCTGCTGGTGCCCTGCTCCCTGGTCTCTCTGTCTTATGCCTACATTGTGGCTGCCATCATGAAGATCCGCTCTACCCAGGGGCGCCGCAAAGCCTTTGGTACTTGTGCCTCCCACCTGGCTGTGGTCTCCATGGCTTTTGGGATGGCCCTTTTCACACACATGGAGCCTACCTCCACAGCCTCTGCTGAGCAGGACAAGGTGGTGGTAGTCTTCTATGCTGTGGTCACTCCCATGCTGAATCCTCTCATCTACAGTCTGAGGAACAAGGATGTGAAGGCTGCCTTCAGTCGCGTTCTAATGAACAGTTTTGAGTCAAAGAATTAGAAAGCAGTTTTGTAAAGAAGCCATCTCTCTGTATACTGGAATTTGGATATATAGTTACTGGTGATGTACATGTAAGTGTGATGAGGCATATAGCTCCTTTTGGTATGTATATAAGTATATATATATATATATATGTGGGTGAACATGAAATGTGTGTGCATGCATGAGTACAAGTATATGGATCTGTGATATATTCTATACTCTTTTGAGTTAAAAGAGAACTTTTATTTTAACTTGGTATTCTTCTTTTTTTCTTGGCCTAGCCTTAATTCAAAGAAAGTGAGTCATGTGCCTTTAAAATGATCCAAACTATGAAAAACTTAAATATAGTCATTTTCTTAAATGAAATGAAGAATAACGCAGCAGATATACATATTAGAAAGAAAGATTACTCTAATTATATGTGCATAAAATTTATATCAAGAACCTTTTCATTGCCAAAATTTCCAAATGTATAGAAGTCAGACAGAAAGGAAGAAGAAATAAGCGGTAAGTTACAAACTTTTCAAATTGGCCTTAGGTCAGAGGAATATGTGTAATATGATTCCCATTTGATGCAGCCCATATTAGCAGGGTGTGGAAGTCACACATATCAGGAGCCAATATCATACTCATGATCCTCATAGCCTTAGAAAGTAAGCTTTGGTCACATGCAAGTCCCAAGGGCTTCATTTGCCTTCCTTCCATTTCCAACTGGCTGGGGAGGCAAGTGGCAGGTTAGAGAAACACAATATCAGAACCTCAAACTAAAGATTTCTATACAAGAGGCATATTCTCTTTTGAATCTTCCAGGATATATTCAGATATCATCCTTGATTAAAAGGTCATGCACACAGAATCAGAGCTAAGTCAATGAACACAGCAAGGCAAGAATTCTTTCCTCATTAAAAGTCATTTGGTTCGTGTATTCTAACACACACACACACACAGTGGGCAAGTCTCTTCTAAATATCCTAGACAATAAAGCAAAGCAATGATTATTTGATTCTGACAAATCTTTAAAACAACTTTTTAAAATGTAAATTAACTCAGCTACTAAAAACAAAGAATTCATGAAATTCTTAGGCAAGTGAGTGGAACTGGAAAATACCATCCTAAGTGAAGTAACCCAATCACAAAAGAAGACACATGGTATGCACTCACTGATAAGTGGATATTAGCCCAGAAACTCAGAATACCCAAGACACAATTAACATATCAAATGATGTCCAAGAAGAAGGAAGGAGTGGTCCCTGGTCCTGAAAAGGCTCAGTGCAGCAGTGTAGGAGAATAGCAGGATAGGGAAGCAGGAAGGGGTTGAATGGGGAACAGGGGGAAGGAAGAGGGGTTATGGGACTTTAGGGAAGGGGAAAACCAAGAAAGGAGAAGTCATTTGAACTGTAAATAAAGAATATATCTAATAAAAATGCAAATTAAATAGCTCCCATTCTAGAGCTGGAGCAATATCTTGGCTGTGATGAGCTCTTGTTCTAACACAGTACCTTGGTTCTATTCCCAGTACACACATGGTAACTCACACTCATCTGCAATTCCAGTCCCTTGGGTCTGCTGCCCTCTTCTTTCCTCTTCAGGCACTGCACACACGTGGTGCACAGACAAACATGCAGGCAAAACATCAATATGAATTTTATTTCCTTTAAAAAGAGAAAAGAAAAGCATTTTTTAAGTATTAACATTACAGATCTCAAGTTTGCAGATGATATGATAGTATATTTAAGCAATCCCAAGACTTCCACCACAGAACTCCTAAAGTTGATAAAGAACTTCAGCAAAGTGGCTGGATATAAAATTAGCACAAGCAAATCAGTAGCCTTCCTTCACTCAGAGGATAAACAAGACGAGAAAGAAAGGGAAATGACACCATTCACAATAGTTCCAAATAATATTTCATACCTAGGTGTGACCCTAATAAAGCAAATGAAAGATCTGTATGACAAGAACTTCAAGCTTCTGAAGAAAGAAATTGGAGAAAGTCTCAGAAGATGGAAAGATCTCCATGTTCATGGATTGGAAGAATCAATAAAGTAAAAATGGCCATCTTGCCGAAAGCAATCTACAGATTCAATGCAATGCCCATCAAAATCCCAAATCAATTCTTTATAGATCTAGAAAGAGCAATTCTCAAATTCATCTGGAATAATAAAAAACCAGGATAGCAAAAACTATTCTCCACAACAAAAGCTTTTTCTGGGGAATCACCATCCCTGACCTCAAGCTCTACTGCAGAGCAATAGTGATAAAAACTGTTTAGTATTGGTATGCAGAAAGTGGGAAGGGGAGGATGGGAGAACAGGGGGAAGGAAAAGGGCATATGGGACCTTTGGGGGCGGGCAACCAGGAAAAGGGAAATGAAATGTAAATAAAGAATATATCCAATAAAAAATTCATGGGAAGGAAGGCAGGAAGGAAGGAAGGAAGGAAGGAAGGAAGGAAGGAAGGAAGGAAGGGAGGAAGGAAGGAAGGAAAGAAGGAAGGAGGGAAGATCAATGGAATAGAATTGAAGACCAAGAAATGAACCCATACACGTACAGTCACTTGATATTTGACAAAGAAGCTAAAAACATCCAGTGGAGAAAAGACAGCATTTTTAACAAATGGTGTTGGATCAACTGGCGGTCTGCATGCAGAAACAGGCAAATTGACCCATTCTTATCTCCTTGTACAAAGCCCAATCCAAGTGGATCAAGGATCTACACATAAAACCAGACACACTGAAGCTTATCGAGGAGAAAGTGGGGATGAATCTTGAACATATGGGTACAGGGGAAAGTTCCTGAACAGAACACCAATGGTTTATGCTCTAAGAACAAGAATCAATAAATGGGAACTGATAAAACTGCAAAGCTTCTGTAAGGCAAAGGACATGATCAATAGGACAAAACAGCAACCAACAAATTTGGAAAAGGTCTTTACTAACCCTACATCTGATAGAGGGCTAATATCCAATATATAAAGAACTCAAGAAGTTAGTCTCCAGAGAGTCAAATAACCCTGTTAAAAATGGGGTACAGAGCTAAACAGCAAATTCTCTGCTGAGGAAACTCAAATGGCTCTAATGTACCTAAAGAAATGTTCAGCAACCTTAGTTTTCAGGGAAATGCAAGTCAAAACAACACTGAGATTCCTTCCACCTTAAACCAGTCAGAATGGCTAAGATGAAAAACCCAGGGGACAGCAGATGCTGGAGAGGATGTGGGAAAAAAAGGAACACTTCTAAATTGTTGGTGGGATTGCAAGCTGGTAAAATGACTCTGGAAATCAGTTTGGCAATTCCTCAGAACATTAGACATAGTACTACCTGAGGACCCAGCTATACCACTCCTGGGCATGGTATACCCAGAAGATGCTCCTACATGTAATAAGGACACATGCTCCACTATGTTCTTAGCTGCTTTATTATAATAGCCAGAATCTGGAAAGAACCTACATGTCCTTCAACAGAGGAATGGGTACAGAAACTGTGGTATATATACACAAAGGAGTACTATTCAGCTATTAAAAACAATGAATTCATGAAATTCTTAGGCAAATGGATGGAACTAGAAAGTGTCATCCTGAGTGAGGTAACCTAATCACAAAAGAACGCACATGGTATACACTCACTAATAAGTGGATGTTAGCCCCAAAGCTCAAAATAAACGTTACAATTCACCCAGCACAGGAAGCTCAAGAAGGAGGACTTAAGTGAGGGTGCTTTGATTCCTCTGAGAAAGGGAACAAAATACTCACAGGAGCAATAAAGGAGCAGAGACTGAAGTAAAGGCCACCCAGAAACTGCCCTACCTGGGGATATATCCTATAAACAGACACCAAACCCTGACAATACTATGTATGACAAGAAATGCATACCAAAAGGAGCATGCCATGGTTGTCTCTGGAGGGGCCCTGCCAGAGCCTTACAAACACAGAGGCAGATGCTAACAGCCAACCATTGGACTAGGTGTAGGGTCCTCAATGGAAGAACTGCAGGGTGGTTCAGAAGGGCTGAAGGAGTTTACAGCCCCATGGGAAGAACAATGATTTCGGCCACCCAGGTGTCCCAGGACTCTCATGGATTAAGCCATTAACCAAGGGGTTCACATGGTTCCAGCCAAAAATGTGGCAGAAGAATGCCTTATTGAGCATCAGTGGGAGGAGTGGTCCTTGGTCAGGTGAAAGTTCAATAAATGCCCCAACAAAGGGAAATTGAGGGGGGGAGGTGGGTCGGTTGGAGGGACATATTTGTGGGCGCAGGGGGTGGGAGGAGGGGTTGGGGGGTCTTTGGGGAGGGAGCAAATTGGGAAACGTTTTACGACTGGCAATGTAAATGCAGATGATATTCAATAAAAAAAGATGGTACATCAGGAAAAAAAATAATATGGCCATTGGCTTTCTATTCTCAGAAAAGGAAAAGGGATTACCCTTTTATGATCCACCATTAACCACCTATCATAAATATGTTGAATTTTTGCAGTGAGTGCAACACAGAACTGTGATTATCTGAAAAGAAAAAAATAATGGAGGATTGTTATTCAGTACAGAGACTTCCTAGAAGTGGGTGGCATCCAGAGTGTGACATTAGGAGGGCAATGCAAACAGAACCTAGGAGGCTAACTCAGATAATGACATAGATGCTAGAGTTTGAGGATGGTAAAGAGACTAAAAGACCTTTAGGTTGGGATAAGAGACATAGAGAAGTTCTAGAAATCAGGATTTGAGTCTTTGATCAAACATTAATTTGGTTTGATTTGTTGAAGAGCAAACCCCCACACGACTGGGATAACAGGAATTTTGAGAAAAGAAATTGCCAAAGACTTATAAAACAAACAACCTCCATACTTCACACTAAGGACAGATTCATTTCAGCACTCCTCAGCTAGACTGAAGAAGAATTATTGAATATGCAGAGTATGCCACAAACATGGGAAAAAAGCTAAGACATAAAAGTCTTAGGAAAAGACTTAGGAAGTCTGAGGAAAAAATATCTCTAAAATGATAACTTTCTTGCACACATTTAAAAACCATAAAAAGTTTAAACTAGCTTACAAATAAGTGAGTGTCAAAAATGACTTAAAAGAATACTACAAAAACAATTATGCAGTTTCTTTAAATGCTTGATATTAAACTTTCAGATAAAAATTACCAGACCTTTGACTTTGAAAAGAAGGAAAATATGACCTCCCCTGAAATAATTCAATCAACTAACACAGACATAGAAATGGAAGAAGCTCAATGGCACTTTTGGAATAAAAAAAATAAAATATTTAAAGTTATAATTTCACTAAGTGGTCAGCAGCTTAAGCACTGCTTGATTCTCTTCAATGTATAAAGGTAAGTAACAGAAGTTGAACATGACAGAAAAAAAACAAAACTACAAGAAAATAACCAATACCAAGTCAACAGTTGTCCCTTAATAAATGAATTAGATATCAGAAAGTCAGTAAGGACACAGATATGGAAACAATGCTGTAGTGTCCCCAAGTGACACTTAAGGACAATGCCCTCCAATACACAGGTAGGACATGTGTGCTTCTTAAAGAGCACTGATCAGGACTCACAATAGGCTTGACCATAAAACAAGTCTCAAAATCTCTTCAGGGGTTAAAATAATGCAGAGTGTATATTCTAAATACAAAATAACGCAACTAGATATCAATGTCAGAAAGATATTTGGAAATCCCCGTGGGAAATTGGAAAATAAACCACATTTGCTTGATTAACTCATTTACCAAAGAGAAACAAAAAAAATAAATGGAAATAGTTTGAAAATCATCACATAACATGATAAATTTATACGTTGAATGGATTAACCAGATTTTGATATGTTATACATAGGATGAGTAATGTACCTTGTCTTAGTCAGGGTTTCTATTCCTGCACAAACATCATGACCAAGAAGCAAGTTGGGGAGGAAAGGGTTTATTGAGCTTACACTTCCACACAGCTGTTCATCACCAAAGGAAGTCAGGACTGGAACTCAAGCAGGTCAGAAGCAGGAGCTGATGCAGAGGCCATGGAGGGATGTTCCTTACTGGCTTGCTTCCCCTGGCTTGCTCAGCCTGCTCTCTTATAGAACCCAAGAATACCAGCCCAGAGATGGCACCACCCACAAGGGGCTCTCCCCCACCTGATCACTAATTGAGAAAATGCCCCACAGCTGGATCTCATGGAGGCACTTCCCCAACTGAAGCTCCTTTTCCTATGATAACTCCAGCCTGTGTCAAGTTGACACACAAAACTAGCCAGTACATACCTCAAGCCTTATCACACTACATATCTGAAGCTATCAATGTGAAGTCAGACTGAAAAACATAAGGCAAAAATTACTGGGGATGAAAATGTTCAAGATGGGATGGAGAGTCATGGACATGGAAGAAAAAAAAGAAACTAGACAGGAGATTCAACGAGACTAAGAATCTTTGGGAAAGCCATAAAGAAACCTCCTACTTTATAAAAGAATTAAAAATAAAATTTAAGACTATGTGAATGGGGCTACCCTGAATACATTGATAAATTTATGCTTTATGAAATAAATGCCTGTGCCAGTTGAGCTAGAGTAGTTGGTTAGGGAGGTCTCAAAGGCCCCTGAAACAATGCTGGCTATTGTTCACTCCTCTTGTTTGCCCACCAGAACAAGATAGTAAGATCCTATTGCTGCTGATACTGCACTGTGATTGTAACACATAGGGAAATTCAAGCTGAAGTTGAGCTGTAAGTTTCCTTCCCTGGTGACTTGCTTGTATGGTACTAGAAGGCACTTTACAGGCTGCTGGGGGAAGAAAGTCATCCACAGACCTACTCAGCTGTGGAACCAACATGTTACTACACTACTGACATTCTAGGCAAGATAAGTCCACCAGTACAATAGTGGCATAACAGTCATGGCAGTAATCAAACACTCTGAATTCATCTGAAGTCCAATCCACAAGAAGGACTTCATACCTGATATTCTTAATGTGGTCAAAGCCTTTGGCTGGGGAGGTTATAGACCTGGAAGGTGGCTTTAGTTTTGCTAAGTATGTTGTAGACATCAAATTGTCTTCTAATTATTAGAAGTGTATAGATTAGTATGGCTGTCAGGGTCAGTCAAAGGAGCTTTTTCTCCTCAGTGGGTATAAGTTACTGCAGAGACTCATAACCAGTTAAAGGGCTGAAAATAATTGAATGTTCAGCCCTAAAAGGGACCTCTATAGCACGTCTTCCAAGGCTCAGAGAACACTGAAGAAGCTTTGGGGTAGGGTAGGAGAACCGGGAGTAGGGATGTATAAACCAGAGGAAGGAATAGAGTATTGTGGAACATTGTCTTCCAGGCATTCCACACTCATTGTGCTCATGAACCCACAGAGGCTATGATTACCTGAACCTGCACAAGCGTGAAGCCATCAACATTATCTCAAAAGCGAGAGAGGCTCATGAGTCCACACACATCCCTGGCTTTTATAGGCAGGATACTGACAGTCTGACCATGCTCCACTGAGTATATAGATAACACAAATTTGACATGCTTTTTTTCTTTTAATTTTTTGGGGTGTCTTGAGGGTAGTAGGGATGTCATGGAGGACTGGGAATTGAGTATGGTTAGAATACATGATGTGAAATTTCCCTGGAAAAAGAAATCAATAGAAATACTATAGTTAAAGGGAAAAAATGAAAATACTTTCTCAAAAAAACACTGAACAAATAAACAACAAAAACTAACAAAAAAAAAAAAACAGAATACAGATTCTTCAGAACTTGTTTGCACTGAGGCCTAGACATCTCAGCAGTGTTTGCCTATCTTGCAGAGTACCAGGGTTCAGTTCCCAGAACCCATATGACATCAAACAATAGTCTGTAATTCTAATTCCAAAGAACCAGACCTCTGCAGGCACCAGGCAAACACATAGGAAAAATACACACATACAGGCAAACATTCATACACATGAGATACAAATAATAAAATATTTTTATAAAAATGTTAGCATTTCTTTCAGAATAACGTCTTAACATAAGAAACTCCTGAGAAGCATTCTTGGGGATATCAAGATTGGCACCAGCAAGTGTTGGGGCATTTCTAAGATCACCATTGTTCCTTCCTGGCATAGTTCCTTCACTTCTCTGACTACATGTGTGAGGGAGGAGACCTGAAGAAGTGGCTTTTCTATATGGTCTTCATTAATCCTGTCAGCTCACCAATTCTGCTGTGGAAGCTGTCAAAGGCAAAATAGTCATGTCAGACCCTGTAATACAATTGCAACATCACCAACGGAGGAGGCCTCGTGCGTATTTAGTGAAAATTTTCATAACAGTGCATGCAACCAAAAGTACAATCTTGCTGTTAAAGCCACATATCTAAGGACACCCTATCCAAAACCAGATAGTCTTAGCTGCAACCTTGCAAGTCATCTCAGCCAACGGTCAGTCGACAGTATGAATTTGTTTCCTAGCAATAAGCAATGTTCACATCAGTACCCAGGGTCCTTATACCCAGTGTTTATTTAAAAAATAGAATCATGTTTTGCTTTTAAAACTCCCCCTTCCCTCGAATTCCTTGGATATGCTCATGATCTACCATCACATCCATATCTCACATTGCAATGTCCTAGCATTCATTACCATGTAGACATTTTTAAGAGCTTCACTGAGGTTGATATTTTAGTTGATATCATATAGCAGTCTCTGTTTAGAAACCAGAGGAGAAGAAAATAAAAGGGGAGATGTGCAATGCTTCTAAATTAGGTCATTACAAATTAATGGAAACAAAAAGACTTAGAATAATAAACTTTGTGAAGATGCTCCTCTACAATTTTACTTACAGCTGCAAGATAGAGGGGGGCAGGGCTCTTACTTTCATTCTAACTAGAATGGATGGTTCCCTTTTTCAAATAAACTGAAAAGAGGTCATATGATTGGCAAATTTACCCACAGTCCACTGTCCATTCTAAACAAATTTTAAGCCACTTTCCTATATAACCTAGTGACAATGCAGGGACTCAACCAGCCTCAGAGGAGGAATATACCAACCACTAAGCTTTTCCAGACATCCTTCCAATCCCATGTCAAATCCTCTGTCGCCTCCCATGAGACACTAAGACCCACCAGTCCTGCCCCAGAAGTGACAACACAGTTGGTGTTCAGAAGAAACAGGGCATTGTTGGACCAGATCTATTTAAATGGCCCTGCTAAAATCTAGAAAGTAACCTCAAACCCATCACATCTGCTTTCTGATCCTCAGTTGCATTTTGAGTCAAACAGTAAGGTTGAATGTATGAGAATGGCAGTGGGTATTCTTGGCACTCAGTACAGACATTGTTGACCAAAGCTTGGTACTGGCTTTGCTGACAAGAAGAGAGAGAGAGAGAGAGAGAGAGAGAGAGAGAGAGAGAGAGAGAGAGAGAGAGAGAGAGAGAGAGATGGAGAGAGAGAGATGGAGAGGAGGGAGAGAGGGAGAGAGACAGAGAGACCTTTAACTAAAGCCTCAGCTAACGTGGGCCCCAGGTGCTGGGCTCAGAAACTCAGCAGCTGGTGGTATGCAAAACCAGTTTCTAGTCTCAACCAACAAACAGGGAACTCAGTCATAGAGCAACTATCAGGAGGAAGTGAGCAGGTGGAGGGTAGAACCCATCTGATCTCCCATCACCTCCACCAATGTCTGATCCCATCTCTTAACCATATTAGAAAGACTTGGGTTAAATATTTCCTCTATTTCACTGGATTCTATAAACCATAACTCTGTAGCACGTAGTGTTAAAAAAATCCTATTATTGCCTTTGCCCTTCCTGGCTCCCTTTGTTCCACCAGACTTAGGTCTGGAATCAGCTGCCACCAGCCCTTACCCAGCTTCCTTTTCTACCCGCCATTGCTATAGGATGGGTCGCATTACCAGCCCACTCCTGAGACCCTTGAATCCGCGGATAAAAGACACATAGACAGCTCTGTTACTTTACAACTTGCCCACTAGGTACAATCTCTGGGCACAAATATCTCCTGCCTGGTAATGCATGCCTTTACCAATTTATTATCTCCATCTCTCCGTCATATCCTTGGCCACCTGCTCCCTGGGGCCTTACATGTTTGCTGCATCCTTTTTCCTCCAAAGCATGGCAGAAAAGCTTCCTTTCTCCCTCCCTGTGGATCCCTTTCCTCTTGGGACCCGGAAGTCCCAACTGTACCTTTGGCCCAACAATTGACTCCTGAGCTTCTTTATTGACAAATCAAGAACCAATTTGGGAACTAGATCTTAGTATCAGTACCTCCCCTTACATCCCTCCTAACTGTAAAACTAATCATTTTCATTATATAATATTCTGAGGTTCATGAGCAACTCTTTCATACCTTACCTCATTTGATACTCACTAGTTCTCACCTGATCTAGGATATTCCAGAACAGTACATGTGAAACAGTCCCATAGCAACTACAGCTATACAAAAACTAAGATACCAGATTAGTTTCTCATGATTCCCCATAAATCATTTAAACTCAGATAGCATGAATGAAGAGTCGTGATTTTTTTCCTCCTCTAAATTGATCTCAAAACATATTCCTTTATCAAAAACCGTATCTCAAAATAAATCAAAACTTGCAAGTATGGTAGCCTTCACAGGCAGTCTCAGCACGTTGAATGTAGAGCTGGAAGGATCAGTGTAATTGTGAGGTCAGCCTAGTCTACAAAGTGAGTTCCTGGTCAGCCAAAGCTGCAGAGGAAGCCTCTCCTCAACCACTGCAGAGAGAGGGAGGGAGGGGGAGAAGACACAGAGATACACACAGAGAACTGTAGCAAGACTACAGTTAAAAGGCTGATTCCAACACTGAGCTTCAGCCTATGACTGAAGTACAAGGCAACTCCTGACTTCTGGAGGTTTTTATTGCTTTTCAAACCTCAACTTATAGGAACCAGGGTGGGCTATCTAGCAAGCAGAGTCCTCTCTGTGTCTCTGTTGTCTCTCCTTATTCTTGCAATAGCCATGTGCACTCCTTCAATCAGATCAGAAAACAGTAGGAGGTGAATATTGAAATGACCAACAGCTAGAGCCCAGGTGGAGTGGCACAGCATCCATCTAGCTTATAGGATGCCCTAGGTTCAATCTGCAGTACTAACAGAAGGGGGTAGGCAGGAGTCCTGGAAATGTGAGGGAGGGGAGAGAAAGAAGGAGAAGGAGAAGGAGAGGGAGAGGGAGAGGGAGAAGGAGAGGGAGAGGGAGAGGGAGAGGGAGAGGGAGAGGGAGAGGGAGAGGGAGAGGGAGAGGGAGAGGGAGAGGGAGAGGGAGAGGGAGAGGGAGAGGGAGAGGGAGAGGGAGGAGATAAGTCTTTATTTATTTATTTATTTTTGCTAAAAAAAAAAAAAAGCCGCAAACAAAACAATAAGATGTTTGGAAGGCAAACATGCCTTTGCTGTAACAGAGAGTTTACCCATAACAAAGCCAAAAGACTTGAGAGGCACTCCCTTGCTGACCTCATCTGTGGGCACTGTCAGCTTCCAAATGTTGTCATTGAACATGATATGCACATTTGTCTTTTATTAATCAATTTGACAGTCAAACAAATGACAACATTCCTCCAAGGAGACAGCAAAATTTCAAAACATAGATATAATTGTAATTGATATAATGTCCTATATTTGACCCTGATCTTATAAGCAGAAGATTAAGCCTGATTAATCACTGGGACCCAAATGAGCGATTTTCTATTGACATTGACCTAACCTGAATTAGGGAGGAGCAGGAAAGGACCTCTGCCTCTGCCTCTGCCTCTGCCTCTGCCTCTGCCTCTGCCTCTGCCTCTGCCTCTGCCTCTGCCTCTGCCTCTGCCTCTGCCTCTGCCTCTGCCTCTGCCTCTGCCTCTGCCTCTGCCTCTGCCTCTGCCTCTGCCTCTGCCTCTGCCTCTGCCTTTGTCCTGACTCACCACCCATCCACCCACCCCACCCAATCACACACACACACACACACACACACACACACACACGAAAGAAAACAACCCTCAAAGACAACTTAGATGAGTTTATTCAGGTACTCAACAAAAATTGTACTGGGAAGCACACATTAAGAATGTTTGCATTTAAAAATTCAGAGAAGATCCCTGACTTCAAGTAGCTTAGAATCTAGTAAAAATACATGTTCTCATGTTCAGAGTTCTCTTCAAGGTCCTTTGCTCAGTCTCAGGCTATGAACTCTGACTAGGTTTCATTAACTCCCCAAAGAAGCTGACCCACCCACTCTGTGAGGGTAATGATATAAGCTGAGTCAGTGAGCTCACTCTAATCAAATCTTTAGGGACAGGCTGACCTCTTTGTTCTTTTTAGAGTCAACTACCTGCTGACCCTCCTGACCCTGCTCATCCTCCTCCTGTACCCTCAACTCCCTCTGCTCATGCCCTTCTTCCTTTGGCCTAAAGTGCATCACACACACACACACATACACACACACACACACACACACACAGAGAGAGAGAGAGAGAGAGAGAGAGAGAGAGAGAGAGAGAGAGAGAGAGTCACACACAGCCAAGTTGTCACACAGAGCAATAGAATAATGGTGCTGCCAATTGAGCTGAACAGTAAGGTAGGAAACTCAAGTATAAAAAACTCAAGAATTGAAAAGACTGATCCTGGGATAATACAGACTGTACTGTGGCCATAAAAAGTGCAACTGCACAAAGAAGTGACAGGCGGGGTGGGGGTGGGGCATACTCATTTGGAAAGTTTGAATAATAATGACATGTGCCTTGGAATCTTTTTTATAATTCTACCCTTTTACTAATAAGATTCAAAAGCAGTTTATGCCATCCAGGAACTTAATGCACATATTTGTGGTCTCAGTGAACATCAGGATAATTGCCTTAGTCATTTTCATCATGGCCCTAAATATCAAGTTCTCCAACTACAATCAATCAACCATTCAATCAAATTCTACACTTAACAAATATGTTTTTTGTGTCTAACCCTCACTCCTGTCATCACCACTCTCATCACAATCTTCCTCCTCCTGTGTGTTGCATGAATCCCAGGATCTGGAATACCACATGAGCCTTAGAAACAAATACCACATCCAGCTCCAATGAATGCAGCACCCAGTGTTAGGTGCAACAAGAAACTGGTCCTCCAACTGCCTGGAGAGCCTGTTGAGAGATAAGAGATTAGTGTCAAAATAAATAAATAAAACCAAGTTCCAACATAATCCTGATGCTTGAAAAACGATGTTGTCTTATAGTTTCAGTTAATGTTCAAACAAGAGACAGAAAACTTCACAAGTTAATGTAGTTCCATTAGAGAGTTAAGAGATCCTTGTGGTTCGAAAGGAAATTAAAAAAGAAGAAAAACAGGGTGAGTCTTGGAAAGGGACAATTTTCAGTAGATGACTAAGTAGAGGAAGATGGGCTGTTCCTATGGCATGACCCAGGTGAGGACACAGAGCCCAGGAAGGAGCTGTTGAAAGGTGAGTAAACCAGTTTGGCAAAGATCTCATTCTGAGAGTTATGGGGAGGAACTGTGGCTGCAGAGGAGTAGATCTTAGAAAAGAAGGTGAAGGGATTTACTTTATAGGCAATGACCACACTGCAGAGTTTTGGATACTGGAGAAACACATGTACCACAGTAATTAAAAGCTGTATTCCTCCATGCCTGTGCTACTGAGAAACACAGAAAAAAATGTTGCATTTTCTTCCGTGACTTCAATGAGTCTCTATGCCATGCTTGGAGGGAAGGAATGAGGGAAACAATGTTTGTAATTCAACTTCCATTAATGGAAGTGGATTTCCAAACTTCGTAGGGCTTTAGGGGAGAGTTCAGAGAACACAATATCGGTGGGCTAGAGGATACAGAGTGGAAGCTCTTCCAAGCATCAAAAATGTTAGACGTCAAAATGAACCTTGGCATTGCGAACTGAACCAAGCATACAAGTATCCACAAAGTGCCTTCTACTTTGCAGTGCCAGTTTTTGTTTTGTTGATATGTGAAGACATCACGGCATCTGGACAGCACTCTGAAAGCTCATCAAAAATAAACAGAATTCCCTTGGCGTTCTCCCTTTCCTCTGTGACAGCAACCACATCTGACTTTATACTGTGCTTCAGAAAGGTAATTCCTGACTAAGCAAGCCCCACCCAGATGAAGCTGATATAGGGAACTTGCTTTTCTCATATTGATTCACACAGGAATTAGAAATCTCATCAATTCCCAACCTGGAAAACAGTT